>CM035847.1:225191887-225821887 GCA_020510985.1 Pholidichthys leucotaenia
CCCAAAACAAACCACATAATCCGGCCCTTACATGAGTTTGCTGTGTAACAATTTCAGAATGCCCAACTACATTGTATGTGCAATGAAGTTACCAAAAGGTGTTGTGGGACCTCATGTACAAAGACTTGCATGGATTTCCTACTGAAAGATGACGTACATTTAAATCAAGAAAACACCGTGAGCAAAAAAAATGCAGATGTGTGAAACAGTGCGTATGCAGGAATCCAAGCACATTTCCTTTGTACATCCCAATCTACTTGAAACTGAAGGCACGTGACGAAATACCAGACTCCTCCTTTGACGCGCCTCCATTTGAATATGCAAATACATGCAAATGGATATGGAAATAGATATATACAAGCCCTGTACATTTGATTCTCCAGTATCCACGATCAAAAATAATGGATTTAATGGAATTTCATGAACTGTGAGTTGGAGGCACTCCTGAATGAAGTAGAGGCATGTAAAAATGTTTTGTTTGGCATGCTGTCCTCCGGCATTAGCGCCGGGTACAGGTAATTCACTAGCCTGCTCACAGCCCTATAAGATTAGTTTACTGTTTTTCTTTATTCAGACAGGGATGAGAAGGAGATGTTTATTTAACCTTGACATGTTTCGACTGATGTCTGCAGTCATCCTCAGAAGTGTCAGCTGATCACTGTGATTTGTGACCAGCTGGGTGGATCAGCTCGATGGGTAAAGGAAAACAGTAATGAAAAAGAAGACAACATGAACCTATTTAGTGGGTAGCCACGGTAACCTGTCAGTTGAAAGCAGATCATATTAGACTCGACAAGTACATATTTTATGTCCAAAATGCAAATCTCATCCTTTATAGTTATATACAAGTTACATGGATTACACACACTACTATTGTAAATTAATGAAGTTACGCTGGGGAAAGGGTGAAACTGTTGCATTTCAAACATTACACATGTGCTTATTGACAAAGCTACTGTACACACAGAGGCAAATGGGGGCTTGGTAGAATGCTCTGAAATTGTAGTTTAATCAGCAAAAAAAGGAAGTCACTTACTCGAACCGCTGACTTGTAATGAAGCCTTGAAGACAGGATGGTATTTGGGAGCGCACAGGCATGTTGCGTATGAGGTGAGTTATTTAGGACAGTTACATGAATTTACTCACCAAGAAGCCACCCATCCACACAGTGCCAGCTTGTAGTTTGTTCCCAACAATACTGTTCATTAGAATCATTAGGAAAACTGGCTCTCGCTGCAAATTGTGCTTTGATGTTGGCCTGTTCAACTGCATTGTATGGGAATATGGTGTACCTGGGTGACCGGATAATGCCATCCCACACAGCTGGCATAGCTCAGCTCAGGGTTGACTGGGAAATTCCCAATTGGTCTGCCAGCCCCCACTGAAATGCCCCTGTTGCCAGGAACCCCAGTGTTGTCAACATCTGCACTGGGATGGGCAGTGCATGGCTTCTCACCATGTTGCGCTCCAAGAGCGGCCGTAGCTCTGAGCTCAGTTCCACAAGGACTGCCCGTGGAAACCTAAACAGGCTGACAAACCAGTCATCCATCCTGAGCCAGAAAATCTTCTCTGTCTCTAAATACCCTTTCTCTTCTCACTGCACGATTTGCAATATCCTCTAATAATTCTAACGGCATTGTTGTTAGAGGCTTTTCCTGCACTTCTTTGCACTTGCTTTTATATCCACTCATCTAATTGCGCACACTTGGATGTTTGTTCATCATGTGTCTCTGGTGTGTACAATAATTTTCACATCATTATCAGTCTCCCAACATCACCTCTAAGTGTTGCAAATGGAGCAATAACAACAGAAATGTACGTACGCCAGCCATGAAATTGGTGTGGGGCTGTGCATATTTCCATGGTCATTTCATTCTTGATATATCTGAAGTTTTCCGTGGAAAAGGATGTACAACATGTTTTTGCGCACAAGTACCCTTTGTACATGAGGCTTCAAGATCCTAGCTGCAGAATTTTGGATGTACTGCAGTCTTTGAAGACTCTTGCCAGGGATCCCAATGAGGATTGTGTTGCAATAATCCAGTCTCAAGAAGACAAAGGGGTGGACCAGCTTTTCTGCATCTGGGAGGGTGAGAGAGGGGCAGAGTTTTGCAATGTTACTGAGGTGGTAGAAAGATCTTAGAGAGGGGATTTACATGGGATTTGAAGGTGAGATTTGAGTCCATTTTTACACCGAGATTGGTGACTGATGAGGAGAGGGGAATATTGTGACCACAGAAAGTGATGCAGGTTCTGGATGATGACTGAATCTGTGAGGTATGCCAACCATGATGGTTTCAATTTTGGAGCTGTTGAGTTGAAGGAAGTTGTGCTCCATCTACGCCTGTATCACCTCCAGACAGATGAGACCTGGATATCGATGATGGTCCTTTCACTGTGGATGAATATGAAGAGATGAAGAAAACACTCTGTCTTGGAAAGAGCGTAGGTCTGGATAACATCTCCCCAGAGGTCTTTAAAACCTGTGACCTGGATGATATCATTCTGGCCCTCTGCAATCTTGCACTAATGAATGATGGCAAACCAAATCAGTGGTCGCTTTCTAATATCATTCCACTACCTAAGTCAGGCAATCTCTCATGCACTGATTACTACAGGGGAATAAGCCTCACATGTGCCATAGCTGAGATGCATAATCGGATGATATTGAACTAAATCCGAGGAACTCTAGACTCTCACCTCCGATTCAACCAAAATGGGTTCCGCCAAAATAGATCCATCACAAGTCACATTCTTGCTTTGCGCCAGATTCTAGAGGAGGTACAGAAAAACAATCTCCCTGCAGTTCTGACATTCCTTGACTTTAGGAAAGCCTTCGATTCAATTAACAGTGAAATTATGTTCAAGATAATGAAGGCTTACAGTATTCCATCAAGGCTGTGTAATGCTATTTGGGTAATGTATACCAACACATGCGCCAAGGTTGTCACTCCAGACGGTGAGTCAGATGAATTTGAGATCACTTCAGGAGTACTCCAGGGTGACACTTTAGCCGCATTCCTGTTTGTTATAGTCCTAGACTGTGCCCTGCGGAAAGCCATTGATGGGAGAAAAGCAGAGCTGGATCGAATGTTAACACCTCGTAGATCCCAAAGAATACCGATGAAAGCAATAGCAGATTTGGATTATGCAGATGACATTGTTTTGCTGTCAAACAACATCTCACAGGCACAGAGATTGTTGTCGCTTGTGGAGTTGGAATGCTCCTGGATTGGTCTCACCATTAATGACCAGAAGACCAAAGTAATGACGCCTGGGGATGCTTCTAACTCTACATCTCCACTATTGATGAGTACTGGCAACCCTCTGGAAGTAGTCAACAACTTCAAGTACCTTGGCTCCTGGATAGAATCTACTAGTCATGATATGAAGGTGTGCAAGGGTTGAGTTTTTAATCTCTTTGACTTAGTTTTTAACTTTTTTAATATGACCTTCTCTCTTATCTCTTTGTTTTTTCTCTTATCTCTTTGTCTTATGTCCTGATTGGTGGAACCTTGAGTACTTTTATCGTGTTTATAGTCAGCTTCATGTGTGCCTGTGTTTGTGTTCATGTTGAATGTAATTGTGGTTTGTAAATATGTGTCTAAAAGGATGTCACCTGACTGCTAAACAAATCTACCTATGGGTACAAATAAAGTAACCTGAACCTGAACCTGAACCTGAAGGCACTTGCGTGGGGTGCTCTCAATGACATGCGAGCTATATGGCGCTCAAACATGTCAAGAGAGCTAAAAGTTTAATTCTTCTGTGCATCAGTGGAATCCATTCTGCTGTACGGAAGTGAGTGCTGGTCATTAAACGTCTCCCTTTAGAAGTCATTGGATGGCTCCTACGCCCAGATGCTGTGCACCGTCCTCAATGTAAATTGGCAAGACTACATCTCCAATGAAGATCTCTATGGGCACCTTCACAGAATATCAGACAAGGTGGCTTGGCGAAGACTTGGCCTCATGGGGCACTGTTACCGTCACCAAGAGCTCCCAGCAGGCCACCTGGTACTCTGGGAACCAATGCATGGCTTTCACCACCCAGGACAGCCATTAACATCATTCGTGGACACTGGGAAGGGAGACACTGGGGTGGCCAACACTGGCAAGCTTGCTGCCTGTATGCTAGATCGTGAAGATTGGACCACTAGTCGTGCAGTTTGGCTGAGGCTGCTCTGATTGATTGATTGATTGATTGATTGATTGATTGATTGATGGCCTCAGTTTTGGAGCTGTTGAGTTAAAGGAAGTTGTGCTCCATCCACGCCTTTTTCTCCTCCAGACAGATGAGAAGTGATGGAGATGATGCGGGACGATGATGATGATGGAAATGGAGCTGTAGCAGTGGTTTTGACATACAGCTGTGTGTCATTGGTGTAACAGTGAAAAGAAATTCTATGGTGCCTCATGACTTGGCCAAGGGGGAGCAGATAGGTGATGAAGAGGATGGGGTTAAGGACTGACCCCTGGGGGACCTCACAGATGACTGTATGTGGGTTTGGTAGAGCCTGTCCAAGGGAGATGTATTCTGTCCAGTTTGTGAGATAATGAGTGGAACCAGGTGAGGGCAGTGTCGGTGAGTCGATTGAGATGGTGAAGCTGGTTGAGGAGGATGACATTGTCAACTGTATCAAATGCAGCAGACAGGTTGAGGAGGATGAGGAGAGAAGGAGAGCCATTACTAGCCGCCATCAGGAGGTCATTTGTGACTCTCACAAGAACTGTCTCTGTACTGTGTGCACAGCGGAAGCCGGACTGGAATTTTTCAGAGGTTATTCTGTTTGAGATGATCCTGCAGATAGGTGACAACTGCTTTCTCTAGTACTTTAGAAATGAATGGGCGATTGGAGATGGACTTGTAGTATAATAAAACATCTGAGTCGAGGGCGGGGTTTTTGAGCAATGGCTGAATTAATACATTTTTTAGAACAGGAGGGACATGACCAGATTGGAGGGAATGATTAATAACAGCAGTGATTAGGGGACTTACAGTGCATCCGGAACGTATTCACAGCGCTTCACTTCTTCCACATTTGATTATGTCACAGCCTTATTCCATAAGGGATTAAATTATTTTTTTCCTCAAAATTCTACACACAATAACTCATAATAGTAATGTGAAAAAAGTTTTTTGTTTTTAAATTTTTGCAAATTTATTAAAAATAAAAAACTAAGAAATCCCATGTACATAAGTTTTCACAGCCTTTGCTCACTTCTTTGCTGATGCACCTTTGGCAGCAATCACAGCCCCAAGTCTTTGTGAATATGATGCCACAAGCTTGGCACACCTATCTTTGGGCAGTTTCGCCCATTTCTCTTTGCAGCACCTCTCAAGCTCCATCAGGTTGGATGGGAAGTGTCGGTACACAGCCATTTTCAGATCTCTCCAGAGATGTTCAATTGGATTCAAGTCTGGGCTCTGGCTGGGCCACTCATGGACATTGACAGAGTTGTCCTGAAGCCACTCCTTCGATATCTTGGTTGTGTGCTTAGGGTCTTTGTCCTGCTGAAAGATGAACCATCACCCCAGTCTGAGGTCAAGAGCGCTCCGGAGCAGGTTTTCATCCAGGATGTCTCTGTACATTGCTGCATTCTTCTTTCCCTCTATCCTGACTAGTCTCCCAGTTCCTGCCACTGAAAAACATCCCCACAGCATGATGCTGCCACCACCATTGGCATGGTTATGAGCGGTGCCTGGTTTCCTCCAAACATGGTGCCTGGTATTCATGCAAAAGAGTTCAAATTTTTGTTTCATCAGACCAGAGAATTTTGTTTCTCATGGTCTGAGAGTCCTTCAGGTGCCTTTTGACAAACTCCAGGGGGGCTGCCATGTGCCTTTTACTAAGGAGTGGCTTCCATCTGGCCACTGTACCCTACAGGCCTGATTGGTGGATTGCTGAAGAGATGGTTGTCCTTCTTGAAGGTTCTCCTCTTTTCACAGCGCAACACTGAAGCTCTGACAGAGTGACCATCGGGTTCTTGGTCACCTCCCAGACTAAGGCCCTTCTCCCCCGATCACTCAGTTTAGACGGCTGGCCAGCTCTAGGAAAAGTCCCGGTGGTTTCGAACTTCTTCCATTTACGGATGATGGAGGCCATTGTGTTTATTGGGACCTTCAAAGCAGTAGAAACTTTTCTGTAGCCTTCCCCACATTTATACCTCGAGACAACCCTTGGTTGTCTCAGAGGTCTACAGACAATTACTTTGACTTCATGCTTGGTTTGTGCTCTGACATGCACTGTCAACTGTGGGACCTTATATAGACAGGTGTGTGCCTTTCCAAATCGTGTCCAATCAGCTTAATTTACCACAGGTGGACTCCAATTAAGCTGTGGAAACATCTCAAGGATGATCAGTGGAAGCAGGATGGACCTGAGCGCAATTTTGAGCTTCATGGCAAAGGCTGTGAATACTTATGTACGTGTGATTTCCTCGTTTTTTATTTTTAATAAGTTTGCAAAAATCTCAAAAAAAAACTTTTTTCACATTGTCATTATGGGGTATTGTGTGTAGAATTTTGAGGAACAAAATGAATTTAATCCCTTTTGGAATAAGGCTGTAACATAACAAAATGTGGAAAAAGTGCAGCGCTGTGAATACTTTCGGGCTGCACTGTAAATTAGAGATGTATGTTTTTACCAGGGTGGTTGGAAAGGGGTCTAGCGCACAGGTGGAAGGTCTAATCATCCTGATGATATCCTCTACCTTTTCCTGAGTGACTTCAGGAAAGCAGCTGAGGGGGCAGGAGATGGAAGACAGAGCTATCCCTTGTAAACAGAAAAGTTCAAAAGGAGGTGGCAACCCTATGTATTTTAGATGAATATGATCCAAGAATCCAGAAGCCTGTTGACAAAAGTTTAAGGGCACAGTGAAGTCTGACGTTTTGGTCCACAGTGATCTGGCATATATGTTGACTACCACCCAGTGCATCCCATCTTATCTTCTACCTTACTGTCCTCCCTCTCACTTCATTTACCAAGCCCTCTGATTAAACCATCCTCAATGATTTCAACAATCAATGACCACTAAATCCCAGTTCTTACCTGTTCCCATGGCTACTGGGAACACAGCGCAGTGAGGAGATGTATACATAGTTACTTGCGTTAGTCCTCTTGTTCTTTGTTGATCCTGTAGTGTGACGGCATGAATAATTTTGATTGAAATATACAATTTTTATGGTAGTAATTGAGTGCTTTTTTTTCTTGGATCAGAGCAGGACTGCAATCCTAAGAGCAGGTGGGGGAGAGTAAGCTGGGTGATCATCTGCAGTGAAGCTTGATGTGAAAAGATTGAGTGTTAAGTGTTGGGGGTTGGTTACCAGTGTGCTTTTTGTGCTACAGGTCTCAGCTGTGATTTGTTGATTTGCAGAGCCTGAAGAACAGCCACGACCTTCCGCCCACTCATCTTGTTTTCCACAGTCATATACATTTATTCTCAGTACTTAGGTTCCTATACAGTCTACAGTTTCTTATGCATAATCATTCTGAATCATCCTCCTCTAAATGAGAACAGTGGGTAAAAACTAAAATACTCATGCTAGCCTTTCAGTATAAATTTTTGCCTGCATGCATGCTGTATGTGTAGCCATTCATTTCACTGGTCAGTCCGGCTTCCCTTGTTTGTAAAGTGTCTTATCAAAAGGCTGCAGGCCTCAGTGCACCGACATAAGCAACGGTGAGAGGCAACGAAACCATAAACAGGATCCACAGCCTGTTTCCAGGAACCAGTACCGCACGCTCCCAACACCCCACACAGATTCATGTGCATTCATGCTAATGCCCAAAAATCTTTCTCTGTTTCTATCCTCCCCCACCATTTCTTTTAAACAACATCTCTTAATCTTAGAAGCAACAGTTGGTGATCACATGTCCCCACAGGAGTCTTTTCCTCTTTTTGTTGCCACATGATGAGTTCAGACTCCCATTAAAGGTTAAATTTAAGTGGGGGCGAGCAAGCAGACAGGCAGCAGTTTGGAAAAACCATTTTAAAAATTCCCCTTGATTTTAGTATCTAAACAGAAAACACTGAGAGAGAGTCTGAACTACGGGAGCTAGGAGGTGGGGGGGGGAGCAGGGAGGGAGGTTGTTGCCATGGTGACCAACGCCGCGCAGTTGTCATCATGTGGCTTCTTCTGCATTGTGTGTGCGTATGTGTATGAACACTGTGTGTGTGTGTGTGTGTGTGTGTGTGTGTGTGTGTGTGTGTGTGTGTGTGTGTGTGTGCGAGTGTGTACGTGAGTTCACCCTCCTCTCTCCAGACAGGAGGCGAGGACATCCCCTTCTAATACTTTGCCAACAGAGAGAGAGAGAGAGCGAGAGAGAGAGACGCTGAAAACCCATAATGCACTGCACGCTGCAGGGCTGAAGTCGTGCAGATTCATCAGTTCCTGTTCGAGGGGCTGTCCGTGAGCACGCACGCACTCATACACCCAGACCGAATGCAAGAAGATCCACAGCCAGACAGGCAGGTAGGGCTGCATGATTGCACTCTGATGGCTGTTTGCTTTGCATGCTGGCGCTGTTTGTGTGTGTAGCAGCGCAGAGTGAGGAGCGCAGGGCGCCTTTACACACAAGCCAGGGCATCATTAAAATCTGACATATTATGATTCTGACAACTTCCGTGCCTGTTGCTGGTGATTGTTGTCGTATTTCATTTTGGAAACGTCAGATTTGGGGGATTTTTTTTTTTATTATTGTTATTTATTTCTTTATTTATTTTGCAAGAATATATGTAGCAGAAGAAAACTGAAATTCATGTGAATCGTCGGTGTTACTTTGTGTCTGATACGAGGTCTGGCAGTTTGGGTTTAACTGATGTTGATTTGAATAAGCCAGGGAGGTTTTGCATGCTCCTCTGATAAGGCATTGTTGCGAGGACAGGGCAACTTTCAGGAAAAGGTAGAATATATGTTGGAATTTAACAGCAGAGTTAATTTGTTTGGGGAAAAAGTCCAACGTGTGCATGTGACAGAATAGTTTAAACTAAGAAAGGCAGTCATTTACAAAATGCATGGTTAGCATATGCAGTGAAAAATGGTATGATTCAATGGCGCATCGGCGTTAACATTTTATGGCAGTTTTTTAAGTAATAGTGCATTAACGCTTTAAAAAAAAAAATCTGTCACCAGTTGACACTGTACAGCTGACTGACAGGTGAAACTGTGGCTTCACTGTCACAGGTCACTTTATGGCTTAACAGCCACCAAGGCTTGTGAGCATATCTGTTGCGACAGAGCCAGACAGACTAGAACGACACGATTGCAGCAGCCCAGCACAGGAACTTTATTACCCCACCACTCCACTGACATATTTAAGGCTCTGGGTCTCTGTTGCGAAAATGCATTTCAGCGCTTGTCCGATGACACAACAGAAGATCAAAATAAACCCCCAGAGTTAGATATAACATTATTATTATAAATGATATAATTTAAATAGCAGTGCCTCATAGTAATCTGAAAAAAAGCAGACAGATAAATGATTCAATTCAACTTAAATAAAATGCAACACAAGATTTTTTTATGATAGTCATCAGAAAAATATAAAGCTCTGGAAGGAGATAGAAAGCTGTTGTGTTTGTGTGTCTTACACCTTTTGATAGTGTGAATAATGTGGATGTGGGTTTCTGTGTATGCTGAACACTGTGGGAGATAGCCAAAGTGTTTTTGCAGCCTGGGAAATTAAATGCATGAATGAATGAATCCTATAGTGCAGATTAGACAAACACTTTTCTTAAATGCAGAAGATAATCTTTTTTATACTTTAATATGTTTTAAGTGGGTTGATAATTATTAACCTGGGTGTGTTATTCTGATTTTTTTTTAATTTTTTGAAAATTTAATGTACACAAATATATATATATTTCCACAGCCTCATATTGTCAGGCAGGCAAATCTCATGCCCTTGATCATGATCTCTATTGATCCTTATACCCTTATTAATGATTTACAGGCCCCTGGGCACAAATGTTTGATGGACCCATAGCCAATTCCAGTTGATGCTAAGGCTTTTATTTCTTTATAATAATATAATATAACTAGAGGGAACTCAGAGAGTGCATATCTCCGCCAAGGCCCCGTCTCTCAGAATGTTGGTTTGTTTGTCTGTTTGATTACTAAGCAGGATTACATAAAAGCTACGGGACCGATTTTGATGAAATTTTTACCAGAGGTGGCGCTTGAGCTACGGATGGACCCCATTATATTTTGGAGGTAATCCAGGTCAGGATGCAGATTCTGGATCCCTTTTTCACTTTCCTTAACATTGCAAGCTAAGGCCTTTGCGGAGGCATGCGCTCATGGTATGTGAAGCAGTAGAAGGCGTCTGCATCCTGCACTGGATCACCTTCAAAACCTAATGGGTTCATCTGTCACCCAAGGGCTACCGCTGGTGAAAATTTTTACCAAAATATGTCCAGTACTTTTTGTGTAATTCTGCACACAAACAAATAAACAGGTCCACAGACAGACAGACAGACAGACAGACTGCATTGATCACATTACCTCTTTGGTGGAGGTAGTAATAATAACATGATACAGTATGTGAACATACAGTATGGAAATCATTATGATTAGCAGTGCATATCACACTGACCAATAACCATGACAGTACAGTTTGACTAAGAACCATGAAGTATTAATACCAAACTAAAAGTTAGACAGTCAGTTCTTTTTTACATACAGTATTCACACAAAAAGTACTGTTTAAATTGTAACTATAATAATTATTTACAGCCGTGGACAAAATTGTTGGTACCCCTCTGTTAATGAAAGAAAAACCCACAATGGTCACAGAAATAACTTGACAATCTGACAAAATCTGACAAAAGTGGTAATAAATAAAAATTCTATGAAAATTAACCAATGAAAATCAGACGATGCTTTTGAATTGTGGTTCAACAGAATTATTTTAAAAAACAAACTCATGAAACAGGCCTGGACAAAAATGATGGTACCCTTAACTTAATATTTTGTTGCACAACCTTTTGAGGCAATCACTGCAGTCAAACGATTTCTGTAACTGTCAGTGAGACTTCTGCACCTCTCAGCAGGTATTTTGGCCCACTCCTCATGAGCAAACTGCTCCAGTTGTCTCAGGTTTGAAAGGTTCCTTCTCCAGACGGCATGTTTCAGCTCCTTCCACAGATGTTTAATAAGATTTAGATCAGGGCTCATAGAAGGCCACTTTAGAATAGTCCAATGTTCTGCTCTTAGCCATTCTTGGGTGTTTTTAGCTGTGTGTTTTGGGACATTATCCTGTTGCAAGACCCATGACCTGCGACTGAGACCAAGCTGTCTGACACTGGGCAGCACATTTCTCTCTAGAATACCTTGATAGTCTTGAGATTTCATTGTACCCTGCACAGATTCAAGACACCCTGTGCCAGATGCAGCAATGCAGCCCCAGAACATAACAGAACCTCCTCCATGTTTCACAGTAGGGACAGTGTTCTTTTCTTGGTATGCTTCATTTTTGGGTCTGTGAACATCGCGCTGATGTGCCTTGCCAAAAAGTTCCAGTTTTGTCTCGTCTGTCCATAGGACATTCTCCCAGAAGCTTTGTGGCTTGTCAACATGCAGTTTGGCAAATTCCAGTCTGGCTTTCTTATGATTTGTTTTCAACAGTGGTGTCCTCCTTGGTCGTCTCCCATGAAGTCCACTTTGGCTCAAACAACAACGAATGGTGCGATCTGACACTGATGTACCTTGACCTTGGAGATCACCATGAATGTGTTTAGAGGTTGTTCTGGGCTCTTTTGTTACCATTTGTATTATCCGTCTCCTCCTGTGGCCACGTCCAGGGAGGTTGGCTACAGTCCCGTGGATCTTAAATTTCTGAATAATATGTGCAACTGTAGTCACAGGAACATCAAGCTGCTTGGAGATGGTCTTATAGCCTTTACCTTTAACATGCTTGTCTATAATTTTCTTTCTAATCTCCTGAGACAACTCTCTCCTTTGCTTCCTCTGGTCCATGTTTAGTGTGGTACACACCATGTCAACAAACAGCACAGTGACTACTTGTCACCCCTTAAATAGGCCGACTGACTGATTACAAGTTTGTAGACACCTGTGATGTTAATTAGAGGACACATCTTGGTTGAACATGTCCCTATGGTCACATTATTTTCAATCTTTTCTAGGGGTACCATCATTTTTGACCAGGCCTGTTTCATGAGTTTTTTTTTTTTTTTTTTAGAACTTATATTTTATTAAAATTTTTAACAACAGAGTCATTACAGATATAATTACCATATGTAGTCAAGATTATTTAATACACAAATTCCACATCAATATAAGAGAAACAGCATCTGTCAAAAAAAAAAAAAATAGAACCAGGCGCTTAATAGCCACCTTGAGCAACTATAGTAAAGAAACTTCTACTGGATGCCATCTTGATTTAAAAGTAGGTAATTGGAGTCTCAGCGCGTAAGTAATCTTCTCCATGTGATAAAGTTCTTGTACTTTTTGAAGCCATGCACTGAAGGGGGGTGGGTCTGTTTTCATCCAAGAGGCAGTGACACAGACAGACAGAGATTGAAGCTCACTAAACCTGTTGTGAGCACTACGAAGATACGGACCAGTGATGCTGAGGAGAAGCTGGAAACGTGCATGGAAATATCTGACTGGGGCATGCTTAAAGGAGCCACGCATGATCTGGATGAGTACACGGACACTGTGAACTCATATATCCACTTTTGTGAAGAGAACATTCTTCCATCACGCACCAGGGTGAGTTACTCTAATGACAAACCCTGGTTCACAGCTAAGCTCAGACAGATCAGGAAGGAGAAGGAAGCAGCGCTGAAAAGTGGAGACAGGGACTGCTACAGGGAGGTTAAATACCGGTTTAACAGAGAGCTGAAGAGGGCTAAATCTCTATACTCAGAGAGACTCCAGCAGCAGTTCACTGCTAATGATTCGGCTTCCGTGTGGAGAGGACTGAGGCAAATCACCAACTATCGACCTAAGGCTCCTAAAGGTCAGGATGACAAAGCCCTTTGTCAGAGACTGTCCCAACACTATGCCCGTTTTGACACCTCGTCATCTGTGTCCAACTCCCCCCCTCCCTCCAGCTCCACAGCCTCCACATTCGCTACTTCATTTAAGGCACCCCCCCCTCCTCCCCCCCTCCCCTTATCATCAGTGAGCAGGATGTGCTCAAACAGTTCTCCAGACTGAACCCGTGCAAGGCCCCCGGCCCAGACGGCGTGTCTCCCTCCACCCTGAGACTCTGTGCGAAACAGCTGGCTCCTGTATTCACAGACATTTTTAACACCTCCCTTAAGTTATGCCACGTGCCGTCCTGCCTCAAATCCTCCACCATCATCCCTGTCCCCAAGAAGCCACGGATCACTGGACTTAATGACTACAGACCTGTAGCGCTCACCTCTGTAGTCATGAAGTCCTTTGAGCGCCTGGTCCTGTCCCACCTCAAGTCCATCACCACCCCTCTCCTGGACCCGCTGCAGTTTGCCTACCGAGCCAACAGGTCTGTAGACGATGCAGTCAACCTGGCCCTCCACTCCATCCTGCAGCACCTGGACTCCCCGGGAACCTACGCCAGGATCCTGTTTGTGGACTTCAGCTCCGCATTCAACACCATCCGCCCCGCTCTGCTCCGGGACAAGCTGTCCCTGCTCAACGTGCCTGACTCCCTCTGCAGGTGGATCATCGACTTCCTGACGGACCGGAGGCAGCATGTGCGGCTGGGAAAGACTGTCTCAGACTATACTAGCATCAGCACCGGATCACCCCAGGGCTGTGTACTTTCCCCCCTACTCTTCTCCCTTTACACCAACTCCTGCATCTCCAGCCACCAGTCTGTCAAGTTGATCAAGTTTGCGGACGACACCACCCTCATCGGGCTCATCTCCAACGGCGACGAGTCCGCCTACAGGAGAGAGGTGGCCCAGCTGGCGTCCTGGTGCAGCAATAACAACCTGCAGCTGAACGCTCTGAAGACAGTGGAGATGATTGTAGACTTCAGGAAAGTCACTACTCCTCTGCCCCCCCTCACCCTCTCAGGCTCTCCCATCACCACTGCTGATTCCTTCCGCTTCCTAGGCACTACCATCACCAGGGACCTCAAATGGGAGCTGACCATCAGCTCACTCATCAAAAAAGCCCAGCAGAGGATGTTCTTCCTGCGGCAGCTGAGGAAGCTCAAGCTACCCACCAAGATGTTAGTGCAGTTCTACACAGCCATCATCGAGTCCATCCTCACCACCTCCATAACCGTGTGGTACGCAGGAGCCACTGCCAGGGACAGACTAAGGCTGCAGCGCGTCGTGCGCACTGCTGAGAAGGTGATCGGCTGCAAGCTCCCATCTCTCCAGGATCTGTACATCTCCAGGACCCGGAGGCGTGCTGGCCGGATCATAGCCGATCCCTCACACCCTGGTCACGTACTGTTTGCCCCCCTCCCCTCTGGTAGAAGACTTCGGTCCATCCAGACTAAAACCTCCCGTCACATGAACAGCTTCTTCCCCTCTGCCATTAGACTGCTGAACACTAAGTGACTTATTGACTCTCGTGCACCATGTACAGCAGCTCAACCAGACTCATGTCAATCATCACTGTTTTCTTCCTGCATTACCGACTGCACTATATAGTTCTCCACAGTATCTGCTGCTGGCTAATATATATTTTAACTGTTGACCAGTATCACTTAATCTTATCCTACACTTTATTACATGTATAGTTTATTTCTCTTATCTTATCATGTTTAATGTTGCAGCATTGTACCGAGACAAATTCCTAGTTTGTGTACTACATGAACAATGGCAATAAACCTGATTCTGATTCTGATTCTGATTCTGAACACATTTCAAGGCTGCTACAAAAAGTATGTTTAGGAGGTATGTTGGTGCTCTCCCATGCACTTCCGGAGGGGTGGTGCCAAGAACTGCTACTGTCAAGTCCCTTGGTATTGTAACTTGAAACATATGATTTATTGCCTTGTACACCTCATTCCAAAATGTTTGTATTTTAGGGCACAACCAGAAAATGTGTGTGTGATTAGACACTTCTGTACCACAATTTCTCCAACACAGGCTTGGAATATTTGGTGTCATCTTAGCCACAATATCTGGTGTTCTGAAATATCTACTAAATATCTTCCATTTAAATTCCCTCCATGTATTTGAATTTGTGGTCTTATGCGCCACTGTACATACCTCTTCCCACATTTGATCAGAGAAAATTTGACCCGCCTCTGCCTCCCACCTTTGTTTTGCCAGAATAGGTTTATTTTGAGCCATTAAGTCAAATATTTTGTATAACTTTGAGATCACTTTTTTATCCTCTTTGTGTTTTTGAGTTTGAATTAAAAAATGTTCAATGAGTGATGGGTCTAGCACTTTATCCCACTCTTTATGAGAAACCAGAAAAGATCGTATTTGCAGATATCTGGAAAAAATCATTTTTTTGGAGTTGGAAGTGTCTTCTCAAATATTCAAATGATACAAAACCATCCTTATCGATTAACTGATGTATGTAAATAAGCCCATGATCAGCCCACTTGAGAAAACTCGTATCCAATCTGCTTGGTATAAAGGATTTTAAATGCCCAATACTAGACAAGGCAGATAGACTAGTTGGTAACTTAAAGGCAATTCCAACCCTCTTCCAAATATCAAGTGTGGTTTTAGTCCACCTTGATAAGCCCACAACTGGAATATTAGTGAATGGCAAAGCATGTAATGGTTTGAGGCTCAGGTTTTGTTCAATGTCCACCCATCTCATGTGAATGTCATTCTGCATCCATGAAATCAATGGTTTTAATTGCGAAGCCCAAAAATAATATTTCAAGTTTGGCAGGTTAAGCCCCCCTTCTTCCTTAAGTCTTTGAAGTGTTTTATATTTTATCCAAGGGCACCTACCCTGCCATATAAATTTTGAGAATGTTTTGTCCATTTCTTCAAATGTTGACTTGGATATTAGTATTGGTAACATTTAAAACAGATATAAAAGCCTAGGCAGAACATTCATACGAATGGCTTCTATGCGACCTAGGAGAGACAAAGGCAATGATGACCAATGGTTTAGGTCATTTTTTATAGTACTAATTATCCTACCATAATTTGCATCAAATATCTTGTCTAATGAAAGGGGAACATAAATGCCCAAATACTTTATACCTTCTTTAGGCCAACGAAAGCCACATTGTTGTTTAAACTCTGGTGAAATATTGTCCAAAACGTCCATTGCCTCAGTTTTATCAACATTAATTTTATATCCTGAGAAATATCCATATGTTGATATAATTTTCATTAAACATGGAATTGTACAGGATGGCTCTGTCAGATACAGTAGGACATCATCCGCGTACAGTGATATTTTATGTACTTCTTTGCCAATCAGCACCCCTTTAATATTATTGTCATCTCTAATGAGTTGAGCCAATGGCTCTATACTTAAAGCAAAGAGCAAGGGTGACAGAGGACACCCTTGTCTGCATCCACGCTCCAAATTAAACCTTGTAGATCGAAACCCATTAACTCTCACAGCTGCTTGAGGTGAAGAGTAGATGGTTTCAATTCAGTCGATAAATTTAGGGCCAAAATTAAATCTTTTTAATGTTTGAATAAGATATTTCCATGACACTCTATCAAAAGCCTTTTGGGCATCCAGTGATAATACAACTGTCTTGGTTTTGCTTTGTTTTTGGTATGATAAGATATTTAACAAACGACGTAAATTATTTGCATAATGTCTACCGACAATAAACCCAGTCTGGTCTAGATGAATAATGTTAGTTATTATGTCATTTAGTCGCCGTGCTAATACACCCGTCAGAATACGAACATCTCCATTTAACATAGACAATGGCCTGTAGGAGCTGCAATCAGTGGGATCTTTACCTTCCTTCTGTAACACCACTATAGTAGCTTCTGCCCATGACACAGCCATTGTTTTTGTTTCTAATGAATAGTGATAGGCATTTAAGAGGAGTGGAATAAATTCTTCATGGAAACATTTATAAAATTCATTGATAAATCCGTCTGGACCAGGACATTTATTATTTTTGAGAGATAAAATACATTGTTTTATTTCCCAATCTTGGATTGGTTCATCCAAATTTGCAGTAATTTCACCAGATAACTGAGGTATATTAATATCCTGTAAGAATTGAGCAATATTGGACTCCTCAGGGCATGTATCAGTATCTTGGTAGAGGGATTTATAAAATTCTGCGAATGTTTCAGCTATTTCCTTAGGCTGTACTATATATTTGTGTCCAGATTTTATTTTATGTACAATATTAGAAGATTGTTGTTTATGTAATTTGAAAGCCAGAAGCCTGCTCGCTCTATTTCCATGTTCATAATGCTGATGCTTGGCAAAACGTAAAGTTCCCTCGATCTTCTCTGATGGTAGCTCTTGTAGCTCTGTACGGGCTGCTTTGAGTTCAGTTAAGAGATTAGACGCCATCTCTCGTTTATGCTTATGTTCGAGCTCACTAATTTTATGCTCCAATTCTGTTTGTTTAGCCATTTTTTGCCTCCTTTTTGCAGTAGCATAAGAAATTATACAACCTCTTAAATAGGCTTTTGCACAGTCCCAAAGTACAAGAGGAGACATGCCAGGAGTATCATTTATAGCAAGATAGTTCTTGAGCTCTGTTTTAATGAGAGTAATGAAATCTTTATCATTAAGAAGAGAGGCATTCAATCTCCATTGTTTATAAGTTGGTGTCAATCCCATGTCCCACTGGAGAACCACTGGGGCATGATCAGAAATTGTAATGGGCATGATGGTTATGTCTTCAACTCTATGGAGTTCAGCGTTAGAAGTGAAAAAGTAATCAATCCTTGAATAGGATGCATGTCCTGTTAAAATAAAATGTAAAATTTCTTTCTTTTGGAAATTTTGATCGCCATACATCAACTATTCCTGCTTCAGCAGTCAAATATTTAAGCATCTTGCCCATCTTGGATATGGATGCTTTAGGTGGAGGTTGTCTGTCTTGTTGTGACATTACACAATTAAAGTCTCCCCCCATAAGTAGAAGACCAACACTATACTCCGTGATTCTGTTAAATAGTAATTTGATAAAGCCTGGTTGGTCCTCATTTGGGGCATACACATTAATAAGGGAGACAGGTATGCCATCAAGCAGCCCATTTACCAGAATAAATCTACCTTCTCCATCTGCATGTACAAATGTATCAACAAAATTAACTTGTCTATGTATTAATATTGCTACCCCTCTTCTTTTACCTGTGCGGTGAGATGAGAAATACACCTTATCCGCCCAAGATTTCTTTAATTTCAGATGCTCATCATTGGACAAATGGGTTTCTTGTAATAGTGCTATTTGACACTTCAAACGTTTAAGCTGTAATAATATTTTCTTCTTTTTGATGGGGCTATTTAGACCCTTCACATTATAACTTATAATTGTCAATGGACTCATAACTTAAGTACTGTGGTGCAGATAGTTACAGTATAGGGCATCATAAAAGTTGTTTTGAGGCAGAGGCGGGCCCATGATCGAGAGTACAGTAGAAACAACATAGGGAATATTACTTCACAGAGGAATGTTACATCGAAGTGGAAAGACTTTATGACTGAGAGAATATGGTTCCAGTAAGTAGCAAATAATGACTCTGTTGCTCTTTTAAATAATATGTGATCCCCGGGGAACAAAGGGATCAGAACGCAAGAAACACAAAAACAAAATGTATATCGAACAAGCGAAATACTAAAGGATGGGATTAAGTCCCTAGCCACTGTATGTTAGCAGCTAAATACACAACCTACTATGGTAGGCTGTGTCCACAGCAAAAAAGAGGAGCAGAAATTAAATCGGCAAGACAAATTTACTAAAGGAGCTCAGGCCCCTGCAGACTAAGTTACGATAAGGAACAACATTAAATAAAAATTTTCAAAATACTCAACACATTACACTATAACAATACAGGATAGAAAAAAAAAGGGGAAAATAATGTATTATTCTCGTCACCATAAAAGACATATTTTAACAGGTTACGCACCCACTGCAATCATAACCTGCGGACTCACGCTATATAATCCAAACATGGTACCTCAAGGATCATCAGCTTCGGACAGGATATTGTTCTTTATGTAGTCCATGGCCTTTGTAGGATCGTGAAAGTCCAGACTCTCATTCCCGAAAGTAATCCGGAATCTTGCGGGGTAAAAAAGACCAAAGCGCACATCACGTCGGCCTCGTAGCGCCTTCCGTGCATCTGAAAAAGCAGCCCGGGCTTTAGCAACACCTGTCGTGTAGTCAGGGAAGATGCTGATCCTGTTACCGTTAAACATCAAAGGTGCCTTTTCCCTGGCTCTTCTCAAAATATCCGCTGCATCTCCATCATAGTGCATCTTGGCGATTATCACTCGAGGTCTGTCTTCTCCCACTTTCCGTGGTGTTAGTGTACGATGAGATCGATCAACTTTCACATCTCGGTCCATGTATAAGGCTTGTTTAATAATTTTAGCCACCTCGTTTGGATTGCAGGGGTTTTGCTCATCGACACCGACAATGCGGATATTTCCACGTCTCATTCTCCCCTCCAAATCCTCACATTTGCTCAGCAGTGACTTCACTTCACTTTGGAGCTCTTTCACCGAGCTTCTGAAGCCCAGTTATGTCATCAGACCAAGTAGACATGCCATCTTTCACGTCTTGAATGTTAGCTTCAATTGTGCCAAATCGTGCGCTAACGGAGGTGGCGTTGCTGGCTATTTCCGAACGTACAGCCTGGACTTCGGCTTTGAGAGAGGCAAAATCGTTAGCTAAGGCATTCTTAAATTCTTCCCGTATAATTTGTGTGATGTCTTCTCTTAAGGATGCCAAAATCTGAGTTTTAAAGCCTTCGTCCGTGGTCAGCGTTGGCACTGCGCTCTGTGGTTCGTCATTCTTTTCCAGCTCGGCTTGCAGCCTCGTGTTAGGCCTATTGGGTTTGTCGGTAGCGTCGAATTTAAACTTCTGAAGTTTGTCCATCATGACGATAAAAGTGGGCAGGAGAATCCGATAATGATAGGTGATGAGTTTGTATTGAGCTTTACCAAAGAAATTTCGTTTTTAAAAGTAAAGTGTCCAAAAGTCTGCGGGAGCACTGAGGAACACGTCTTTACTCCAGCATGGCTCACTAGCGCCCCCTCTTGAGTTTGTTTTTTAAAATAATTCTGTTGAACCACAATTCAAAAGCATTGTCTGATTTTCATTGGTTAATTTTCATAGAATTTTTATTCATTACCACTTTTGTCAGATTCAAGTTATTTCTGTGACCATTGTGGGTTTTTCTTTCATTAACAGAGGGGTACCAACAATTTTGACCACGGCTGTCTACCTCATATTGTTAGTTTAAATCTGACCATAAGGCTATTCATGAGCAGTGGGCATCCAGAGTGTCCTTGAGACCAGTGTCGTGCGGTGAAGTTCATGGCTGGTGAGACTATGATGCTTTCAGAGTCAGATTTACAAATCGAATTTTATAAATAATTTAAAGGGGTCACTGACTGAAAAAAAACCCAGTGTGTTTGTAGGTTTTAACTGTCTCAAATGTGTCAAATGGTCACGTAATTAGCCAAAAATTTTCCAAAGAGTCAATGATCTGAAAAAAGCACACTGCCTTTATTTCGTTTTTCTCTCAGAGAAACTCCTAAAAACATTTTTTTTGACTCTTCCTGGTAATTCTTCTACGTCAATTGTTCAAAAACCCACCCACTGCCATCCTTGAGACAAGCCCAGTGCTCTATTATTGGCTCACCTCGTTGTCTGTCATGTAGCTGGAGGGGTGCCAAAGGTAGCATATTAACCCCTGAGCTATTTACTGCGAAGCTAATACCAGGAAGCTTGACCCAAGCACAGCTTATATTGTTATTTTCTTCAGATCTTAGTCACCCTAATAATCATCCTCGTTATCACCTGGTTCACCGGTCCACAGTCCACAATATTCCCTGTGCCACTACGACCCAACCCCCAGCGCCTCCTCCATGACCCCACAGCCGATGCCATTGTGCTGGTCACGGCAACCGCCTATGGCGCGACCCAAAGCTGCACCCCCAGAGCTCCCTCACTGCCCCCCCCCCAAAGGCAACTTTGGGGAACTGCTTCACGACAGCACATCCCCCAGCTGGCCATGGGACAGGAGCGGAGTGAGCGCCACGGAGCGAGACACTGCACTTTGAGATCCAGCAGCTCAGCTTGGGTAGCAGTGATTGGTGATTGGTGGGTCGCCCTGTGCATGGCACCAGCAATTTGTTGTGGCATCCTGGCAAGACTGCTGGGAGACGGGCTGGAACGATGCGAGACACACAACCGACTGCGGATCAGTGAACCAGCGCTGCTCATCCAAGGTAGAAGGAGACTAGAAGCTACTCAACTAATGGCTAACTGACGTAAGAAGGAGGGTGGAGTTGAACAGCTGATGGATGTTTCTTAAAGTGATAGGCTTTAAAAAAAAAAAAAAATCAGAGCGTTTCAAGAAAGCCAGGAAAAATAAAATAAAAAAAAACAAATTTGCTTCAGAAATTAAAAAAAATAATTATTGGTCAAGAAATAATGTAAATCATAGTGGTTCAGAGAGCTGGGTCTCTGTGTGTGCTGCAGCTCCACAATTTAGTTTCTTTCCTTTTATGCCCATAGCAGCCAGTGACACAGAGGTATTCTTTGCAGCATAAGATGGTGCATTGTCATGCATCAAGATAATTTTTCTATGGAAGGCATAGTTCTTCTTTTTGTACCATGGAAGAAAGTGGTCAGTCAGAAACTCTATATACTTTGGCGAGGTCATTTTCACACCTCAGGGACCCTAAAGGGGCCTACCAGCTCTCTCCCCATGATTCCGACCCAAAACATGACTCTACCACCTCCTTGCTGATGTTGCAGCCTTGTTGGGACATGGTGGCCATCTACCAACCATCCACAACTCCATCTATCTGGACCATCCAGGGTTTCACAGCACTTGTCAGTAAACAAGACTGTTTGAAAATTAGTCTTCATGTATTTCTTGGCCCACTGCAACCGTTTCTGCTTGTGAGTATTGGTTAAGGGTGGCCGAATAGTAGGTTTATGCACAACTGCAAGCCTCTGGAGGATCCTACACCTCGTGGTTCGTGGGACTCCAGAGGCACCAGCAGCTTCAAATACCTGATTGCTGCGTTATAATGGCATTTTAGCAGTTGCTCTCTTAATCCAGTGAATTTGTCTGGCAGAAACCTTCCTCATTATGTCTTTATCTGCACAAACCTGTCTGTGCTCTGAATTAGCCACAAATTTCTTCACAGTACGATGATCATGCTTAAGTTTTCATGAAATATCTAATGTTTTCATACCTTGTCAAAGGAATTGCACTATTTGACGCTTTTCAATAGCAGAGAGATCCTTTTTCTCTCCCATATTACTTGAAACAGCGTGGTGGCGAAGTGGTTAGCACTGCGGCAGCACAGCAACTCACCCTTGGCTGAGGGATCCTGGGTTCGATCCCAGCCCCCGGCCAACAGTGATCTGCATGGAGTTTGCATGTTCTCCCTGTGTCTGCGTGGGTTTACTCCGGAATTTCTCCGGTTTCCTCCCACATGCCAAAAACATGCAAGTTAGGTTAATTGGCATCAAAACTGGGGATTCTAAATTGTCCTTAGGTATGACTGTGAGAGTGAATGGTTGTCTCTCTGTGTTTGCCCTGCGATGGACTGGCGATCTGTCCAGGGTGTTCCCTGCCTCTCGCCCAAAAGATGCTGGGATAGGCTGCAGCCCCCCGCGACCCGAAAAGGATTAAGAGGAAGAAGATGGTTGGATGGATATTACTTTAAGCCTGTGACATGCTTAATAATGTGGACCATCCTTCTTAAGTAGATTTCCTTTAATTGGGCTCACCTGGCAAACTAATTATGACAGGTGTCTGAGATTGATATCAGTGATCCAAAGAGCCCTGAGACACAATACCGTCTATGAGTTTAATTGAAAAACAAAAAATGGAATGTTTATGACACAAAAATCCTATTTGCATAATAATTTGGAACGTGGTGTATATTTTCAGTCTCTTTTGCAGAACTGTTGGCAGGTGAGCAGTGACGCAGAGGCACACAGGTGTGCACACATGCATCTTTGTGCTAGAAAAACTTCCAACAGTGGCTGTGACCTGGATTTGCGTGTCTGAGCTGAATGTCAGAGGTTGAACAAAACAACCTTTAGACTGTCCGCGCTGCCTGACAGCTATGTGTTCGTCACTGAATGATGTGTTGTGAGCATTTTACACACGGATGTTATAGTTATGTACTACTACGAATACTGATGTTTAATCTAAGCAGGGAATCTGAAACAGCAGTAACAGAAGTAGAAGCAGAACTCCCTGTTGTTATGATCGGGTGAGTGCACTCCCTCCTCCCGTCCTGTGGGAGGGTCCCGGGCTTCGCAGGTAATCAAGACACCTGCGCGAGTGGATGCACCTGCTATCTCCTCACTACTACTGCGAGCATGCGAAGGAGCGGAAGGCCTCCTCTGACCCGTTCGTCTCGCGTACGTTCTCCCGGCTGCTGGCTTAGGTGAGACCAACTCCTCCTCTGAGGCTATGGTGCTTGGCTGAGTCCGATTGACTCCAGAGGAGTGTTGGCTACGGAGAGAAGCCAGGGCTTGCATGTGTTGTGGCTCGCTGAAGCACAAAATTTTCAATTGCCAATTTAAGCCCAAAAGACGCCGCCCATCAGTAACCGTGAGGGTCTGATGGGCAGGAACTCTATTCATCCCCCCGGTAGCTTTTCCATTCCGGCCCTCTTTCAGTTACCGGGGGTTGAGAGGATGGTTTCGGCTTTAATTGATTCAGGGGCGGAGCAAAATTTCATCTCTCAGCGGCTCGTGCGGGAAATTGGTATACCCACAACTCAACTGCCGGCTTCGTTAAACGTTGTGGCACTTTCTGGGAGTTGTCTGCCGTCTATTAGTGAGCGCACTGTGTCGATCTTCACTCTTCTGTCTGGGAACCACTGGGAGACCATTTCGTTCCTTATTCTCCCTAGTTCATCCTCCCTGTGTTTCTGGGGTATCCGTGGCTCCGGAAGCATAACCCTATTATCAATTGGACACAAAATTCCATCTCTTCCTGGAGCCATTTTTGTTTAGCATCCTGCCTCTGCTCGGCCGAGTGTTCTCCATCCCTTTCCGTCTCCTCTCCTCCGGTGGATCTGCCGGATCTCAGCCTTGTACCTGAGGTCTATCATGACCTTGGGGAGGTCTTTAGCAAGTCAAGAGCCCTTTCTTTGCCTCCTCACCACTCTTATGACTGTGCGGTTGGCCTCGTCCCGGGTGCGCGGTTGCCATTTAGCCAGCTCTACAGCCTTTCTGGACCAGAGAGGGAGGCGATGGAAAGTTATATTAAGGACTCTTTGAACGCCGGCCTCATTCGGCCTTCCTCGGCTTCTCTTGGGGCAGGATTCTTCTTTGTCGGTAAGAAGGACAGATCTGTGCGTCCGTGCATAGATTTCCGTGAGTTAAATGCCATCACCATCCAAGATAAATACCTTCAGCCCCTGATCAACTCTGCGTTCGAGCTCCTTCAGCGCGCGTGGATGTTCACTAAATTAGATCTGCGTAATGCGTATCATTTAGTCCCCATTCCCGAGGGGGATGAATGGAAGACGGCATTTAAAACTCACTTGGGGCAGTTTGAATATCTGGTGATGCCCTTTTGGCTCACCAACGCCCCGCCATCTTCCAGCGATTGATTAATGACATCCTGCGCAATATAATTAATCAATTTGTTTTTGTCTACCTTGACGATATTTTGATTTTTTTGTGCACGCCAGAGGAGCACTCAGTTCATGTCAGGGCCGTACTACAAGGGCTCCTGGAAAATCAGCTCTTTGTGAAGGCCGAAAAGTGTGAGTTTTCCACCAGCTCCACTTCCTTCCTGGGCTTTATTATTGCTGGGGTAGAGCTGAGGACCGACCCGGCCAAGGTGAAGGCTGTGCTTGTTTGGCCTACACCCCAGTGCCATAAGGAGCTCCAAGGCGTCTAGGATTTGTTAATTTTTATCGTCGCTTCATGAGAAATTACAGTGAAGAAGCACAGCCTCTTACGCAGCTGACCTTGGTCAAGGTGCCTTTTACCTGGTCCGAGGCAGCTGAACGGGCCTTCCTTAAACTGAAGAGCCTATTTTCCAACGTTCTCATCTTGGCCCAGGTCGATCCTCAGCTCCAGTTCATTGTCGAGGTGGACGCTTCTGATTTGGGGGTGGGCGCTGTCCTCTCGCAGCGCTCGGCCGCCGATCAGAAGCTCCATCCATGAGCGTATTTCTCTCGGCGGCTCACGCCAGCTGAGAGGAATTACAACATAGGTGATCGAGAGCTTTTGGCCATTAAATTGGCTCTAGAGGAGTGGAGACACTGGCTGGAGGGAGCAATTCATTCTATTGTGGTGTGGGCCGACCACAAAAACTTAGAATATCTCCAGTTGGCCCTCCGATTAAATGCCCAGCAGGTCTGATGGGCCTTATTCTTTATTAGATTCAATCTTACCATCACCTATAGGCCGGGCTCCTGCAATATTAAATCTGATGCTATCTCCCGCCAGTTTTCCTCTGACTACTCAGCCCCCTCCTCCCTCCCCCAAACCATTGTCTAACCTTCATGCATCCTGGGGCCCTTCACATGGGAGATCAAACAGAGGGTCCGATAGGCCCAAGCCGCTGACCACAAACCCGAGGGAGGACCTGAGAATCGACTGTTTGTCCCAGCCAGCCTCCACAGCGAAGTTATCAGGTGGGGCCACACCAGTCATTTTGCCTGTCACCCAGGTGTTTCCCATACCACCGATCTCATTCAGCGAGTGTTCTGGTGGCCCACGCTGCAGATGGACATCTGGGATTATGTTAAAGCATGTCAAGTGTGCACCAGATATAAATCCGACTCTTCCCCTCCCGCCGGTCTACTTCACCCCCTCCCAGTCCCCAGCCGACCCTGGTCGCACGTTGCCTTGGACTTCGTTACTGGACTTCCTCCCTCTAATGGTAATACAGTTATCCTCACCATTGTCGACAGACTTTCTAAGGCCATTCATTTAGTACCCTTCCCCAAACTGCCCTCCGCTTCAGAGACTGCCAGTCTATTCACCAACCATGTCATCTGCCTTCACGGCATTCTGCTGGACATCGTGTCTGATCGGGGGCCACAATTCATATCCCAAGTATGGAAGTCTTTTTGCCGGACTGTGGGCACCCCAGTCAGCCTGTCATCAGGATACCACCTGCAGAGCAACGGGCAGGCTGAATGCACTATCCAATCCCTGGGGGCCGCCCTCAGATGTGTGGCATCCTGTGATCCATCAACATGGAGCACTCATCTGACCTGGGTGGAGTGTGCCCACAACTCTGCAGTTTCTTCAGCTACGGGATTAACACTCTTCGAGGCATCGATGGCGTACACCCCCTCTCTGTTGCCCATGGTGGAGAGGGAGGTCGCCGTGCCATCTGTGGAGGCCCACGCCTGCCATTGTCGTCGCCTATTGAGGGCCACCCGCGCTGCGCTCCTCCGTTCCACTGAATGGAACGGACAGTACGCAGACCACAGGCAGGTTCCATCGCCCAGATACATGGTTGGGCAGAAGGTGTGGCTGTCGGCGGACCAGGTGCCTCTTAAAACTGAATCTCAGAAGTTGTCACCTTGGTTCCTGGGTCTGTTTTCCATCTCCCAAGTCATCAATGATGTCACAGTTCACCTGGAGATTCTGCCAGCCTTCCGTATTCATCCGACCTTCCACGTATCCATGATCAAGCCCCTCTCCGCCAGTCCTCTCTGCCCCCAAGCCTCCACCTCCCCCTCAGATCCTCGACGGTCAGACCACCTACACTGTTCAGAGAATCCTGGACATTCACCGTTGGGGCCGGGGGCTGCAATGTTTGGCCCATTGGAAGAGCTATGGACCTGAAGAAAGGTTGTGGATTCCCCGGTCATATTTCCATGACAAGGGGATGGTTCAAGCCCATCACCGAGCCCATCCCAACTAGCCCGGTGGGCCGCCAGGAGGCGTCCCTTGAGGGGGGGCATTGTTATGATCGGGTGAGCGCACTCCTTCCTCCCATCCTGTGGGAGGGTCCCCGGTTCTGCATGTAATCAAGACACCTGCGTGAGTGGGCGCACCTGCTGTCTCCTCGCTGCCAGCGCTTAAAAGGATCAGTCTGTGAACGCTCCAGCGCTGGCTTGTTGGGTATACTGCCAATTAAATATTTAAGTAAGTAAAGTATTCAGTGTTTGTTGGAACCCAGAAAATTTTCCATCTTTTCCTTTCTCATTCCCAGGTCACTGCCATCTCTGCGGTGAGTCCCCGGGGGTTTGTTGTGCGCTCACCTGCTCCATCATCTTCATCGGCTTCATCCCTGTTCACCTACTCCACCTGGTCAGACTTCCACCTGCCCATCTCTTCTGCAGCACCTGTTTCCATTCATTTTATCCATCCTTGGTTCCTCATCGGGCTCTCTGCTTCCACTTGTAAGCATTCCCAAAAATCATTATTATCTGTCTCCCTCCTTGCTCTAATCCAGTCTCATTTCTCCCATTACAGGCTGGGCGGTCTTCTGGCGAGTGAGGTTTTCTGCTACGTTTGCTGCATTCCTTTTCAATAAAATTGTGTTTAAACTTTGCTTCTCGGCGTTGTGTGTGTTCTCTGGTGTAGCACTTTGCGCGTGGGCTGACTGTGTTAGTAACTCATGATACCTGTATGTTTCGTGCAGGGTGTAATTGATATTTATCGTAGATAAGTTACATATTTGATGCTGTCCGTCTGAATATTTTTTTTTTTTAGCTTTTTTGTCTTTTTAACATACAGAGAGAGTATATTTTAGATTATTTTCTGAGGTACGTTTATATGGAAACTTCAGGTGTACATTGGAGGTGGGTCAAGTGTCAGTGAGTAAAAATATGGATTGCGTGCTGAAGTCTTGGGAGGGCATGTACTGAAGTTTCTAGTTACGTATGTCCTTGGGTATGTTGAAAGAAAAAAGAAGACACCAGAAGAAAAGAAACAAAAAGGAAGGAGAAAAATGGCTCAGGAATGTTTGCCTGTCTTTAGTTAACAGTTGAGGGGGAAAACTGTTTTGGCTAAAGCTGACAGTAAGTTCAGCAGATGTGTGAAATACAGCAGTCTTACCAGAACTGTTTCAGCAGACAGTGTATGATATTTTTAAACAACACTTATTCATATATACAGTATTTCTACCACTGTGTTGTCAGACTTTGACATTTTCCATCGAGGCCACACTGTAGAGCCTCAGAATATGTTGATACCAGACTGAGGATGCTGCTCTACATGATTAGATCTTAGATACTTTAAATGACCAGTGGCCTGCACTGAATGTTGGAAACCTATCAGCGTCACAGCATGTTGGGTTGTAAGATTTTCCACTCAGCAAGATCTGCAAATTTCTCCAGTTGATCTTCCAAGGGTTCACTCAGCAGTATGACTCAGAGGTGACATATGGATGGAGCACTGCTTGTTTAACATTTACTCCTTCTATCATCTGGTGTTAACTCGACATTCTTCTTCCTTTCTTCCTTTAATGATGAGGAACACAGGTGACATGTGTGTAGCGCTAAAGGACCGTAATCAAATTAGATTGAATTTATGAGAAACTGGCCTGTGTTGGACAACAATGGCTCAGATGGCCTTTTCGTTCTTTCCTCCGTATTCCGGCGTCAGCAGAGCAGTGAGCAGGAACCTTAGTGGGCATTAAATTATCAGCAATTGCAGCAATTATCTCTAAGTCCGAAACCTCTCTCTGTGGTTTGTATCTTCATCACACTGCCTCACTTTGACTGGAAGGAAGCCAGCGGAAAGCACATTTGAAAGAGTTGCTTTTTTAAATTCTGAAAGATGTTTTTATTTCATATTTTCCAGTTACAGTTTTTATCCCCCACCGTTCAAAGCCCAAAGGGGTTGAAGAGCCCTTTGGGTGAAGACCGAAGGGGGACTATGTTATGGGTCAGTCTGTCTGTCCGTCAGTCCATCCATCCGTCTGTCTGTCCTTCTGTCCCACTTTTATGAAATCAACTCCTCCTAGTTTTGTTCCAGTTGTTTTGAAACTTGGTACCATGGTTTGATATACTCTGATGTTGTGCATATTGCAATTTCACTCTCATCAGATGACTTTGAGATCAAAGGTCAGCGGTCAGATTTTCCCTAATTCTTCTAAGCACAATAACTAAAGAAATGATGTAGGCTTTTCAAATCAATACAGTAGTTGTATCTAATACACAACTTACACCCTCACCTAACTATGGGTTTGGGGTCAAGGGGTCAAAGTTCAAAGTTAACATTGCAGTTGCACTATGGTAAATGGTACATTTACTGTTACTATAAAACAAGTAAAGCTAGGGCCACCAAACCTGGAAAACAGATTCACCTTGGGTTCCTGACTTCTGACTATAGGTTTTGTGTCAAAGGTCAGGGTTAAAATTCTCTATGCTTTATTACTGTACAAAAAGCAAAGTTAGGGTCACCAGACTTGGTATACAGGTTCACCCTGTGACCCTGAAGTGTGACTATGGTTTTGGGATCACAGGGTCAAAGGTCAACATCAAAATGGCTTATAATCTCTATGTCAACAACAAAGAAAGCTAGGGTTACCAAACTTGCTACACAGGTTCACCTTGGGATCCTGACCTACACCTATGGGTTGTATACTTTGTTCAGTTCAATTCAACTTTATTTATATAGCGCCATTTCACAACAACAATCATCTCATAGCACTTTCAACTGTAGGGGGAACCCCCACAGTTGCAGAAAGACCCCAGCAATCAGGCGATCCCCTTTGAGCAAGCACTTGGCGACGGTGGAGAGGAAAAACTCCCTTTTAACAGGAAGAAACCTCCAGCATGTTGTATATTCATGGATGATGGATTTAATATAATTTGGTTCTGCCACAGTAATTATATTGAAAAGACGAGAACTGCTTTCTGTCAGTAGGTATTGGGATCTTCAAAGAAACGGAGGCGGGGGGATATTGCACTTGCCTCAGAGTGCTCTTGTTCAACTCTTGGGAGGATTGTGTTTTTGTGCAGATTACTTACAACCTCATGATTACCATTTAATGTATAATATATTGTATGTCAAACTAAATCAGTAGCTGCTATCAACTAATTTTCACTGAGTTTATAGCATAATAATATTTGTATTGTTATTGTATTAGAGACATAGTCATGAACTCTTGTAGTGAGTATTACAGTATTATAATTTAATAGTGTGTATTGCACTAATCAATATTTGTTATAAATATTGTATGTAAAGATTACATTCAATATAAAGTGTGCAGTTTTGCTAGGAGTTGTGTAGCTCTTCTTTTATGCTGTTTTTTTTTTTTTCTGGCCCAAAGCTTTGTTTTAATTTCCTACCATCCTTCTCAGTGTTATGTCACAATACTACTCACCGAAATAAATTAAATAAATCAGTTACTGCAGCACTTAACGCAATAATGGAGATGCAGAGAGTTGAGAGTGAACAGTCATATATTTTATTATATCAAAAAAACTAATATTGCTTCATATAATACTGGATGTCTAAAATGCTGAATGCTTTGTTGTCTTTATCTAATTGTGGGCACAGTCTGAGCAGATCAGCAGTGCATCACAGGGCCACCTCACAGAATCAGACAGCAACCTTACATCAACAGTCGCAAAATCAAACAACAAAACTTAAAATTATCAGTATATCACAAACCTAATGTCTTTTGACTGTAGAAAGATGTTATTTTGCCACATATTAAAAATAAATTATCAGAGAGATCCATGTTCAGCATTTTTTCCAAGTAGGATTTTGCAGTTTTTTTTGTTTTTTTTTTTAACTGAAATGTGGGTTTTAATGACGCCTTCTGGTCACAATGTGAACTGCAGCCCCATTTGTTACTGCTGACACTGGCTATATCTCAATTCAGGTGTTGCAGCCTCGTAGACCACGGCCCTGGAGGCCAAAACACTCAAAGGTCAGGTAGACTGCATCTAAAGGCTGATTTATTGCTGTTAAATGAGACTGTCTAGTCTTTGGAGGATGTACACTACCGTTCAAAAGTTTGGGGTCACCCAGACAATTATTTTGTGTTTTCCATGAAAACTCACACTTATTTACCACCATGAGTTGTAAAATGAATAGAAAATATAGTCAAGACATTGACAAGGTTAGAAATAATGATTTGTATTTGAAATAATCATTTTTTTCCAGATACTCAACCTGCTCAAAGGAAGGTCAGTTTTATAGCTTCTCTAACCATCTAAACTGTTTTCAGCTGTGCTAACATGATTGCACATGGTTTCCTAATCATCCATTAGCCTTCTGAGGCAATGAGCAAACACACTGTACCATTAGAAAGCTGGAGTGATAGTTGCTGGAAATGGGCCTGTATACACATATGTAGATATTGTACCAGAAACCAGACATTTGCAGCTAGAATAGTCATTTACCACATTAGCAATGTATATTAGATATTAGAGTGTATTTCTGATTAGTTTAAAGTTATCTTCATTGAAAAAAACAGTGCTTTTCTTTCAAAAATAAGGAAATTTCTAAGTGACCCCAAACTTTTGAACGGTAGTGTATGTTTGCGTGACCATGCACTACCTTGTTGCCTAGCAACCATGACAATGTCAGCTGAGGGTTTTTTTTTTTTTGCTGACATTTTTGAAAGAGAGAGAACTTTATTTTTACCTTTATTATTATATTTTCTTTACCTTTTACTTGAGAATCTTCACCAGACAGAGAGAACCGTGACCAGATAAAATAAGACTTTAACTCATGTTAAAGTCAGCAGGTAAAATTAAGGTAAATTAAAACTGCAAAATAGATAAATTAATTTTTATTATTTTAAATATGTACACTACCGTTCAAAAGTTTGGGGTCACCCAGACAATTATTTTGTGTTTTCCAAGAAAAGTCACACTTATTTACCACCATGAGTTGTAAAATGAATTGAAAATATAGTCAAGACATTGACAAGGTTAGAAATAATGATTTGTATTTGAAATAATAATTTTTTCCTTCAAACTTTTCTTTCGTCAAAGAATCCTCCATTTGCAGCAATTACAGCATTGCAGACCTAACATGATTGCACAAGGGTTTTCTAATCATCCATTAGCCTTCTGAGGCAATGAGCAAACACATTGTACCATTAGAACACTGGAGTGATAGTTGCCTGAAATGGGCCTCTATACACCTATGTAGATATTGCACCAAAAACCAGACATTTGCAGCTAGAATAGTCATTTACCACATTAGCAATGTATAGAGTGTATTTCTGATTAGTTTAAAGTTATCTTCATTGAAAAAAAGTGCTTTTCTTTCAAAAATGAGGAAATTTCTAAGTGACCCCAAACTTTTGAACGGTAGTGTATATCAATTAGATTGAACTCTAAAATATATTCTTAATTACATGACCAGTAGAAAATATGAAAGTTTACTGTTATCATTTATTAACATTATATAGCTAAAAAAAAATTAGATGTTCTGCCTTGTATCATCTCTGACATTTAATTTTTAATGTTCTAAAGCAGACCACAGTCCTGGACTGTAGAATGATGACCCTTAATGACTTTCAGCAGCAGTAGAACAGATTCCATCTTCGGCTTCATCTCAGTTATACCAGTGTATCTCAGTAAATTAGAAAATCGTGATTTGTCAGTTAATTTTACAAAAATAATCATTATCATCAATATTAAATTGGGTTTAAAATGTTTCACTCTGTGTTTAATAAACATATGAAAGTCTCTTTTAGAATTAGCTTGCAAAAATCATCTTTTTCAAAAAACTACTTCACTGAAATGCAGTTTTTTTATTAACAGTAAACATCCAATATTTTTATCTGTCTTGTTTAAATTTGCAAAGTAAACTGCTAAAAAATCACAATCAATAAAACAATTCATCAAATCTCTTTTATTGTGGTTATTTCAGTCAAATATCAGTTTTATAAATCTGGAGTCCAGCCCGTTCTCTCCACAGCTGACCTTCGGTTTCTGCAGGTTCTCCACCGTGGAACTCAGAAATAAACCAGAAAAAACAGAGAAATCTGATCATCACTTCAGATGTGATGGACATTTTTAAGCTCAGCATAAAAAAAAATATTACAGATGTCCTGTCCCTCCTCAGCTTCATTAACTGTGTTCCATTTTCTCTAAAAATAACATTAGGTGTTTTTTTTACAGGACCACATAAGCAAATAAATAACATCAACTTCCCGATGTCTCCATGGGACTTTAAAAGTTATCTTAAAGAAAGTTATTTTAACCACATCAAACTGTATTTTTGTATTACTGACATTAATTAATAAACTTCCATTAATGGGCAAAAAGGTTTGACTTCAGAAAAAACAACAGTTCAACATGCTTATTTAATACATTAAAGGAAGCATACAGCACATCAGAAAAAAAAAAATAATGCCACCTAACATGAACTTAAATAATCAGATGTTGCTGTTTTCTGGATTATTGGTGTTTTCACATTTAACTGCTGCAGAATTCAAGCAAAAAACTTGCTTTGAACTGTTTTTGACTTCGTTCTGCTTCTGCCTGAGCCGAGATAAAAAAGAAGCCACGCTGAGCCACGTGCTGAATGCTGGGATATGTTAGGGCCACAAGGATACTCTTCATGTATCATTCTTCATGTACAGTTGTGTGAAAAAGTGTTTTCCCCCTTCCTGATTTCTCATTTTTTTGTATGTTTGTCACACAAATGTTTCAGATCATCAAACACATTTAAATATTAGACAAAGATAACACAAGTAAACACAAAGTGCAGTTTTTCAATGAAATTGTTTATTATTAAGGGTAAAAAAAAAATCCAAACCTACATGGTCCTGTGTGAAAAAGTGATTCCCCCCCCAATAAAAATAAATTACTGTGGTTTATCACATGTTTGGAAAGCTGAGTTCAATTTCGCTAGCCACACCCAGGCCTGATTACTGCCACACCTGTTTTCAACCAAGAAATCACTTAAATGGGATCTGCCTGACAAAGTGAAGTAGACCAAAAGATCCTCAAAAGCTAGACATCATGCTGCAATCCAAAGAAATTCAGGAACAAATGAGAAACAAAGTAACTGAGGTTATAAAGCCATTTCTAAAGCTTTGGGACTCCAGCGAACCACAGTGAGAGCCATGATCCACAAATGGCAAAAACGCTGAACAGTAGTGAACCTTCCCAGGTGTGGCTGCCCGACAAAAATTACCCCAAGAGCGCAGCAACGACTCATCCAAGAGGTCACAAAAGACCCCACAACAACATCCAAAGAACTGCAGACTTCACTTGCCTCAGTTAAGGTCAGTGTTCGTGACTCCACCGTAAGAAAGTGACTGGGCAAAAATGGCCAGCATGGCAGAGTTCAAAGACGGAAACCACTGGTGAGCAAAAACAACATAAAGTCTCGTCTCAGTTTTGCCAGAAAACATCTTGGTGATCCCCAAGACTTTTAGGAAAATACTCTGTGGACTGACAAGACAAAAGTTGAACTTTTGGAAGGTGTGTGTCCCATTACATCCGGTGTAAAAGCAGCACAGCATTTCAGAAAAGGAACATCACACCAACAGTAAAATATGGTGGTGGTAGTGTGATGGTCTGGGGCTGTTTTGCTGCTTCAGGACCAGAAAGACTTGCTGTGGTAAAAGGAACCATGAATTCTGCTGTCTACCAAAAAATCCTGAAGGCGAATATCCGGCCATCTGTTCGTGACCTCAAGCTGAAGCGCACTTGGGTTCTGCAGCGGGACAATGATCCAAAACACACCAGCAAGTCCACCTCCGAATAATAAACACCTTCATTTAAAAACTGCATTTTGTGGTTACATGTGTTATTTTTATCTAATATTTAAATTTGTTTGATGATCTGAAACATTTAAGTGTTACAAACATACAAAAAAATGAGAAATCAGGAAGGGGGCAAACACTTTTTCACACCACTGTGTTCTTTTTCAGGGTTTTGAAGGCTGCATTTGTCGGCCGCATGTGAAAGAACCCATGGAATGGGACAGCCTTGGACGCAGCACAGTGACATATCTGGCCTAGAAATGTGCACTTGGAGGACGCAGAACCTGAATTGAAACGCAGCATCTGTGAATTGTATACATACACCTTATAGCCTTGACCGGTTTGATGGGGAATCCAACCAGCAGTCCGTCATAGAATTAAATAGAGTGAATGGGCTGCAATTCATTTAGTTACAACAAAGTTTCTGTTTCCAGAAGATCTGCAATACCTTTAATCTATTAAAATTTTGGTGTCCCACCCACAGGACATTTCAAAGTTTCTACTGCCACTCAGTGAAGAAAGAATTTGATTTATTTTGCATATGTTATCTTTTGGCATTTTTAGAGAAACTGGCCAGAATGCTAATGGTAGTATCTCACGCAGTGGCAAATGTAGACAAACACAACAATTTTTGGATTTGCCAACTTTTCTGAGGAATCTTCATGAGCATCAGGGTTCACCTCTGTCATTTGCAAGAATTAACAATGCTTAGTGACCTTTAACAACCATTTGCAACATTGACGCAAGTGTTTGCAAGACTGTTTTTGAAAGCAACTGGTGAATATTAACAACTACTAACAAATGTTAGCAACAGCATTTACAGTGATTAGCAGCTACTGTATTTACAAGTCTTTTGCCACTGTTTGAGAATGTTTGAGACCTTTGCCAACTACTGGTAAAATGCCAGGCAAATGTCAGGTGAATCTTGGATCCAGCCCGATAAAACAGGGTGCACAAACCTGCCCCGGCATTCAGTTTCTCCTGGCCACTGTGGAAAACAGATGCCTGTAGAAGCTATACAGAATATATATTGAATAGCAAAATATATGAACAAAAAACACAATATAACTCTGCCTGGATTGACTGGGTATTTACTGTGGCAACACAGGCCAAAACCTATGGTGCACCACTGGGGCAAAAGCCTCCCATCTCATCTCTCCTCATATGAGCAAAACGCAAAGATAGACCACACACACTTAGGCTAAATATAGGCTACACTATATTTTTTTTATAACTCAGCCTATAATTATTGGGAACCCTGTCTTCATCTGGAGTTGGTGTGTGAGCGCTCATTGGGAGAGCTGTTTCTTTCCATTCTGTTGAGATTTATTGGATTGATATTATTATTATTATTTTCGGCTTTGCTAACTTTATGTTCATGTTTGGAATTATAATACAAGTCTAGAGCCTTACAATTATTCTACCTGTAAATGATGCAGTCTGGAGGTGTGGTGTTGAAGGACAGCAGCCGGCATCAGGTGGTTGTGCTGTTGAGACTATACAGTAATTCTTTTTTCATGAGGGTAATTTCATTTGTTTACACGTATACTTAATCAATTTGTATTCACAAAATAATGCTTGTGTAGTATCACTTCCTAGCTGGAGTGGACATAAGCCTACTAACAGATATGTCAACAAACAGTGAGCTTTTATTTCACGGAGGTTCAGCCATGGAGTCTTTTTGAAGTTTTTTCTCTATCCATATTAATTGTTACTATCTGGTGAATAAAATGGTGATTCATCTCTCTCATTGCCTCTCCCAGATCAGGATATATAATGTAATATTAGGAGGAAGAAAACAAAAATAAAACATTCCTGGAAACTGAAACACTTCTTGTATGGAGATAATTCTTAATACAGTCACAGCCGTGATCAGCTGAGATCTCAATGATAGTGGGTGTCAGTCCAAGGAATAAATGCTCTGAAATCATCTGTTTTCTTTTAACATATTTCAGACATCAGAAAACATAAAACACACATATTTTGGAAAAGTCATGGACTGGGAGCTATGTAGATTTTGTTCAGACAAAATTATTCATATAATAAAACCCCAAACTATCAGTCAGACCATCTAGGGATTCATGTTCACTACTTGGTGAACCAGAAAGGACTGTAGTGACATATGTTACAACCATTTACAAATGTGTTACAACCATTTTGCAATGGCTTACAACTTTTTTGGAAACTTTTGCAACTGTTTCTGGAAAAATACATTCGCCAAAAAACTCTGAACATATTCAGATTTTTTTGCCGACAAGAAAAACTGTTTGCGACCTTAAAAACTGTTGTTTGGCAACGTTTTATAAACCCTTACAAACCTCCAAAATCGCTACATTCGCGGCTCCATGAGATACATGCATAAGGGGTTAAGAGAGTTCTGTACTTTACCCCTACAGAAGTATCACTGATTTGCACATCTGTCTGAAATTGAGTAACAGTAAAAGATTTCTTCAATAATGTTTCTTAAGGTAGGCTGCCAAAATCAAAATGCAAACATCTCAGTAGTCCTAGAGATGTCTTCTCCATTAGAATACCCAAAAAGAATTATTAAAATTAATGGTTGTGGGAGGGTGGGGTTTTAAGAAACATTCAGCTGATTGGTCAACCAGCCTGTCAATCAGTGGATGTGTGTTTTCTATGTATTTTGGAAGCATGGCTTGGGGGAGATCTCAGAGAGGAGGAGCTCTGTGGGCTGCAAGGTTTGAAAACAAAGCTGTTTCCTTTCTGCAAGAAATTAGGCATTTTCATTTACTTTAGATACTTCCTTTTATTATCCATATGTGTATACTGCCTGGAAGTTAGCTGGACTGCATTGCTTTAAAATGAAAATGGCAAATTATGCATTGTAATGAAATAGCAGTTGTCACCATGTTTGTGATGCTAGTTAGCTTATCCATTTTGTGAATATGTAGGCCTACAATATACCTTGGTAAGCATTTGGAATTATCTATTATGTACACCGATAAAACCTGAAAATTTAGCGCTCAGTAAATATCTGCTGCTGGTTGCTATATGCATTAGCAAATTAGCAATGGCATCAGCCTTGTCTGCTGACCCAAACTTATTAAACTGTCTCTCTCCTTCTGCTATTTAGTGACTAGTAGGAAATAACATTCACCACTCAGTTTTTGGCACAAGTGCTAACAGTTTCTAACAGGTAGACACTAAAAATCCCAAATGCAGATGTAAGATTAAACCTTGCACTTGTAACTTGGTGACGTTTCCACACCATCATGGTGCAGCACGGGTGCATTCTGAATCTTAACGCTGGAGCTTATTCCTGAAGGACTACGGCAGGACCATTTTTGGTCACAGGACACTGACTTGACATCTTTAAAAAATCCAAAACTCCATATCACTGGTGTCTGTGGTGTGTTGTTCCGACTCCGTCGTTGAACTGATAAATATTTGAAAAGCCGAAGCTAAATATTAACACTCAAAGCAGCCCGGAGATCCATCATGGGTGGATTTGAGCTCAAGTTTCAAACACCTTTCCCTTACAGTCGCGCACACACACACGCACGCACGCACGCACGCACACGCACACAGTAGCAAATATGGTAATAAATTTCAAACACCCTGAAATACTGCAGCCACAAGTCAGTGATGTGGCTCTGAGTCACTCAGTAACACCCACCTGACACACACACACACACACACACTACAATTGCCTCATATTCACGCGCGCGCGCGGGCGCGCACGCACGCACCTGACGTAGTGTTTGATGGAGTTAGACACCATGGCAACAGAGCTGTGACTCCTGCTGTCCTGTGAGTGGACTGGAGCTGTGGAGGAGGGAGGAGGACGCCAACAGCCAGCGCCGCGATTATTATTATTCACATTATCATCTCCAGTTTTCTGCTTTGCTTTTCTCATTCTTTTTTTTTTTTAAATCCACAACTGCTAGCTATATAGGGCCTTTTTTTTTTTTCCTTGAAGTACTAAAAATGTCTTTCAGCTGAGAAAATCATCTGAACGAAGGGAAGTAGGAGAGGCCGACTAGAGGTCAGAAAGCGTGTATGTTTAAAGCCATCGATTGGGCAAAACGTGACACAGCATCGGGGGGAGCTGGGCTGATTTTCACACCTGCAGCCAGACGGCGTCCTGGATGCTGACACGTTCTTTTTCTCTCACCCCTCACGCGCTGTCGCTCGCTGCACCTCCCTTCTTTGTAGCACAAAACAAACACATGCAACCCTTCTTTATCCGCGCTTTAGTCCCCGTTACATTTTTTAAATATATATTGTTCCTGCAGTTTGATCCCCCCCCCCCCGTCAGTCATGGTTTATAAAGGTAGCGGAGCGAAGGGTGGAGGATAAGGGGCGGACAGGTGTCACAAGCAGCACCTGCAATGGATTTACTGCCCGCGGATACAGATGGCGGAGGGAGGCGCTGGAATAGTGCAGGTGAATTCCATTTTGGTTATAGCGTCCTCATGGTCTGATTGTCAACACACACACACACACACACACACACACACACACACACGCACACACACTCTGTGAGATCATGGATGCTGACAGGAAAAGTTTTTCCGCACCCCCCCCCCCCCCCCCGTGTTGCCCTCCTCTCCTGCGTGTGATCCAAGCATGAGCTGTGAAAGGTGAACTTGCAGCCGGATGAATTATGTGTGACACGTTTAGCCCTGCTGCCTTATATGGAGGCTGGCACATCTGAATACAGTAAGGCTGGGCCAAGGGGGGGGGGGGGGGAAAAGTGGCAGGGGAGAGGAGAGAAAAAAGGGGAAGGGAAAAAAAAAAGGGAGGAGGAGGATGGGGGCAGTGACGGAGGGAGTGAAAGAGAGAAGTGCCGCGAAGAAAGCATGAGAAAGCATGAGGTTTTCGCTTCCCCTTCTCCTTTCAGCAGCAGTCAGATGAGTCCGTGCAGAGAGATACAGTAAGTCTTGTTTACTCAGTGTGTGTGCGTGTGTGTGCGCGCGTGTGTAGGTGGCTCGTCCACGCTGACTTCTCCCATGCTCAACTCTGCCATGCTGCTCTGATTTGATGTATTCACCATCTGCACAGTGAGTTGATTTGTGCCATTTGTAGGCGCGCATTTTGTTTGACTGACTTCCACGACTGCGCCTCAAAGTGTGGGTTTTCGCGTGTGCGTGTGTGTGCGTGCGCGCATCTGCAGGCCGTCATCACACCTCGCTACCAATTTGTGGCGGCTTGAAGCGGGCGGACAGATTCAGTGTGGAAAAGAGCCGAGCAGACAAAAGAACGGCCAACGTTGTAGCGTTTAGTGCTCCGCAGAGTACTTCAGTGCGCGCACGCACACACACGCACACGCACACGCTCCCTTCTCCTGGCAGACTGCACTTTTTTCTTGCCTCCTGAACTGCAATAAAATCTATTTTTTTTTTTGCGTGCGCGTGTGTGTGTGTGAACGCCGAAGTTAAACATCCAGAATTTCGCACAGAAAATTAGAAAAAAAAAAAAAAGAAACCGAACAAATCAAACAACTGACTCACTCCTCAGCACGCTGCCATCAAGAAATGCCAGTTAAAGCAAAAACTGGCGCACAAGTGCATTAATGCGCATTTTGACACTAGTCAGACATGCAGAATGTGTTCATTATGGTGCAGAGTGCCTCAGCTGGATTGACAGTGCGGGCTCTGCACATGTGCGGTGTATGGATTCGCAGTCATCCCGTGCGTCAGTTCGGAAATGCAAATCAGTGAAAGTCCACAGCAGCGTTGGGAATCTCTCTTTTAAACTTCCAACTTAAGACCTATTTTGGTGCTTTGCAGGGGAATTTCTTTGATTCTACATGAAAGTGCCAAGAAAATGGCTTGTCTTAGTTCCTTCCCACACCAACTTTAGCCAGCACTTTAAAGGGTAAGCTTTGGAAAAAAATACTAACTGCTGCTGCCCCCCCCCCCCCAAATTAAACTATGACAAGGGGTTCCCAAGAAAGCATGAGTGTGTGAGACGGCTGGAATGCTTAAATGTCATGGGAGCGGACATAAAAAACAAAAAAACAAGCTGAATCGTTTGAGAAAAGTTTAGTTGTCTGACTGCTGATTCATTTACGAATGCACAAGATGGTGTAACCTGGAGTGATTTTGTGGAGTTATGCGGTGTACTTTTTGATCTTATTAATGGTGTAATGAACACTGCTTCAGTCAGTAACTTTCATATTTTTCCTGATGTTTTGTATAAACCCGAGACGTCTAGTATCTATTTAACAGCTCCTCCTCTCTTTCACATTTTCACTTCCTTGTCTGTCGCTGCCTTTTTCCTGTTTCACTACAGTTTTCTGTCTTTCTCCATCTTTCAGTTTATGACTGCTCCCATTTTATTTTCTCTTTTGGTGTCCAGCCCTGCATTGGTTGAACTTCTCTGCAGATCAGAGTGGGAAGACCTACAAGGCCATCGGAGTATAGAGCAGAGATTCCCAAAGTGGGGATCGTGACCCCCGGGGGGTCCCAAGATGCTGAGGGTGGGTCACGAGATGATTTTCAGAATCATTAGGTGATTCCTCAGGTGACATGTCACTTTAACTGCGCCACAGTAAACGTCATGAGTAGATTTCATCTGAACAGCTCAAATCAACACACTGTGGTGACACAAAGGCAATGACACGCCACCCAGTACTTTGGGGTGTTGGGGGTGCTAGGCAGGGGCGCCAGAGCACGGGGGGGGTATGTAGTAAATAAGGATGTGCCTTTCGCCCCCACTGTGCCAGGCTCACACCTGAGGACGCAGGGGTGCAAATGTGTTAATCTGTGTATGGTGATGTGTGCTCACACTTGGTAACAGGTATGTAAATGTGTTTAACCTGAGTGTCAGAGGCGGGGAGAAAATGTATAAAGCAGATCACTTTGGCACTCAGAGTTAGTCCGTTCTGTATTGGAGGAGAAACAAACCTCTGTGTTGTCAGCTCGTGTCTCGTCTGCTTTCATCCTCCACAACACTACGCTTTAAGCCCAGGATATTATTTTTAAAAATGAAACGTTGGTTAATACCAACCAAAGACAACGCAGCGAGGCCAGCAGAGACGGCAGAAGAGGAGAGCGGAGACAAGCTGCCAGAAAGGTTGACGTCTGGTGCGGACGGAGGAGGAGGAGGAGGAGGAGGGGAGCACTGTAAGCCTAAAGGGCTCCAGCGGTCAGACCAGCCTTCCTTCAAGTGTCGCAAGTATTGAGAGGAATATATTCAGTATGGATTCACATGCATCGTTATCAATGAAATACAACATCCCCAATGTGTAATGTGCACCGAGTTGCTTGCACATGAGAGTTTAGAGCCCGTAAAAATGCTCAGACACTTGAAAACTAAGCACCCATCTCTTGCCACTAAACCAGAAGATTTTTTCCACCGAAAGGAGAGAGAATTGCAAGGCCAAAAGAAAGTCATAGCTAACCAAACAACATCCACAACCCAAGCTCAAAAGGCATCATATGAGATGGCATAGTTAATTGCACAGGCAAGAAAGCCACACACAATTGGAGAAACCCTAATAAAACCTGCTGCTATCGCTATGAGTCAGACAATGCATGGGGATAAACAGGCGTGGGAGCTGGAAGCAGTACCGCTATCTGACAGGACCATGTCCCGGTGCATCACAGACATGGCCCAGGACATAAGGTGTCAGCTGATTGACAGAATGAAGAAAGGGAAATATACTTTGCAGTTAGATGAATCCACAGATATATCAAACTCAGCCTAGCTGCTTGTTTTAGTCAGATACAGTTTTGATGGAAAACTTAACAAGGACATGCTGTTTTGCACCTCGCTGGATGTGCACAGGTGAGGACATTTTCACAAAACTTGACAACAAACTAAAAGAAGGAGGACTGTCTTGGGATGAGTGCATCAGTGTGTGTGCAGACGGTGCTGCAGCAATGCTGGGGAAAAAGAAAGGATTAAAAGCAAGAGTCTTACAAGTGGCACCCCACGTAAACTTTACATACTGTATTATTCACAGAGAAGCTCTTGCAAGTAAAATGCTCAATCCAGATCTTAAGAGTGTTCTTGAGACAGCCATAAAAATTGTCAACTACGTGAAATCACGTCCACTCAACACCAGTCTGTTTGCTACTCTCTGCTGTGAACTGGGATTGGAGCATCAGGGCCTGCTGTTCCACACAGAGGTCCGGTGGCTTTTGCAAGGAAATGTCCGCAGCCACCTGTATGAACTGTGGGATGAGGTGCGCTTATTTCTGATGGAGAATGGGTCTCAGCTCGCTGACCACCTGACTGACCCTGACTGGTTAACAAGGCTAGCGTATTTGTCCTGCATATTTGACAGACTGAATGGGCTTAACATGTCAATACAAGGTGAAAACACAAGCATCATGTGATAAAATGAATGATGAAATCCACGCATTCAGAAGGAAAGTGGATCGCTGGACTGCGAGAGTTGAGATAAGCAGGATTGATATGTTTCTTGAGCTGGATGAGTTCATGGAGGAAAATAATCTGAGTGTTAACACTGTGAAGAAGTCCATCACTACCCACCTTCAAGCCCCCCTGAAACACTTTAACAAGTTTTTCCCCTAGGAAACAACTCTGGAAAAATATGACTGGATAAGATCACCATTCACTGTAATGGCCGCAAGTCATCTGCCATCCGACATGGAGGATGCACTGATTGAGCTGTCAAGTGACCGAACCTTTAAGACAGCTTTTCATTCAAAAATGCTTGCTGAGTTCTGGATTTCAGTCGAGAGAGAATATCCACAGCTATCCAGGGCCGTGATGATGCCATACTGATGCCATTTGGCTCTACATACCTGCGCGAAAAGACTTTCTCGGCGCTGACATATGTTAAAAATAAATACAGATCACGTCTAAACGTGGAGGATGATCTCCAAGTGGCCATCTCCAAAATTAAATCCAGAATTGACTTGTTGTGCTCCACGCATATTGTCCATCCATCTCATTAGGTGAGATTAACGCTGAAACATAGTTTGCCAAAATATACATTTGCACCGCAACAATGTTCACATGTTTACGCAAAGCTACAGTTTATGGCTATTACTTTGGCTGATTGTCCTGCTAACTTGGAAATGAAAGCATTGTGTCAAAATTAAGTTTGCATGACAGCAACAATGTTCACTTCTAAATTACATGGAAATTACTTTAATGTATTCTGCTTTAATCGTTTAGTAAACTGTTATATGTAAAATCCTATCATGGTTGTCAGGCTGTTCTGTTCTTTTGTGTTGTTATGCCTGTGTTTGTTTACGCTTGTTAGTGCGGGAGTCCTGTGTGTACATTTTTTTATGTTTCAGTCACCTCCGGGGATAGTGGGGGTCGCCAGTCTCTGTCACCGTTATTTTGGGGGTCGTGGACTGAAAAGTTTGGGAACCCCTGGTATCGAGCACTGAGGATGTAGAAGCACTCAGATACATACTGAATTCTACAGCGCTCACTACTCTTACTAATGCCCCTTTACACAGGGGTGGAGATCATTGAGAGATCACTGGGTGATGACAGAATGGCCAGATCTAAAAACGATCTTTCAGTGATCTCTCAGCGATCATAAATATCTCTTAATGATCTCTCAATAATCTTCAGTGAGCTTTACGGACCTCAGAGTTTTGACTGGTTCCAAAATAATTTCTCAACGATTACCAAAGAGAAATGATCTTTCAGTGATCTTTTAAGGAGTGCTCAATAATCTCATTGATCTCCCAGTGATCTCTCAGTGATCTTTCAGTGAACTCTTCTGGTCTTTCATCAAGCGCTCAACAGTCCCTCACTGATATTTCAGCCATTGCTACCTTCAGGGTGGAAAGATTTGCCATTCATTAAAAGATTGCTGAGATTGGGAGATCAATGAGCTCATTGACACTCCCTGAGAGTTCATTGAGAGTTTGTTGAGAGATTATTTTCCTTTGGTGATTGTTTTTTGCTCCTTTGTTGATTTGTTATGAACTGATTCACAACAATCTCTCAACTGTGGAGACTGTGGAGATCACTGGAAGAACATTGAAAGATCTTGGCAATTACTGAGAGATCATCGAAAGATTGTTGAGAGATCTGGCCAGTTTTCATCTTACAATGATCTCTGTGATTGCCAGAATCTTTCAGTGATCTTTCAATGATACAGTCTCCACCTCTGTAGGGAGTAGAAGAGCTTTAGAAACCTCTATTTATAAACTACTCACAAAAAGTTAGGAATATTCAGCTTGCTGGTGAAATTTCAGGATGAACCTAAAATGCACTATGACCTTTACAGGTGAACTTAATTCGACCTTCTCTAACCTTTTGAATGCACATTTCCAACTTGCTGTTCTCTAACAAAGTGCTTAATGGCAAAATTCACAACAGGTGTTTGATCAATGAATCGACTAATAAATTTCCTGGTTCAATTAGAATTGGTATTTAAACACTCCTCTTCATCACGCTGTTCACATTTTGACATCATGAGACCAAGACGACACCTAACAATTGATCAACAGTACCTCGCCATTGTGAGGCTTCAAGCAGAATGTTGTCAGAGAGAAGTGGTCACGGAGCTTAGAGTGTCACAGAGTGTCATCAGCAGGTTGCAACAGAGTTACAGAGAGACTGGAAGAGTCACAGAAAGGCATAGAAGTAGATGTCCTTTGGCCACATCCCATGCTGATGACTGCTTCATTGTGAACAGTGCCCTATGGAACAGGAGGATGAATGCCACTCAACTCCAGGCATATTTCAGAGAGGTGAGAGGCACCCAAGTGTTACGTCAGACCATTTGAAACCGTTTCCATCAGCGTGGTCTGCGTGCTAGATGACCTGCAAGGGTACATGATCACACCACCAGACACAAGTGTCATCATCTTGCATGGGCCAGTGAGCATTTATGCTGGACAAGGGACCAGTGGGCCTCAGTGCTGTTCTCTGATGAAAGTTGATTCATGTTGAACAGAAGTGACGGCCACTGATGATGTTGGAGACATCAAGGAGAGCGCTATACATCAGCCACTGTTGTCACCAGACAAGCCTTTGGTGGTTGTGATGTTACAGTCTGGCCAGGTGTGTCTAGTCAATACAGAACTGCCCTACACCTTGTGAATAGTACAGTGACAAGCCAATACTACCTGAATAACATCATTAATCTAGTCATTGTACCCCTGCATAAATAACACAGGCCTAATTTCATCTTCGTGGATGACAGTGCTCCAGCTTATCGAGGTCACATCATTACGGAACGGCTGCTGGAGGCTGGGGTACCTCAAATGGAGTGGCTTGCACTTTCTCCAGACCTGAATCCCATAGAAAACCTATGGGATCAGCTGAGTCGCCGTGTAGAGGCACGTAACCCTGCACTCCACAACCTCAATGACCTGAGGGCCGCCCTTCAAGAAGAGTGGAATGCCATGCCTCAGCAGACAATAAGTCGACTTGTGAACAGCATGAGATGCTGTTGTCAAGCTGTAATTGATGCTCAAGGGCACATGACAAGTTATTGAGACATTGACATTTTTTTGTTGTGATATACCTGTCATGAATTCGCTGCCCTTCTGGGGCAGCAGAGACAAGAACCCACATGCAGGATAGTGTTGTGTGTAATTTATTGAACATGAAAAGTAATAACAACAGCTCCAATGAGCGAACAGAGCATAGACAGAAAATAAACACTAACTAGAGAATAGAGTAATGGGAATGAGACCCAAGGCGCTCATAGACATAACTGCGAAGCGAGGGGGGATAATAGTGAAAAACCCAGGCGTTCCCAGACGAGACTGGAACGGTGTGAAACAGTACTTACAGAGAACTCGACAGAGCGGTCCGTGCTCTGGAGTGGGAAGACAAGCCAATGAACCGGCGAGTTGAAAGTGAACAAACAGAGTTTAAATAATACAAGACATAATCAACTAAGGGAACACAGGTGTGAGAGTGTGAGTGAGCATGTGTGTGTGTGTGTGTGTGAATGGACTGAGTGAACACAGGTGTGATTGAGTGTGAGCAAGTGTGCATGCATGTATGTGTATGTGAGAGTGAGTGCGTGGGCTGAGCTGAGTGGAGACAGGCAATAATGAGATGTAGCTGTCAAGCACCTGACAGGAGAGGGAGGCGTGGCTGCCAGCTGACAGGAGGCAGGGAACCCCGGAAGGCTCCCTGACAGCGGCCTGTCACAAAATACCTAACAAACAGAAACATAAACTGGAAGATAACAAGGCACCAAAATAATGACAGGAAAATAAATACAACCACCAAGCCATGACGCTGGGTTTGGAAAAAGTCCAAACCCAGTTCACGACAATACCCACCACTGTTGTTGGCTTTTGTTTCAATAAATTGATTGAGATGAGAAAATTACCATTGCATGCTTCTACTTAAATGCCCTACTTTCATGGTATAATACCACTGTAGCGTGAACTTTTTCATTTTCCATAAATTTCACCCCAAAGCCAAATATCCCTAACTTTTTGTGAGTAGCGTACATACTGTATATACACCTCTTTGGTCACCCAACAAATTCTCAATGATCCCACAGTGATCTCTCCTGATCTGTCTGCAATCTTTCCTGATTTTGCAGTGATCTCTCAAGGATCTTTGAAAGATCTCTATAGATCGCCATGAAAATCGTACAGGGATTTCCCAAACATTTACACAGAAACAGCATTTTTTTAGGCTTTAGGAAACCATTGAGAGATCAGGTCAATCTTTTGATTTCTTCCTGGTCACCCAACGATCTCAGTCTGTGTAAAGGGGCCCTAAACAACTGGATATGTGCAACAGAAAGAAGGAGACTCTCAGTTAAAGGAGAGCATGCAGCCCTGTTAATTTTAAAATTAGGGAATGTCTCTCATGGATTTGTCCTCATTTCTTAACCTCACCCCACTTTCTAGTTTCATCCACCAACTAGTCTGTCCTTCAGAAGTGATGCCATCTCCCTGCTGTCCTTGGCAGACATGGGGCAGTCTGTCGAATGCAGATGAGCAGCGTGTTTGTGTGACTCTGTTGGGGTGTTTGCGCACGATGAGCTGAGCACACCCCACACCCTGATTTGCATTATTCAATTATCAAGAAAAAAGAAAATGGGGCGGATGCTTTGATCAAGGTGACGGCAGGAGGACATGAGCAGAGATGAGTTTGAGTCCCAAGCTTTTGGCTATTGGACACAGGGCATGTAAGTGGTGAGTGGACAGTCACTCAGAGGAATGGAAGTCCTATGAGGCCATTTGGCAAGTGGTGAAATACAGTGAGTCAGTCAGTGGTGTATGACTGCTGTTTTCCCTGCAGTGTGCAAAGCTGTCACTGGACTAATGCACACTAGTGGAAGATGTAATCTATAGTAAATACAGTCGACTCCATAGAGAGGCCCTGTGTGGTTTCCACAGATTAAGTTGTCAAACTGAACCGCTGCTCATAGACAGCTGAAGAGTGCAGATTATCCCACTGTTTTTGGTTGGATACTTGTGTGCTGGCAAGTTGGAGATTCTGCACTTTGTGTGTGTGTGTGTGTGTGTGTGTGTGTGTGTGTGTGTGTGTGTGTGTGTGTGTGTGTGTGTGTGTGTGTGTGTGTGTGTGGTGATTTGACAAACTGACTGGACATAGTTTTCTTTTTGGGGATCGTCAGCTCCTTTGGTATTTCCTTATTTGAGCTCAAGCATTAGCATGAATTATGGAGCTGCGTCGCCTTTACAAGTAGTGAGCTCTGCAGCCTCTAATCAGTGATCATCTTACTGTTACTGGTCTGTTTCCTGTGAAACATGCAGACCAAGTCTTTCATAAATTATTCTCATCACTTAATTGATCTTTTCCTGTCTCAAGCCTCTCTCTCAGTCTTCTCCCATCCCAGTCCTTGCTGAGTATCTCAGCTCGGCTTTTCTCAGACCCTGCCACCTGTGTCTCCCCACTGTCAGCCTGTTTGTATCTGGGTCTTTGTGTTTTTCAACTCATTTATTCACCTGTCTGCCTGCTTTGCCTTCCTGGACTGGGATCTGTCTGAGCAGAGACACACAGTAACCAGAATATCATTTCCATGGAGGAGGTTATATTTTTGCCTGTGTTTGTTTTTAATTCATGTGTTCATTTTGTATTTGTGTTGACGACATGATTCAAAGAGTTCTTTATGCCTTTCAATGAGATTTCCAGGAGAAGCAAAAAATGGACCATTTACATTTGGGAGGTGACCTGAATCACTATCAGTCTCCAGGAAGATCTGTAAGATTGTTTATGCAAATAAAACATAAAAATGGCCATGAGGTGTCATCACCAGATTAAATAAATATTTTTGTCAAATAGTTTTATTGTAATTTGTATGAACTGCCTTTTTTTATGTGTGTTGTCTACTGCTGCTGCCTCTTGTCCAGGACACCCTTGACAAAAAGAGATTTGCAATCTCACTGGGACCATCCTGGTAAAATAAAGGTTAAATCAAAAAATATATATATATTCTGGAAAACTGGTTTCTCCAGCAACAATGTTATAGCCCATATATTCCATCCATCCATCCATCCATCCATGGCAGTCCCCTGTGGCTCATTTGGGTACAGTGATGTAACTTTTTCATGGGAATCTACTGGACCACTCTTGGTCTGGCCCTTCACCCAGGACCAGTTTATCTTGGGAGACCATACCAGGGGCAAGTTCTCCCAACAGCCTAATAAGATTAGATAAGATAAGATAAGACTTTATTAATCCCACACTAGGGAAATTAATTTGCCACAGCAGCACAAAGTCAGAAAAGAAGAACAGAAACCAAAAATATGAAAGCACCAAGGTGCTGATGCCTCGGTGCCGGTGGCATGGGGGGGGGGGGGCTGTAAAAAAGTCACACTGTCACGGTTGGTGGAAAATTAGACCCAAATGCATTACTTAAGTTTGGCGAAGATTTGATTATGAGCCAGCCAAACGGACGCAGCTCAAAAAACACAAAATAAACGACAGCTCAAACGCTGCAACAAAACTCACATACAGGTCAGGCAGGATCAGGTCAGGGAATAACAGGTCCAATCAGGTAACAGAAGTGTGTTGTTCACACTATATGACAAATGACAATCATAATGACACAGGGATGGGGGCAGCTATAAATACACACAGAAGCAGTAAAACACAATGCAGAACAGGTGTCACAATCAGGGCAAACTGAAACAGCAGGGCACGGTTAGAGACACAGGGCGGGTGAAACAAACTGTAAACCTCCCACAGACAATGTCCAAAACAAACACAGATCATAGGCAAAATTAAGTTCAAGGGCCCAAGACCCAAAACAAAGCGGGTCGGGTGGTCCACCCAAATCCATGGGCCATCGGACCGCAATACACAAGGGGTCAGGGGGTCTACCAAAGTCCATAGGCCCTTGGACCGGAGAGCAACATGGGTTGGGGAGTCTGCCCCAGTCCAAGGACCCCCAGACCGGAATGCAGGGCCTGTCCGGCGGCCTGCCAAAGTCCATAAGTCCAAAGTCCACTCACTCCAATCATCATAAAGTGCTTTGAGAGAGTGGTGCTGCCCCTCATTCAGGACAGCATACCGGGCACCCTGGACCCCCTGCAGTACGCCTACCGGCCCAACAGATCCACCTCAGATGCCGTTGCCGTAGCACTCCATTATTCTCTTTCCCACCTGGAAGATAAAGACTCCTACATTAGGATGCTCTTTGTCGACTACAGCTCCGCCTTCAACACGGTCATCCCCCACAAACTCACCGACAAACTGTCTTCACTTGGCTTGCACCCCACCCTCTGTGAGTGGCTACTGGACTTTCTAACTGGCAGGCCCCAGTCTGCCAGGATGGGTAACAGGACCTCAGCCAGCATCATCACAATCACAGGTGTCCCCCAGGGTTGTGTTCTCAGCCCCATCCTCTACAGCCTCTTCACCCATGACTGTGTTGCCTCCAACAAAGACAACATCATCCTAAAGTTTGTGGATGACACAGCAGTGATAGGATGCATCACTGGTGATGACGAAGCATCCTACAGGAGGGAAGTGGCCAACCTGATGTCATGGTGTGAGGACAACAATCTCACCCTCAACACGGACAAGACAAAGGAAATAATAGTGGACATGAGGAAAGGGAGAAGGAGACCCCATCAGCCACTGTTCATCCAGAAGCTTGAGGTGGAGAGGGTGAGCAGCTTTAAATACCTGGGTATACACATCAGCGAGGACCTTAAGTGGACACACAACACCACAGAGCTGGTCAAGAGAGCTCAACAGCGACTGTACTTTCTGAGGAGGCTGAAGAAGTTCGGCATGTCTTCCAGGATCCTCAACAATTTCTACAGCTGCATCATCGAGAGCATCCTGACCAACGGCATCACTGCGTGGTACAGAAACACCACTACCCTGGAGCGCAAACGCCTGCAGAGAATGGTGAAGACAGCGGAGAAGATCATCAGGACTCCACTCCCCTCTCTGCAGAGCATCTACCACCACAGAGTCCAAAAGAGAGCTGGCATCATCCTCCGGGACCCCACCCACCCCCAACACAGACTGTTCACACTTCTACCCTCAGTTCGGAGGTACAGAAGTGTGAAATGCTGGACAACCAGACTGAAAAACTCCTTTCCCACTGCCACCAGACTCATGAACAGACAACAACTCACAAAACTCTGTAACACAGCTTTGCATATAGGAACTCACACACCGGCTGCTAAATTTGCACACTGCTCACCTGTACGGTAGATATAGTATCACCTGTCTGATGTCCATATCACCTATGCTGCTACTTATCAATAATTTGTAATTATACACTGCTTGTTGCACAATGCTCATTTGCACACTGTACATAAGTCTATGCCATCTCAGGTTCACATCAGGTTGCACACTGCTCATTTGCACACTGTACATAGGTTCATGCCATCTCAGGTAAACATCATCTCTGATATCAATATACCACTATCACTTTAGTCATCCGGTGACTTCATTTTCATTCCTCTACTGCCTAACTGTGTGTTGGTGTATGTGTCTTAGCATCCATCAGTACTAGGATTGAGTTACTGTGTTAGTGTGTCATGACCTATTAGAATTGTTGTTTCTGTACCTTTAACTTGGCATTTGTTCGGAGAGCAAAGTAAGAATTTCATTGCTCAGGAAATGTAGCATTTCTTAACTGTGCACATGATAATAAAGCCTTTGAATCTTGAATCTTGAATAGGCGACCGAACCAGAGAATAAGGTGGAATAGCGGCTGCAGAAGCACAGAGCTCACCAAACAGACACAGAGGAGCCCTATGCTCTGTTACCGATGACTGCTTCATTCTGACCCCGGCCTCTTGGGCTACAGTTGGAGGCACACCGGCCTCTTGGATGACGACAGGTGAAGCAGACTGCTTGATCTTTTGGATGACAATGGGTGGAGCGGACTGCTCGACCTCTTGGACGACGATGGGTGGAGCAGATTGCTCGACTTCTTGGATGGATAGTGCTGGAGCATCCGGCTCCAATGCCTGGAGCATCGCCCCCATTGTAGTCACCTCGGACGGAGGATAAAGGCAGGATGAGGCGTCACCAAAAACACCAGGAGCCAGGCAAGACTTAACTAGTATCGATGTTATAAAAGTAAAGAAAAGTACTTGCCTGAGCTTCTGATCCTCTTCTGTAGGGGTGTCTTCCTCAGGCTGAGCCGCAGAAGCTGAGGCGTGGACCTCGAGCTGAACAGGAACAGGAACGTGCACCTCCGGCAGAGCAGGAACAGAAGTGTATACTGTGGGAACAGCTGGAGCTGCATCGTGCACCTCAGGGACAGCGGAAGCCATTGTGTGCACCTCAGGGACAGCTGGAGCCATTGCATACACCTCAGGGACGGCCGGTGCCGTTGTGTGCACCTCAGGTGTGGCTGGAGCTGTAATGTGCACTTCAGGGATGGCTGGAGCTGTTGTGTGCACCTCATGAGCAGCTGGAGCAGTCAGAAAAGGAGCCGGAGCAGGTGGTGGAGCTGGGGAGAGACGTGGTGCTGGTACTGGAGCTTGGGAGCGACGTGGAACAGGTACTATGGCTGAGAGCCACCGTGGAGCAGGCACCAGGGCTGAGAGGCGCTGTGAAGCAGGAACTGAAGCTGGAACATCCATTGCCAGGTGGATCCAACCCAGCTGGGACACATGCTTTGGAAGGAGCAACAGCTTGTAGTCCAGCATTAGTTCCTCCTGAGCTAGCGCAGCTTGCCAACACTCCTCCTGTTCCTCCTTGTCACCCTCACACAGGGGTTCCAAAGTTGCAGCCCCAGTTTGGCAAATCTCGGCATCCTGCTGCGTTGGCGTGGATGAAGCTGCTGCTAGTGGGCCCTCCAGAACAGCAGATTCCTCCTAGATAATCCAGTTTCCATTGCATATTGGCAAATGCTCCAAAAAAACACAAACAGAAGGGGGAGAAGCAGGTGAGGATGGGTGGATGGAAAGGGCAGTGGAGTTTATTGCAGAAGGAGGCGGAGAGAACTCAGCAGCAGAAGGCAGCTGCGGCTGAGTCTCCCCTCCGGGAACCAGACAAGTCCCTTCATTAAATGATGTTAATAAATGAACGGGTACTTGCCTGTATTTCTGCTCTGCTGCTGCTTATCCGTCTGGCGAGTCCTCCCAGGAAAAGCTGTGACACGTCAGATGGGGGAAGGATGCCCGATGATTATGCACTAGCGATGTGCTGAAGGTGGAAATGGAAGTCTGATGCTCCCTCGCCGGGGATGAAAAACCGGGCCACTGTGTCCCATGGCGTCGGCGATGATCTTGTCTTCCCCCGGATGGATCCAGTCCTTCCTCCTTCCACGCCTCTCCTACCTCCGGGAACGACTCCATCAAGCCACGGATGATAATCTGCATATCGATGCTCTGCTCATGCAGATGGGAGAGCTGAGGGAACCGTTGAAGAGCTGGGAAGTCCTCACCCAGTTTCTCGGTGCACTCCAAGCAGCGGAGGGCTTCCTCCGGCGAGCGGGAGGCATGGGCATCCTCAATATAGGCCTCGATGTTGGTAGCCACCCAAGCTTCCCTTTTATCGAGACCTATTTTCTGAAACTTTTAATACGTTGGGTCCAAGATGAGTGTCATACTGTCACGGTTTGGTGTTGAATCAGACCCAAATGCAGTACTTCAGTTCAGTGAAGATTTAATTATGAGCCGGCCAAACGGGCACAGCTCAAAAAACACAAAATAACTGACCGCTCAAACGCTGTAACAAAACTCACATGCAGGTCAGGTAGGATCAGGTCAGGTAATAACAGGTCTGATCAGGTAACAGAAGTGAGTTGTTCACGCTATATGACGAATGACAATCATAATGACACGCAGATAGGGGCAGCTATAAATACACACAGAAGCAATCAAACACAATACAGAACAGCTGGCACAATCAAGGCAAACTGAAACAGCGGGGCACAGTTAGAGACACAGGCTGAGTGGACAATAATACACAGAGGATATACAAAAACTTTATCACAGGGGAGAACAAGAGCATGGCACCTAAGGATGATAATAAAAAATACTGATTAATTAAGAAAACTGACCCACAGAGAAATAACTACGCACAACAGAATAAAAATGGCATTCCAGAAAAATTATAACAACCAAAATCAAATACAGAAAATACCAAAAATGCAACTTAAAGTGAGGGCAAGGGCTGAGGCCCATGCCCCGAAGACAAGACCACCACTAAAAATCAGAATGAGAGCATGAGACCCATCCCACGCTCTGACACACACCACCACTTCTAGTGGACGGGCATAGTTATTACAATACCTTTTGAGTGAGTTAAATTTGTGTTTACTTTGAAAACAAAGCCTTATCTGGAAATTGTGGGAAATTAAAAGTCGAGAAAATATGGCAATACAATGATACAAACCTTTAGTTCCAGTTGATTTTGAGTGGGTGAGCTGAAAAGCTGCTAACAGACAGACAGACAGACAGACACGTGGAGTGATTAACATATGCCTACGTTGCCTTTGTGCCAAGGCATAAAAATACACAAAGAAAATGCTGGAATAAAAGATTTTATTATTGAATGCATGTATAGTTACATGATGGCATGCAATAGCAGGTAAATATATCAAAATTTCCAAAAGTAAAAGCATAATTCTGAATATTAAATCAGAATGGTTTAGAATGTTACACACTTATGTAATGAAAATTGAGAGTTTCTGAAATAATATTGCAAAAAACAAAGTTTTTCCGATCATTAATTTATTGAAATACAGTAGCAGTTTTTTGTATAAACTATAAACATGTAATATTCTTATTTAGCTTCTAGCCTGTTATCTTCACAGCTGCTCTGACTGTTGACCCTCAGGTTCACCACTGTGGACCTCAGAGAGACAAAGAGGAAAGAAAAACAGCATAAAAATGTGATTATTGTTACAGATGTGATGTATATAAAAAATACAGATGTCATGTTTCTCCTCAGCTTAATAAAGATAAGATAAGCTTTTATTATTCCCACAATGGGGAAATTCCAGGATTACAGCAGCAGAGGGATAGCAGCACTCAGAGCAATAGTCAACAACATAATAAGAACTGGCTAGCCAAAGCAGTGAATGAATATACATATGTACACAGTTACAGTGGTGTGAAAAAGTGTTTGCCCCCTTCCTGATTTCTCTTTTTTATGTTTGTCACACTTAAATGTTTCAGATCATCAAACAAATTTAAATATTAGACACAGATAACACAAGCAAACACAAAATGCAGTTTTTAAATGAAGGTGTTTATTATTAAGGGGAAAAAAAATCCAAACCTACAGTACATGGCCCTGTGAGAAAAAGTAATTGCCCCCTAAAAGTAATAACTGGTTGGGTCACCCTTAGCAACAACAACTGCAATTAAGTGTTTGCAATAACTGGCAATAAGTCCTTTACAGCGCTGTGGAGGAATTTTGTGCCCACTCATCTTTGCAGAATTGTTGTAATTCAGCCACAATGGAGGGTTTTCGAGCATGAACCGCCTTTTTAAGGTCATGCCACAGCATCTCAATCGGATTCAGGTCAGGACTTTGACTAGGCCTCTCCAACGTCTTCATTTTGTTTTTCTTAAGCCATTCAGAGGTGGATTTGCTGGTGTGTTTTGGATCATTGTCCTGTTGCAGAACCCAAGTGCGCTTCAGCTTGAGGTCATAAACAGATGGCCGACATTCTCCTTCAGGATTTTTTGGTAGCCAGCAGAATTCATGGTTCCATTTGCCACAGCAGGTCTTCCAGGTCCTGAAGCAGCAAAACAGCCCCAGACCATCACACTACCACTATCATATTTTACTGCTGGTATGATATTCCTTTTCTGAAATACTGTGTTACTTTTATGCCGGATGTAATGGGACACACACCTTCCAAAAAGTTCAACTTTTGTCTCGTCAGTTCACAGAATATTTTCCCAAAAGTCATGTGGATCATCAAGATGTTTTCTGGCAAAACTGAGATGAGACTTTATGTTCTTTTTGCTCACCAGTGGTTTTTGTCTTGGAACTCTGCTATGCAGGCCATTTTTGCCCAGTCTCTTTCTTACGGTGGAGTCATGATCACTGACCTTAAGTGAGGCGAGGCCTGCAGTTCTTTGGATGTTGTTGTGGGGTCTTTTGTGACCTCTTGGATGAGTCGTCGCTGCGCTCTTGGGGTAATTTTTGTCAGCCGGCCACTCCTAGGAAGGTTCACCACTGTTCCATGTTTTTGCCATTTGTGGATAATGGCTCTCACAATTTTTTTTTTTTTTATTTTTTTTTGCTGGAGTCCCAAAGCTTTAGAAATGGCTTTATAACTTTTTTTTCCAGACTGCTAGATCTCAATTACTTTGTTTTCCATTTGTTCCTGAATTTCTTTGGATCACAGCATGGTGTCTAGCTTTTGAGGGTCTTTTGGTCTACTTCACTTTGTCAGGCAGGTTCTATTTAAGTGATTTCTTCATTGAGAATAGGTGTGGCAGTAATCAGGCCTGGGTGTGGCTAGAGAAATTGAACTCAGCTTACCAAAGATGTGATAAACCACAGTTAATTTATGTTTTAACAGGGGGTGGGGGTGGGGGGCAAGCAATCACTTTTTCACACAGGGCCATGTAGGTTTGGATTTTTTTTTACCTTTTATAATAAACACCTTCATTTAAAAACTGCATTTTGTGTTTACTTGTGTTATCTTTGTCTAATATTTAAATCTGTTTGATGATCTGAAACACTTAAGTGTGACAAACATACAAAAAAACAAAAAATCAGGAAGGGGGAAAACACTTTTTCACACCACTGTATATACACAGTGCAGGAGCATTGCAGCTAGATTGAATAAACAGCATTACGATTTGTTAAATTACCCTGCAGAATATGAACATTTACCCAGAGAGTATATTTCGCATTTGAATCAACAGTGTTGTTGCCACCCTCAATAATGATTGTTATTGTCCTAGTTGTGTATTGGAAGGGACAATCTCTATTGTGCAGAGTTGTTACGTTTAGTACATTTAATACGACCTCTACGAGCAGCCCTGGTTAGGTTATAAAGTCTGACAGCTGTAGGTAGGAAGGACCTTCAGAACCGCTCCGCCATGCACCTAGGATGACACAGCCTACTGCTAAATGAGATCCTCAGTGCATTCAGCATGTCCTGCATGGGGTGGGACTCAGACTCCAGCAGAGATTACAGCTTAGCCACCATCCTCCTCTCACCTAACTCCTTCACTGAGTCGAGGCATCACCCCAGTACAGAGCTAGCTTTTTTGATCAGCCTGTTCAGTCTCTTCCTGTCGGCTGCCGTGATGCCACTGCCCCAGCAGATCACTCCAAATGTGATGGCTGATGCCACCACCGAATCGTAGAAGGTCTTCAGGAGTGCCCCTTGCACTCCAAAAGACCTGATCCTCCTCAGGAGGAGCAGCCTGTGGTGCCCCTTCTTGTAGAGTGCGTTGATGTTGTGTGATCAGTACAGTTTATTGTTCAGGTGAACACCCAAGTATTTGTAAGATGTCACCATCTCAGTGTCTGTTCCCTGGATGTTTACTGGTGCTGTGGGGGGTTGTCCTCGCCTGCGGCAGTCCACCACCAGTTCACGAAGTCCTGGATAAGTCCTCTGTACTCTGCATCATCCCCATCAGAGATGAGGCCGACAATCGCAGAGTCATCAGAGAACTTCTGTAGATGGCAATGTGGTGTGTTGTGTGAAAAGTCAGCATTGTAGAGGGTGAGCAGGAAGGGAGCAGAACTGCTCCTTGGGGGGCCCCCGTACTGCAGATGATGGTGTCAGACACACAGTCTTGGGTTCTCACAAACTGTGGTCGGTTTGTGAAGTAGTCCAGGATCCATGATGACAGGTGCTGGTCCACCCCTGTGCTCAGCAACTTAGTTTAGTGAGTGAATCATTTTAAAGTGAGTGAATGAAGCATGTCACACTGTGATGTTTTTATATGACTGACATCAGTATTAAGACTTAAAAAAATCAGCAGAACCTTAGAGAAAACTATTTATCAAACAGGTTAAATTACAGTAATGGAACCAAGCAGTCCCCATACAGAAAAAAAAAATCAGACATTGGAAAAAAAAGTGACGTAACTAAAGCTTTAAGAATCAAATATTGCAGTTGTAGGAGTTATTGGTGTTTTAATATTGAAATTGCTACATAATTTAAGCCCAAACTTAGTCCGCGCAGTTGTCTGCTGCAGTGCTCTGCTGTGGAGAGACAGCGAGGTTGAAAACTGGCCAATGGTAGGCCGGTCTCGACAGCGCGGCAAATGCCGATTCTCCACCGGCAAATGCCACTTTTCCACTGGTTGGCCACTTTATTGCAGCGGTTGAATACAGTTGTCATACAGTTGTTGAATACAGTCAAACAATTGTTACTCCCCAAGTAACTGTATGAGAAACAAATATAAATAATTACAGCACAAACGTTTGTCAAACACTTTATTTACATTGTCATGAGCTGAGCACTGGAGGTTTCCGCTGCTCAGTCTCATGGCTTTTTTCTCTATATTTATATATTTGTGGTATTTTGTGCTTTTGGTTTCTGTTATTTTTGTACTGTTTTCTATTTTCCTGTTTATGTCTTGGTTTTGTTATGCTCTTATTTTGTATTAATTTGTATTTATTTCTCAGTCTGTACTTGTTGATATTTTATTCTTTAAATCCCTTACTGTTGTGTTTTCCCTCGGGGTTGTCAGCTATCATTGGCACTACCGGGACTTTGCTCTGCGTGGGCGGTGTCCTGCCAGCTGTCAGCTCCGACCTCTCCCCTCTCATTGACCTCAGCTGGTCCTGATTATTAATCATTGTTTTCCCCTCCCTGCTCTGGTATCCACACCTGTGTTCTATTGTTTTATGCCTTATTTAAGACCACTGCTTTTTGTATCCCTCGCGGCGGTCTTGACTGATGTATTCTACTCCCAGAAGTAAGTTTGACACTCTGTGTTTTTTTCCTTGTATCAGGTTTATCTCTCTCTGGCTTTGAGTTATTTTGTGCACTTTATGTTCATAATAAATTATCACAAATTCAAAGTCCAGCGTGTGGGTCTCCCTCTCTGCCCCGAAGGGCAATTCATGACACATTTGCTTAATTTTGGACAGGCATCAGCACGGTCACCTAACCAACCCCGCAAATGTTTTTGAGTCAAGGAATGTTGGGACTTGTAGATTTTAATGAATTGAAAACTCCAGGAAGGAAACAGCAAAACCAGTGTGAAAACAATCGATGTGATGAATAAATGGTGTAGTTGCTGAATGTTTTTTTTCAGTAACTGCTATTTTATAACCGCTATTTATCTTTCAGCTAGAGATTGACTGTAACAGGAAGTCATCCATGTACTGTAAAAAAAAGTCGCTCTGCTGCCTCTAATGGCCCAGCATAGTTATTGCAATACTGTTTTACTGTCTTCTTTGTCGGTAAAGGTGAGTTAAATTTGTGTTGATTTCGAAAACAAAACCTTACCTTGAAATTCTGGCAAATTAAAAGTAGAGAAAATATGATCATACAATGATACAAGCCTTTAGTTCCAGCTGATTTTGACTAGTTGAGCTGAAAAGCTGGTAACAGACAGACAGACAGATAGGTACAACCACACACACAGACCACAATAACTGATAACTGATTGTCGTATGCCTCAGTTTTTACCGAGGCATAAAAAACAATAAAAACCTACAAAAAACACAAGCTCAATAATATTTAAAATATGTACAAATTGTACTACAGTGTATATGTATCAGTAAAGAAGAAGCCAACTTTATTGTCATTCAGTCCATACAGCCAATCATGTACAGTAGAACGGAATTACGTTTCTCCTATCTACAATGTTAATCACATCTAGAATCAGAGGGGCCGCTGCCATGAAAGGCACCACCCCAAACAACGTTTCCTTCCCCCATTCTATTATGCTGAGCACCAAGCTAAAAAGTGGGAAGTACCATTTTTATATGGTCTTTGGTATGACCCAGCCAGGCCTTGAACCCATGATTTCCCGGCTGTGGGGCGGATGCTCCACCACTATACCACCACTCCAGTCACTAAAAAGAGATTTGCAATCTCAATGGGACCATCCTGGTAAAATAAAGGTTAAATTAAAAAAAATATATATTATGGAAAACTGGCTTCTCCAACAACAATGTTACAACCCGTATATTCCATCCATCCATCCATCCAAATATCTATGGTGGTTCCCTGTGGCTCCTTTGGGTATACTGATGTAACTTTTTCATAGGGATCTACTGGACCACTCTTGGTCTGGCTCTTCACCCAGGACCAGTTTGTCTTGGGAGACCCAGCCAGGGACAAGTTGCCCCCAACAACCTAATAAGATAAGATAAGACTTTATTAATCCCCAAATAATATACATACAGTACTTACACGTTTATGGCAAGTATTTATCCTATGTGTATATTGTACAATCTAACTGCTGTCGGGATAAAGGACCTACGGTAACGTTCAGTCCTTCACAATGGCTTTAACAGTCTACTACTAAAGGAGCTGGTCAGGGCCTCCACAGACTCATGTAGGTGGCGAGATGTGTTGTCCATAATAGACATTAGCTTAGCTAACATCCTTCTCTCCTCTGCCACCTCAATGGAGTCCAGGGGACCAGCCAGGGCAGAACTCACCCTCTTTACCATTCTGTTCAAACGTTTCCTGTCCCTCTCTGTGCTACCACTACCTCAGCAAACAACTGCATAAAAAATTGCAGAGGCCTGCTGGGACCTGCTGACCCCAGATGACCTCAATCTGCCGAACAGATGGAGCCGACTTTGGCCCTTTAGGTACAGAGCTTGGGTGTTATCTGACCAGTCCAATTGGTTATTGAGGAGAACACAGGAATTTGTAACTATCCACCACCTCAATGTTTAGACCATGGATATTCACCAGTGCAGTTGTTGGTGGTTTCCTCCTAATGTCAACCACTATCTCCTTTGTCTTGCTGGAGTTGATGTGAAGGTGGTTGAGTTCACACCATATGATGAAGTCAGAGATGACCCTCCTGTTCTCCAGATCATTTCCCTCTGACACACATCCAACAATAGCTGTATCATCAGAGAACTTCTGAAGGTGACAGCTGGTGGAATTATATCTGAAATCTGACATGTAAAGAGGAAAGGGGAGAGCACCGTTCCCTGAGGGGCCACTGTGCTGCATACCACCACCTCAGACACACAGTCATGCAGCCTCACGTACTGTGGTCTGTTGGTGAGATAGTCAATAGGCCATGCAGTAAGGTGACAGTCAACTTCTGCTCCCTCCAGTTTCCCCCTAAGTAATTCCGGTTGAATTGTATTGAAAGCACTGGAGAAGTCGAAAAACAAGCCTCTCACAGAGCTTCCAATATTCTCCAGGTAAGACAGTGACCTAAAATAACAAACTGCATCCTCCACTCCAATCCTGGGTCAATAAGCAAACTGCAGGGAATCCAGCAGTGTGCTCATCAAGGGCCGAAGGTGGCTGCGGATGATCCTCTCCAGGGTCTTCATCAGATGGGAAGTTATGGCCACATGTCTATAATGGTTAGGCTCCCTAGGGCGCACAATCTTTGGCACTGGAACCGCACAGGAAGTCTTCCACAAAGCAGGAACCTTCCCAAACCAAGACTCAGAAGAAACATGCACATGGCCATCCCACATAGCTGGTCTGCACATTCCCTGAGCAGTCTGGAACTAATGCCATCCGGGCCTGTCGCTTTTCTGGCCTTGAACTTCCTGAGCTTCCTCCTCATGTGATGAACAGACAAGGAGCGAGGAGTGGCAGATGTCCCAAGGTGCAGGGAGCAGCCCCAGATGGTGTGAAGAGAACGCAGGATGGCTGATATGGGTAGGGGTGGGAGTGGGACCTGAGTCAAACCTGTTAAAAAATAAATTCAGTTCATTTGCCCACTCCTTACTGCCACTAACCTGCCCCCCCCTCCATGTCCTGAGATCTTCAGCCTTCTCCAGACATCCCTACTGTTGTTCTGCTGTAGCTGGTGCTCCAGTTTCTTCCTGTCACTGTCCTTGCCTTTTCTTATGCCCCCAACAAACCCTTCCACCATGATAGGGTGGTGATTCATGGAGGGATACAGCCTCTATATTCCCATTTGAAAAGTTTGCATCAACCAGGAAATTTCTGCTTTTGTTTTGTATTGGCAAGACTGCTTGAGAGAATTTGAGTCAATCAAGTATCTATCAAGTAGATGTTTACAATTAATTTTAACATGTCTTAAAATGAATTGTGACTAGGAAGAGTCAGTATTTAAGTGCATTTTGAATTTCATTTTGGTGAGTCATAATAACAAGTTCACTTTAGATTGACCTTAAAGGGCTGATGACACGATTTTGACATTTTTTAGAATGTTGTGTAAACCCAAAAGTCATTGTCAATGATCAATATAACATCTGCAACCGCGCCTGCATAAACTAGTTATCATCAAAAAACAGCAGCCGCTGACTGGACTGTGGTGCCGCCCACCGAATTAAGGGTGGCACCCCCATGACGTAAGTGGGAGAACGGACTCCGGTGTTGTTGACTGGAATGACAGCAGCTTTGTAGCTCAGTTTCTCTGGTTTCTTGTTTTAATTTTTTGGCTGTGCCTTCGTGTTGTGTCGCAGGCTTAGATAAACAGCAAACCGTGAAAGACCACATCACACGCTTCAGCTCCAACTGTTATAAGTTTCCTCGTGTGCTCCTCGTGCGCTTTTATGCAGGAGGAGCGGAGGAGGGGAAGGATTAATGGATTTACGCGCAGCTTTGACCTACTTTCTATGATCCCATGCTGACATCTTGCCGGTCCGGCCACGTCCCCTCTCTCATTATCATCAGCTGATTCAAACTCCCACTGATCAATGTTTCTCGGTCCTCGCCCTGGTGCTTCTCATCACACCATCACCAGCAGTGCGTGTACTTCGTGGCCGTTTGCCAGTCATGCACTGATGGTCCGTAGTATTGTCATCTGTGCTGTTTGTCTGCCAGTATTTTCAGCACTCTCACGACGTGTTAGTCACTCCATGTTCGCCGTGGCTCTCGTGCGTCCTTGAAGCGATGTCGGTTCTGGGGCCCACCTGTGGCAAACACGTCTCCTCTCATTCGTTCGCTGGGCGATGCCGGCCCCTGAACGCCATCAGCAAGTGTGTCTGTGTTTCTTGTACGTCTTCACCTTTCAGGGAACTGTCTGTCTTTCTGTATTAAATGTGCTATGGTGAACCCTGCATGAAAATCCTTGTTATTTCATCCTCCCTCTCTCTGCCCTGCGTAAGAGCGCACGGAGGGTCATGATGAATGGATTTACGCGCATAATAAAAATAAGCAGAAACACCCACAGTTGGCGTTCTGGGCCGACATCTCCCAGCAAACATGGAGAGGAGACATGTTAACCACGGTTGCGCCCCAGGGCCGACATCGTTTCAAGGGCGCAACAGAATCACGGCTGTGTGGAGCGGCCAACACGTCGTGATAGCGCTGGCAACATTGGCTGGCTGACAACACGGCAGATGATGCACACAAACCATGAACAGCTGACTGTCAAAGAGAGAGGGCACGTGTGTTCGGACTGGCAAATCTTGGACAGTGCCCACCTGAAAGTGGCTCAAAACGCACATAAAACACACATACAAAACAAAAACAACAAGAACTCAAAATATAATCCATAATAAACCTGATGCCTGAGCCACAGAGAATACACTGCTATGATTTTATTGAAAAATCAGGTTTAAAAAAATTATATTTATGAACAAATAATTTGTTGCAATATCTGTAACAAAAGAATAACACTGGTGTTCCTCTGCCATGTGTTTGTCGCTGCTGCTGCGGCGGGCATGTGTGCCTCTCCACCGTCACTCTCTGAGTGTGACTGGCTTGGCGCAGTGCCCGCTTGGCACGGCTCAAACCTATACGGTCTGATGCCCCCAAATTCTTCATTATCGTCCCATTCTTCAGAACTATAATCATCTGAAGACTGGACAACACAAACCAATTCCAGACTACATGTGCTGGAACCATCGTCGATGTTTTCACCCGCTTCCATCCTGTGTGTACAATGGGCAGCCAAGTGCTGTGTTCTCCCGATGACGTGGCTACATGGCAGCGGGGTTTTCCAGCCATTGACGTAATTGGTGACGTGGCGCTCATGAAAACGTCGGATATTCGCGTGAAAAAAAGTCTGTTTGACTTAGTAACTGCACAGACCAACCTATTTCGTCATATTGTATTATGTGTTGAAAAATTAGAGGAAGTCAAAAATGTATGATCAGCACTTTAATCTCTTCCCCTTTAAGAAATGATAAAATTGATTACCATTCAGTTATTACCTCCCACCTACTCTGACCATATGTCATTGGTGTACTATTTCTGTCTACCTATGTATTATGTATTTCCTTTATGTGTAAGATAGTGGCACTGTACTCCAAGTACTGCATGTCAAGACAGTAAACTGCACAAGGGAGGGTTTTTTTTCTGAGTGGGCATTTCTCTGCTTTTTTTCACCTGTTACATCTCTCTTCTTGGATATCTTCTTCCATCACTTGACGTCCCTTCTCCAATCTGTCTGTCTCTCATTCTTTCTGGCTCAGGGACACTTTTTTTTTAAAAACATTTTTCTGTTTTTCAGTCTTTCTCAATCTATCCTCCCTCCCACACTCTCATAAACACACGCGCACACACACACACACACACACACACACACACACACACACACACACACACACACACCCTCCTATACACACACACCTCCTCCATTGCTATTCCTGAGGAGCAGACTGGTCTGGCAGTGGGTTGGTTTATGTCCATGAACTCGGTGACACCGTTGCTGCCGCTGCATTACACCACAGCGGCATCTCCACAGCCAGGTAACCACACTGCAGTGACGAGACAAAAAGGCATGCATACAAACAGAATACATGAGTTATGTTTTCTGTGACACTCATTAACAAACGTGCAACGCGTGCCACCCCATGCCACACCATCTTTTCGTGTGCATGTCAGGCTCTTTAAACCCTTGCACTGATATCTCAGTGCAGACAACAGCTTGCACATGTGCCACTTGACTGCCCCCATCGCCTCCCCTCCCCCGTGTTTGTCTTACAGCTGAAGAAGGAAGTCATGGATTGTGTATGTGTTTGAGTCAAGGAGAGGGAGACAGCCCATTTCATGCATATGCATACATACTAATCATTTGGTTGTGTGCCGAATATCAATGCTCTGGCTGACCTTCCGTTCATCTCGACAATTCTTTTTCCTCTAAAGAGGATGCAGACCTGCTGTCTCATGGTTTGTGTTCGATGCTAATGTGCGTGTCACCAGATAGGCAATGGGATGGAAGTCTAAGATTACCCAGAAGGTTCTCTTGATTCATCATTATGGTGGAGTATCATTTCAGAATGACCAGCTGAAGACTGCTGGATCAAATCTCAAGCAGTTGTCGACTGGGTTACAAATTCCAAATTCTGTTGGCCCCATGGCAAGTCATTTCCATTCATTTTTATACATGACCAAGATGCTGGTTTCTCAGTGACCCTTAAGAAACAAGCACAGGCTTTGCTTTCACAGAGATTTTGCAAATTCATGGCAGCACAAATGGATTACTTTATCCATGGGTATATGAGGAAAGGTAAACATTAACCAATGTTCATCGTTGTTTATTTTTTAAAGTAAATATTTTATTTCAGTAATGACTTAAGAAATCATCATGTCCAGTCTCTAAGTAGCTCAGTACAACCTGTCGTCCAACTTATTTGCTTACTGTCATCATACACCTGTCTACTGAGATGACACAAAAATTCAACACATTTTCTTTCGAAAGCTGCAAACTCTTCATAAGGGGTTAGGTTGGGATTGAGTGGTGGGACTAAAAAATCCACTTCAAAGTAGGTGACTGGTGTTGAAGTCCAGTTGGAAAGCTAATGTTCCACTTTCACTTTATTTTGGGGTTCCTGATTCACTTCTTTTAAGGATTATTCTACTTGCACACTGACCATGTTAACATGTACATGGTTATGATTGGACTTCTGGAGTTATCTGATTATTCAAGTGGCCATGTAAACAGAATAATCTGCTAAAGGCCATGCAACTGGGGTCATTAACTCAAGCAGTTTACTCTCTAATAATTTGTTTATTCATTAAGCAAACGGATTATTGTCATTATTGGTTTATTCCCAGTTGTAGAAGAGCTTGGAAGAATGAGGCGATGTGATATATAAACCAAAGTTTATTATCAGCTCCTCTAACAAGTCTCATCTAAGTGCAGAAGCAGAAGCAAGAAAAGAGACCGAATACCTCCGGCTCTGTGAACTTATACTTGCACATAACAAAAGACATGCATATCAAAGGCTGACATCCCTCATTATCTTAATCCCCCCATTGTCTTGGTACTCCTCCTCATGGCCCTGGGTGGTGAGGGCAGCTCCTCCGGTCTCCACCGCAGTGTCTGGGAATGTCTTTGTTCTTCACTGGCGGTTGAGAGTCTTTGTCCTTTCTGAGGTGTGAAGTCGCCTTACATATGTAATCACCAAACATTCCCACATGCTTCAACATATGTAGGTTATGGAATATATGATTAATATAGCCCACAGCCCCCCCCCAAACGACTAAGAAAAGGACAATAGAAAAAATTCACAGTTTAAGATAATTACTATGACATACTAACTGCTATACCTCTTGCCACAGAAGAAACTTTCCAGCAGCCATGCTCCTAAGAGAGTTCAGTGGTAATCATAACAGCATAGTAAAATCACAAGTCAGTCCTAAACTGTTACAGCACAATTAGTGAACAACTGTTGAGTAGTTTGCATCAGCCCCTGTGCTGTCTGGGTTTTAATCTTCTCCCGAATCTGCTGTGGGTCCGCTTGGGCGTCCTGCTGGGACCTTCCTGTAAGGAATCTGCAGCTTGGGGAGGAGAGTGATTATTTGTTCCCTGCAGGGGGGCTGAGTCTTTTGTCTTGGGGGGTCTACCCCGCCGAGGTGCTCTTGCCAACTGTGCAGGCTCGTCTCTCAACAAGAAGGCAGGTTTAAGTCTGTCAATGCTGACTGTTTCTTTTCTATCCCCAAAATCAAGCACAAAGTGTTTGTCACCAGGTTCCAGCACTCTGAATGGCCCATCGTATGCTGGGCGGAAAGTTGGTTTTAAAGCTTCATGCCTAACAAAAACGAATTCAGCATTTTTTAGAGCTTGGGGGACAAAAACCTGTGGAAAAGAGTGATGTGCCGGTCCGGGGAGAGAGTCCGGTCCGTTGCTGCCTAAAAACCTCGGGGCTGGAAGATGCTTTGGCTCTGGGTTCTCTGGTAAAAATTCACCCGGGAGCCTGAGAGGTTGTGCAAAATCTAATTCTGCTGGAGAGGCGTCTAGATCCTCTTTAGGTGCAGCACACAACCCCAATAAAACCCAGGGAAGTTTATTTACTCAATTTGTATCCGTTAGTGAGGCTCTGAGGGCGGCCTTTAAAGATCTGTGAAAACGCTCGCATAACGCATTAGCTTGAGGGTGATAAGCGGTGGTGCGGTGAATTGTTGCCCCTAAGCTGCTGGACATGGCTGACCAAAGCTCAGAGACAAATTGAGGCCCCCTATCGGACGTGATGTCCGATGGGACGCCGAAACGTGCCACCCAGTTTGTTAAAAAAACGCGAGCGACTTCCTCCGCTGTAGTTAACGCCAGAGGGACTGCCTCTGGCCAGCGCATGGTGCGGTCTATCATTGTTAACAGGTGTGTGAAACCTTGGGAGGAAGGTAGTGTCCCCACGAGGTCGACATGAACGTGGTCGAACCTTCTAGCAGGGATTGGAAAAGGCTCCAGAGGGGCTTTTGTGTGTTTGTGTATTTTGGCACGCTGACAAGAAATGCAAGTTTTTGCCCATTCTTTTACGTTTTTGCGCAGGCCCGGCCACACAAACTTTTCGGCGACCATCTTAACCGAGGCGCGCGCACCTGGATGCGCAAGGGAGTGAATTGAGTCGAAAATACGGCGGCGCCATGTGGCTGGGACTAACGGGCGAGGTCATATTAGGGGGGGCACGCCGTTGCGTAAACCCCTTTCCTCCAGCCTTAACCCTGTTGGTCCAGACAGGAGTGCGCGCACGTGCGCGTCACTGCTTTGTTCCTCTGCCATGGCTGCATAATCTATCCCTGCATGGATTGGTGCTGCGTATGTGTCCGCGTTAGTGAAGAGTTCTGCGGCTGAGGTAGTATAATCTGTCTCCTCGCGCTCTGGCGATGTCACAGCGCGGGAGAGGCAGTCTGCTACCACGTTAAGTTTGCCTGCCACATGTCGAATGTCTGTGGTGAACTCTGAAATCGCAGCCAGCTGTCTTTGTTGCCTGCCTGACCATGGTTCTGAGATTTTAGCCATGGCAAAGGTGAGCGGTTTGTGGTCTACAAAAGCCGTGAAACTCTGCCCTTCTAACCAGAACTGGAAGTGGCGGATGGATAAATGAAGCGCTAGCAGCTCCCTGTCAAAAGTGCTGTATTTACGCTCAGTTTGGTTTAGCGATTTGCTGAAGAATGCCAAAGGTTGCCAGATCCCGCTGACATGTTGTTCTACAACTGCCCCTATAGCTAGGTCCGAAGCGTCTGTGGTTAGTGCAATGCGGGCCGAGGGGTCGGGGTGAACCAACAATGTGGCATTAGCTAGAGCACTCTTTACTTCCGCGAAGGCGCGTTCGCGCTCCGGGGTCCATTCGACCGCGTTGGAAGCTTTTTGTTTTCTGAGCGCGTCATATAGGGGCTGCATGAGCTGAGCTGCGTGGGGGAGGAGACGGTTGTAAAAATTAACCATTCCTAAAAATTCTTGCAGCGATTTGACCGTTTGTGGCCGTGGGAAACTTTTTATCGCGTGGACTTTGTCTGGAAGTGGGACTGCCCCCTTGGGAAAAACTCTTTGTCCTAAAAAATCAATTTGTGACACGCCGAATTTGCATTTGGCTGGATTGATTATTAACCCGTGCTCTTCTAGCCTCTGAAAAACCATAGTGAGGTGCTGCTCGTGTTCTTCCTCAGACGAGCTGGCTACCAGCATATCGTCGAAGTAGACGAAAACAAAAGGAAGGTCATGTAATACTGCGTCCATCATCCGCTGAAAAGTTTGGGCGGCGCCTTTGAGGCCGAAAGGCATCCGCAAAAATTCAAAAAGGCCTAAAGGGGTTATTACAGCTGTTTTAGGAATGTCCTCTGCTCGAACTGGGACTTGATGATAACCGCGGACCAGGTCTATTTTTGAAAAAATGCGCGCACCCGCCAGATGCAGTGAAAAATCCTGAATGTGAGGAATTGGGTAGCGGTCATGCGCTGTCGCATTGTTTAATCTGCGGTAATCGCCGCACGGTCTCCAAGAACCGTCGGATTTCGGAACCATGTGAAGTGGCGAGGCCCAGGGGCTTTTCGAACATTTAATAATGCCTAATTTTTCAAGGGTAGTAAACTCGTCCCGAGCTATGGCGAGCTTGGCCGCGTCTAAGCGCCGAGCTTTGGCAAATACGGGTGGGCCCGTTGTCGGAATAAAATGTTCAACCCCTTGTTTAGCCACTGTGGCTGAGAATTTGGGAACTGTGAGTGCTGGAAATTGGGTGAGGAGTTGATCAAACTTACCTCCTGCTGTGGTGACGCTAGCCTGCACGGGTGGTGGAGAAACTCGGGCTGAGCAGGGAATAGAAGCAAAGGACAGTGCATTAACCAAGCGTCTGTTCGCTAGATCGACTAATAACCCATGTGCACACAAAAAGTCTGCACCTAACAAGTTAAAACTCAACAAAGTTGAAAAATGTCCATCTGTAGTTGCGGCTGTGGATGTGGAGGTGCAGGCTTTTTTCGCCAAAAGTGTCAATGTTGGAGCCGTTGGCTGCCACCGCTCCGTTGCCCCGGGTGCCCATGCCTCGATCTGCTTGGGAAGGCATGACAAAACTTAGTTGAGCTCCTTTGTCAATAAGGAACTGCTTGCCGGTGTGTCCGTCCGTCACATATAACAGCTTGCTTTTCTCGCCGAGAACCGCTGCCGTTAACGGCTCTCGGCTTTGGCGTTTAAATTTACAGGGGGGGGACACATTTGTGAGCCTTCTCGGCGAAGCGGTGGTGGTAATAACAAACATCGCTCCGTCTGTTACGTTTTGGCCGTGTCGCTGTCACCGCGGGCTGGATCTGCTCCGTGGGTTGAGGCTCGCCGTGGCTCTGGGCATCAGCGTTGAGGTCTGCGGATGCTGCTGTGGGTGTCTGCTCCCTGCAGGCGTTGACGAGTCGTTGAGCTTCGTTGGCCATGATGCCCGCCAGTGTAAACTGGGCTTCAGCTTGTTGAAACCACGAGGCGGGGTCTTCCTGCCAGAAGTCCGGCAGCTTGACAGCGACGGCATTTGTGTAGACCATCACTGCTGTGTCCGCAGGGTGAGAATGCCTTGCCTCGGCTCTCTCAGCGGCGCTGGTGCTCGGTTGAGCCCTCTCTATCACTTCTGCCGGGGGGGAACGTCGTCCATCTGTTCCCCTGTCTGCGTGGGTGCCGGCGTCTGCCTGGGTCGCCACAGATGAGTCGATCGCGGGGGAACGCCTCTGGTCCATACTCGCGTCAGGGTCACCAGTGTAGAAGAGCTTAGAAGAACGAGGCGATGTGATATATAAACCAAAGTTTATTATCGGCTCCTCTAACAAGTCTCATCTAAGTGCAGAAGCAGAAGCAAGAAAAGAGACCGAATACCTCCGGCTCTGTGAACTTATACTTACACATAACAAAAGACATGCATATCAAAGGCTGACATCCCTCATTATCTTAATCCCCCCATTGTCTTGGTACTCCTCCTCATGGCCCTGGGGGGTGAGGGCAGCTCCTCCGGTCTCCACCGCAGTGTCTGGGAACGTCTTTGTTCTTCACTGGCGGTTGAGAGTCTTTGTCCTTTCTGAGGTGTGAAGTCGCCTTACATATGTAATCACCAAACATTCCCACATGCTTCAACATATGTAGGTTATGGAATATATGATTAATATAGCCCACACCAGTAATCATTTTTTTGTGACCGTGTAACCGGGGTTAGTGTTAGGATTAGAGCTATAATTAGGGTTTGCTGCTAAAAACTCAAAAAAAAAAAAATGAAAAGGTTAAGGTGAGGGGTTCGGGAAGGCTGAAGGGATAAAACTCAGCCACACTGCAATACTCTCCCCACATCATCTCACTGTATGTCATTTTTTTAAAAAACACGAGAGGGCTCTTTTATTCAAAGAACTAAAAGCTCTCATTCCTGTTGGTAAACATGCTCTATATAGTTGTTTTCTCTATGTGTAGAGAATCCCAAGGAGCCAAACCTAGCATCATTTTTTAACATAGACTTGGTGAAAAAGCTGCAGCCATCAAAGAGGAGAACTTTTATTGTCATTCAGACTAACAGGTATCCACAGAATGAGAGAATTGTGTTTCTCATAGCTCCATCTGTATGATCTTCTGTATTTGCTTTGCTTTCCCTCTTTTGGCACTGAAATAGACAGTCAAATTTCTTCATTGTGTGCTGTATAATTCATGTTTGTATAGCTGCATGCATGCATGTGGTATCTGCATTTCAGCAGCTACCACAAATATATCTATATATGCAAGGAATCTCTGTCTGTGCGTCTGTTCCTCAGATATCTCTCAAACCATTTGTCAGACTGATCTCAGATTTTATAAGTGCTTTGTTGAGGTTACAAGGGTGTGCATCTCCGAGTATGGAGTTGTTCAGTCAGAATATGTAATTTTATCAAGAAAAGTTTAACCACCGCTCTGTCTCCTCATGCCCAGGCTTCTAGAAGTGTGGGCGGGGTTTAGGATTGACTCTGTACTTGGATTGGATAATGCGCGACATCACGACCAGTCCCCACAGTGCTCCGTGAGCAAAACAAGGATGTGAAAAGTGACAAATTTGACCGGAAAAAGATAATACTGAAGATTTATGCTTAAAAAAATTATACCGTCATATTGCTGTGATTGCGTAGGTCTAATGGATGATTCGGCATATGTGGAGACCACAAGGCATGTGGGCACACTGGAAGGAGTGCCGGGGGGACTCGGGGGTCTGACAAAAAGCACCGGTGGATACAACACAACACAGAAGCAGTGGCTGGACCGGTGTTCGGACTGTGGTCCTTTGCGGGGAGGCAAGCCCAACCTGCCAGGTCAGCGGTAGACTGGTGTCCCGGCTGCTGCTTTGTGTGCTACCACTGTGCTTTGCAGGACTGTGAGTCCCCTGAGGGCACTCTTGCCAGAGTGCTCACGCGAGTGTCTAAAAATTTAAACTTAATAATAATACTGCCATGATTGTGGACCGGAATGGCCAGATCAGTTACATATTCAATTCAATTCAACTTTATTTATATAGCGCCATTTCACAACAACAGTCATCTCATAGCACTTTCAACTGTTGGGGAAACCCCCACAATTGCAGAAAACCCCCAGCAATCAGGTGATCCCCTGTGAGCAAGCGCTTGGCGACGGTGGAAAGGAAAAATTCCTTTTAACAGGAAGAAACCTCCAGCAGAACCAGGCTCAGGGAGGGGCAGTCATCTGCTGCGACTGGCTGGGGGGTGAGGGGATAGAGAAGACGAAAAGAACAGACATGTAGAGAGCAAACAGTACGATGGGGACTCAATCTATGGGAGAGAACAAACAGATGTTAATGACCAGCAAAAATATTTAATTGAGAGTGAAGAAAGGAGTGAAGCCCAGTGCATTGTTGGAGGTCCCCCGGCTGTCTAAACCTATTAGCAGCATAACTAAGGGAGGGTTTATAGCATAACTAAGGGAGGGAACATGATCTCTCCCTAATTATAGGCTATATCAAAAAGGAAGGTTTTAGTCCTATTCTCAAGATCGAGTCTGACTCCCGAATCCAGATTGGCAGCTGGTTCCACAAGAGAGGAGCTTGATAACTGAAGATTCTTTGATCTTTTGAATAAGAAGGGGCCTGATTATTTAGAGCTTTGTAGGTGAGAAGAAGGATTTTAAACTTAATTCTAAACTCCATGGGAAGCCAATGAAGGGAGGCCAGAACCGGAGAGATGTGATCTCTCTTTCTAGTACCCGTTAAAACTCTTGCTGCAGCATTTTGGATCAGCTGAAGACTTTTTAAAGATGTTTTAGGCCAACCTGATAATAAAGAGTTACAATAATCTAATCTAGAGCTAACAAAAGTGTGAATCAGTTTCTCAGCATCACTCTGAGACAAGATGCTCCTAATCCTGGCAATATTATGCAAATGATAGAAGGCAGTCTTAGAAACAAGTTTAATATGTGAATTGAAAAACAGATCTTGATCAAAAATAACTCCAAGGTTCCTCACAGAACTATTCAGAGAAGGAGTAACTGCATCCAGACTTAGAGTTTGATTTGGAAAGGTATTTCTAAGGCTTTTTGGACCAACTAGAGTGACTTCAATCTTATCTGAATTTAATAGCAGGAAATTACAAGTCATCCAAGCTTTGATTTCCATAAAACAGGCCTCTAACTTCATTGATTACTATCATCTGGCTTCATTGACAGGTATAATTGTGTCATCTGCATAGCAATGAAAATGTATACAGTGCTTTCTAATAATGTTACCTAACGGAAGCATGTACAGATGTGGACAAAATTGTTGGTACCCCTCTGTTAATGAAAGAAAAACCCACAATGGTCACAGAAATAACTTGAATCTGACAAAAGTGGTAATAAATAAAAAATATATGAAAATTAACCAATGAAAATCAGACAATGCTTTTGAATTGTGGTTATATATTGTGTGGAATACCTTGATAGTCTTGAGATTTCATTGTACCCTGCACAGATTCAAGACACCCTGTGCCAGATGCAGCAAAGCAGCTCCAGAACATAACACAACCTCCTCCATGTTTCACAGTAGGGACAGTGTTCTTTTCTTGGTATGCTTCATTTTTGCGTCTGTGAACATAGAGCTGATGTGCCTTGCCAAAAAGTTCCAGTTTTGTCTCATCTGTCCATAGGACATTCTTCCAGAAGCTTTGTGGCTTGTCAACATGCAGTTTGGCAAATTCCAGTCTGGCTTTTTTATGATTTATTTTCAACAGTGGTGTCCTCCTTGGTCATCTCCCATGAAGTCCACTTTGGCTCAAACAACGACGGATGGTGCGATCTGACACTGATGTACCTTTTTTTTTTTTTTTTTTTTTGTTACTTATTTGTACCCGTAGGTAGATTTGGTTTGCAGTCTGGTGACAAGCCACCGGCTGCTGGTCGCTGCGTGCGCGAGCGCCCTAAACCTACATGTTTTTTGGTATGCGGGAGGAAACCGGAGAAATCCCGGAGTAAACCCACGCAAACACGGGGAGAACATGCAAACTCCACACAGCTCACTGTTGGTCGGGGGCTGGGATCGAACCCACGATCTCATGATCCCCGCGATCCCCCGACCGAGGGTAAAACTGTGCTGCCACAGTGCTAAACCACTGCGCCACCGTGTGTCAGTACCTTGACCTTGGAGTTCACCATGAATGTGTTTAGAGGTTGTTCTGGGCTCTTTTGTTACCATTCGTATTATCCGTCTCCTCCTGCGGCCACATCCAGGGAGGTTGGCTACAGTCCCGTGGATCTTTAATTTCTGAATAATATGTGCAACTGTAGTCACAGGAACATCAAGCTACTTGGAGATGGTCTTATAGCCTTTATCTTTAACATGCTTGTCTATAATTTTCTTTCTAATCTCCTGAGACAACTCTCTCCTTTGCTTCCTCTGGTCCATGTTTAGTGTGGTACACACCATGTCAACAAACAGCACAGTGACTACTTGTCACCCTTTAAATAGGCCAACTGACTGATTACAAGTTTGTAGACACCTGTGATGTTAATTAGAGGACACATCTTGGTTGAACATATCCCTATGGTCACATTATTTTCAATCTTTTCTAGGGGTACCATCATTTTTGTCCAGGCCTGTTTCATGAGTTTGTTTTTTAAAATAATTCTGTTGAACCACAATTGAAAAGCATTGTCTGATTTTCATTGGTTAATTTTCATAGAATTTTTATTTATTACCACTTTTGTCAGATTCAAGTTATTTCTGTGACCACTGTGGGTTTTTCTTTCATTAACAGAGGGGTACCAACAATTTTGTCCATGTCTGTATAAACTAAAAAGAGTAGGGCCTAGCACAGATCCCTGTGGAACTCCATGACTGAGCTTTGAGTTGGAAGAAAACTCATTATTGACATGAGCAAACTGGAACCCATTAGATACATAAGATCTAAACCACTGCAACGAAGTTCCATTAAGTCCCACATAGTGTTCTAATCTATCAAGTAGAATATTATGATCGATAGTATCAAAAGCTGCACTAAGGTCTAAAAGGACAAGTACAGAAACAAGTCCATTATCAGATGTGATAAGGAGGTCATTAGTGACCTTCACTAAGGCTGTTTCAGTACTATGATGGATTCTAAACCCAGATTGAAACTCTTCAAATAAACCATTTGTCATAATTCCTGGTGCTCCATTAAGCGGCGCATGAGGGAAGGAATGAAAAACCCAAAAGCAAGAGTAGAACGTGCCATTTATTAATGTAAACCACAAAAATAACAAGTCCAGCTTTGACCACACAAATACAGGAAGTTGTAATGATGAGATTAAGCCACCAGACACACAGGGCGCCTCCCGGATGCTCTACGGCCCGCCTAGTGCCGCAGAGCAGCTGTCGACACAGGAAGAAAGGCAAACATAACTTACAGAACTGGAGCGTTCCACGGCTATCCGTGCAGTCTGGCGGATGAAGGAGAGAGGCAGGGTCAGCCACTAACACCCAGGGATTTACTGTCTGTAAATGTCCGGCTGAATACACGAAGGTGATGGACGCGCACACACACATGCAGGAACACGCTACATATATGAGGTTGAATGCCCCGACAATCTCTTCCCACAAACGCAACGTATACGTAATCACAATGCTAACAAGAGAAGAGATTGCCGGTGTGAGAAAGCATGGGCTGAGCATAATTAAACCCTGATGTCATGAGTGAGTGTCTGAACGTGTGAATGGGAATGAATGGAGTGAGTGTGTGTATGTGTGTGAACCCCTATAATGTGAAACAGCTGATTTCACTGACAAGAGGAGGAGGCATGTCCAAGCTGTCAGGGAGCGAAGGATTCAAACAGCTCCCTGACGCGCCTAATGGAAAACAGAGCAAAAACTAACAATAAGTCAGAACTGGGTTTGGAACAACCAAACCCAGATTCATGACACCATTTCCCTGCAAGTGGTCAAATAATTGCATAGCAGCAACTCTTTCTAAGATCTTTGAAATGAAGGACAGATTAGAGATTGGTCTATAGTTTGCTAAAACTCCTGGATCCAGTGTTGGCTTTTTGAGTAAGGGTTTAGTTACAGCAGTTTTAAAAGCCTGCGGTACATGGCCTAACGTTAATGAAGAATTGATTATTTGAAGAATAGAGCTACCAATAAATGGGAAGACTTCTTTAAATAACCTGGTCGGAATAGGGTCTAAAAGACACGTTGAAGGCTTGGATGAGGAAATTATTTTATCTAATTCTAAAAGGTCAATTGGAGTAAACTCATCCAAACAGATATCATTTGAAGGAGTTGTAATAGTTACTGTATTTAAGTTAATGGTGGGAAGAATCTGACTGATTTTATCTCTGATAGATGAAATTTTATTGTTAAAGAGTTCATAAAGTCCTGAATAGTAGGCTCTAAGGGAATGCTAGGATTGACAGAGTCCTGACACTTTGTCAGCCTGGCTACAGTGCTCAAAAGAAACCTGGGATTACTCTTGTTTTCTTCTATTTATGCAGAATAATAACTTGTTCTAGCTTTTCTAAGAGATTTTTTTTTATAAATTAAAAGATGATTTCTCCAAGCTAAATAGATTTCATCTAATTTAGTGGAGCACCATTTTCTTTCTAATTGACGAGTCTCCTGTTTTAAGCTATGAGTTTCTGTGTTGAACCAAGGAGTTAGAAATCTCTGATTAGACTTTTTCTTTTTTAAAGGGGCCAACATGTCTAGAGTCTGATGCAGAGAAGCTGTAACACTATCTACCATGCTATCAATTACAGAAGGAGCAAGCTCTCCATAGCTTATCTCCGTTGTGTTGACACATGGCATAGAGGAAACAATCTGCATAAATTTGGTAACAACATCATCTGAGAGGCATCTACTGTAGCAATATTTTTCTTTAGGAGCCAAATAGTCAAAAATAGTAAAATCAAAGGTTAACAGACAATGGTCTGACAGTACAGGGTTATGAGGAGACACTACCAGATTTTCTATTTCTATGCCATATGTCAGAACAAGGTCCAACGTGTGGTGGAGATAATGGGTAGAATTTCCTACTTTCTGAGAAAACCCCATCGAGTCTAATATTGAATTAAATGCCATGTTAAGGCAATCACCATCTACATCTACATGTGTGTTCCCTACTATAATTATTCTATCAGATTTCAGCACTAAATCAGCTAAGAATTCAGCAAATTTGGATAAAAACTTTGAGTAGGCTGAGGGAGGACGATAAACTATGGCAAATAAAATTGGGTTTAACCTAAAACTGCTAAAATGCCCAATACTGAGGACCAAGCCCTCAAAGGAATTATAACATGTTTTTTGCTTTACATTAACTAGTGATTTGGAATGGTGAATTGTTGCTACTCCTCCTCCACGACCAGAACTTCTGGGATTTTGACAGTTTAAATTACCAGAGGGAATTGATTCATTTAAACCAACATAATTCTCTTGCCCTAACCAAGTCTCTGTAAGGGATATTCAATCAATCTGATGATCAACTAGAAAAGCACTCGGAGAGCGCAGACCTCCGCCAAGCGCCACAATTCCCCCCATACAGTGTTTGTGTGTACGTTTTCAGATTCCTTGAGCATGTAAACATATGACTAGCAATTGGATTCACAATGATTATTTGTTTATTTGACAGGGACAGTGCAATAAACACACAATTAATCAATGACAATCAATCTGATAGTGATAGGATTAGTGGTTCAGTAGTAAAAGCATTGCCTCCTTGGCGGAGGTAATAAACTGAAGTGTTGCTGTTGTGTCCATCTCCTCCACTGACGGATGCAAATTGGGTAGACAGGTTGCCGTGGGTTTTATATTATATTATTTTGGGGTTGCGCTCCGCGGCAAACGAGAATTTAGAAGCTTCGCCGGCAGAGAGCTCGTTTTTGCGCAGCGCCTATGGCTGGCCGGTGAATTTCTGCCAAATGCGCAGCGCCTATGGCTGGCCGGGGAATTTCTGCCAAAGAATCCGTCGGCGGACAGCTGCCCGTGTGAGGTTTTGCAGTTGCGCGCAAACACAGGCACGCTGGCGGGCCCAGGCCAGCAGTGTTTTCCGCGTGCTTTTGTGCCTAAAACGTTGAAGAACGCGGAGTTTGTGTTGCAGACACGACAACCAGCGCCCTCCATTGCGCCTGCGCACATGTTGAAAATGGCTGTATGTCACAGTGTTGAAAAATGCTTTAAAAAATTCCTGTATCCAGACGGTGAACCGGATCACCCCCAAAATTTAATCAGTTCTTCCTTGTACCATTTCCAACAACGCCTGAAAGTTTCATGGAAATCCGTCCAAGACTTTTTGAGTTATCTTGCTAACCAACAGACAAACAGACAGACAGACAGACAGACAAACAGACAAACACACAGACAAACCCCGGCAAAAACATAACCTCCTCCTGGCCTTTTCGGCCTGGCGGAGGTAATTAACAGATCATGGACTAGAGAGACTTGGGAGTTAGAGACCTAATATTTAACAAACCACATTTAATTTTTAAATTATGAGGAGGAAGAGAGGCCAAATCATTCAATTTAGAGGCTTCATGTTTAATTTGAGTTTTACCAACTTTTTGTTTAATCACTTTGGGATGCTTATACATTATATTTTTATTTACTTTGGAGGGAGGAGACAATGATTCTCTGATGGGGAAGACAGGGGCTAAGTTGAGGGGTGGCGGCTGAAGAGAAGCTAAAGAGAGGCATGTAAGACTGCGACTCTGCTTCCTGGTCCCAGCTCTGAGTAGTCAAGGTTTTGGAAATTTGGATCAAAATGATGCCAGATTGTTAGATAAATGAGACGCATCATCCAAAGTGGGATGGATGCTGCCTCGTCTAATAAGACCATGTTTTCCCCAAAATGAGTTCCATTTGTCTATGTAGCCCACATCATTTGCAGGACACCGCACAGACAGCCAGTGGTTGAAGGACGACTCGTGGCTAAACATGTCATCACTGGTCAGATTGGGGAGGGGCCCAGAGAATACTACAGAGGCAGACATTGTTTTTGCAAAGTCGCACATCAGTTCCACATTAAGTTTTGTGACTTCCGACAGCCGGAGTCGGATGTCGTTAATGCCGGTGTGGCTAACAATTGTGGAGTATTTACAGCTACTTTTAGCCAGCATTTTCAAATTTGACTCGATGTCGCCTGCTGTGGTCCCGGGAATGCATTTGACTGTGGCCGCTGGAGTCTCTAGGTTCACGTTTCTGACTACAGAGTCACCAGTGATTAGAGTTTTTTCCTCAGCGGGTGCGTTGCTGAGCGGGGAAAAGTGATTAGAAACATGAACAGGTTTGTGGTGAACCAGGGGCTTGCGGTTATGTTTCCTTCTCACTGTCACCCACCCGTTCTCTCCTGGCTGCTCAGGAGAAGTGGAAGCCAGGGGACGGCTAGCAGGCCCTGTGCTAGGGTGCTCTGCTGCAGCTAAGGAGTGTCCGTCATTTTTAACTGGCACAGACGGTGTTTCAATGCAGCGGAACCAGGATTCCAAATCACACAGCCTTGCCTCGAGTGCCTCAAAAAGACAACATTTATTACATTTACCGTTATCACTAAAAAAGGCAGAGGTGTAGCTAAACATCTGACACAGAGCGCACACCAGAGAAGGGTAGCCATAGCTAGTGGCTAACCCGAAGCTAACACAAACACTGATGAAAAGTAAACAGAAGGCTAAAGAGGGTGACTAGATGACACTGAGTGCACACACAGGTGCAAGAGGCTTGATAAACAGAAGAGAGAGGTGACGGTAGATGGATAAAAGAGATTAAAATAAATTAAAGACAATTATCCTCAGGAGATTGAGGAGAGCTAACCATAGACCAACTACACGACAGCCAGCAACAGACGAAGTGATGATACATTACCAAAAGAAGTGACGATATCATATGTGGCCACATATGCACACTTTGACTAAAGTACGACCGTCACCAAACAGGACACAAAAATGCCCAAATAACAAAATAAATACACTACTTACAAAAAGTTAGGGATATTTGGCTTTCAGGTGAAATTTATGGAAAATGTAAAGAGTTCACGCTACAGTGATATTACATCATGAAAGTAGGGCATTTAAGCAGAAGTATGCAATGGTGATTTCCTCATATCAAACAATTTATTGAAACAAAAACAAACAACAGTGGTGGGTATACCACAACACAAAATGTCAGTGTCTTAATAACTTGTCATGTGCCTTTGCGCATCAATTACAGCTTGACAACGATGTCTCATGCTGTTCACAAGTTGACTTATTGTCTGCTGAGGCATGGCATTCCGCTCTTCTTGAAGGACGGCCCTCAGGTCATTGAGGTTGTGGGGTGCAGGGTTATGAGCCTCTACACGGCGACTCAGCTGATCTCATAGGATTTCTATGGTATTCAGATCTGGAAAAAGTGCAGGCCACTCCATTTGAGGTACCTCAGCTTCCAGCAGCTGTTCCCTAATAATGCAACCTCGATGAGCTGGAGCATTGTCATCCATGAAGATGAAATTAGGTCTGTGTTGTTCATGCAGGGGCATCATGACTAGATTAATGATGTTGTTCAGATATTATTGGCTTGTCACTGTACCATTCACAAGGTGTTGGGCAGTTCTGTATTGGCGAGACACATCTGCCCAGACTGTAACATCACCACCACCACCAAAGGCTCATTTGGTGACAACAGTGGCTGATGCATAGAGTTCTCCTTGACGTCTCCAACATTGTTGGCGGCCATCATTTCTACTCAGCGTGAATCGACTTTCATCAGAGAACAGCACTGAGGCCCACTGGTCTTTTGTCCAGCGTAAATGCTCACTGGCCCATGCAAGACAATGATGCCTGTTCTTGGTGATGTGGTCAGGCACTCTTGCAGGTCTTCTCGCACGCAAACCATGCTGATGTAAACAGTTTTGAGTGGTCTGACATGACACTTTGGTGCCTCTCACCTCCCTTAAATGTGCGTGGAGTTGAGTGGCTTCATCATCCAGTTCCGAAGGGCACTATTCACAATGAAGCAGTCATCAGCATGGGATGTGGACAAAGGATGTCCACTTCTATGCCTTTCTGTGACTCTTCCAGTCTCTCTGTATCTGCAGTGGACAGTTGAAACATATAAAGGTAAAAACATCTCGTGTCTATGCTTTTCTTTAATAAGAAAAACAAAAGGCTAATAATTAAAAAGAAGACAAAATGAATCTACTCGAGCTTCTCTGTATCTCTGTTGCAATCTGCTGATGACACTCTGTGACATTCTAAGCTCAGTTGCCACTTCCCTCTGAGAACATCCTGCTTGAAGCCTTGCAGTGGCGAGGTACTGTTGATCAATTGTTAGGTGTTGTCTTGGTCTCATGATGCCAAAATGTGAACAGCATGATGAAGAGGACTGTTTAAATACCAATTTTAATTGAAACAAATATTTATCGGTCAATTCATGGATCAAACACCTGTTGTGAATTTTGCCGTTAAGCACCTTGTTAGAGAACAGGAAGTTATGCAAAAATTATTGAAACATTGAACAGTTGGACATGTGCATTCAAAAGGTTAGAGAAGGTCAACTTAAGTTCACCTGTAAAGGTTATCGTGCATTTTAGGTGCATTCTGAAATTTCACCTGAAAGGTCAATATTCCTAACTTTTTGTGAGTAGTGTGTGTGTGTGTGTGTGTGTGTGTATTATATACAGCAGGGAAAATAAGTATTGAACATGTTAAAATTCTTCTCATTAAACATATTTCTGATGGAGCCATTGATCTGAGATTTTCACCTGATATCAGTAACCCAAGTAATCTATACATATAAAGAAATCAAGGCAACTGTGTTCTCAAAACAAGTTATACTTAATAATGTGGAATGACACAGGGAATAAATATTGAACACATTTAGAAAAAGAGGTGCAAAAGGCATAGAAAGCCAAGAAACAAGCTGAAATCCATCAGAATGTAGGACGCCATCCCATCCCCCATCAGTGCAAATTAATTTCAGCTGGTTAAGTCCAGACTGATAGCCTTTGAAAAGGTTTGTGAATATCAGATTGTGACAACACAAAGAACTCATGACTGGTAGAAGCAAAGGGCTCTCTCTAAACCTTCGCAACCTTATTGTTGCAAAACATAATGATGGCATTGGTTACAGGTACATTTCTAAACTGCTGAATGTACCAGTGAGCACTGTTGGAGCACTGTTGGAACTGGCCACGACCAGGAACTCCTCACAAAATTTCTGACAGAGGAATCAAAAGAATTATCAGAAGAATTATCCAAGAGCCAAAGACCACTCGGGGGGGGGGGGGGGGGGGGGGCTCCAGAAAGACCTGGAGTTTCAAAAAAACCCAATAAGTAATGCACTCAACTGACATGGGCATTGGATATGGACATGCGCTCACCTTTCCAGACTCCATTGCTGAAGAAAAATCATGTTGAAGCTCATTTAAAGTTTGCTGCACAACATTTGGCCAAACCAACAAAATACTGGGAGAATATATTCTGGTCAGATGAGACCAAAATTGAACTCTTTGGACTTCCGGTTATGGCTGCCACGTAGGACGGACGTGTCTCGCTCTGCTCTGCTCCTGGAGAAAAAAATCGGCAAATAACTCTCTCATTTGGGACAGAACGTATCCCAGCATTTGAGCGAGGATATGTCGGCGAAGCCTAAGGCTGGAAAACCAGGAAAAGGAAAAAGCGAGCCGCCGAAACAGTCCAAATTAACGGACTTTCAGGTCTGTGACGCAGCAAACAAGGCTCCATATATGGCGGAGGAAGCTGGCGGCGGTGCGATTTCTGCGGGGAATGGCGCAGATGCGCTGATGGCTGCCATGAGTTCAATGAGAGCGGACTTTTCCTCTAGATTTGATGGGATTATGACAGCGTTGGAAGGAATAAGAAAGGAATTGGGTGACTGTGTAGAACGAACGGCGCAGATGGAGCTCCGTCTCGCTAGTGCTGAAGATGACGTCACCCGTCTTCAATTAAAGGTGCGCACTTTGGAAAAAAAAAATAAATCTCTGGAAGATAATATTTTGGATTTGGAATCTCGGTCGAGACAGAATAATTTGAGGCTGGTGGGTCTTCCAGAGGAATCAGAAGGTCGGGACGTATGTTCCTTTCTGGAAAAGTGGATTCCGGAGGTGCTGGGCAGCGAGGAGTTGCAATCAGCAGTGGTTCTGGAAAAAGCACATCGCATTGGCCCACGGAGAGATAAGGGACCGCCGAGGACCTTAATTATGAAGTTTCTTAGCAACAGAGACAGGATGAAGATCTTCAACGCTGCACGAGCTAAAAAAGGAGAGATTAAACACCAGGACCAGCAGGTGCGGTTCTACCCAGATTTGGCCACAGGAATCCAGCAATTGAGGAAGCAGTTTGATCCCATACGTAAGGAGCTGCGCAACCTTGGGATTCGTCATGGTGTAATCTATCCTGCGAGACTGCTGACCACGTATGAGGGCAGAACCCACATCTTCAAGACCCCAGAGGAGGCGCAGGAGTTCATCAAGAAGATCAAAGAAGAAGAAGAGACTGGTGGGAGCTAAGCATGAACAAAATATAAGGTAGAATAATTAAGCATTTGCACAGGCATCTGACTGACTTGAAGTAAATAGTAAGTTTACAAAATATAGATTGTATTATATATTAAAAAAACAAAACAAAAACAAAACAAACAAAAAAAAAAAAACTATGATGTACAAAGTTGTTAAAAATTTTGGAGTTAAGTTGGAAAACTACAGAGGAGAGTTAATGTTACGTCATTAAAAGTAGTAGAGTTAGGGTGATTGGGAGGATGAAGAAGGAGTGGCTTAGGCTGTTCCCCGTGGGTGTGGAACGGTCGATGGCTATATCGGGAGACAGAATTTTTCTTTTGATTTTGGGGGGTTTGCCACAAGTGTGGGAAGGGGAAATTTGTTTGTGTGTAGTTTGTAGGATGAATGTTCAACCACTCATGTTTTTGCTTCTCTGTATGAGCATGTTTACACTGCAAGGTAATCCTAAACTCTCTATTGATCATGGACCAAAGTGTTAATCTTAATTTAACTTCATGGAATTGCAGAGGTCTACAAAATTTAAAAAAACTTAAACAAGTTATGAATAAAATAAAGGACATGGGTTCAAGAATTGTGTTTTTACAAGAAACTCATCTGATAGAGGAGGATGTTAAAAGAATTAGGAGTAGATGGCAGGGAAGTGTATTCACCTCTTCATTTTCATCCCGAGCCAGGGGAGTTATGACTCTCATACATAAATCAGTTCCTTTTCAAGTGAAAAATGTAATTGGAGACAAATTTGGAAGATATGTAATCATTCAAGGTTCTTTGCTATTAGAAAATATAAATCTTGTGAACTTATATGGTCCCAATATAGATGATCAGAAGTTCTTTGCTAATTTATTTCTCATCTTATCATCACTTACAGGGCAACATATAATAGCAGGGGATTTTAATTGTACATTGAATCCAGGTGTGGATAGATCAACAGGACTGGACTGTACGCACATTGGATGTAGGATGACTATTAATCATTTTATGAAAGAATTGAGATTGTTAGATATATGGAGAGAAATGAAACCACAAGTTAAAGCCTATTCTTGTTATTCTAGTACCTACAAGACATTCTTACGTATTGATTATTTTTTGATTTCCACAGAATTAAGGTCCAAGATTCAAAACTGCTTTTATGATAACATCGTGATCTCTGATCATGCACCCTGTTGTCTAATATATGTAGATAAAAAATTGACAAAGGAATCAGGTAGATGGCAATTTCAGCATAAATGGCTTCAGGATGAGGAATTTGTCAAGTATATAGAAAAACAGATAGACGAGTTCTTTGACATCAATACTACACAAACATCAGCATGTGTAAAGTGGGAGGCTTTCAAAGCTTTTATTAGGGGACATATTATTAGTTATACAGGATCAAAATCTAAGAAGACTCGAGAGGAGAGAGCTAAATTGGAACATAAAATAAAAAATCTTCAGGAAAAAGTGTATGCAGGAAGTGACCCAAGGTTGGAGAATGAATTACTGATTTTGAGAGCTGAATACGACAAAAAATCAGCGAATAGAGCTGCCTCGAGTCTTCTAAGATTGAAACAATCTTTTTATGAACAAGGTGAAAAATCAGGAAAATTATTAGCATGGCAGATTAAACAATTGGAAATTAAAACACCAATTACCAGTATTATAAGTAATGGACAGGTAGTTATAGATCCTTTAGAAATTAATAGAGCCTTTAGAGATTACTATGAAAAATTATATGATACCAAAAATGAACCTGATTTAACAAAACTAAATGGGTTTTTGAACGAACTATCTATACCGTGTATTCCAAATGAAAACAGGGAGATATTGGAGTCTAAAATTAGTCAAGAAGAAGTTGGGCTAGCCATTGATAATATGAAATCAGGAAAAAGTGCAGGACCAGATGGTCTTCCAGTTGACCTTTATAAAAAATTTAAGAATAAATTAATAAAACCTTTTTTGGAAATGGTTTTAGAAGCATTTCAAAATAATAATTTACCATCATACATAAATAATGCCTTAATTATACTGCTGCCAAAACCAGGTAAGCCCTCTAATAAATGTGAAAATATGAGACCAATAAGCCTATTAAACGCCGACCTTAAGATAATCTGTAAAATTTTAGCAAGACGAATACAAGAAATTTTACCAAATATTATTAATCGAGATCAGAATGGCTTTATAAAGGGTAGACAAGGCTTCCATAATGTAAGAAGACTATTTAATATTATTTATTTTAATAAAGAAGCACCGGATACAGCTCTCCTATCATTGGACGCCGAAAAGGCCTTTGATAGAGTTGAATGGCCCTTTCTTTTTGAAGTCCTACAAAGGTTTGGACTTGGAAATAATTTCATAAAATGGGTTCAAATAATATACAATAATGCTACAGCAGAAATCCTAACAAATAACAATATTTCAAAACCAATAAAAATCAATAGAGGATGTCGACAAGGCTGTCCACTTTCACCTTTACTGTTTACTATGGCAATTGAACCTTTAGCGATAGCGATACGTTTACATTCACAAATATATGGAATTAAAGTTGGACCAACAGAACATAAAATCTCCCTGTACGCCGATGATATAATTTTGTTTATGTCGAATCTAAAAAAATCAATTCCAACCTTGTTGAATTTAATAAAGAATTTTGGGGAAATATCAGGATATAAAATAAATAAAACTAAATCTTCAATATTAATGCTAAATGAGACCCAGAGAAATTACCCAGCCCCTGAGGTAAATCAATTCAATGTTGTAAATCAGTTTAAATATTTAGGAATCCAAATTATGCCTAAGCTAGAATCAGTCGCCAGTGTCAACTATGAAGCCTTAATGTCAGATATCAGTGAGTTAACTCAGAGATGGATGTCACTACCAATGTCGATGATCGGGAGAATCAATATACTTAAAAGTAATATTTTACCTAAAATACTTTATTTATTTCAATACATTCCCTTATCACCACCTTTAGATCTATTCTCAAGAATAAAAAAAAAGTTAGTGGAATTTATATGGAACAACAGGAGGGCTAGATTACGTTTGTCTTTATTATATTTACCATTTGATCGTGGAGGTCTGAAATGTCCAAATTTTATGTTGTATTATTGGTCGGCACAACTGAGGTCTATGACATATTATTTTTCATCAAATGATCTCCCTCACTGGACTGAAATGGAATCATACAATTTACCTTTACCTCTTCCCATATTCATATACTCAGATTCGGCAAAAAAATTACAAAAACAAGTTAAAAATCCATTTGTAAAGCATATGATCAAAATATGGTGTGAAGCTAAAAACTATTTAAAAGAACCACAGTTATTGTCACAATTTAGTCCAATATGGGGTAATCAATATTTTAAACCAGGGAGAGCGGACGCTGTATTTAAAGTATGGAATTTAAAAGGGATACAAAAGATTCAGGATTTATATTTGCCATGTGCAGACAACATAATGTCTTTTGAAGAGCTGAGGATCAAATTTAATCTCAATAGAACACATTTTTTTAAATATCTTCAACTTAGAAACTTTATTCGATCAAATCAAAATAAAGCTCTCACTCGACCTATTTATTCATCCTTGGAAAAAATGATGATGAAAGATAGTAAAAGAAAGGGTATTATTTCAGAGTTTTATAACTCATTGACACTATCTTCAAGTGAAAATTCACTGAAAAGATTAAACTACTGGAAAGAAGATCTGCAAATTGAAATTTCAGAGGAACAATGGGAATTGGCTTGTACAGAAGCTCAAACCAAATCAATAAATGCACGCCTTAAATTGATACATTTCAAATGGTTAATGCGGATGTATGTTACACCGGAGGAGTTAAATAGATATAACAAAAATATACCAGATACATGCACAAAATGCATGGAAAGTAAAGGAACCCTATTTCATTGTTTATGGGAATGTAGATTAATAAGAATGTTTTGGGAAGAGGTGAGGGTAACAATTGAAAAAATAATCTCAAAACAAATCATATTGAATCCTAAACTGTTTTTGTTGGGTCTGTACCCAGAAAAGCATAATTTTAATAAAAGTGAAAGAACATTCATAGACCTCAGTTTGCTTAATGCCAAAAAATGTATTGCACTATTATGGAAAAAGACTCATAGACCAGATGTGACTCAGTGGTTAAGACAGATGTTAACAAACCTTCCATTAGAAAGAATAACATATATACTAAAATCAAAGGAAATTGTGTTTGAGAATATATGGAGACCTTTTATTGATTATGTAAAAAATTTAAACATAACTCTTGAAGAAGAAGGTGAATGATGTGTGTGGACCTTGTAAATTCCAAACTGGTGAACATAATAAGTATACTAATGTATTGGATTGTCTAGACTAAACAGAGGAGCATTGTTGAAGACTTGATTTTGTTGGTGGTTGTTGGTGTTTTTAGTGCATTTTTTTTTTTTGTAGTACTTTAGTGTTAGTGTTTGATTGTTTGTATCATGTTTGTTAAAAAAAAAAAAAAAGGTTCAATAAAGATATTGTGGAAAAAAAAAATTGAACTCTTTGGATGACACAACACACAGCATGTTTGGAGAAGAAATGGCACTGCACAACCCATCATAGTGTGGGGGTGTTTTTCAGCACATGGTACAGGCACACTTCATATAATTGAAAGAAAGATAACTGGACAAATGTACAGAGACATCCTTGATAAGAACCTGTTGCCATCTGCCAAGATGCTGAAGATGAAACAAGGGTGGACATTTCAGCAAGACAATGATCCCAAACACACGGCCAAGGAAACTCTCAACTGGCTCCAGAGAATGAAAATAAAGCCGCTAGAATGGCCCAGTCAGTCACCTGACCTGAATCCAATTGAAAATCTATGGAACGAACTGAAGATCAGAGTTCACAGAAAACACCCACAGAACCTTCAAGATTTGAAGGCAGTTTGTGTGGAAGAATGGGCTAAAATCACTCCTGAGCAATGCCTATGCCTAGTTTCTCCATGCAGGAGGTGTCTGGAAGCTGTTATACCAACAAAGGCTTTTCTCTTAAATATTAAATTAATTTCACCAAGTGTTTTCAATACTTATTCCCCGTGTCATTCCACCTTATTTAATATAACTTGTTTTGTGAACACAGTTGCCTTGATTTCTTTGTATGTATGTATTACTTTGGTTGTTACTGGTATCTGGTGAAAATTTCGGTTCAGTGGCTCCATCAGAAATATGTCTAATGAGAAAAATGTTGACGTGTTCAATACTTATTTTCCCTGCTGTATATATATTCAAAAAACATAAAGAACTACTCATTCCCATTTGATTCTGATGCATTTATAATATAAAATTGTAAACTTTAAATGTTTTCCCCTTAAAAGTACTTTAGAAGCAGTAGATTCTACTGTAACGCTATCGTGATGCCAGTGATTTTTGCTAACTTTCTGGAACTATTTTGTATTCTGTGATCAGCCATTGATGTAAAAAAAAAGAGGTCCACTGGAGTGAACTGACATGATGCCACTTTTTCTATCTCTAGTGCTTTATCCCCACTCACAGGCAGTGTTAAAAAAAAAAGAACATTTGCCAACAGAAGAAAGCAAACAGTTGGTCTGGTGTGGCTAGCCTCGCACTGCGTTCTGATTACCAGGCCGATCGCTGAAGATTTATTCTCCACGTTCACTCGTTTTAATGTATAATTAAATGTACGGTCCAAATGTCCACATACTATGACAAGGATACTCCAGCAAACAGATTTGAACATTCAGAATTAATTAAAGTGAAGAGTTTATGTGCAGTTCTATTGTGGGCCACGCCAAAAACTGTCTGGCTGGAACAGTTGTTCCGTGTTTCAAGTTTCACTACAACAGGAAGTGCTGAGCGGGCATTAATTTGTGTTTTTTTTTAATCTGTTAATTGGAGTAGCGTAATTAATTGCATTAACATGTTAATATTTCTGGCACTAATACACAGTATATTAGTTGCATATACTAATTATCATTTCTATATATGAGGAGGATATCCAACAACAGTTTTGTCTTTCTTTTATCTCATGTTTGATATTATGTAGGTTTCTGTTGTGCAAGTAATGAATTGAGTGAATAAGTAATGTGCGGTGGCCAGCATCCATTAACTGACCTTGTGAGCCATCAGCAGGTGATACCAACAACTGGAATTCCTTCTAGAAAACCTCTCTGTACATTTGAGTTTGGCCTCTAACTGAATATAGCCTATATAGCCTATTTTTTTTTTTTATTTTTTTTTTTTTGAATGCAAAAGATGCAATAGACTTACACAATGGTCCTCTCCGGCATACAACTAGGAACATACCGGTCGCTATGGAGGGTGAGAATATGTATGGGCACATAATCATACCATGTAGGATAACTAAATAGACGGTTATGCTGTTTCATCCCACCTAGCAACAATGCTCTGCACTGTGTGTGTTTATATATTTAGATATTTATTCCATCTAGCTACAATGCTCTGCACTGGGTGTGTTTATATTTATATATCTATATATTTATTCCATCTAGCTACAATGCTCCGCACTGTGTTTTTATATATCTACATATTATTCCATCTAGCTACATTGCTCCGCACTGTGTGTGTTTATATACTTGCATATTTATTCCACCTAGCTGCAATGCTCCATACTGTGGGTGTTTATATATTTACATATTTATTCCATCTAGCTACAATGCTCTGCACTGTGTGTTCATATATTCATATATTTATTCCATCCAGCTACAATGCTCTGCACTGTGTGTCTGTGTGTGTGTGTGTGTGTGTATATATATATTTTATAGTAATATGTACATATGTATATTAGCTGCTCTTGCTTGCTTGTTTTTTCTTGTCTTCTGATTGTTGCTCTGAGTGTTGCTATCCCTGTGCTGTTGCAATCCTGGAATTTCCCCGTTGTGGGACTAATAAAGGCTTATCTTATCTTATCTTATCTTATAGTCTTTTTACGTGAAGGTATTATAAACAATATACAGTATACAGTACATTTTGATTATTTAACAACCTGGTTGTGGAAATACTGATATGAATTCACACGATAGTTGGTTACAGTTGTACTATGCTTTTTAATTGGACACTTACCTTTTCCTAACAATCACCGTTTCTCTACTGATAGCCAAGTAAATTTAGCACCCAACCCTAACCTTTATGCTAACTGTACCACCTAAAAATATATGTCATACCCAAAGGAAGTTAACTGCAAAATAGAAAATAAGTTGTGAGGGAGAAAGTGAAAGTAAAGATGGATGAAAATGACAAAAAAGCAAGAAGGGGATGCAAATTTAGGGCTCCAGGGTTGTAGCACCATTCTTTGTTCCTTCCACCATCACCCTCCTACCACTGTACTCAGACTTAAGTGCTTTTCATGGGAAACTCCATGAAAGATAGTGGCATCACATCTACAACACAGTACATGTACATATTTTTACATATTATTCTCAGGACTTATTGGCGCTTTTGTAATGGAGTTGTGACATGAAATACTTACCCTTATTACAGTATTTTAATGCCATCTCTCATACCTGAACTAATTTAGAGGTCATCCTGAGTTTGTAGTGAAAGAATTGTAACTTTTGGCAAAAAAAAGTTATAACACCAGTTTTAGAGTTAGTGGTGAGACCTGGCAAAAGGTATAATGCTTTTTCAATTTGGTTGTCATAGTCATTTATATGAAATCCTCTATGTAGCTCTCTGGTGTTTAGCGTTAATCATGTAGTGCCATCTTTTTTTTCTGTCCTCTGCTTCTTTGAGTAACCATTCTAGCCTCATTATTGTATGATCAATTCTACTAGCTGTTACACTGTCATAGTATTTATTTCAAAACTCTATCTTTGTGATTTCAGCCATGCAGCTGTGACATCAGGGTAGGCCCGACACCATTAACCTCTTTGTCCTTGCTTTAAGCGTAGTTTATCTCGTTGCAGTGGCAATGATGACCTTGCAGCACATTACTGTGGTACTGCAGCATAAGGTGTTGTGTGAACAAGAAATGAGAAGAGAGAGACGGTGAGGAGGAGAGATAGGGGCGCCTGAGACAGTGGGCGAATAAAATGAGGACAGCTACTATTAAAAGAAGAGCCACATTCACAGAGTTGTTTATGTCACACGATACTCTTGGTGTAACTTAGCAGAAGGCAAGCAGATTTCTTAGAAAGATAAATACATGACCAGAAAAGAAGAGGAAAAATACTGAAGCACTGCACGAAGAGAAAGAAAAAGGCAAAAGAAAAAGACAATTTGAAATTAAAGAAAGATGAATGAAGATGAGAATGTTCCAGTGGTATCACAGCAGTGGTTTGAAATCAAACAAAATTCAGTTTTTCTCCTTCTTGCATTCCTGTCTGCTTCCTCTTTTTGTACAAGTACACCTGCCAGTTCTTACCTTGACCTCCCTCTCTCACTACTAGACACCAACCACTGTCTCACCCACTTGTCCAAATTGCTCCCGTTTGCCACCCATCACTCTTGGTCAAGCTTGTACCATTCCTGTCATCACCTCAGGTCCACTTCACTCTATTTGTCTCGACACACTCCCCTCCCCATCTCCACTCTCATGCTCCTATCAGTATAAAGGGCAGTTCAGGTCATTTATAGATGATATCCTGGTTAGCCGGTGATGCGGTGTAATACGACGCGTTCAGCATTTGCTTTTTGCTGCTGCTGCAGTCGGCGCCCTTTAACCTCTCACATTACTGAATTTCTCATCGTTCCTTGCTTTCCTTGCTCCTTTTCCCCTTTCTGATCTATTATGAAATTGGCTGCTCACTTTTGAGTTGCAGTGTACACCTACTGCATAATTAATATGTAGTACAACAAACTATACCTATACTTTCACATATCATGAGACATAAATTATATCATCATCAATAATCAAGTTCTGGAGAAATAGGTTTAATTTGACTGAAAAGGGTTATTGATGGAAAAATTGGGTTTTTGTAGGATTTAACCTTCTAAAATACGGGGCGGCTGTGGCGCAGGTGTAGTGTGGCCGACTACTAATCGGAGGATCCAGGGTTTGATTCCTGCTCTGTCTGCAGGCTGCATGTCGAAGTGTCCTTGAGCACCGGTGCATGGCAGCTCCACCGCCATCAGTGTGTGAATGTGTGTGTGAATGAGTGGATAGCAGGATCTGTAAAGCACTTTGGTCATCTAGAGATGAGAAAAAAACACTATATAAGTCAACACCATTTTTCATTTAAAAATGTGTCTATTGGTCACGTGATTACTGAAAAAACATCAAAACACTCACTCCTCTTAAACACACACACACACACACACAAACACAAACAGCTTTTATATCTCTTTTTTTCTCTCAGAAAGGCCATTTCAACTCTGTCAGATTTGTTCTTGTACGTCACTAAAAGGTGAACATCACCTTCACCAGGTGAATATCTGTCGGCTGCTCCATTATTGGCCAGCTGTCTGTCATGTAGATGAGTGGGGAGCCAAAGCTGTTAAAGAGGTAACAGTAGTACTAGGAAGCTTGCATTTATACAGCGGGGAAAATAAGTATTGAACACATCAACATTTTTCTCATTAAACATATGTCATGAATCCAGGTTTGGAGGCCAAACCCGGTTCTGACTTATTGTTATGATTTGTCCTAGTTTCCTCCTGACAGCTCTGGCACGCCCCCTCCTCCTGTCAAGCGCCGTCAGCTGCACTGTCACAAGTGTTCACACACATATACACACCCACACGCACACACACACATGCACACGCTCCATTCACTCTCATTCACATGCCCTCTCACACACCTGGTGCCAATCAGTTCTGCCCACGCATCTCACACCGGCAATCTCTTTCCTCGTTAGCTTCAGGAGTATTTGTTGGCCGCTCCAGAGGAAAGAGATTGTCGGGGCATTAACCTCTATAAGCGGCAGCTACTTCTCCCCGTATATGATCCATTACCTTTGTTGTTCTCCAGCCCGTCACTGCAAACATGTTTATTCCGTTAGTGTTTCAGCTGGCTCTGCATCTCTACCCCATCCTCCAGACTGCACGGTTCACCCCGGATTAGCTCCAGTCCTGTAAGTGTTTTTTTACCTTTCTTTCCCGTGCTGCTTGTAGCCCTGCAGCACTAGGCTGATCGCCTTTCCTGTTTTGTGCGTAACGCAGTGCTGCAGCACTAGGCTCCATATTAACCAGGCTGTAGAGCATTTGGCAGTTGCCTTGTATGTCTGGTGGCCTTTATTCCATCATCTCCTCATTCTGTACATTGTGGTTGAACTGAACTGTACTTTTGTGGTGAACTTTAATAAACATGGCACTCTCTACTCCTGCGATTGGGTTTTTCATTCTCTCCCTCGTGCGCCATGTTATGGCACATGGAGGTTTGTGACAACATATTTCTGATGGAGCTATTGACCTGAGATTTTCACCAAATATCTGTAACAACCCAAGTAATACATACATACAAAGAAATCAAGGCAACTGCATTCACAAAACAAATTATATTTAATAAAGTTGAATGACACAGGGAATAAGTATTGAACACACTTGGTGAAATTAATTTAATATTTAAGAGAAAAGCCTTTGTTGGTAATAACAGCTTCCAGACACCTCCTGTATGGAGAAACTAGGTGCAGGCATTGCTCAGGAGTGATTTTAGCCCATTCTTCCATAGAAACTGTCTTCAAAGACAGGTCTGTGGCCAGGTCTGTGGCCAGGTCTGTGGCCGATTATTCGGTGGATTTCCGGGTTCTAGCAGCAGATGTGGGGTGGGAGGAAGTGGATCTCTGTAGTAGTTTAGTACGCAGCCTCAATTCCAGTCTTCGGGAGGAACTAGCCCGGTTAGATAAACCTGCCGCCCTTAATGAGCTAATTTCCCTGGCTATTAAGCTAGATAACCGCCTTTGGGAACGCTCCAAGGAGCGATGTCAGACGGACCGCTCCGAACATGAGGTGATCCACTGCCCTAGTCAGCTGGGGAAGGGGGGGGTGTTGCTCACCGTGGTGGGGGAACTGGCAGACAAGAAACGGTCCAGACCCCTTCCCCAGTTTTGTTTACCCATTCGTTTTGTCCACAGCTCCATTGATTTCAGTACCACTTCTCTCGTTGATTCTGGCTCAGAACAGAGCTTTATTTTGGAGAGTCTGGCAACCTGACTTTAGCTCCCGGGCCAGGAGCTGGATGTTCCATTAGATTTGGTAACTGTTTTGGGAAAGCCACTAACTAAGGTTTCCAAGAGAACAGAACCCATTTCCATTTTAGTTTCCGGCAACCACAGGGAGCAGTTACGCCTTTTTGTTTTACCTTCTTCATCTTCCTCTGTTATTCTGGGTTACCCTTGGCTAAGTCTGCATAATCCCGTTATTGATTGGCAGGAGGGGAGGATCATCTCCTGGAGCACCTTTTTTTTGTCCGCCTGCCTTCAGTCAGCTGCTTGTTCCCCATCTGCTCCCCTTAAACCATTGCTCACCCAAACTACTGATTTAGTCAATATTCCTTCCGAATATCGCGATCTGGCCCCAGTCTTTAGTAAGACCAAGGTACTGTCTTTACCGCCCCACCGCCCATATGACTGTGCCATTAACCTCCAGCCTGAGGCCACCCTACAATCTAGCAGACTCTATAGCCTGTTGGCGCCGGGGCGTGAGGCTGTGGAGAAGTACATTAAGGAGTCGTTAAACTCTGGCATCATCAGACCTTCTTCGTCAGCAGTGGGGGTGGGGTTCTTTTTTGTGGGCAAAAAAGACAGATCCCTTTGGCCCTGCATTGACTTTAGGGAGCTCAATAACATCACAATCAAGGATAAATACCCTCTACCCCTCATCCACTCTGCATTTGACCTGTTGGAGGGTGCCTCTGTGTTCACTAAGCTGGAGCTTCGTAATGCTTACCATCTAGTCCAGATCAGAGAGGGTAATGAGTGGAAGACGGGGTTCCGCAACCCTATCGGACATTTCGAATAAGTATTTGAAATGTCCAATGTTGGTCAAATGTTGGTCAACGTTTGGGTTGACCAACGCTCCAGCCGTATTCCAGCGGCTCATCAATGATGTCCTTAGGGATTTTCTCGACTCATCTGTTTTTGTCTACCTGGATGGCATTCTTATTTTCTCCCGTTCTCTAGAGCAGTGATTCTCAGCTGGTGGGTCACGACCCAAAAGTGGGTCGCGGACCTGTTTTCAGTGGGTCGCAGGCCTTTGCCTGGGCAAATAAAATATCAAGAAATAAATCAACATAGTGTCATCAATTCACACTCCTTAACAGTAGATGGCAGTAGGTGGCGGGCGACACCACATTTCGCACCATAGAAGAAGACTCACAATGTTTGTTTGTATATGCTAATTGAGCATGGCGAAACGCAGATACGACATGGACTATATGAGATATGGATTCGTTGCCAAGCAACGAAGAGAGTCAGCTGGTGGAGCTATCATGTGACCGCACGCTGAAAAAGAGGTTCACGGAGGTAAGCCTCTCGCAGTTCTGGTGCAGCACTGTGATGAGCGAGTATCCTTCTCTTGCCATTCGAGCAGTAAAAACCCTCCTACCTTTCAGCACTACCTATCTCTGTGAGTGTGGCTTCTCAGCTCTGGTTCAGTTGAAGACAAAACAGAGAAACAGACTGGACATTGAGCATGACCTCAGAGTCACTTTGTCTAATATAACTCCAGACATTGAGACTCTTGTCAAGTGCAAAAAACATCCCCAGTTCTCCCATTAATTCCTCCAGACTCAGGTCTATGATGTCACTGTTACAGGTTTTAGTGAGTGTTCCTTCATTTTCTTCAAAGCACATAACCTTATCAGTAGGTAAATACTGAAAAAACAATCAGAAGAAAAGTCAATTTTGAGACTTGGATTCTTTTGAATTGCACTTTTTGTTTAATTTTTAATTTAAAATGCAGCTAATTCAGCATTAAAGGGAATTGTTCCCTCTGTTGTATTGCCACTTACTGGTCATTTTGGTTAATCATTAAATTTGTTTTGTGTTTGTATACTGTGATATTCTGTTCTTCTACCTCAGGTTCAAAATGCACAATCTTTACATTCAATAAATTTGAGAATTTGGTAATCGTTGATTTGGGTCACGGCTTGTCATTGAGGGGTGATGGTGGGTCCCAAAGCCAGACCAGTTGAGAACCACTGCTCTAGAGCAGGGGTGTGAAACTCATTCCATGGAGGGCCAAGACCCTGCAGGTTTTACCTCCACCCAGTGTCTTCAGCAGGTGATTACACTGAATTTTTTCCCACTGATTGCTGATCAGTGAAAACACCTGCTGAAGACACTGGGTGGAGGTAAAACCTGCAGGGTCTTGGCCCTCCATGGAATGAGTTTGACACCCATGCTCTAGAGGAACACCGGGTCCACGTGAGGGCTGTGCTGCAACAGCTGCTGGAAAACCACCTGTTTGTCAATGTGGAGAAATTTAAGTTTCACAAATCCACAACTTCATTTTTGGGTTTCACCATCTCCCACAAACAGATTGTTGCAGAACCCGACAAAGTTAAGGCTGTTACCGACTGGCTCATCCCGTCGTCTCAGAAGCAGTTGCAGCAGTTTTTGGGGTTTGCTAATTTCTATTGCAGTTTCATTCAGAATTACAGTACGTAGGCCAGCCGCTTACTAAACTCACCTCCTCTAAAATTCCATTCAGGCGATCTGACGAGGCCGGTCAGGCCTTCACTAACCTAAAGAACTTGTTCTCTTCTGCTCCCATCTTTGCCCAGGTGGACCCAGAGCTACAGTTTATTGTGGAGGTGGATGCCTCCGACTCCGGAGTGGGGGCAGTCCTGTCACAGTGCTCGGCCACCGACCATAAGGTCCATCCATGCGCGCATTTCTCTCGGCGCCTTTCCCTGGCTGAGAGAAACTATGATGTTGGCGATCGAGAGCTGTTGGCCGTCAAACACACCTTAGAGGAGTGCCGTCACTGGCTAGAGGGGGCTGCACAGCCATTTGTGGTGTGGACGGATCATAAGAACCTGGAGTACCTGAGGTCAGCTAAATGTCTTAACTCCAGACAGGTTCATTGGTCTTTGTTCTTTGACAGGTTTAGGTTCAGTATTACTACCGCCCAGCCTCCAAGAACATCAAGCCGGATGCCCTTTCCAGGCAGTTTACTACTGACAACTCTCCTTCGGAGCAACAAACTCCCTCTGTCATGCGCGGTGGGGGCACTTTCATGGGAGATTGAGAAGAGAGTCAGGAGAGCCCAACAGACGGAGCCTGACCCTGGGGAGGGGGGGGGGGGGGTCCAACGGGTCATTTGTATGTTCCTTCCTCCCTTCGAGGGACCGTCATCGACTGGCTATATACGTAAGAGCAAGCTCACTTGTCATCCTGGAGTTTCTCGCACACTCGCCCACCTCCATAGAGCATTTTGGTGGCCGTTCATGAGGAGAGACGTTGATGAATATGTCAAGGCATGTCCGCAATGTTCAGCTGGCAAGTCACCGTCTTCCTCCCCCTGCTGGACTATTGCACCCGCTGCCCATTCCCAGCAGGCCCTGGTCGCACGTGGCCTTGGACTTCATTACGGGACTCCCTCCCTCGGATGGTCACACAGTCGTACTCATGATTGTGGACCGACTCTCTAAGGTGGCGCACTTTATTCCTCTCGCTAAGCTCCCCTCAGCCAGAGAGACAGCTGACCTTTTTGTCCTTCATGTGGACCGTCTCCACGGTATCCCCGTTGACGTGGTCTTGGACTGGGGTCCCCAGTTCATCTTTCAGGTGTGGTGGTCCTTTTGCAAAGTGATTGGGGCTTCGGTCAACTTGTCTTCAGGGTACCACCCCCAGAGTAATGGTCAGTGCAAGCGTACCAACCAGGAACTGGAGGCAGCCCTGAGGTGCGTCACGGCAACCAATCCGGCATCTTGGAGTTCATATTTACTGTGGATTGAGTATGCCCACAACACTGCCACTTCCACCGATATGGATCTCTCTCCTTTCGAGGCCTTATTGGGTTACATCCCACCCCTGTTCCCCACCTCGGAGGAGGAGGTGGCTGTACCATCTGTCCAGGCACACATCAGACACTGCCGCTGTTTTTGGAGGACCACCAGAGCTGCCTTTCAATGCACTGCTGACTGAAACTCCGACATCGCCAACCGATGGAGGCTTCAGGCCCCCGACTACTGTGTGGGGCAGAAGGTATGGCTGTCCACTAGCAAAATCAACCTGAAGACTGACTCCAGAAAGCTCTCTCCATGTTTCATTGGTCCTTATCCCATTTCCAGAATTGTCAACCCTGCATCTGTACGCCTTGCTCTCCCGCTAGCTCTCCGTATTTGTCCCACCTTCCATGTTTTGAAGGTAAAGCCCATTTCCACCAGTCCTCTCTGTCCACCCTCCAAGCCACCACCACCTCCAGAGATGGTTGATGGGGGTCCGGTCTACAAGATCAACCGGATCTTGGATGTTCGACGCAGAGGATGGAGCTTCCAGTATTTGGTCGACTGGGCGGGGTATGTTCCGAAAGAGAGATCTTGGATTCCAAGGACCTTCATTACTGATCCTCGGATGGTCCGGGCATTTCATCGTGCTCACCCGGACAAGCTGGGTCAGACGCCAGGAGGTGCCCCTTGGGGGAAGGGGGGAGGGTACTGTCATGATCCTGGCTGCACTCTGTTGTCTTTGTCTCCCTAATTACTTATGCCCCACCAGCCACTTCTCATTTGAGCAGCCTTTAAATAGGGAGCAGAGTTTCACTTCTTCACAGGGACGTCGACTAAACACGCTTCAGCTGACAGCTCCTCACTCCTGACTCAGCCTCTCCTCCAATGTGGGAAACCGTAAGATTAAACTTCTATCTGCCTGCCTCCTCATTTCTGTGTAATCCTTCACTTACCTGTGCACAGGTGGACCATCCTCCTGCCAGACTTAGGTTTCATCCTCCCGGCGGATCCGGATCTCCTGTCCTCCCGGCAGACTCAGGATTCAGTCCTCCCAACAGAAGGGAGCCCCTGTCACCAGCTCAACACCTGTAAGTGGACATTAATGAACTGTACAGTGATCTCTCTTTTTCTCCCTCGACTCAGGAGAGTCTCAGTCCTTCACTGTAAATAGCTGCACCGAGATTTCACTCACTCACCAATCACGACAGCCGCGAAGGGAACGAGGAACGCCGGCAGTTTCACAGCCTGCAGCTCTCTGACCCATAAGGCAGCGATTCATTGTCAATGCCATTTTCTGTGTCACAGCTGCTCATTCATCTCCTCTCTTCTCCCCGCAGGGTTGTCAGTCTCTCCGCGCACCTCAAGTCACTTTCTGCACAATAAATCATTGTTACAGTTTCTAAGTCTGTAGTCTGCTCCTGAGTCTAAATACCAAATCATGTCAACCCTAATACTGTTTACGCCTGGTTCACTAATCCACAGTCAGTAATATATCTTGTGTCATTGTGGTCATTTGCTATATTTTCACTGTGATGCATCGTTAGCACCGTTAGCCCCACCAAGGAGGCTAGCTGAAGCTAGCAGTTTAGCCATTGGTCTTGGCTCATTCACGGATGTTTCTCTGCTTATTGTACTCCATGGACTGATCATATCATATCAACCACTGAAACCATACACCCCTGTCCACCAGTGCTGCATTATTTTCTTCATTCTTTAAGACAAATTTGTGGTGTTGTGAGTGTGGCTTGTGTGTGTGCTGCCGTACCCGCCCCTGGCATGACGTCAGGCGGGCATGGCCCCTTGTATATAAATAGTTCTGTGTCCTATAATAAAGTGTTGATGTTGTTGGTTCCTGCATGAATGTGACTCTGACTCCTTCCTTATTCATCAAAGTCAAAGTCAAAGTGCCTTTATTGTCATTCCATTGCTCATAAACAATGCAACGAAATTGAGATACTACTCCCTAAAAACAAACTATCACACTCACAGTTCACTCATGCATTTAACATTCTCGTAATTACAGCAATAAATAATTCAATTCAATTCAATTCAACTTTATTTATATAGCGCCATTTCACAACAACAGTCATCTCATAGCACTATCAACTGTAGGGAGGACCCCCACAGTTGCAGAAAGACCCCAGCAATCAGGCGATCCCCTGTGAGCAAGCACTTGGCGACGGTGGAGAGGAAAAACTCCCTTTTAACAGGAAGAAACCTCCAGCAGAACCAGGCTCAGGGAGGGGCAGTCATCTGCTGCGACTGGCTGGGGGGTGAGGGGATAGAGAAGAAGAAAAGAACAGACATGTAGAGAGCAAACAGCACGATGGGGACTCAATCTATGGGAGAGAACAAACAAATGTTAATGACCAGCAAAAAAAAAAAAAATATTTCATAGAGAGTGAGGAAAGGAGTGAGGCCCAGTGCATTACTGGAGGTCCCCCGGCTGACTAAACCTATTAGCAGCATAACTAAGGGAGGGTTCAGAAAACACATGATCCCTCCCTAATTGTAGGCTATATCAAAAAGGTAGGTTTTAGCCCTATTCTTAAAAACAGAGATCGAGTCTGACTCCCGAATCCAGATTGGCAGCTGATTCCACAGGAGAGGAGCTTGATAACTAAAGGCTCTGCCTCCCATTGTACTTTTGGAGATTCTAGGTATTACAAGTAAACCTGCATTTTGGGAGCGTAGTGCTCTGTTAGGATGATACGGTAGTATCAGATCTTTTAAATAAAAAGGAGCCTGATTGTTTAGAGCTTTGTAAGTAAGAAGAAGGATTTTAAACTTAATTCTAAACTCTATGGGAAGCCAATGAAGGGAGGCCAGAACCGGAGAGATATGATCTCTCTTTCTAGTACCTGTTAAAACTCTTGCTGCAGCATTTTGGATCAGCTGAAGACTTTTTAAAGATGTTTTAGGACAACCTGATAATAAAGAATTACAATAATCTAATCTCGAGCTAACAAAAGCGTGGATCAGCTTCTCAGCATCACTCTGAGACAAGATGCTCCTAATCTTGGCAATATTACGCAAATGATAGAAGGCAGTCTTAGAAACAAATTTAATATGTGAATTGAAGGACAAATCCTGATCAAAAATAACTCCAAGGTTCCTCACAGAGCTATTAAGAGAAAGAGTAACTGCATCCAAACTGAAAGTTTGATTTGGAAAGGAATTTCTAAGGTTTTTTGGACCAACAAGAATGACTTCAGTCTTATCTGAATTTAATAGCAGGAAATTACAAGTCATCCAAACTTTGATTTCCTTAAGACAGGCTTCTAACTTGGCTAATTGATTAGTATCATCTGGCTTCATTGACAGGTATAATTGTGTGTCATCTGTATAACAGTGAAAATGTATACAGTGCTTTCTAATAATGTTGCCTAACGGAAGCATATATAAACTAAAAAGAGTAGGGCCAAGCACAGATCCCTGTGGAACTCCATGACTAAGCTTTGAGCTGAGAGAAAACTCATCATTTACATGAACAAACTGGAACCTATCAGATAAATAAGATCTAAACCACTGCAACGAAGTTCCATTAAGTCCAACATAGTGTTCTAATCTATCAAGTAGAATATTATGATCAATAGTATCAAAAGCTGCACTAAGATCTAAAAGGACAAGTACAGAAACTAGTCCATTATCAGATGCAATGAGGAGGTCGTTAGTGACCTTCGCTAAGGCTGTTTCAGTGCTATGATGGATTCTAAACCCAGATTGAAACTCTTCAAATAAACCATTTCCCTGCAGGTGGTCAAATAATTGCATAGCAACAACTCTTTCTAAGATTTTTGAAATGAAAGGGAGATTAGAGATTGGTCTATAGTTAGCTAAAGCTCCTGGATCTAGCGTTGGCTTTTTGAGTAAGGGTTTAATTACAGCCGTTTTAAAAGCCTGCGGTACATGGCCTAAAGTTAATGAAGAATTGATTATATGAAGAATAAAGCTACCAATAAGTGGGAAGACTTCTTTAAATAACCTGGTAGGAATAGGGTCTAAAAGACAAGTTGAAGGTTTGGATGAGGAAACTATTTTGTCTAACTCACAAAGGTCGATTGGAGTAAACTCATCAAGACAGACATCAATAGAAGGAGTTGTAGTAGTTACAGTATTTAAGTTAACTGTGGGAAGAATCTGATTGATTTTATCTCTGATGGATGAAATTTTATTATTGAAAAAGTTCATAAAGTCCTGACTAGTAAGCTCTAAGGGGATGCTAGGATTGACAGAGTCCTGACTCTTTGTCAACCTGGCTACAGTACTGAAAAGAAACCTGGGATTATTCTTGTTCTCTTCTATTAATGCAGAGTAATAACTCGTTCTAGCTTTTCTAAGAGATTTTTTATAAATTAAAAGATGATTTCTCCAAGCTAAATAGATTTCATCTAAATTAGTAGAGCGCCATTTTCTTTCTAATTGACGAGTCTTCTGTTTTAAGCTACGAGTTTCTGTGTTGAACCAAGGAGTTAAAAATCTCTGATTAGACTTTTTCTTTTTTAAGGGGGCCACCAAGTCTAGAGCCTGATGCAGAGAAGCTGAAACACTATCCACCATGTTATCAATTACAGAAGGAGCAAGCTGTCTATAGCTTATTTCCGTTGTGTTGACACATGGCATAGAGGAAACAATCTGCATAAATTTGGAAACAGCATCATCTGAGAGGCATCTACTGTGATAATATTTTTCTTTAGGAGCCAAATAGTCAGAAATAGTAAAATCAAAGGTTAACAGACAATGGTCTGACAGTACAGGGTTATGAGGAAACACTACCAGATTTTCTATTTCTATGCCATATGTCAGAACAAGGTCCAATGTATGGTGGAGGTAATGAGTAGAATTTCCTACTTTCTGAGAAAACCCAATCGAGTCTAATATTGAATTAAAAGCCACATTAAGGCAGTCACTATCTACATCCACATGTATATTAAAGTCCCCTACTATAATTATTCTATCAGATTTCAGCACTAAATCAGCTAAGAAATCAGGAAATTCGGATAAAAATTCTGAATAGGTTGATGGGGGACGATAAACTATGGCAAATAAAATTGGGTTTAACCTGGAATTGCTAAAGTGTCCAATGCTGAGGACCAGGCCCTCAAAGGAATTATAACATGTTTTTTGCTTTACATTAACTAGTAATTTGGAATGGTAAATTGATGCTACTCCTCCTCCACGACCAGAACTTCTGGGATTTTGACAGTTTAAATAACCAGAGGGAGTTGATTCATTTAAACCAACGTAATCCTCTTGTCCTAACCAAGTCTCTGTAAGGGATATTAAATCAATCTGATGATCAATTAACAGATCATGGACTAACAGAGACTTGGGAGTTAGAGACCTAATATTTAATAAACCACATTTAATTTTTAAATTATGAGGAGGAACAGAGGCCAAATCATTCAATTTAGAGGCTTTATGTTTAATTTGAGTTTTACCAATATTTTGCTTTATCACTTTGGGATGCTTATACATTATATTTTTATTTACTTTGGAGGGAGCAGACAACGATTCTCTGATGGGGAAGACAGGGGCTAAGCTGAGGGGTGGCGGATGAAGAGGAGCTGCAGAGAGGCGTGTAAGACTGAGACTCTGCTTCCTGGTCCCAACTCTGAGTAGTCATGGTTTTGGAAATTTGGATAAAAAAGATGCCAGATTGTTAGATAAATGAGAAGCACCATCCAAAGTGGGATGAATGCTGTCTCGTCTCATAAGACCAGGTTTTCCCCAAAAAGAGCTCCAATTGTCAATGTAGCCCACGTCATTTTTAGGACACCACACAGACAGCCAGCGGTTCAAGGATGACGAGCGACTAAACATGTCATCACTGGTCAGATTGGGGAGGGGCCCAGAGAATACTACAGTGGCAGACATCGTTTTTGCAAAGTCACACACCGATTCTATATTAAGTTTCGTGACTTCCGACTGCCGGAGACGGATGTCATTAATGCCAGCGTGAATAACAATTGTGGAATATTTACAGTTACTTTTAGCCAGCATTTTCAAATTTGACTCGATGTCGCCTGCTCTGGCCCCAGGAATGCATGTGACTATGGCCGCTGGAGTCTCTAGGTTCACGTTTCTGACTACAGAGTCGCCAATGATCAGAGTTTTTTCCTCAGCGGGTGTGTCGCTGAGCGGGGAAAAACGATTAGAAACGTGAACAGGTTGGTGGTGAACCGGGGCTTTGCGACTAGGCTTCCTTCTCACCGTCACCCACCCAGTCTCATCGCTGCAGAGGAGAGCCGGGGAACCGGTGACAGGGGGACCTAAGCTAGCTAGCTCCGCTGCAGCTAAGGGGCGTCCGTCGAGATTAACTGGCGCAGACGGTGTTTCAATGCAGCGGAGCCGGGATTCCAAATCAGACAACCTCGCCTCGAGCGCCTCAAAAAGACAACATTTATTACATTTACCGTTATCACTAAAAGAGGCAGAGGTGTAGCTAAACATCTGACAGAGAGAGCACACCAGAGGAGGAGAGGAAAGAGAGCTAGTAGCCATAGCTAGTGGCTCGAGAGCTGGAGAGCAAACCACACAGGCAGACAGCAAAACAGGAAGTGACGATACGTTACCACAAGGAAGTGACGATGCTTGAAACAATATTACCTAAAAGTTGAATATAATATGTACATAGCAATAATAAAAAAAAACATACTGAGCGATAAATATATAAGACCCGCTTATACACACAGGGTTATTGCCACAAAATAACCTAAAATAACATAAAATAATATCAGCAGTCTGTACGTGTTACATAAATCTGTTCAAAATACGTACTGCTGCTGGGAAAAAACTATGATTAAACCTGGTAGTCCGGGTTTTATGGGATCTGTACCGCTTTCCCAAGGGGAGCAAGTGAAAGAAATCATGGCCTGGATAAGTGCAGTCTTTAATGATGGTAATAGCTCTGTTGAGGTACCGAGACCTGGAAATCTCTTCCAGAGAAGGGAGAGAAGAGCCAGTGATTTTTTGCGCAGTCTCAATCACTCTCTGGAAGGCTTTGCGGTCTGCGGCTGAACAGCCCTCATACCAAACCGTGATGCCATATGACAAAATGCTCTCAATAGCAGAGTGATAAAATAAAACCAGCAACTGTGCATTCAGGCCATTCTTCTTGAGGAGCCTCAGAAAGTGTAGACCAGGGGTGTCAAACTCATTCCATGGAGGGCCAAGACCATACATGTTTTACTTCCACCCAGTGTCTTCAGCAGGTGTTTTCACTGATCAGCAATCAGTGGGAAGAAATTCAGTGAAATCACCTGCTGAAGACACTGGGTGGAGGTAAAACCTGCATGGTCTTGGCCCTCCATGGAATGAGTTTGACACCCCTGGTGTAGACGTTGTTGAGCCTTTTTTATCGTAGCTATGGTGTTAACTGCCCAGGTGAGGTTGTGAGAAATATGAACACCCAGAAACTTAAAAGCCTCCACCCTCTCCACACACTTCTTGCCTATATATAGAGGAGGCGGCTCACTGCTATGCTTCCTAAAGTCAATCATGAGTTCTTTTGTTTTTTTTTGTATTCAGTTGCTGATTATTATCTGAGCACCATCTCACCAGTTTCTGGACCTCATCTCTGTATGCGGACTCATCTCCTCCTGATATGAGCCCCACTACTGTTGTGTCATCTGTAAACTTCACTATAATATTTGTGGGATGAACAGGTATGCAGTCATATGTGTACAATGAATACAAAGTGGGGCTCAACATGCAGCCCTGTGGCGAGCCTGTGTTAAGCATGACTGTAGAGGAGGAATGGGGTCCGAGTCTAACAGTCTGTGTTTGGTTTGTTAGGAAGTCCTTAATCCAGCTGCAAGTGTGAGTAGGCAGACCAAGCTGAAGCAATTTGGTGATGAGAATGTTGGGAATAATTGTATTAAATGCCGAGCTATAGTCCACAAACAACATTCTTACATAGCTCCCCTTGTCTTCTAAATGGCTGAATGCTGAGTGGAGAGCTATAGTAATAGCATCTTCAGTGGATCTGCTCCACCTGTAGGCAAACTGGTACTGATCAAAGTCTGGGGGGAGACTAGACAAAAGATGTTTCAATACCATTTTCTCAAAGCACTTCATAATAATGGGTGTTAATGCTACTGGTCGATAGTCATTCAGACTGTTAATATGTTTTTTAGGCACAAGAATAATGACTGCAGATTTTAAACACTGTGGAACAAAGGCTGCCTTGACAGACAAATTAAAAATGTCAGTCAAAACAGAGCATAGCTGATCTGCACATGCTCTGAGCACCTTTCCTGGCACTCCATCGGGACCAGTAGCCTTTCTTGGGTGAACTGCTCTCAGTGTCTGTCTCACCTCATGATCCTGCAGGGTAAGCACATCAGAGCTGGCATTCAATAACGTCAGTGGGTCTGGGCGAGGTGTATTTGCCTCAAACCTTGCGACAAAGCAGTTCAGTTCTTCTGCCAGTGAGGCGCTGATGTCACTGGAAATGATGCTGCTGCCCTTGTAGTTTGTGATATGGTGAAAGCCTTGCCATACTCGTCTTGAATCTGTCATGGCGGCCGCTGGGCCGTCATCATCATCATCAGCTGCGCACACACTGGCAGGTGGTAATCAGCGGGCTTTAAAAGCCAGAACCGCAGACTGCTCGACCTCAAGCCAAAGCCAAAGCCAAGACATCACGTCAAGCCAAGCCAAGTAAGCAACCTCAGCACTCATCCTCTCCTAGCCTTTTCCCCTGTGCACAGGTGGACCTCCCTGGCGGCGGACTAACCTCCCCAGCTGACGGGACACCATCTCCTCCACCTCGGAGTTCCTCCTCACCTCCGCTACGTCGAGTACCACGAGCACCACGCCGCACAGGCACTCGGAGCCAGCAGGATTCTCTCTGTGGCGCCTGCAAGTAAGCATCACAAGCTTCAGGTCTCTCTTCCCAGCGAACAGTAGTAATTGTTTGTGCTTGTGTGTTCCAGGGTTGCCAGGTCGCCGCAGGATACGCTCAGCTCCAGTGACCAGACAGCCACGCACTCACTTACTCACTCACCAAACACACATTACATTAATAAAGAATAATTGTCTTATATCTACTCGTGTCAGCGTCTGTCTCCTGGGTCCCTAACCATGTCAGAATCATTATTAGAAAAATGGTCCTCAACTTTCGTCTTATAGGCCTGTTTAGCCTCCTTAATGCCTTTCTTCAGATTAGCCCGGGCGGTGCTATACAGATCTGTATCCCCTGACCTGAAGGCTGTATCACGAGCTCTGAGGAGTGCCTGGACTTCTTTTGTCATCCAAGGCTTCTGGTTAGGAAAAACCCTGATGCGTTTTTCCATAGTCACCTGGTTGATACAGTAGGTGATGTAGCATAATACTGTCTGTGTGTACATTTCCAGATCCTCATTCTTGAATAAATCCCATAGAGTGTTTGAAAAACAGTCCTGCAGCTGAGAAAGAGCTCCCTCAGGCCATGTTGTGATGTTCTTTATAGTAGGTCTAGCAGTTCTCTTGAGGGGGGTGTATGCTGGGATGAGGAGCAATGATAGATGGTCTGACAGGCCAAGATGTGGACACGGCACAGCTCTGTAAGCATGCTTCAGGTTCGAATACACCCGATCAAGACAATTCTTTTCCCTGGTGGCACATTTCACATACTGTGTGAAATTAGGCAGCACAATTTGCTTCATTAAAATCACCAGCTATGATGTGAACACCCTCGGGATAGGCCTGCTGCTGTTTATTTATTACACTGTACAAATGACAAAGGGCCGCTTTACTATTTGCATCAGGAGAAATATAGACCGCTGTTATAATAACCACGGTCAGCTCTCTTGGAAGATAAAAAGGCCGGAATAAAACTGACATTGTCTCTAGATCAGGAGAACAGTAAATGTTAATAATACGACTGTGGTTACTTCAAGTGTTGTGAAGAAAATGCAGAGACCGCCCACTATCTTTTTACTGGATTCCGTTGTTCGGTCCATTCGGTGAAGTGTGCGCCCTGGTAGTTGCACTGCAGCATTGGTGATCAGCGGGTGGAGCCAGCTTTCTGTTAACAACAGCACACAGCAGTCTCTCACAGTTTTACTAGTTGCCAGCTGTAGCTCTAGATCATCCATCTTGTGGACGATGCTTCTGGCGTTGGAGAGAAAAATGCTGGGTAGCGGAGGTCTATGTGGCTGTCTCTTTAGCCTTGCTAGCAGGCCCGACCGGCATCCCCGCTTTTCTTTCTCTCCCTCCTCCATCTGCGTTGCTTCCCAGGACCGACAACAATCCATGGTGATCCTGCTGGTCTACAGACATCCTCCGGTATGTTTTTTGTGTTCTCAAAAAATGCTGTAACAGCAGACTTTTGTTGAAGTCCAATATTTATCAGCTCCGTACGACTGTACACAAATCCAGCTTCACACGGTCCAATATCCAAAAACAGCATACTACATACAAATAAAAATAGGGAGAAAAGAGCCACTGCGCAGTTGCGCGCTGCCGTCTTGCAATAATACATAACAGTTTGACGACAAGGATAATTATGGCAGCGTATGGGCTACCTCAACCAATAATTCCGTTTCTGGAGTACGCGGGAGAGCCAGTGATCCTGTGGCTGAAGTGGCGGGCCACGTTTGAGGATTACATTGGGGTGCTGGGCCTAAGTGGGCTCAATGGGAGAAGACGACGAGCGCTTCTGGCCCACCATCTTGGTTTGGAGGGCCAAAGAATTCTCACTACATTGGGAGAGACAGAGGAGTATGAGAATGCTGTTGAGCGGCTGGCTGGATTTTTCGCTGGGCAGACGAGCACCACAAAGCTTTGGGTGGCGGGAGTTTTGGCGCCAAGGGAGGCTAGGCTAGTTAGCTTGGGGAAGCTAACGGCCCATTCACTATCTATGGGCAGGCTAGCAGCAAAGCTAACTCCATGCCGAAAGAGAGCTCCAGGCTGCTGGCTAGACTTCGAGGTGGAACCAGGACTGCGAGAGCGGGAGTCCCCAGTCACTGAGGACGGCGGGCAAGCCGCAAAGCACAGGAAGGTGGAGGACTGGTGTGCTGATGAGTTGGACGGCACGGTGTGCAACAACAGCGGAGAGGGAGAGTAGCAGGAGTCATTCCCGCAGCTGGAGGCTAGGCAGCGGAAGAGCGGGACCATGGTGGCTGAGGGCCCCGGGGAAGAGCAGCGACAGTTGGGAACAGAGACGATGCAGCGGTGTGCCTGGGACGAGGGTGCTGAAGACAGCGACGAAGCACCTGGGTTGGTCTGTGGTGCCGATGGGAGTGATGCTGGGAGCCCCGAGGGAGAACAGCTACGACCGGGCACGGACACAGTGCCTGGAATGGGGGTGCTGGGAACAGCAGTGAGGTGCCTGGGTCAGAGAACGATGCCAGCAAAGATGATGCTGTGAGCCCCAAGAGAGAGCAGCTATGGCTGGGCGCGGAGACAGCGCAGTGGAGCGCCTGGGACGAGGGTGGTGGGAGCAGCGGCGAGGTGCCCGGGTTGGCAAGCGAAGCTGACGAGCAGGCTTCGGGAGTTCGGTCACAGGGGGCCGGAGTGTTTGGGGCCATGATGGCGGTGCTGAAAGCGGTCGGGGGCGGACCGACGTGCACGGAGGGGCAGCATGCCGGACAGCAGCATCGTGGGGCCCAAGCAGTAAGGCAGTCAGTAGCGAAGAGGGACGGTATCACAGACGAGGTGGTTTTTGATCCCGGAGGCAGACGGTGGCTAGGGGCGCACATGTCATGGGGCTGCCCGGGGCCCCTGAGCCGATCCTGCCACTGGCTGCCAATGGACATAGGTGTGATTTTAGAAGCATTAATGTAAATATATGTATATAGTGCTGGTGTGCATGAGAGTATGTATGTGGTGTGTTATGGGATTATTTTATGTATTTTAAGAGACTTGGCCTTAATTTTAGTTGTTTTGTGTGAATGTGGTAGGCTATTTTATTACAGTTAATTATTCCCCTGTTCTCTTAGTGCATGATTCAGGTCCTAAATTGCGGAGGGTCTCAATTGTGTGTGTGGTTTTGCATTTTTGTAAGTGGGAGGGGAAGTGTGGTGTCGTGAGTGTGGCTTGTGTGTGTGCTGCCATACCCGCCCCTGGCGTGACGTCAGATGGGCACAGCCCTTTGTATATAAATAGTTCTTTGTCCTATAATAAAGTGTTGATATTTTTGGTTCCTGCATGAACGTGACTCTGACTTCTTCCTTATTCATACATAACAAAATTTACATTAGTTGGCTCAGGCTAGAGGAATGGACTCAAGGTGAGCATGACAGAAATTCATTTAAAGTCATATATTTAAAGTTTAACTTTAAAGTTTAACCTTTAAAGTCAGATATTATTTCACAACAGTGCAATCACCCTTTATGTGCAATGATTAACAAATCCAATATATTTAAATCAAGTTGGAATATTATTTTACTCTTCTTAAGCTTTTTAAGGGCTGTATAAACTTTTCAGTTCCCATGCTGACATTACCATGGTAGTTCTGCAATATATTAAAAATGTTTATTTTAATAAGTATTTTTTTGGTGAAGATGTTAATCAATCTGACTTTCAGTTGTGCTTTTGAATACTGACCAATTGCATGTTGGCTATGGAAATATCACAAGGGTGTTTTTGCTTTGTGTGGGTTTTAGCTGCCAGTCATTTAGCGGGTGATGCTACAGGATAGACCAGAGTACTTTCCCTGGAGAGTTGTTAGATCGGGATGAAATAATCCAGTGTGGCACCATTTTAGCAGAAAGATTAGCACAAGATCAGATGGCTCTCTATTAACGAGGAGATACGTGACACTGGTTTGCTCACACCACATGAACAACTGAAAGTGGTCTGGAATGAGACAAGATGTTTTGGCAATATTTAATTCCATTTACGTTTAGTGACGTGTATGTTTGTGCACATATGTCTGTCTATGTGTTTATGGTTTAGAGGAATTGGGGTTCATAGCATCCCCAGCTGCCCCCATTTCTTCTCGACAATCTATTATGTTGGCTAGTTGATCTGATGGTGTAATAATATCTTCTGCCTCAGGCTGAGGGAAATGGCTGCATGCATTATTCACAGTTGCTAAGATGCTTATTGATGACTCCTTTATATATATATTTCCTCAGTGGCAGAGTCATTTCTCACATTTGACGCTTTAATCCTCTATTTTGAGGTGAACCCCATCTAATGAGCCTCACTTACTCTTTTGGTGTAGAACTGGCACTCAGAGAGGTGAAGCCCCATTAAATCACTTTTATTCAGTCATTTTCTTTTCTTTTTTATTTGCATTGCATGGGCATTATATGAAAAAAATGAAAACTTCATCTTTACCATGGTATAATATGAGCTAGAGAATAAATTTGCCTAATTAAATTTGTGTCAATTTTAATTCTCCACTTGTTCATTTCATTTTCATTCAGACAGCCTTTCTAAATAGGGCATACATTTTCACTTTGCTGTGGGCTAAGTCTCAATATAATTATCTCTCTTTTTTTTGTTTGTCTAAACTCACTTTTTTTTTTTTCTCTGCTGAGGCCAACAACTTTTAACCAGGAGTCCCAGGTTTATAATCCACATGGGGACATGATTTAGGTCTTGGCAACTTGTTTTGACTTTTTAAAAAGAAGACCGTTGTTTCATCCCTGCCGTCTCTCTGAGAAGCTCTGACATTACACATGCACAGCCTCAAAAAGTTGCCTGCAGAAAACTGCCTGACCCACATCAAACCCGACCACTGATACTATGCTTCCTTGTGAGCTCTTGCTGTTCAAAAATAAGGCACATTGTAACATTCTGTGAAATACATAGTGCAGTTATGTCAATATTTTGAACACCTTGTGACTTCATTCAATTTATTATTGACAGAGTGAATGCTGTAACAATAAGAAATGATTTATAATGCACCTGTCACCCTGTAAGTGAAATTAAAAAAATGAAAAGGTTTAAGGAAAGATCATAAAATATGTTTTAAAAAAGCAGCACAGAGAACAAATTTTACCACTTTATATCTACCGCATTGGCAATTCTGGTCCAGTATTCTCTTTCCTGTCAGATACAGTGGGCTTCCCTACCCTTTTGCTTGTGTCACACACACACACACACACACACACACACACACACACACACACACACACACACACACACACACCACTGCCCAAAATATCAGCTTTGGGTCACAAAACTAGTTCACAAACTGACTGACCCAAATAGAAGGAGAAGCCATGACACATAAGCTTTCATTGGTTTTCATTTTCATTGAATTGAATTGAATTGAATTTATTTATTTATTTCGGATAGTACATTACAGGTTAAAAGAAACTGTATAATATAACAACAAGGTCAAATTAGACAAAGACTCCTTCTACTATACAATTCCACGTGAGTTATCCGAAATGGGTGATGGCTGAAGCCGCAGCTTATACTGCCCACCCATATTCCATCCAAGAATTCAAAGGAGAAAAAAGAGAAAACAAGACAAGAGCGATTACAATTTAAAACAAGGCTAAGACAAAATATGACTGAGAGAAAAAGAAAACTGAGCTAGTCTAAGTTAAGCGGTTACTATTCAAAAACAAATCTAAGACATAGTGTCACAGAGAAAAAAGAAAAACTAAGCTATAACACAACACAGGCTGGAAATGTCAATCCTTATGTGAGTTTACATGTCGTCTTGTAAATATGTTTGGAGTATTTCTTCCTTTAGTTTTTGTTTAAATTGTCCAAGCTTTGTACATGATTTTAATTCAGGTCCAAAATCGTTCCATAATCTGACACCTTGCACTGAAATACAGTGTTGCTTGGTAGTTGTTCTCACTGTAGGCTTTTGAAATATACATGTTCCTCTGAAGTGATATCGTTTCTTCCTTGTTTGGAACAACTTTTGGATATTTGCGGGCAGTGATAGATTCTTCACTTTGAACATTATTATTGCGGTTTTAAAGTCGATCAGATCTTTCAACTTGAGAGTTTTTTGTTTAAGAAAAAGTGGGTTTGTTGGTTCCCTGTAAGCTGCTTTGTTGATTATTCTAATAGCTCTCTTTTGAAGCATAAAGAGTGGATATATGTTTGTTTTATATGTATTTCCCCATACTTCATTACAATATGTCATGTATGGGAGTATTAATGAATGATACAAGGTACATTTATTATGCATTTATTATGCATTTATTATACATTTATATATGATACATTTATTATGTCTTTCCTCCATTGTTCTCTTCTCTTTGCCTTTTTCATTTTTAGCTCATTTCGGTGAAGCTGAAAGGAGCTAAGGCAATGATGCAGCATCCACCGTCCGTCCATCCATATTTCATGGGAATCGCTACTCCTTCTAGGCATTTGCCCTGATGCTCACTAAACTCACTCAAAATGATGCTCAGGAGGGTCTGCATCCAAGTCAAGGTCAAAGATTCGGAGATCTGAGTGCTCTCGGGGTGATTTTGTCAGGCTGGAATGAGCTTTTCCATCATTGACGGTCTGGTTTAATTGAGTTTATTTTTGCTCTGACTTTTCTGAAAACCACGTTATTGTATTTTTCATGGGAATGACATTAATGAATTTTAGATGACTAACGTATTTCAGGGTTACATTTTTATTCCCCGCCGGTCAAACCCCAAAGGGGTCGAAGAGCCCTTTGGGCAAAGGCCAAAGGGGGATTATGTTATGGTTCAGTCCATTCATCCATCTGTCTGTCCATCCGTCTATCCCACCTTTTTGAAATCAACTCCTCCTACAGTTTTGTTCCCATTGTTTTGAAACTTGGTATTATACTTTGATATACACTGAGGATGTGTATATTGCAATTTGGCTCTGATCAGTTGATTTTTGCATTTTTACATTTTTGCCCCTGACCTATGACCTCTTATTTCACCTCACGCCATGTCTTGTGCAATCAACTCCTTCTACAGTTTTGTTCCAATTGTTTTGAAACTTGGTACCATGGTTTGATGGTTTGATTCCATATTGCAATTTCACTCTCATCGGATGACCTTGAGGTCAAAAGTCAGAGGTCAGGTCTAAATCTTCTAAACACAAGAACTACTGAAAGAAATGTTGTAGGCTTTTCAAATTGATACAGTAGTTGTGTCTAATACACATCTTGGATGATTTACACCCTGACCTAACTATGGGTTTGGGGTCAAGGGGTCAAAGTTCAAAGTTGCAGTTGCACTAAATGCAACACATTTGCTTTTACTATAAAATGAGTAAAGCTAGGGCCACCAAACCTGGTATACAAGTTCACCTTGGGATCCTGACCTCTGACTATGGGACTATGGTTTTGGGATCAAAAGGTCAAAGGTTAATGTTAACGTTCCCTATGCCTTATTACTGTACAATGAGTAAAGCTAGGGTCACCAAACTTGGTACACAGGTTCACCCTGTGACCCTGAAGTGTGACTATGGTTTTGGGATCACAAGCTCAAAGGTCAACATCATAATGGCTTATAAACTATATCTCAACAACAAAGACAGCTAGGGTCACCAAACTTGCTACACAAGTTCACGTGGGGATCCTGACCTCTGACTATGGGTTTGGGGTCAAAAGGTTAATGGTCAAGGTTAGCATTCAATTTGCACTACTACTATAAAACCAGTAAAGCTAGGGCCACCAAACCTGGTACACAGGTTCACCTTGGGATCCTGACCTCAGACTTTAGTTTTGGGGTCTGAGGTCAAGGTTAACATTCCCTATGCCTTATTACTGTACAGTGAGTGACGTTAGGGTCACCAATCCTGGTATACAGGTTCACCCTGTGACCCTGAAGTGTGACTATGATTTTGGGATTGCAAGGTCAAAGGTCAACATCAAAATGGCTTATAAAGTATATCTCAACAACAAAGAAAGCTAGGGTCACCAAACCTTGTACACAGGTTCACTCTGAGACCATGACCTCTGACTACAGGTTTGGGATCAAAAGGCCAAAGGTCGAGGTTGACACTCCCTATGCTCTCTTACTATAGATCATGTAAAGCTTTCTAGGGTCACCAAACTTGCTATACAGGTTCACCTCGGGATTCTGCCCTACAGATATGGCTTTTATACTTTGTTTTATATTTGTGGATGATGGGTTTATCATTATTTGGTTCTGCCACAGTAATTATATTCAAAAGTTGAAAACTGCTCTCTGTCTGTAAGTATTGGGATCTTCAAAGAAAACGGAGGCAGGGGATATTGCACTCGCCTCAGGGTGCTCTTGTATTGAATAGGTACTGCAATTTTTGTGGTATATGCTTTCCGTAAAACTGTTAAACTTTATCACCAGTAATGTGATTACTTTCCCATCCATCCATCCATCATCAACTGCTTAATCCTTTTCAGGTCCTGGGGGGCTGGAGCCTATCCCAGCATCTTTGGGCAAGAGGCAGGGTATACCCTGGACAGATTGCCAGTCCATTGCAGGGTCAACACAGAGAGACAATCTTTCACTCTCACATTCACACCTAAGGACAATTTAGAATCTCCAGTTGATGCCAATTAACCTAACTAATTACTTTCCCTTTTGAGTAAATTCTTTCTTTAACAAAGAAATTTAAATTGTCCATCTCTGATTGGCTAAGGCTGCCTTCAGCAACAGCTCCATCTTCTTTCTTTTGTCCTGCCTATTTATGTTGCATATTCTTATTTGTGCTTATTCTCATTCATTCTTCTTGTTGAAGGTTTGTTCTTTGGTTTCTTTATGCAAATCAGTATCAAACCTTCTCTCTTATCATTTTTGGATAGCCTCTGCATAAAGTTCTTCCAAAAGTTTCTTCTTCTGAACATTTATCCAGTTGCGGACTCCAGCTTGCGTTTTGAAACTTTTAACACCATAAATAAAGCCATTCCACTTCAAGGCCTCAGCTATTCTCCTGCAGAGAGATGAACTCTACCTTATTCAACAAGGCTTGAGATGGGTTGCCAAACAATCCAGGAGAACCTTCCCTTCTGGGACGAGATCTCTTTTGGGACCAGCCCAGGGATGCACGGCTGTGTGAACAAACCCTCTCTGGACATGCTTCAGCCAACATGGGACACCTCTCCTTCATCCTCCATCTGCGTACAGCCAGAACAGAGTGGTATAACATCACCCTTTTGTCTTGTTTAACCAAAAAGGTGATGTGTTAAATATTTGATCTAACACTAAGGGTGTGTCCCAATTCACCCCTTCACCCTACCCCTTAGCCCTATCCCTTCGTTTTGTGAATTCACAGTGAATGTGCATAACGGAGGGGTAGGGTTAAGGGGTAGGAAGAAAGGGTGAATTGGGACACACCCTTAATCTAAATCTAAAATGATTTTTAGCTCCTTCTGGTGAAGCCAGAAGGAGCTAACGTGGTAGCGCAAAGTGCGCCATCCATCCACATTTCATGGGAATCGCTACTTCTCCTTTCCAGTTGACCTGATGCCTACCAAACTCGCTCACATTGATCCTCAGATTGGTCTGAGTCCAGGTTGTACTCAAGGTCAAGGCCCAAGATCAAGCGATCTGGGAGTTTATGATTTCCCGAAAATTGCTACTCCTCCTTGTCAATTGCCCCATTGTTCAGCAAACTGATACACAATGATCCTCAAGGGGGTCTGCATCTAGGCCAGGGGTCATCAGCTACATATGTCCAAGGGCAGACACTGTGAGGGCCAGATGCTCTCATAAAATAAAATTAATATTGTATCCTAAGTAATATATTATTCAATAGATTAATTTTCTTTCCAAATTTATGTTAATTTTTAGATGAGTACGAATAAGAGCAGGAAAGCATATACTTAAAAACTTACTTGAGATGTGATTTTAATCCTGACAGATTGAGGAGTTTTTCCCTCATAAATTCACGACTGTTTTCTTTTAGATTAAGGACTTATAAGGACCTGTAAATATGAAAGATTTTTCTCTCTTAAATTTTGAATTTTTTCACAATTTGTATTTTTGCCACTGTACATTTAATTAATTAATAATCATTTGAGAGTTGTTCTCATATCAAATTTGTAAGGGGTTTTCTCATAAATGTCAGACATTATTCTTGTAAATTTATTACTTTTTCCCACATCAAACTTTGAATTATTTCTACTAAATTTATGTCTATTTTGAAATCAATTTACTGTGTTTTTCTTAATGATTTTGAAAAGCTTGTGGTGAAATTGACTTTTTCCACATATATCCTATTTTAAACTTAATTTGCAGACCCAGAATAGAACAATGATTTCAACTTTGATTCTCAAAAAAATAAAATAAAGTAATACTTAATTCATTAAATTAATTCAAATGACTAATGATACAGTCATTTCTGTTATAATTATGCTTTGGTGAAATGGAGAGGCATACAGTAATCAGTTAATATGTCTGTGTGTGTACGTGTGTGTCTCTCTGTTTCAGCTCGCCCGGCCAAAATTAAGTGGAACTAAAGGCTTGTATCATTGTATTGCCATATTTTCTTGACTTTTAATTTGCCAGAATTTTGAGATAAGGCTTTGTTTTCAAAATAAACACAAATTTCACTCGCCTTTAATGTCAATGAAGCTGAGGGAAAAGGTATTGTAATAACTATGCCGGGCCACTAGAGGTGGCAATGCAACTTTTTTACAGCACAACAAAGCACCTTTTTTTTACAGCACGTGGAGCTGAACTGTTATAAAAAAGTAGTTACTGAAAAAAACCCCACGTAGTCAGCAAGTACACCATTTATTCATCACATCGATTGTTTTCACACTGGTTTTGCTGTTTAGTTTTGCAGAGGAAGCACGAGGTAAAACTCGTTAAAAACGCTAAAAACTCTTAAGTCCCAACATTCCTCGCCTGCAAATGGTCGCAGTGAACTAGGCATGTGCCCGGAAACTCCCACCACAGGGAAGTACAGAGCAATTTGCCAATACTGGTGCTGTGTTCGAAATGTTCACTCGTTCCCCATATAGTGTACTATATGGTGAATCAGCCATTTTGTAGTGCTGTTCGAAATCATAAAATTTCATTCACTATATACAGTAGTACACTCAAAATATCCCACAATGCATTTTGAAAAGTAGTGTACAATGGATGGTCACTACATTAGCCAATATATCACATAATGCAATACGCAGCTAATGGAGCAGTGAGAGAAGACCTTCATATCACAACATAAACTACCTTAAGGTATTTATATTTATTAGTTCAGCAAAAATGATTTGATTTACATATTTACTACAAATTACATCCAGGTATTCATTTTTTACCACTGTTAGTCTGTTACATTTCACTGTCTTACCATGATGACGTCATTAACCGTGCCACAAAAACAAGCCCAATAGTATCCGAAAGCTGTTAATTTTATTGTTATATTGAGTTTACTATATAAGATAAGATAAGATAAGATAAGATAAGCCTTTATTAGTCCCACAATGGGGAAATTCCAGGATTGCAACAGCACAGGGATAGCAACACTCAGAGCAACAATCAGAAGGCAAGAAAAAACAACATCTAGTAAACATATGTCCATATTACTACAAATGTATATATATATAGACACACAGTGCAGAGCATTATGGTTGGTTGGTGAATGTGCAGCAGAAAGTCTAAGCTCTCTCTCCGCGGATGTGGCGGGCCAGCTGGAAGTCTTTGGGCATGATGGTGACCCCCTTAGCGAAGAAGAGACCACCAGGTGGGCCTCGCTGGTCTCCTGCAGAGCCATGACGGCGAAGCTCAGGAAACGCAGGACGGTCTTGAAGTCCTGAGCGATCTCCCTCACCAGGCGCTGGACGGGCAGCTTACGGATGAGCAGCTCCGTGGATTTCTGGTAGCGACGTTGAACGACGTTGATGTTATATAATCCACTATATCTAAATTCACTATATAGCGAGAAGAGAGGGAATGAATGAGTGAACATTCTGAACACAGCCCGGGTGAACAAATCCGTCTTTTTGCCCATCTGTTTTCTTCCTCTGCCACTGAACAGCAAAAGTTCCTCTTCGTCTTGAATTACCATTGTACTCACGTATCTCCATCGCCTCCGCCATTTAAAATATCTGCCACCGTGCTCTTTTGTTTGGATTGCAGCTGTTCAAATCAGTTTGGTGGCTCTTGGCTGCCGCCGACAGTATGGGCATGTGAACTGTGTTATGTCTGATATTACCTCTGGTTCACAGAAGAGGTGAGGTGACTTGGAGCACAGCTTTATTGGACTCACTGGATATGGCGGCCACAGACAGGGCCCCGGCCAAGGCACAGGCGAGACAAGAGAGCGTAAGATGGCCGACCCCGGCCTTACATAGGGCAGCCCAGTGATATCACCAAAGGTGCACGTCACCACCCAGCATTTCATAGTAAAAGTACTATATAATACTATATAACCCCCCCCTTTAAAAAAGTTCAAAACCACTCACTCAATTAAGGCCCACCCCAATTTGGGACCCGAATCATGCACTAACAAACGAAAACTAATATTTCCAAATGGCCTAGCACACACACACACGACAAACCTAAACTAGGGCGGACGGGTGGACTGCCATCCTGCCCGCATGCCAAGGTGAATTATTCTGCTACCTGCTGTCATATCCGGCTCTAGGGAGCCGGGCAATCAGAGCCAGGGACAAGCCAGTGAGTCGTGATGGTTTATTTTGGGTAAGGGATAAGGGATGAGGAGAGCACAGATACTCATGCAGAGGTACACTCACAGGTTGCACAGCGCAGAGGTAAGCAGCTCGTACCGGACGTGGGGGTAACAAGACGTACATACTCACAGCGGGATACAAACACAGGAATGCTGCAAGAGGAGTATAAGCTGACACCAGACGAAGGGGCTTCAGCTTAGCAATGTGTTTATGTCGCAGCCCCGAGTCATCGAGGCTGCTCCTATTTATCCTCATTGGCAGCGCCCCAGCTGATGAAGACTAATTGGCCCCAGCCGTCCATAATGCTGCCAGCTGGGGGCCAGCTGAGACGCTGCTCAATGGGAAGCAGGGATGAGGGAAAACATGGGCTGAGTGCCGAGACGGCATCTCAACCCATGGTGACAGAGCCCCCCCCTCAAGGTCGGGCTCCTGAACGACCAGGAACATCCCAGCCCCCCCCCCCCCCCCACCTAGGGTGGGAGGAAGGGAGGCGGACCGGAGGGGAAGAAGCCAAGGGAAGGACAACACCAATGGGGCAATGTAGGGTAGCGGGAAAGAAAAACCCAAATACAATACTGACAAAACAGAATAATTAACCCAGGTACAGATGGGGAGAAGAACTGGGTCAGCACGCCGGTTACATACTACCCAGAGAGTACCAACCATGCGTGACCCAGAGCAAGGAAAAAAGAACCACCAAAAAGGTACAGGGCAAAAAATGCTGAGTACAGTTAAATAAAGGGGAACCTATACACAGCGCTAATTTAAGTACATACACACAGTCACCAAGAAAAGTGAGGGTGACTGGAACAAATGACAATTATAGAGCATGGTGTTACGGAAAACAAGGCACATGACTCTATAATGAACCAACAGGACAAAAAAGAAATACTGAGTGCAGGCAAAGAAAAACCCACACACACGAATATATAAATACCCAGTCACCTAAAGAAATGAAATTGACTGGAATAAATGGATAACTGCAGAGCATGGTGTTACGGAAAACAAAACATAACTCTACAATACAAAAAACGAGGCTAAAAACATGGCACAAAAAGTAAAATGCTGAGCATGAGCGATGGAAAACACAGCACTATAAAAACGAATCCACCAACAGGACAAAACATTACACCCGAGTGACCTTAATAACAAAAGAAAAAGTGACACCCGAGGTGAATGGCAGGCAGAGTCCAAAAATGGCCGAGATGGCTCCGGAGATCTCCCCGCCCATTGTCCAGCTGGCGAATCAGGGGAAGAGAAGTGTTCGGACGGCGAACTCTGGACCCAGATCCCAGGAATCCAGTCCACCGGCAGCCGAACCAGGCTGCCCAGAGGGAAACAGACCAGTGGGGGGAACCAGATCACCGAACCGAAAGTTCTGTGGGTCGGGTCGTCGACCCGCATCACTCAACCACCAGGACCGTTGAGACGGGCGAAGGATCAGAGCGGATCCCGGTGGAAGAGGCTCAGGGGAGAGCCGATGACGAGGGCGGCGGGCGTCAGGCCGCAGGAAAACGGCCACCTCCTCACCGGACCTGGACAATACTGGGGCAGCACCCACGTCGGACCCCGATCGGGCCTCAGGCGAACCCACGTTGGACCCCGATCGGGTCTCGGGCGAACCCACGTTGGACACTGCACCAGAACCGACCTCCAACGTTGAACCCGGACCCTCCAGCACCACGAGGAACAGCAACTCCTCGCCGGTGACCCTGGAAGAAGGCTCAGAAGAGAAAACAGAACTGGGATCAGGATCACCGGCAGCGCCAGAACCCGGCGAGACGAGCTCAGACGCAGCGGGCGGCTGCACCCTGCTCGTCTCCCCTGGAGATAGGCTGAAGTGCTCAAAGATAAAAAGAGAGAAAAGAAAGGAGAGCACTCGCCTGATCTCGGGTTCTGACGCCGTCCAGGACTGCGAAGATCCAGGATCCGTCGTCAGGTCGTTGTCAGGCTCCCATCTAGCCGCGTCAGGCCCCGCAGCCAGCATGATGGTCAGCGCAGCTTGAGATTCCTCCGGCTCCGGTGACCCCGCCGACGATCCACTCGATGTGAAGCCAGAAGAATCTCGTCCCGCTGGACCGAACCGCTCCTCCGTGGAGACCCGGGGACGCTCAATCGTCGGCGTAGACTCCACGCAGCAGTCAGTCCCCCTCCTCCGTCCGCAATGTAGCTGCGGAACCACAGGCCCTCTCCATATCCCACCACGTTGACCCGGAGCCGGGGACCGCTCGGCGGAGAGAGACACAGAGGATGCGGGATTAGGAATACAGGTTACAGCAGGTGGGGAGAGTTCAGGGAGCTGCGAACCCTGAACTTCTCCTCCAGGGATGTGACAGAGCAAATCATTAAGCAGGTGTGAAAAAACAATGACTTGCCTGCCCCCTGGAGGTTGAGTATCGCCTGCTGTAGTGGATTCTGCTTCTTCCTCTCCCCGCCCGGCGATAACGGAGGACCCCCCGGGGATTCGTCTGAGGATCGCTCGCGTTGTCTCCAGCAGAGAGCTCACCAGGCCGGGATTCCAGGCACACACAGCGGTCAGGAAGCGCGTCGAGGAGGAGGGGGAAACAGCCGGGGTGAGCCAGCCCGAATGTCCAGGAATGACAGCGGGGGAACGAGGCTCAGGGGACGAGGCTGTAGAATCTCCACACTGACGAGGCGAAGGGATGACAGCTGCGTGGGAGGAACGGTCCTGACGATGACCCTGAACTGGATCCGGACGAGGTTCGTGCAGAGGTGACTCGGCGATGTGATGGCGGCTATTCCCAGGGAACGAAGCGAGGGGGAAACCCAGGATTCGCCGCTCCAGATCAGAGATCGAGGCGAGGAAGGCGCCGAGCACGGGAAAGCTTCGTAGCCCTGAAGTCCTCTCCATCAACCTCACTGCCGCCGCCACATGCCAGAAGGTGGTGGCAGGAAACACAGTAGAGCTCGCGACAGCCACTCGACCCCAGACATAACTGCTGTCAGCTGCGGCTCCTTGAAGGGAATCCCGAGTGACGTGGCGCAGGTCGGGGAAAGCCCTCTGGTTGGCGCGAACTCCCGGACTGGAATAGCGGCAGGAACGGGACTCTGAAGCGGGGAAAGGCGTCGCCCACTTCGACTTCCTGCCGGGATTTCCATCCACCCCGTGGAGCTTCTCTCGCTGTGTACCTGCAGCGTCTATCCTGGCGCTGTCCTCCAGATGGAACACAGAATGAGGGTGACAGCCCAGGAATTCCTCAGCACGGCCCGGATGCCAGCGTCTCGCGTTGGAGGCGTCGTGCAGGGTGAAGAGCGTCCCGTCGACAGCCTCCGAGATGGACCTCAGCTCGTCGCCCTGGCGCCGGAAGTGACTCCTGGGAAACGGCATGCTAGCAGCGCTGACACCTGGACAGAAAGGTACATTTCCACGGCGACTCACGGCCGCCGGTAACTCTTCTGGCTGCGACATACTGTCATATCCGGCTCTAGGGAGCCGGGCAATCAGAGCCAGGGACAAGCCAGTGAGTCGTGATGGTTTATTTTGGGTAAGGGATAAGGGATGAGGAGAGCACAGATACTCATGCAGAGGTACACTCACAGGTTGCACAGCGCAGAGGTAAGCAGCTCGTACCGGACGTGGGGGTAACAAGACGTACATACTCACAGCGGGATACAAACACAGGAATGCTGCAAGAGGAGTATAAGCTGACACCAGACGAAGGGGCTTCAGCTTAGCAATGTGTTTATGTCGCAGCCCCGAGTCATCGAGGCTGCTCCTATTTATCCTCATTGGCAGCGCCCCAGCTGATGAAGACTAATTGGCCCCAGCCGTCCATAATGCTGCCAGCTGGGGGCCAGCTGAGACGCTGCTCAATGGGAAGCAGGGATGAGGGAAAACATGGGCTGAGTGCCGAGACGGCATCTCAACCCATGGTGACACCTGCTACAGTAACTCAAAGTCCATTAATAACTAAAATTGTACGCCATGCTCCTAAACTAAAACAGAAAAAAAACAAAAACAAAAGTAATCCCATATATAACATTTCAACTAACAGCACCAACAACCACAACAACAGAACTTCAACATGTACTATTTACAACCCAATTCTTTAGGTAGAAAAAAGACATAACTGGCATGGGGGCCCTGGGCACCCTCTCAGCAGATGCAGTCCTGGGAACTGCCGGTCCCCGGGGTGAAGGCTGACCCTCCGAACGCTGAAGCCGCTCCTCCTCACCATCAACCTTGTCCCACGTCCAGCCTCGTCTCCTGGAGTCTTCTCCCGGACACTCTGAAGCTGATTTGCATGCCATACAAAGCCGTCAGACAGCCTGAAGTGTGCTGCGCCCAGTTTGTCCACTATGCGCAGACACTCCCATTGCTCCTCAGGTTGTCATCTGGCCCTTCTTCACCACGGATGTTCCTCATCTTGACTCCGAACCCAATCTGTTACCCTCAATGGGGCCCGGCTTGGCTTGAGACATTGCTGCTGAGCACACTGATCCTCCGTGCTTCTCGGTCCTGCCCCAATCTCTTATAAGGCTGTTGTAGTGTGTGCCCTCGTAGTCGCAGACCCCCTGTCATCTTTAATGGTGAAATCCAGGCCGTAAAATAACTCACAGCCCATGATGTTATTGCCCCGTGCTGCCACATGGAACGTGAAGCCAGTCACTGTCGCAGACTTGTACCGAACAATCAACTCCAAAGTCCCAACTGTGTCCAGTCTTCCACCTCCATAACCGTACAATGGCGCTGGGTTACCTTTATTCCTGTGGTGGGGAAAAAACTTCTTTACCGTGGCCCAATTCAGCAATGGCCCCTCCGCTCCCGTGTCGATCAACAGCGGCAGCACCATGTTGTCCAGCCCCACTGTGCAAAACGTGTACCCGTTTGTGTTGGGGCACACCATGTGGATGGTTGTCGGGGGTGGGCTGAGTGATTTATCCTGTGGTCTTTCCTGCTTAGCTTCACGGCACACCCTGTCAAAATGGTTCAAGCGACCACATCTGTTACAACGTGCTCTTCTCGTTGGACAGTCCTTAGCCTTACTTCAGTGTTTAGCAGACCCACAACCCATGTAAAGGAATTTTCCCGGGGCAGACCCCTGGCTGGTAGCATTGGCTTCCGCATCTTCATCGTCCAAGCTATCTTTGCTCTCCATGTCTGGGACATTTGCCGCGACAAAAGGCTCCGGCAGCTGCTGTGACTGGCGTCTGGTTAGCTCCAGAGCTAGCTTGCCCGCGGTTTCCATTTGGAGAGCTAGCTTGACAGCTCTGGCTAACGTGAGGTCCTTAGATGCTGTGAGTAGACTAGCTCGCAATGCGGCACTACCAGTCTGTTCTGCCAGCTGGTCACAAGTCATTTCTTCTTCCAGTGCTCCAAAACGGCACTCGCTAGCTAGCTGCCTCAAGTCGGCGACAAACTGCCAGACGGGTTCACCTACCCATTGATGTCGCTGCGGAAAGCCGATCCTCTGGCCTGCACATTATCCGGGGCATGGAAATGGCTAGCTAGTAGCTCTGCTACCTCTTCGTAGGTGTCGGAGGCACCAAGCGTTTGCAGGATTCGCTGGCCCTCTGTGCCTAAATTGTGAACCAGAAGCACCAAGGTCCTTAGCTTATTGAGATCCCCGAGACCCAGCGTGGCAACATAGTTTTGGAAGGCTTCGAACCACCTAGGCCAGGGCACCGGCGGGTCCCCGGGCACCTCGAGAAAAAGGCAAATAGGGGCTATGCACGCTTCCATGGTTTAATCCGACTTCGTCAATGTTATGTCTGATATTACACCTGGTTCACAGAAGAGGCGAGGTGACTTGGAACACGGCTTTATTGGACTCATTGGATTTGGTGGCCACAGACAGGGCCCCAGCCAAGGCACAGGTGAGACAAGAGAGCGTAAGATGGCCGACCCCGGCCTTACATAGGATGGTCTGGTGACATCACTGGAGGGGCGCGTCACCACCCGGCACGACATAATAAAAGTACTATATAGTCAGGGATGGCAATTTTCCGCCGATCCGCGGATTTCCGCTGATTTATTTTCAAATTGATCATTTCTGTGAATCGTCTAAATGCGTTGAGAAAATTTTAGGGGGGGTAAGGTACCTTATTGTTACCGATTTTAGCGAAAATCAACACGATTACATAAGCGCTCGGCGCTTCCCCGGGTCAAGTCTCCCGTGATAACCCGGATGTGTTGTGTTCAAGCTACTGCTGTATTGTAAACAGCCCTGCGATTGGATAGTTGCAAACGATTGGACCAATCAAATGGCTCGTTGTATGCTTTGTCAAAAATTCATGGCGGCGTGTTCTAAGGGATGTGATTTTCTGCTAATTCGCCGAATTCCGCTTTATTTTATCTTCCAGGAAGATAAAGTATGTTAAGTACGTTAGCGGCTTGTGGTCCATGAACGCAGTGAAGGTGCGCCCTTTCAGGCAGAACTGGAAATGGCGTATGGCCAGGTGGAGAGCCATTAACTCTCTGTTACTGGTGGCGTACAACGGCTGTATGAGCTGGGCTGCGCGGGGGAGGAAACGGTAATAAAAGTTAACCATCCCCAAAAACTCCCGCAGCGCCCTGACATTGATGTTGAGGAGAAAAAAATAGCAAAACAATTTAGTTAGATTACTTTTATGATTCCAAACAGTTTGAAATTGACAGTGCACAGTGGACATTGACTCATAACTTTTGAATATTTCTAAGACTTGGCTACATCAGTGATTGTGCAAAATGAGCTGCTCAAGACTCAATGGAGGTTGAAACTGGTGATCTGAAATGAATGCTGAAATTATAAAAAGTAATGGTATGTTGGAATTTTATTTCAATTATGGAATAGATAAAATTAACTGATTTTGATTTGATCAAGTGTTAAAGCATGTGATGGATAATGCTTGTTGGAATATTTTAGGAATGCTATCTTCTTGGAACATAAGTCAATATTATACAGTAATAAGAGGCATTCAGCTGTTTGTTTTATGTCATTTAAGCACAGTTCTGGTACTTAAAAATCATAAAAACCCAGAAGCTTCGGGGGGCTTCACCCCCCTTGTCCCCCCACCAGGGCTCTGCCCCGGACCCCGCTGCGTCCCCCAGACCCCCTGCTAAATTTTCAGATAATTTCCCCAACCCCAAATCACATCCCTGGTTCATGTTGGAATTCTGAGCTTTCGGTATTGTTTTCAGCGGAATTATGTGATTTTTATCGAAGGATCAGGAGTCATCAGTGCTACAAATAGACAAAAGTGTCAAAAATAAGTTCCGATGGAATTGGCTTGGGAGAAAAGTGACGGTAAAGGTGAAAATTGGCTCAAAGTTCGACGAGGTAACAAACACTCGGACAGTTTCTGAAGAAACCAGAAAAGGAGATGAAGTTCAAAGTTCAGAGACTGACACAGCTTGCTGCCAAAAGGAAGAAAATTTCACATTAGAAGTGACTTGGTGACCAGTGTAAATAGTGTAAATAGTGTAATAAACTCTTATAAACTGTTAAATATGTTGGACTAAAGACAGTGAGACAACATTGAAGAAAAAGTAAGTTAACTTTTCATTAAATTTAATGATTTATCTAAGTCTAGTATTTCATTTTTTTTTAATCATTTTTTTCAGTCTAAATTACTTCTGTTTTACTGAAAACCTCCCAGCTTCTGTGCCCCACCGGCCCCCCCATAAGTCAATCGACCAAATTAGATTTCAGCTGAAATCAGAATTTCCTGTTGCCATCCCTGTATAGTACTATATAACAAACTGCAGATTATTTTTCACTGTGCGTGCGTGTAATTCAAAACTACTTTATGGATTTGGATGAAATTTTTACCACAGGTGGTCCTTGGGCTAGAGAGGAACCCATAACATTTTGGTGATGATCCAAGAATGCATACCTGTGCCAAGGTTCTGCCACTGAGGCATCAGCACCTTAGTGCTTTCATATTATCTAAGTTGTTATGCCAAAACTCTCCCACCACCACAGTGAAAACTTACTTTTGAACCTAAATATTGGCAGATATAGATTCTCTACTATATCGAATAATTTCAGAAAGACCCAAAAATATACAGCATTTTGCGTAATAATAATAAAAACCAAGGCTGGCATTATAATGTGAATTAAAAGTGCATATTTACCTGTAGATTAAAAGATCTGCAGCCACCTGTCTCCTCACATTCTCCCGCTGTCTGGGAATGGTGAGGGAAGTAATCTGATGCTGCATTCACTTACACTCAGAAATTTGACTATCGGAATTTTTCATAAATATAAATTCATTATTGGAACAAAGTTTGAAATAAACTGTTACTAAATTTAGTGATATTATCTGGGCCAGATGGAACGCTCTGGCGGGCCGGATTTGGCCCACAGGCCACCAGTTGACGTTCACTGATCTAGGCTGTGCTCAAAGTCGTTGTCAAAGGTCAGGATATCTGAGCACTCTTGCAGTGATTTCATCAGGCCAGAATGAGCTACTTTCTCATTAACTGTCTGGTTCTCTATTTTTCTGATCCATTGTACTCTTGTTTTTCAGTTAAAATTTATACAAAAAAACCCTGACCGCACTCAAAACTATGACCCCGATTGAGACATCAATCCATACATGAAATGCTTTATTAAATAAATAGTCTATCATGTTTTGTTGTCTCTGTGGACTTTGTGATTAAGATGAGAAGCCACAAGAGTGTCAGTTATTGCTCTTTTATCAAGCTGCTGGTATGTCTCATTTATTAAAAAAAGGGCTCTATGTTTGATTTTACATGTTGGAAACTGGCACTTAAATGCCTGTATTCTGGTCACAACTCTGAACTGTGAATGTTAGAGAGATGCGTGACTGGCATAATGGAAAACCTTGTGGATTATTTATTTATTTATTTTGCCAAAAGTGTTTTTTCTATAGCCAATATCATCTGAGGAAGATGAGGTTAGGATGAAGCTTGGGATTGCGGCAAGAAAATCAACGTTTCATCAAAATTCATATTAATTAACCTTGTATTATAAAAGGGATGTATCACTTAAAAATTAATGAAGACTACAAGGCAATGTGTGGAATTAGAAACAGTTTGTAGCATCCAATTTTTAAATGCATGGAGGACAGATTTAGAAAGAGTGGAAAACATTTGCAGACATAATTGTTGTCATATTTCTTGTGAATGATCCACAAGAGTCTCACAAGTGAGCAAATGCTGGAAGTGTGAGTTTCATTTTTATACAGTGGGTGGAAGTAGAGCTACCCATCCATCTTTATTTTACAGTTTATGGGATATACGCATGCAAGAACACAAAACTTTCATAGTGTTCATAATGCATAGATTTATTTTTTAAAAACATCCACTTTGCATTGTATTAGACATGCAGGAATGAGTGTACCGTCAAGACAAAAAATATTTCCTAAATATCATATTCTTAATTTACTTTTTTCCTGAAAATGTCCCCACTATGAGACAAATAATGGTGCTGTCTTAATATTCTTATTCTTCAAAATACTGCAATAGTATTAGATTTAAAATTGAGTGTAAAAATCATTAATAGTTACGCCTACTTTTGTGTTTCCCTTTATCTCTGCCTTGCTTTGAAATAATTTGTCGGTTCTGGAATGGTTCAGCTTTTCTCTTAGCAATATCAGGTTTGATTTTCCAGCCAAGAACCTGGTAATATCTGTGAGGGCCCTTGTGAGCGAGGACGTACAAGGGAATGAATGAGAAACATGCTCAAAAGAAGCTGTGTGTGTGAATCCAGTTATGTGTATACGTGTGCATGTGTGTGTGTGAGCATATCAAACTTGTGTTTGTGAGCATGCTTGTGTGTTAATCCGTGCTCCACTGACACTCTTCCCTCCCTCTCCACAGAGAGAAGTGCCTTCATTTGCTGACCCCCGTGGCTGTTTGGCTCCATTGAAGCCGCCTGTGCCTCTGTGCCTGTTCAAATCTGCCGTTGCTGCCAGCCACACCAGGAGCACCAGGACTGCCATGACTGCCAACCCTGTCCACTGAGGCTGTCTCCACACCACTGACACCTCCTTTCTCCCCCCCGCCGCCTATCTTCCACTCTGTCTGTCAGCCAGACCTCTCTACATCCATGCCACTCAGCCCCCCTCTGTGGAAGTCAGCCACTTCCCCCTTCTCCCCAGACAAAGCCTGATACTGAGAACGCACGGCTTTTAAGGAGACTGTCTCTTTGCTGTCCCCTCCACCTTCTCCTCTTCCCCCTCTTTCCTCCTTCCTCAACACCACCAGACCTACATTATGGACCCCCTCAATCGATAATGTGTTTCGCCATTCATCTCATCTGACAGTTCAGTTGGGGAGCAAGCAAGGCTGGAGAGAGCGAGGGAAGTGGTGTGCATGGTGTGGGTGCTTGAAAGAGAGTGATTACAAAGCAAATCTCCGCAGCCATCACCCACCCAGGCCCTGGGTGGCAGGCGTTGAAGGATTCCAGTTGAGCCCCAAACAGACTCTCAGAATGGGCCGCAGGTGGTAGGCGAGTCCAAGGCCTCTTAGGCTTCGCTTCAGAATCAGACCCCGGGGAGAGAACCTCTAATGTGTGGCTCTCTCCCATGACCTTTACTCGTTCCTCCTCATCATTCGCCCTGGTGTTATCCGAAACGTACAGATATACACATAATTGCATTTGCTGGATATCTGTTCCTTTTAATCGACCCCTCCTGCCTGGATCAAAATGGCGGTGAATGTGACACCTATCCGGGACACAAAGTGGCTGACATTGGAGGTTTGTCGGGAATTCCAGAGAGGAACTTGCTCACGACCGGACAGCGAGTGCAAGTTCGCCCACCCTGCCAAGAGCTGTCAGGTGGAAAATGGCAGAGTCATTGCCTGTTTTGACTCACTCAAGGTGAGTGTGACAAACACCTGTGGCGTTCATTTATCACTGCCCTCTTTACGTTTTCTTCTTGCTAGCAGCATTGACAAGTTGAAGATTTAGTAGTCATTGTCATTGTTTTTCATTCAGTCACATCATTATTTTAGTCTGGGATTTAGTGATACAAGTTCGAGCTCAAGATTATAGTAAGTGTATTTGGTGATATAATAGAATAGAAATAGAAAGTAGAAATAATGTAGAATAGCTTGGCATCATTTTTTTAGGAATCACACAGTTGTAAAAGCACTTCTTTTCTCCTGTGTTTTTACAAGTGTGGTTAAACCTTGGAAAGGGAAGAAATACTGTAGAAATACTTTTAAAAATAAGTACGTGTGTCACAGTGAACTGAGATCAGGCTGTAATCACATTAACATCTGCTAGTCAGACTTCTTCAGAGTTTCCTTTTGCAGCCGTATAACTTTTATGCCGGACTGCTGGCTGGCACGTTGCAAAGGATTCTGTGTGATCGTCACATCAACGGGCTGAATGGGAAATATAGAAGTGGGGCGGCGCGCTGTGTATTTCATGTTTGCATGTAAGTCTGCTAGTGTATGTCTGTGTGTTATTTTGAGGTCATGCCGCACAGTGGGGCGTTCTCAGAAGGCTGTGTAATTCACTGTCTATTTTTGCCCTGGCTCTGAGACAAAACACTCCCACTATGCAGCTCCTCTCTCAGAGATGGTGGAAGAAAAATGAAACAACAGAGAGGGAGGGAAACCAAATGGAATGGGCCGAGAAGTTGTGAGGAGATTTAAAAAGAAAATCTGACAAAACATTTTCAGGGTGGCAACCAAAGTGTGTTTTGAGTTTATGCGTGAAATAAATATGTCTAAAAATATGCCTAATATTCATGATTTAATTTTGTGAAGGGTATGTCGATAACTCTCCTAATAGGTTAATTTGTCACTAAATTTATACTGCCTCCCATGGATTTTTTTTCACCTAGTTCTATGCAAAATTTTCACAAATTAATTAGAAGATCTAAAAACAACCTACTTTACCATGTTTAAAAAAAGCAAAAACCAAAAAAAAAAAAATTCTGAATGTACCTTTTTATTCAGATCTGCTTCAAAATCTAATATTTTTCCATGGTCAAATCACCACCCTTCCACCCGAAAACAAACATTAAAAAAATATATCAACAAAATGTTTAGAAAGGTGCAGAATTAAAGTCACTATATTCTTTGAAAAAAATATTGACATGATTCGAGACCCAGGAAGCAGACACAGACTCAGAAATAAACCCAATTATCTTTATTGTGCTGTGTATGTATGAGTGTGTGTGTGTGTGTGTGTGTATGAATGTAGCAGCCGGGGCAAGCAGAACACCATACAGACTGGCAACCCTAGGGAAGAGCAGAGACAAGGGGGTTAGTGCCAGCACTCTGGAGAGATGGTGCAATAATGTTCAGTCTTACTGTAGGTGAGTTAGTGAGCAGCACAGGCTTGGTCCCGAAGGCTCCGGCCAGAGAGACAGTGTCTTCGGCCCCGGTTGCAGAGGGAATGAAAGGAGGACTTGGAGAAGTGCAGGGTGTGCTCGGTCCGCCGCCACGGATTTCCACCTGTGCACAGGGGAGCAGGGCGTAGAGTGGTAATGAGGATGAAGCAGGCTTACTTGGCGTTGGGGAGCTGGAACTCCCAGGAGAACGACGAAGTAGTGTAGCTGTCTTGCCAGACCAGGGAGTTAGACGATTCCGTGCAGACCAGAGGGCAGCGCAGCTTAAGTAGTCAGGCTGATGAGGAGAGCAGGTGTGCGCGCAGCTGTGGAGGATTAGGCAACAGGCAGGCAGAGCAGATCACCACAAATATGTGTTGATGAAGAACAGTTTTAGAATTTTTTACGTCAAAAATGAACATAATATTTACATCTGAGCTGATGGATGACGAGACTCCGGTGGTCGGAACCGTGGATATAGAAACACTAGGTAGGACATGGCTAGCATTTTTATAGCAAATGGAGGTGGCGTAATTTGTAGGTAATTACAATATAATGGCTGACAGTACCTGACTTTAACTTGACTTTATTGTTCACCTTCATGGAAATTTATGCTTAGCTCTCTTCCATAATAACATAACATAACATAACATACAGTGCATCCGGAAAGCATTCACAGCGCTTCACTTTTTCCACATTTTGTTATGTTACAGCCTTATTCCAAAATGGATTAAATTCATTTTTTCCTCAAAATCCTACACACAATACCCCATAATGACAATATGGAAAATGTTTTTTTTTTTTTTAGATTTTTGCAAATTTATTAAAAATAAAAAAACTAAGAAATCACATGTACATAAGTATTCACAATCTTTGCTCAACACTTTGTTGATGCAACTTTGGCAGCAATTACAGCCTCAGGTCTTTTTGAATATGATGCCACAAGCTTGGCACACCTGTCTTTGGGCAGTTTCGCCCATTCCTCTTTGCAGCACCTCTCAAGCTCCATCAGGCTGGATGGGAAGTGTCAGTGCAGAGCCATTTTCAGATTTCTCCAGAGATGTTCAATTGGATTCAAGTCTGGCCTCTGGCTGGGCCACTCAAGGACATTCACAGAGTTGTCCTGAAGCCACTCCTTTGATGTCTCAGCTGTGTGCTTAGGTTCGTTGTCCTGCTGAAAGATGAACCGTCACCAGAGTCTGAGGTCAAGAGCGCTCTGGAGCAGGTTTTCATCCAGGATGTCTCTGTATAGGGCGGCACGGTGGCGGAGTGGTTAGCACTGCGGCAGCACAGCAACTCACCCTTGGCTGGGGGATCCTGGGTTCGATCCCAGCCACCGACCAACAGTGATCTGTGTGGAGTTTGCATGTTCTCCTCGTGTCTGCGTGGGTTTACTCCGGGATTTCTCCGGTTCCCTCCCACATGCCAAAAACATGCAAGTTAGGTTAATTGGCATCAAAACTGGGTATTCTAAATTGTCCTTAGGTATGACTGTGAGAGTGAAAGGTTGTCTGTCTCTCTGTGTTGGCCCTGCGATGGACTGGCGATCTGTCCAGGGTGTACCCTGCCTCTCACCCAAAGATGCTGGGATAGGCTCCAGCCCCCCCGCGACCCGAAAAGGATTAAGCGGAAGAAGATGAATGAATGAATGAATGAATGAATGTATCTGTACATTGCTGCATTTATCTTTCCCTTTATCCTGACTAGTCTCCCAGTTCCTGCTGCTGAAAACCATCCCCACAGCATGATGCTGCCACCACCATGCTTCACTGTAGGGATGGTATTGGCCTGGTGATGAGCAGTGCCTGGTTTCCTCCTGACACCATGACCCTGGCATTGACGCCAAAGAGTTCAATCTTTGTCTCATCAGACCAGAGAATTTTGTTTGTTCTCCCCGTGTCTGCGTGGGTTTACTCCGGGATTTCTCCGGTTTCCTCCCACATGCCAAAAAACATGCAAGTTAGGTTAATTGGCATCAAAAAACTGGGGATTCTAAATTGTCCTTAGGTATGACTGTGAGAGTGAATGGTTGTCTGTCTCTCTGTGTTGGCCCTGCGATGGACTGGCGATCTGTCCAGGGTGTACCCTGCCTCTCACCCAAAAAAGATGCTGGGATAGGCTCCAGCCCCCCCCCCCTCCCCCGCGACCCAAAAAGGATTAAGCGGAAGAAGATGAATGAATGAATGAATGGTCTGGGAGTCCTTCAGGTGCCTTTTGGTGAACTCCAGGCAGGCTGCCATCTGTCTTTTACTAAGGAGTGACTTCCATCTGGCCACTCTACCATACAGGCCTGATTGGTGGATTGCTGCAGAGATGGTTGTCCTTCTGGAAGATTTTCCTCTCTCCACAGAGGAACACTGGAACTCTGACAGAGTGACCATCGGGTTCCTGGTCCACCTCCCTGACTAAGACCCTTCTCCCCTGATTGCTCAGTTTAAACGGCCAGCTCTAGGAAAAGTCCTGGTGGTTCTGAACTTCTTCCATTAATGGATGATGGAGGTCACTGTGCGCATTGGGACCTTCAAAGCAGCAGAAATTTTTCTGTACCCTTCCCCAGATTTGTGCCTCGAGACAATCCTGTCTTGGAGGTCAACAGACAATTTCTTTGACTTCATGCTTGGTTTGTGCTCTGACATGCACTGTCAACTGTGGGACCTTATATAGACAGGTGTGTGCCTTTCCAAATCATGTCTAATCAATTGAATTTACCACAGGTGGACTCCAATTAAGCTGTAGAAACATCTCAAGGATATTCAGTGGAAACAGGATGCACCTGAGCTCAATTTTGAGCTTCATGGCAAAGGCTGTGAATACTTATGTACATGTGGTTTCTTAGTTTTTTATTTTTAATAAATTTGCCAAAATCTCAAAAAAACTTTATTCACATTGTCATAATTGGGTATTGTGTGTAGAATTTTGATGAAAAAAAATTAAATTTAATCTATTTTGGAATAACTGTAGGCTGTAACATAACAAAATGTGGAAGAAGTGAAGTGCTGTGAATACTTTCTGGATGCAGTGTAACATAAACATGCAACACTCCTGCATAACACACAATTTAAAAAAGTTAAATACTTAAAGATGCACCCCAGTAGATATACAGTAAATCCCTTATAAGAACAAATCTCCATTGTCTTTAATGGTATCTTATGCCTGTTTTTCTACAAGAAAACCTATAATTGTCTTACAGTTTCATGTTAAAATCTTTTCATTTTTCCTCCTCCTTCAAACGGCAGGTTCTGTGAATAATCCCACCCACATCCCACAAGGCTAACAGTGGCTAGCGCTACATTAAACTGAATAAATCCTGTGATAAAAAGACTTACCGGTTGAAAGACATGCCCAGTTGTATGCACAGTGGCCCAGTATAATAGATGAAACTGCATCAGTCCTTAAAAACAGTTTAATGGTAAAACCCATCTTAATTTGGGTCAAGTTTTCAAAGCAGTTTATTAGAAAATGCTAACTAGCCTTGAGGATAACTTCAGTTAAACCAGAGAGTTGGCTCAATGCTGCGGACCTGCTGTATTTATGTCACCAAAAACATTTTGCTTGAACTTGCCTTTGTTCAGGGTGCGGGGCTTATCCGAAATTTCACAGCAAAAAAACCCCAGACATGACACATTTGAGTGATTTCGCTCTTGATATGTCTTATAAGTCATAAAACACATGTTACAGACATTTTAACAAGAAAAAAAAAACTTCGATTTTTGGCGATGACTGACTCTCGGGACCCTAAATTGTCCACCAGAAGGGAACAGCACAAAGTCAGAATTCAGTGGATGTGAGGTATCATTAGATATTTATCTGGCTTTCTTCAGTACCAAACTCTCAAACAGGTCGCATAATCAGTTTTGTGATGTACCAATCACCTTCCCTGCAACTTTAACTTTTACCTGCAGCACTGTGATAACAGGATATATAAACAATTGTTTGTTGTTGTATTTATTGTAATCATATAAATAAGCTATGTACAGTACCGGAGTGGTGGCTCAGGTGGTAGAGCATCTGCCCCACACCTGGGAGGCAGGGATTCAAATCCCGGCCGGGTCATGCCGAAGACCATATAAAAGTGGAACTTCCTGCCGTCCAGCTTGGTGCTCAGCAATAATGGAATGGAGGAGGGAAATCTGTGGCGGCGCCTTGCATGGCAGCGGCCCTCTGATTCTACACTTGGGGTGTGTGTGATTAACACTGTAGATAGGAAAAACACAATTTCGTTCTACTGTACATGATTGATTGTATGGTTGAATGACAATAAAGGGTGATTTAATTTTTTTTAAAATTTATATGGAATGTGACTAGCCAGCTAGCCATGTCCTATCTAGTGTTTATATCTATGGCCGGTAAAAATGATCACACCTGGTCACAGCCAATACCATAACTGAGGTATTGTCTTGTGTCTCTACCAAACAGTTGGGGCAAGAGTAAGTGTGACACCTACTGGCCAGGAGGTCAGAAAGTTGTCTCTATCACCTTTAAATGAGTTGTGCTAGTAGCAGATCTACTAATTATTCATGCTTTGGTTGCACTGACAACACATACATTAAAAGCAATATCACACATCAAAATAAACACGTATACTGTCAGAGATAAGGTCAAGTGTGAATGGAAAATACCACCTGCCATTCCATTAGAAGAATAGACAACAGCACAATGGATTAAATAAATTACATCGTAGCATACTAATTCCTTACACATCATAAACCTCCTGTGAGGTCCCATATACCCACATACATGCACTGATATAGTATGACCAGTCACCCTTTTATTTCACCAACAACAGTGTGAGTGTGTGTAAATGGTGGTGACAGCATGGGTCGTGGCTGAAAGCTAAGCATAACTTGTGCCTTTAAGTGTTGGACAGAAAAGTACATAGTGTATACGTGTGATGAACGCAAGTCACATTCACAATTTGTGTGTGCATACATTGGGTTTGTTCCCATTAGCTCATATTTTTAAATGTTTTGGATGAAGTGATATCAGTGACGTTAATCTCAGTGGCTGGCTCAAGCGCACAATAGCCTGGATCTGACAGCTTTGTCTACTGTGCTGTGCGTGTCCTGTAATTTGTCCCCTATCTGATTGGCAGGCAGAGTGTTATTCTGTGCAACTGGAACCCAGAGTTGGAAGTCAGTCAAGCAGTCCAAGCTGCAGCTTACCGTGGTTTATACTTGGGGTTGGATTTCTTGTTGAGCCAGGCACTGTGTTATTACAGTTCTGGGCTGTTTGGTTGAGCTCTGATGGCCTGGGTGGGTTTGCTTGGTACAGGTAAGGCTTGGGTGGATAAGGGGGCCTGTGGGGGAGTTGCACGGATCATGAAAACGGACAGGCAGACTGAGCCAGAGAGAAGGGCAAGAGTGGGAGCAGCAGGGAATGTGCAAGGAGGCATAGCACCATGCACAGAGCCCTTCCCTGTGCTCTCAGTGCCAGGGCATTCCACAGTCTACCTCCCTTCCCTGCCTTCATGACAGAATGATAGATCTGCTTTATCCGCAAATGAATCCATAACGCATACAGTAGCTAGGCATGGAGAGGGGGCAAGGGGGGAGAAGGACAGGATCGGCAAAAATATGAGAGAAAAGAGGGAGTAAAGGAATTGACGATGGTACACGTGGCTTCCCACAGCTGAACAATTTGTCACGCCAGCCACACTTAACTTTTTTTTTTCCCTTTTCTTTTTCAAAATGTAGGCTAACAAAGAATAGGAGGTCCTGTAACAGAAGAAACTGAAAGACTTATGAGAACCTGTTATTTTGCTAATATCTTTGTCTTTCAAGAGTGTCTTTAGGTTTAATAAATGTGCATATTATTATTCTCACACATCACCCTTTTGCGTGCCTCTGTACATATAACTTTAATTCTTTCATTTCTTTCTATCATGATTTTACTCCAGTCATTCAGTGGTGCCTCAAAAAAGGTGTTTGTTGGTGGTGAATGTGGTGGAAAGTTCCATTTCATGGGTGGCATAACAGAGGATGGAGTGATAGAGGCAGACAGGAAATGAGTCACAGGCAGAGACTCAGTAGGATTGACTGATATTACAGAGTGACCCTCGCAGCCTGGAATCACAAAAGTAACACAGAAAAAAGCAAAGTTATTTCACTATTTCACTATTATTCATTTTCTGTTGGAAGTTGGAATGCTCTGAAACATAGCTGGATGGGAATAACTGTTCAATGAGAATAACTCAACCTTTGAATTATGGCATATTATTTCAAAAGACATGTAAAAAAGAATGCATTACTAGTTTTATGGGGTGTATGTTTTATATCTCATGTCAAGCGTATAAGTTAGAAAGATGGTTATTTCTTTCCTGTATTTACTGACAAGCCTGAGAATAGCCCGACCATCAACATTAAATATTTTTGGAAAAGGGGGCAATTTTAAAAAGTAACCACTTGATTCACATGCTAAAAGCTTTTTTGAGGAAAAAACTTAAAATTTTGGAATTTAGGAAACTGACTATAATTGAGTTTCAAAAAAGTTAGAAAAAGTTTTTTAAGCACATTCCTTTTGCTTTTGCTGAAGAAATTTATCAGCTTGTTGCTGTTAGCAGCTGGAGAGAAAACTGTTTTCATTGCAAGTGAATAAAAAGCAAATCTGGGAGTATGTAGACTGATAAAATGGGATAATCTTCCTATTCCACCATGATGGGAAACAGGTGAGAGTGAGCTAAAACTTTACTATGAAGAATTGGCTACAAATGAACATGCTAAAATTTTCTGATAATTCTTCTCTTTCTGGGTTTTATTTATTTTGAACTCTTGGATATTTTGACAGATTATTAAATTGTATTCCAATATAACTACCAGAAGCTTCCATTTTCTTCCAATCTAGTAAAACCATTTTTAAAAAATGCTCTTACAACTATTGTAAATCTTATCACAAAACTATGAACTCCCATCTGACATGTAATTGCTTGTCTAAACAAGACTCATGAAAAAGAACTTCTTCTTCCAGCTGCTTCCTTTAGGGGTCATCACAGTGGATCATCTGCCTCCATCTCACCCTATCCCTTACATCTTCCTCTGTAACACCAACCCTCTCCAAGCCCTCCTTCATTACATCCATGAATCTTCTCTGTGGTCTTCCTCTTTTCCTCCTGCCTGGCAGCCCCATCTTCAACATTCTTTGTCCAATATCCACTATCCCTCCTCCGCACATGTCCAAACCATCTCAGCCTTGCCTCTCTTACTTTGTCTCCAAACCACTCAACCTGAGTTGTCCCTCTGATATATTCATTTCTAATCTTGTCCTTCCTAGTCACTCCAAATGTAAATCTTAGCATCTTCAACTCTGCCACCTCCAGCTCCACCTCCTGTCTTTTTGTCAGCGCCACCGTCTCCAAACCATAAGTCATTGCGGGTCTCACTACCGTCATGTAAATCTTCCCTTTCACTCTTGCTGCTATGCTTCTGTCACACATCATCCCTGATACTCATCTCCACCCAGTCTACCCTGCCTGCACTCTCTTCGTCACCTCTCTTGTGCATTTGCCATTGCTTTGGATGGTTGACCCCAGGTATTTAAACTCATCAACTTTCACAACCTCTACTCCTTCCATCTTCACTGTTACACCTGCCTCCCTTTCATTTACACTCATGTATTCTGTCTTGCTTCTACTGACTTCCGTTCCTCTTCTCTCCAGAGCATACCTCCACCTCTCCAGGTTCTCTTCCACCTGCTCCCTACTCTCACTACAAATCACAATGTTTTCTGCCAACATCATGGTCCATGGAGACTTCTGCCTGACCTCATCTGTCAGCCTGTCCATCACCATGGCAAACAAGAATGGGTACAGAGCCGATCCCTGATGGAACTCCACCCCCACCTCGAACCCTTCTGTCACTCCTATAGCACACGTCTGCAGTCCTCATACATGTCCTGCACCACCCTCACATACTTCTCTGCCACTCCTGACTTTCTCACTTTCTCATACAGTACCACACTTCCTCTCTTGGCACCCTATCATATGCTTTCTCTAGATTCACAAAGACACAGTCCAACTCCTTCTGACCTTCTCCATACTTCTCCATCAGCACTCTTAGAGAAAACACTGCATCTGTAGTACTCTTTCTTGGCATGAAACCATACTGCTGCTCACTGATTGTCACCTCTCCTCTTAACCTGGCTTCAACAACTCTTCCCCATATCTTCATAGTGTGGTTGATCAACTTTATGCCTCTGTAATTACTACAGCTCTGAGCATCACCTTTGTTCTTGAAAACTGGTACCAAAACACTTCTTCTCCACTCCTCAGGCATCCTGTCACTCTCCAAGATTGTATTAAACAATCTGGTTAGAAAGTCCACTGCCATCTCTCCTAAACATCTCCATACCTCCACAGGTATGTCATCTAGACCAACTGCCTTTCCATTCTTCATCCTCTTCAAAGCTGCCCTCACTTCTGCCTTGCTAATCCTCACGACTTCCTTGTTCTCCATCTTTCCTTCATCCATTCTCCTCTCTCTCTCATTTTCTTTATTCATTAGCTCTTCAAAGTACCCCTTCCACCTTCTCAACACTCTCTCGTCATTTGTTAGTACATTACCATTTCTGTCCTCAATCAACCTAACCTGCTGTACATCCTTTCCAGCTCGATTTCTCTGTCTAGCCAATCGATACGAGTCCTTTTCTCCTTCCTTAGTGTTTAGCCTCTCATACAACTCACTATATGCCTTTTCGTTTGCCACATCTCTCTTTGCCATGCACCTAGATTCCAAATACTCCTGTCTACTTTCTTCATCTCCCTGACGATCCCGCTTTTTCTTTACTAACCTCTTCCTTTGAATACTTTCCTGTACTTCCTCATGCCACTACCAAGTCTCCTTAGCCATGTTTACATGGACACAAGCAACCGAATTAAAAGCCTGATCAGAATAAAAATGCTTCATGTAAACACGCCAATCTGAATATTCTGACCCAATCATACCCATTCGGATCAAAATCTCCTTCCGATTGAGAGGGGTGGGTTATGCCGATTGTTAATCCGAATGGTGCGCATATAAACACTTATTCCGAAGCTTGGATAGAAAATGTTTACTGCGCATGTCTGTATGTCAGCCACACATCGACAGGACGTATTTCCACCTTTACAGCAGCCAGCAGAAGACATAGCGGGAGTAAAACAAAACTGGTCTGTATTGTCCTGCTGTCTCCCTCTGTTCATCATATGCAGAACTATGTACTTGTGGCTTCATTACGGAGACCAGCAGAAGCAAAAGTACAGTCTGAATAACACAATACAGGTCCATTTCAAAAAGAGAAAGACACGAAGCGGGGTTTGTTTACATCGGAAGTTGCTTCTTCTTCTACTATTTCTGAAATGTCGGATAATTGTGCGCATTTCAAAATGATTTAGTCCATTCAGACATGTGAGACATGGAAACGCACATCCTTATCGGATCAACTTTTTCAGGATCCATGTCAACAGTAAAGTTCTGATCTGAATTGTAATTACATTGAAGAAGTTTTGCCCATGTAACCGTGGCTTTTGTCTTCCTTCATCTGTCCACTGGATACACCACACACCTTTCTACTCGTTTCCCTCAATACTTTTGCAGTACTTTCCCAGTCATGTGGTAATTCTTTCCTACCACCAAGAGCCTGTTTCAACTCCTTCCCGAACTCTGTGCGACCTCCTTCCTTCTGTAACTTCCCCCATTTACAGCAGGGAAAGTAAGTATTGAACACGTCAACATTTTTCTCAGTAAACATATTTCTGATGGAGCCATTGACCTGAGATTTTTACCAGATATCAGTAACAACCCAAGTAATCCATGCATACAAAGAAATCAAGGCAACTGTGTTCACAAAACAAATTTTATTTAATAAAGTGGAATGACACAAGGAATAAGTATTGAACACGTGAAGAAAAAGAGGTGCAAAAAGGCATAGAAAGCCAAGAAACCAGCTGAAATCCATCATAATTTAGTAGTAGTAGATTAGTTTATTTGACAGGGACAGTGCAATAAACATAGACAATTAATCAAAGACAATCAATCTGATGTGTTGCACATAGAGTGTATAGCTATTAGCTAATTTGCAACTCTTGTCCCTGGATGGGCTTTAGAAAAAAGAATCAAGATAAAAAATATACACAATAACCACATACATCAATGCAGAAAAATTATAAATACACAATTATAAATATTATAAATATTATAAATACACAAATATAACAGCCTGACTCACATTTAACATAAATATTATAAATATTATAAATACACATATATTATAAAATATTATAAATACACAAATATAACAGCCTGACTCACATTTAACACATATAACATAACTCACATTTGCCTATTTCAGGCCTTCCTCCCTCCGTCACTCACTATAAACAAACACATTTATTCCTTCCCTTCATTCACTCTCACTTTGCAGACAAATAATTCATACATGAGTACATTCTTGTTTATTTTTCAGCCAGTTTTTAACATTTTTAGTGAATGTTTTAAAGTCCGTTATTATTTTAATTTCATTTGGCATTGTGTTCCAGATGTGACTGCCCTTTATAGAGAAAGCTGTTTGTCCAAAGTGTTAGGAAGCCATCCCATCCCCCATCAGTGCAAATTAATTTCAGCTGGTTACGTCCTGACTGCTAGCCTTTTAAAAGGTCTGTGAATATCAGATTGTCACACCACAAAGAACTCATGATGGGTAGAAGCAAAGAGCTAAACTACAGTTTCACAGCATTCTACCAAGCTCCCAATTGCCTCTGTGTGTACAGTAGTTATGTCAGTAAACACATGTGTAAAGTTTGAAAATGCAACAGTGTCACCCTTTCCCGGCACACTTCTGCATTCATTTACAGTAGTAGTGTGTGTAATCCATGGTATATAACTGTAAAAGATGAAATTTGCATTTTGGACATAAAATATATACTTGTCGAGTCTAATATGATCTGCTTTCAACTGACAGGTAACCATGGCTATCCACTAAATAGGTTCATATTGTCTTCTTTTTCATTACTGTTTTCCTTTATTCAACCAGCTGATCCACCTGGCTGATCACAAATCACAGCAATCAGCTGACACTTCTGAGGACGACTGCAGACGTCAGTCGAAACATGTCAAGATAAAATTAACATTTCCTTCTCATCCCTGTCTGAATAAAGGAAAACAGTAAACTAATCTTATATGGCTGTGAGCAGATTATTGAATTACCTGTAAAATGAGCACATTTGAGTTATACAAATGTGTTTATTTACCTTGAGGGAAATCTGAATAAGATAAGCCTTTGTTAGTCCCACTATGGGGAAATTCCAGAATCCCCCACATGTTGTGTCACCACCCCTGTGAGGGCAGTGTTGCCCACAAGACTTCCGACTCTCTACTCAAATGGACTGAGTTCAGCCTCTCCTTGCCCCCCTGCTGTTTTGGCCACACTTTGGCGATGGGCAGCCATCCTCCGCTTCACTTCCCCCTTTATGCCTGACCATTTCTTTTTTTATTTCTGTGGGTGTGCACTGCTCCAACCCCACAGCATTGACAGCTGCATACACACTGTCCCATTCACTCCTCTTGCATTTTGCGCTAATCCCGGAGGACAGCATGTCAAAAAAAAAAACAAAAAAAAAAACATTTTTACGTGCCTCTACCTCATTCAGGAGTGTCTCTAACTCACAGTCCATGACATTCCATTAAGACCATTATTTTTGATTGTGGATACAGGAGAATCAGATGTGCAGGGCTTATATACTGTATATCTATTTGCATATCTATTTGCATCTAGTTGTTATGAATTGGCCCCTTTGGGGCAGAAAGACAGGTCCAGGTGCTGAACTGCAGTGTGACATTTATTAACAAAGAGAACAAAATTCCAAAATGGTGCTGAACAGACAAAAAGGCAAATAAGGGTAACTTACAACGAGTGAGCCGGAGAGGCTCTGAAGAAGAAGAGAAGTAGACTTGGAGGAATAAAGTCCACTAAACTCCAAACAGTCCAATGTTGCCGTAATGAGACAATGAACAGGCAGTGCTTAAATACATAGGGGGAAATGAGCCGCAGGTGTAAGTTGCTGAGCGAGCAGGTGACCTAATTAGACTAACTGCTCACAGCTGAAGTGACAGAAGAGTAGACTGTGAGCAGCTCGTGGGGGTGGGGGTGGGTGTCTGGGAAAAGGAGGCATAAGTGTCCACAAACCAAAATATAGACAGAAACTAACAAAATCAAACTAACAGATATGCAAAACTTAGAAATATAGTGAGAGTCTGAGCTCTGTGAAAACATATGCTCAGACACATGACAGAGCCCCCCCCCTTTAAGGGGTGGATTCCAGACACCCCCAGGTAACACCCAAAAGGACCCCCCCTTCCCCCCCAAGAGAAAGGGGTACAGCAAAACACCACCCCAGGAGGGAGGTGGGGGAAACAATCTTCGGAGGGAAAATACAAACCCCGCTCATGACCCGCACCTGTGCAGTACTAGACCCCTGGCCCCCTAGATCACAGAATTACGCAGTTCGGGTGGCCGGCCGAAGTCCCAGGCCAGCCGGACGGCAAGGTGGTATGAGTCAGGTGGCCTGCCGGAGAGTATGGACCACCTGACCCAGCTGCTCAGTCTTTCGGGTGGCCGGCCAGAGTTCTTAAGCCACCAGGACTGGAGGGGTGACCCATGATGTGGCTCCCCCACAGGAAGGCCCAATGACGGAAAACAGGGCCGGAAAGGGGGAACCACAATGGTGTCTGGTGGTGGATGAAGGGGGACCATGACGGTGTCTTGCAGAGGAGGAAGGGGAACCCTGATGGCGTCTGGCAGAGGAGGAAGGGGGAACATGACAGCGTCTGGCAGAGAAGGAAGGGAGACCATGACGTCCTTGGGCTGGCTGCTTCCACCCTCAATGGTCCCAGGTTGAGACACTGTAGCACCCGCGGTGGCTCCGGGCTGGAGCATTGCAGCACCCATGGTGGCTCCGGGCTGGAGCTCTGCAGCACCCACGGTGTCTCCGGGCCGGAGCTCTGCAGCACCTGCGGTGGCTCCGGGCAGGAGCTCTGCAGCACCCGTGGTGGCTCCGGGCTGGAGCTCTGCAGTACCCACGGTGGCTCCGGGCTGGAGCTCTGCAGCACCTGCGGTGGACCCGGGCTGGGCCAATGCTCCACCTGTGGTGGACCTGGGCTGGGCCAACGCTGCACCCATGGTGGACCTGGGCTGGGCCAACGCTGCACCCTCAGTGGGCCCGGGCTGGGCCAACGCTGCACCCTCGGTGTGCCCAGACTGGGCCAATGCTGCACACTCGGTGGGTCCTGGGCTGGGGCGTAGTTCCCATGGCGGGCCCAAGCTGGAGCACAGCACCCATATTGGACTGATGCTGGGACGCAGCACCCACGAGTGTCCCCGACCGGAACGCAGCACCCACGGAGACTCAGACCATGGAGGAGGAACCCACATGATAGCCTCGGGCAGAGGGGAGGCTGCATCCATGGAGGTCCCGGGCTGGGACGGAGCACCCAAGATGACCTCAGCAGGGGAAGCTGGACCCATGACATCCTCAGGTGGCGAGCCTGGACCCACAGAGTCATCTGGCGAGATTGAATCTTCCCCGACGACCCTGGTAGAAGGCTCAGAACAAACAGGGAGAGGTACAGGGTCAGGGTTGCCGGCAGCGTTGGAGCCTGGCAAGGTAAGCTAAGGCTCAGCTGATGGCTGCACCCAACTCTCTTCACCAAGAGCCAGGCAAGATCTCTCCAGGACGGAAAGGAGAAAAACAAAAGACAGCACTTGCCTGAGCTCGAACTTCGCCGCCGTCCAGGACTCCATTGATCCAGATGACGACATCTCAGACCCGGTCTCTTGGAGGTCCGGCTCCGGTTCCAACTCTGCTGCAGTGGCTTCCGCAGCAGGCATGATGGTGGTTGCAGTCCGGGGACCCCCAGGTGAAGTGGCCCACGCTTGTGGCTCTTCCACCGTGGCAGCTGGGGGTTGGCTCACCGCTGGCACTGGAACTGGTTCCTCCAGAGCCACAGGCTCCTTCTGCGTCCGGCGGCTCAATCACGGGGTTGGCACACACTCAGCGACCACAGGAGAGGACACAGAGAGGGCTGGTGAGCAATTTGTAACAGCAACAGGTGGGTAGAGCTCAGGGGACTGCTTTTTCTGAGCCTCTCTACTGGGAATCAGGCAAGGCATATCATCATAAATAGAAGTAGAATGAAATAAAACTTGCCTGTTTTCCTGGATCTGGATGTTGCTGTCTGTGGCCAAGGTGAACTTGGGCCCCTCTGTGGATTGTTGAGGAACCACCCCTGTAGTCACTGGGATAGACGTAACCGGGGAAAACATGGAGGACCTCTCGGCAGCAGGAGGACACGTCAAGGGGACGGAATTTGCAGCAGCAGTGGAGTGAGTGAGGGCTGACGGGACAGCCGGCGAAGGAGAAGGAGAAAGAGGAACTGCTGCAGGGATTGTCGGGCTTGGCGTAAGGTAAATGGCTGCCAAGAGGCGGGGGAATTCCTCCGGCGGTCCGGAGCGGGACGACGTTGCCGCCGTGGAGCTGATGGAGCAGGCGAGGAGGAGGCAGATGGCATCGGCGGGAGTGGAGGAAGGAAGAGTCTTACCACCCGAGAATGGAAGCATACGCTGGGTTTGACTTCCAGCAAGTTGGCTACTCCACCCCAGCACAGCTTCTCATCCTTACAGGATGAGCAGTTTCGGGCACCAATCGCCATGTCCTCGATCATGGAGACAAACTCCAGCTCATCCCGACTCCACTTCTTCCTCCTCCGGTCAGGTTCACCTGCAGGAGACATGGCAGCTCTGCCGGACAGGTGAGTGAAAAAAGGAAAAAATTCAAAAGACAAAAAACACACTACAGCAGCTGGGCCCTGACTTGGCGGCAACATTCTGTCATGAATTGGCCCCTTCAGGGCAGAAAGACAAGCCCAGGTGCTGAACTGCAGTGTGACATTTATTAACAAAGAGAACAAAATTCCAAAACAGTGCTGAACAGACAAAAAGGCAAATAAAGGTAACTTACGAGTGACACTCCAGAGCCGGAGAGGCTCTGGAGGAGAAGAGAAATAGACTTGGAGGAATAAAGTCCATTAAACTCCAAACAGTCCAATGTTTCAGCAATGAGACAATGAACAGGCAGTGCTTAAATCATCATCATCATCATCATCATAGCAGTCTGCTGTGGGCGACAATGACTGTTTCATTTAGGTCTGATCAGATTCCTCCACACAGCTCTGTCCTTTGCCTTCCGCTTCCAGGAACTCCTGTCTATATCCAACTTCTTCAGGTTTCTTTTTACAGTGTCTTTAAATCTGAGCCTTGGTCTACCCTGATTGTGTTTGCCCTCGCATAACTGTGAGTAGAGTAACTGCCGAGAGAGACGCTGGTGATCCATCCTCTCAACATGTCCGAGCCATCTCAGGTTCATCTGTATTAGCATGTCCTCCATTGATGGTAGACCAGCTCATTTCAGCACTTCTGTGTTGGTTTTCTTGTCTTTCCATGAGATGTTTATTATGGCTCGAAGGTGTATCATCATGTACGCGTGGAGTTTCTTTACCTGCACCCTGTACACAGTCCAAGTTTCAGCACCGTACAATAGAGTAGCCAGTACTGTCGCTCTGTACACTTTGCATTTCACACAGATAGACACATGTTGATTGTTCCACAGTCTCTCCCTCAAGTTTCCAAACACAGCACTCACTTTTCCCATTCTGAGAAATAGTTCATCCTCCAGCCTAGCATTCTCTGAAACAGTACTCCCGAGATAACTGAAAGGCTTACACTTGACTAGTGGCTCTGTACCAATGCTGATCTCTTCTGTTAGTAATGTTGATAACTGGAACTTTGGTGGTTGATAGAGGCACTTTGTCTTCTTGATGTTGATTTTGACGCTGAATTGGCTAAACTGCTCTTGCAAATTTCTCCACTAAAGATTGTATGTCTTCCGCACTGTGTGCAACTAGAGCACTGTCGTCGGCAAAGAGCATTTCTCTTACTACCTTTATCGATGTCTTACTCTTGGCTTTAAACTGTACCACATTGAACAAGTCTACTTCTTTCCTTGTTTGAATGTATACTCCTTCTGAAGTGTCTTTGAAGGCCACCTCAAGCATGGCTGCCAGATATAGCGAGAACAATGTAGGCGCCAGCACACACTCTTCTTTCACTCCGTTGCTTACTGAAAAGTCTTTAGACACTGAACCACTCATTGCCACGTTTGCTTGCATACCTGTATGGAGTGCCTCGATCAGGTTGACAAACTTCTCTGTACAGCCATATGTCTTGAGTACCTACCAAAGTCCTTGTCGCGATACAGTATTGAAGGCTTTACTGAAGTCGATGAAGACTACATAAAGCGGCATGTTCTGTTTGATACACTTTTCTTGAACCTGTTTCAAGCAGAAAATCATGTCCATTGTGCTTCTTCTACTTCTAAAGCCGCACTGGGTTTCCGGTAGTACATTCTGCGAGATGTGTTCATTGAGTCTGTTCAGTAGTACACGTGAGAGAATCTTACCAACAGTTACTAGCAGTGATATACCTCGGTAATTTCCACAATCTTTCCTGTCACCTTTCTTGAACAAAGGCACAATACTTGCATCCTTCCAGTCTTGAGGTACTTTCTGGGCATCCCATATCTCTTGGATGAACTTGTGTATGCAGTTGGTCAGCTGAACACCCCCAAATTTCCACACTTCTGCTGGAATTCTATTGCTTCCTGGAACTTTAACATCCTGTGTTGTCTTGATAGCTGCCATTAGTTCATCAAGATTTGGTGGTTCATCCAGACTTGATACAACTGGTCACTTCCCTAGAGCTTCTTTAGCCTCTTCAGTGAGATCTCCAGGGTTGTTTAGTAGTTGGTCAAAGTGATCTGCAAATCTGTCCAGGATCACGTCTTTCTCCTGCAAAACCATTTCACCATCCATAGCCTTGAGTTGGGGCAATCCTTTGGATTTAGGGCTGTAGATTTCTCTCAAACCTGTGAAGAATGTTTTCATGCCCTTCATGTCTGCTGCAGTTTGAAGTTCCTCCACTTTTTCATCCCACCAGTTGGACTTCATCTCTCTGGTGTACTTCTGTAGTTCACTCTGAGCCTTTGAGTATTTCTTCTTCTTCGACCTTGTGTTACACTGTAGATTTTCCTGCCTAGCTGTATTCCTCGCTTCTAGTAGTTTCTTCAGATGTTCATCATGCTCATCAAACCAATCTTGATGTTTCCTCTCAGGGTGGCCTAAAAAATCACTCACAGTCTGATACACTGTATCCTTCAGTGTTGCCCATTTCTCTTCTATGTCATTTTCTGAGTTGTTGCTGTCCCAGTCTTTCAAGTTTTCATCCATTTCCTGTGTAAGTTCTTCCTGCTTCTTTTGGCAGTTCAGGGTGTTAGTGTTTAGCTTCCGTGGTGGCTTCACACCCGTCCTGCAGTGCTGTTTTCGTCTGTAAATCCTTAATCTAAATCTCAGCATAACATGATCAGTACCACAATCCGCACCTCTCATTGCTCTGGTGTCCAATACATCCCTTATGTCTCTCTGCCTTACTATGATGTAGTCTAACAAGTGCCAGTGCTTTGATCTTGGGTGCATCCATGTGCACCCAAGTGCTTAAAAACATGGGGGGAAATGAGCCACAGGTGTGAGTCGCTGAGCAAGCAGGTGACCTAATTAGACTAACTGCTCACAGCTGAAGTGACAGAAGAGCAGACTGTGAGCAGCTCGTGGGGGGGAGTCTGGGAAAGAGGAGGCATAAGTGTCCACAAACCAAAATATAGACAGAAACTAACAAAATTAAATTAACAGATATGCAAAACTTAGAAATACAGTGAGAGTCTGAGCTCTGTGAATACATATGCTCAGACACATGACACTAATTGCATATTTAAATGGAGGCGTGTCAAGGGAGGAGTCCGGTATTTCCTCACATGCATTCAATTTCAAGTAGATTGGGCTATACCAAGGAAATGTGCTTGGATTCCTTCATACGCACTGTTTCATACGTCTGGATTTTTTTTGCTTACTGAATTTTCTTGATTTAAACATACATCATCTTTCAGCAGGAAATCCATGCAAGTCTTTATACATGAGGCCCCTGGAGTTAGTAGGTACTGCTGTTTCAAAGAAAACAATAAGTAATGCACTCAACCAACATGGGCTCTATGCCCATTCACCTTGCAAGACTCCATTGCTGAAGAAAAAGCATGTTGATGCTTGTTTAAAGTTTGCTGCACAACATTTGGGTAAGCCAGTAAAATACTGAGAGAATATAGTTTGGTGAAATTAGACCAAAATTGAACTTTTGGGATGCCACAACACACAGCATGTTTAGAGAAATGGCACTGCACATCCCATCATGGTGTGGGGGTGTTTTTCAGCACATGATAGGCAGACTTCATATAATTGAAGGATAGATGAATGGACAAATGTACAGAGACATCCTTGATAAGAACTTGTTTCCATCTGCCAAGATGCTGAAGATGAAACAAGGGTGGACATTTCAGCAAGACAGTGATCCCAAACACACAGCCAAGGAAACCCTCAACTGGCTCTAGAGCTACTAGAATGGCCCAGTCAGTCACCGGACCTGAATCCAGTTGAAAATCAGTGGAAGGAACTGAAGATCATAGTTCATAGAAGACACCCATGGAACCTTCAAGACTTGATGACAGTTTGTGTGGAAGACTGGGCTAAAATCACTCCTGAGTAATACCTGTGCCTAGTTTTCTCCATACAGGAGGCGTCTTGAAGCTGTTATTGTCATGTGCAGAGCTGATGTTTTGGCTCTGCCCATGATTTGTGGCTGTAGTTTCTGATTTGTTGTTAATTGGTCCCAGCTGGCAGTTTGAGCCTGTGCTAGGCCTTTGCCAGTCTACAGCCACACTCCCCTCTCTGCCAGATACTCACCAGCTGTCAGTTGTTTCTCATTTGTTCTGGCACACACGCGCACTCATACACAGACTCCCGCCACACACCAGCATCCACTTGTCACTCATTAGCCTCCTTGGTATTTATTGGGTGACAGTGGGGGCATTCAGTGTCGTGGCGTAAGTCTTCACTACACGGTCAGTCTGTAGTCACCGGCTTATGTGTTCCCTGGAGCTGTTGGCACCCCTTTCCCATAGACTTCTGCTGTGTTGTTTCCGCTGAGCCCGCTGAGCTCCAACACCCTCTGTAAGTCTCTCTCCTATTTTCATTCGCGGCCCAGTTCCGCCCTGGGAGCGTTACCTGCCAACTGAGCTCAGGCGTGCATTGATTGTGTGCCAGACTGTATCGCCCAACTGAACATTTTCTTGTATTTTGTGTGTTTTTTGAGTTGTCCCATTCTGTTAATAAAACATTCACTTCACCTGTGTTTTGGGCTCGAACTAATTCAACTGTTTGCTGCGAGATTATGCAGCGGACATGACAGTACGCCACAACCAAACTGAGCCCAAGCGGTGAAGTGGCGTGTTCCAAATACCTTTTCAGAGCATGATGTCCTCGACGAGCTGTTCCCACACCGGCAAAGGTGGATGGGTAATGGGACATCCCAGTGCAGAGGAGCAGGAGGCAGCCTGGCTGATCTGGGAGTTGCTGGAGGACGTTTATGACACCATCAGTCCCGGAGAAAGACTGGACTGCCTCAACGGAGTGTTAAGGATCCTGGGGGCTCATCGGGGCATATGGAATCACCCCCAATATTCCTAACTGCTGTCTGTTATCTGCACTCTCGAACAGGCTTTTCCTGACCTGAGGAGAAGGGCTTTCTGCACTAAGCCACAGCAGAAATGCTCTTCTCAGCCGGTGGCCATCTTTTCCTCCGCTCCATCTCCTGCAACAAGATGGCCACAGCCAGGTTGACGGCATTGACGTTATCCGGCCTCAGATTCCCGGAAGAATAATCCTGCCCCGCTAACTGCTTCTCTCCCTACACTGAGCCCAGTTATTCCCACAGCGGATCCTCTTCTCCTAGACTTCTGCGGTGTTGTTTCCCCAGAGCCCGCTGCACTCCGGTGCCCTCTGTAAGTCTCTCTCCTATTTTCATTTGCTGCCCAGTTCCGCCCTGGGAGCATTCCCTGCCAACTGAGCTTGGGCGTGCATTGATTGTGTGCCAGACTGTTTCGCCCAACTGAACATTTTCTTGTATTTTGTGTGTTTTTTGAGTTGTCCCATTCTGTTAATAAATATGCTCACTTCACCTGCATTTTGGGCTTGAACTAATTCAACTGTTCACTGTGAGATTACGCAGCGGAGATGACAGTTATTACCAACAAAGGCTTTTCTACTAAATGTTAAATGAATTTCACCAAGTGTGTTCAATACTTATTCCCTGTGTCATTGCACTTTATTAAATATAACTTGTTTTGTGAACACAGTTGCCTTGATTTCTTTGCATGTATGGATTACTCGGGTTGTTACTGATATCTGGCGAAAATCTCAAGTCAGTGGCTCCATCAGAAATATGTTTAGTGAGAAAAATGTTGATGTGTTCAATATTTATTTTCCCTGTTGTAATCTGAAGCTCTGCCTTCACCCTCTTCCTCTTCTTGCTTTCCAAAGTCATTCTACAGACTACCATCTGATGCTGTCTAGTTACATTCTCCCCTGCCACCACCTTGCAGTCTCCTATATCTTTCAGATTTCTCCTTCTGCATAAGATGTAGTAGTCCTCTTGCGTGCACCTTCTTCCACTCTTGTAAGTCACCCTTTGTTCCTCTCTCTTCTTAAAGTATGTGTTCACCACAGCCATTTCCATCCTTTTAGCAAAATCCACAACCATCTGTCCTTCCACATTTCTCTTCTTAAGACCATACCTACCCAGGACCTCCTCATTGCTTCTGTGCCCTTCACCAACATGTCCATTAAAGTCCGCTCCAATCACCACTCCACCCCCCCCCCCCCCGCGAACACTCTCAACCACTTTATCCAACTTACTCTAGAATTCCTCTTTCTTTTCTACCTGACATCCAACTTGTGGGGCATACGCACTGACAGCATTCTACATCACACCTTTGACTTCTAGCTTCAAACTCATGATCCTGTCTGACTCCCTCTTTACCTCCTGAACACTCTTCACATACTCTTCCTTCAAGATTACTCCTACTCCATTTCTCTTCCTATCTACACCATGGTAGAACAGTTTAAATCCACCTGCAGTGCTCCTAGCCTTGCTTCCCTTCCATCTGATTTCTTGAACACACAGTATATCTACCTTTCTTCTGTCCATCATATCAGCCAACTCTCTTCCTTTACCAGTCATAGTCCCTACATTTAACGTCCCTACTTTGACCTCCACACTTCTACCTTTCCTTTTGTCTCTCTTCCTCCTAACATGCCTTCCCCCTCTCCTCCCCCTCGGTCTTCGACCTCAATCTTTGACCAACAAAAAGAACATGGCAAATGTAAAACAGTGTATATGGAAGGATGCTTAAATTTTACAGTATGTTGTCCCAAGCATTTAATTGATAACACACTTTTTTCAGACCATGTTGTTTTGTTTCAAGCAAGAAAAATAACATCAGTTTTTTAGCACATAAAGAGAAAAAGTTATGAAAAAAGCAATATTATAACACTATTGTATGCATATAGATGTAACGTTCAAAATATTGTAGATAGCCTTAGTTTAATCTCCACCATTTTTCCTTTTTGTGACTGCATTGTTAGCTACAGTTTCAAATTGAACATATGCTACTTTTGTTCATAGTCAAACATTGTTTGACGAACAATATTGTACATTTTTTATATTTTAGGTTGGAATCACCTTGGTAGCAATGGGAAATAATCATCAGTATTTTTTTTCATACATTTTTTTTTTATACATACAGTATATTTCTAATGATGCTAGTCACATGAAACTTTTCCTAGACTTTTGGTAATAACAAGAAAATCCACAGATAGACAGAAATCCAAGCATTTAATGCATAAAGTAAAGCTGTGTGTGATAAAGTGGAATGAAACAGAAAAACAGTATTGAACTCATTAGAAAAAGCACTAAACCAAGGCATTGTAAGACACAGAATCAATTGAAATCCATAACATGTTAGGAAGCAGTTTTATATCCTCTCTGTGGAAATTAATATCAGCTTTGGAGGTTCTCTATGAGTGGCTGTAAAAAGTTGTTTTTGTTACCAAACTGTCATGCAAGAAACATCTCATGCTGGGTAAAAGCCAAGAGCTCTCCAAAGACCTTCACAACCTGATTGTTCCAAAATACATTGATAGATTTGGTTACAGATGTACGTACAGTATATCAAATCTTCTCAATCTTCCAGTACGCACCATTATGACCATTATTTGTAAGTGAAAGGAACATCACTCTACCATTACCTGGGCCTGGACAGGAGTTCATCACAAGATATATTATCAGAAAGTCAGAAGGATAGTCAGAGGAGTCACCTAAGAGCCAAGGATGAATGACAAAGAGCTCCAGAAAGACTTGGAGGCAGCAGGTACAATTGTGACAGAGAAAACAATAGTGCACTCCATTGTTATGGGCTCCACACACAATCACCTCACAAGACTACATTGTTAAAGAAAATGCATGTTGAAGCGTGTTTAAAGTTTGCTAAGCAGCATTTAGGTAGGCTGATGAAATAATAATAACGCATCAGATTTATATAGCGCTTTACAAATAGATACATTATTCATTCACTCCAGACAGACAATGGTAATGGCACGCTACTATTCTAGTCACAGCTGCCCTGGGGCAGGCTGACGGAAATGTGGCTACCAATCTGCGCCAATGGCCTCTCCGGCCACTACTGAACATTTATACACGTTCATACCCAGTGTTATGGACGCTGGAGGCAAGGTGGGTAAAGTGTCTTGCCCAGGGACATGACGACAGGATATCTGGGGAGAGCAGGATTCGAACCGCCAACCATCTGGTTATTGAACAACCTGCTCTACATCCTGAGCCACTGCCACCCTAAAGTAGTAGGGGAATGCAATGTGGCAGACGAGATGAAAATAAAACTTTTTGGCTGTAATACTACACATCATGTTTGGACGAGAAATAGTATTGTATATCACCCAAAATACACTATTCCAACAAGGAAGTTTGGAGGTTGAAGCACCACTTGCAGGCTTCATATAAATAAATAAACAATGAAAGGAGCCATGTACTGGAGTATCTGTTGCCATCCAACAGGATGATGACGCAGTGGTGGACCTGTGGAAATTTGTGGAAAGTACTAAAGATCAGGATTCACAAGACCCCCCCCCCCCCCAAAAAAAAAGGTAGATAAAAAATAAAAAGTCTCAGAGTACTGTGGGAGATTAGTTTGTTCATACAGGAACCACTTGTGGAAAGTACTAAAGATCAGGATTCACAAGACCCCCCCCCCCAAAAAAAAGGTAGATAAAAAATAAAAAGTCTCAGAGTACTGTGGGAGATTAGTTTCTTTATACAGGAACCTTCTTGAAGCTGTCATTGCAAAGGTTTTTCTTCAGAGTAATAAATAAATTTTAATAACCATGTTCAATAATAATTTTCCTGTTTCATTCCACTGTATTACATATAACTTTATGTATGGACTTTAATGCTTGATTTCTTTGTATGTATGGATTTCTTGGGTTTTTAACAAGTAGCCTCACTGGAAATAGATGTGCTAAAAATATTGATGTATTCAGTACTTAATCCCTGCATTGTACCTTGATTAAATAGGAGAAGAATACTGGTTTCAAGTGTTTTGGTACTGTTTATAATTTGATTTTGGAAATTGACATCTGGTGTGAAAATGATATGAAATATTTCAACAGTCGGTGAGTAATTATGTTTGTGATGTATTGTTAAATAATTAACTGTTTGTTGATGTATGATAATTGCCTAATCAGACAGTGGAGGTTTAAATCCTGTCTCCCTGCACAGAGCTGAATAATCAGCTAAGAAAGCAAGAGTTTATAGGGAGCCTCTTGCTTTATTTAATTTGACTGGTTTATTGTCCGAGGAAGTATGGTTGTTGGAACAGAAATTTAAAACATGACACTACAGTGTTTCCTCTGGCTTAAAGACCTTGATGTGGTGGCAACATATTTTTTGGTGGGGAGGAGGGACAAAACACATGACTCTATTGTAACCGGAAGATGTTAATTTTATACTATTTATTTCTCTTTTTTAAATTTTGCACGGTAAATTTGCATATGGAACTTATTATTTGAAGTATTGTGCAACCAAAGCTGAAATGTTGGTTTATTGAGCCAGGTGGGGTCCCACCCAGACATCCTGTGTTTGGACTTTTTACTGGCGTCATCCTTCTCTCCTCCGTCTGCTCTCACCTCTCCTGGACCCTCTGCCTGAACACTTTCCTCTCCTTGGCTCATCTTGTCTGTCTCATCTTTCTCTCTCTGAGCTCTGTCTAATTCAGGTTGTCTCTTTGTCTGTGGTGGTATACAAACAGGTTAGAAAATACCAAGTGTCACGTTTTGTCCTGCAGGATTTTTTTTTGTCATGGTTTACATAAATGACAAAAAATATGTGTATTTTTTGTATTTTTATTTTAGTGTTTCTTTTTTCCATTGAGAGAGTAGGAAAGGAAAGTGAAAGAAAAGAAAAAAACATTCATAATTGTAATTTACTCATGCATACTTAAATTATATGATTAGAGGTGGGTATATTAGCCAGAAATTTGACTCATGTAAAAGCAGTGCTATGAAATTAATAATTAAAAGTAAACAACCCAAAATTTCTAGTTAAGGATACAAAAGGCACCCACTTCAGAACTTGAGTAATGACTTCAGTCTTGAAGGTTTGAGGTTTTTCTCAAATTTATAACAGTTTTCTTATAGTTTTCTACTTTTCTCTGTAAATTTATCTAAATTTGAACCATCCATCCATCCATCCATCTTCTACCACTTTTCCGGAGGTCCGGGTCGCGGAGGCAGCAGTTCAAGCAGAGAAGCCCAGACTTCCCTCTCCCCAGCCACCTGCTCCGGCTCTTCAGAGAGGATACCAAGGCGTTCCCAGACCAGCTGGGAGATATAGTCTCTCCACGGAGTCCTGGGTCTGCCCCGGGGTCTCCTTCCAGTGGGACGTGCCTGAAACACCTCAAGTGGGAGGCATCCAGGAGGCATCCTAATCAGTTTCCCATACCACCTCAACTGACTCCTTTCAATGTGGAGGAGCAGCGGTTCTTCTCTGAGCCTCTCCCGGATGACTGAGCTCCTCACCCCATCTCTGAGGGTGAGTCCAGCAATCCTACGGAGAAAGCTCATTTCAGCTGCTTGTATCCGCAGTCTTGTTCTTTTGATCATTACCCAAAGCTCGTGACCATAGGTGAGAGTAGGAACGTAGATTGACTGGCAAATCGACAGCTTTGCCTTAGAACTCAGCTCCCTCTTCACCACAACAGACCGGTACAACATCCGCATCACTACAGATGCTGCTCTGATCCGTCTGTCAATCTCTCTCTCCATTCTCCCCTCACTCGTGAATAAGACCCCAAGATACTTAAACTCCTCCACTTGGGGCAGGAGCCTGTCCCCAACACAGAGAGGACAATCAACCTTTTTCCGGCTGAGGACCATGGACTCAGACTTGGAGGTGCTGATTCTCATCCCAGCCACTTCACACTCAGCGGCAAACCGTCCCAGCAATAACTGTAGGTCATTGCTGGATGAAGCCAACAGGACAACATCATCTGCAAACAACAGAGATGAGATCCTGTGGTCGCCAAGCATGACACCCTCCATTCCCTGGCTGCGCCTAGAAATCCTGTCCATAAAAATTAACAGGATCGGTGACAAAGGGCAGCCCTGGCGGAGTCCAACTCTCACTGGGAATGAGTCCGACCGAGTGTTGGCAATACGAACCAAACTCTCACAACGGTCGTACAGAGACCGAATAGCTCATAACAACAAGCCCGATACCCCATACTCCCGAAGCATCCCCCGCAAAAAACCACGAGGGACGCAGTCGAATGCCTTCTCCAAGTCCACAAAACACATGTAAACTGGTTGGGCAAACTCCCACGAACCCTCGAGAATTCTCGAGAGGGTAAAGAGCTTGTCCAATGTGCCACGACCAGGACGAAAACTGCATTGCTCCTCCTGAATCCGAGGTTCAACCAACAGCCGGACTCTCCTCTCCAGTACCTTGGCATAGACCTTCCCAGGGAGGCTGAGGAGTGTGATCCCTCTAAAGTTGGAGCACACCCTCCGGTCTACTTTTTTGAAGAGAGGAACCACCACCCCGGTTTGCCATGCCAAAGGCACTGCCCCCAGCCTCCACGCAATGTTGCAGAGGCATGTCAACCATGACAGCCCTACAACATCCACAGCCTTGAGGTACTCAGGGCGAATCTCGTCCACCCCCGGGGCCCGGCCACCAAGGAGAATTTTAACCACCTTGGCGACCTCAGCCCCTGTGATAGGCGAGTCATCCCCCTCGTCCACAAGCCCTGCTTCCTCTATGGAAGGTGTATCAGTGGGATTGAGGAGATCCTCAAAGTACGGTGGCTGCACGGTGGCGCAGTGGTTTAGCACTGTGGCAGCACAGTTTTACCCTTGGCCGGGGGATCGCAGGGATCATGAGATCGTGGGTTCGATCCCAGCCCCCGACCAACAGTGAGCTGTGTGGAGTTTGCATGTTCTCCCCGTGTTGCGTGGGTTTACTCCGGGATTTCTCCGGTTTCCTCCCGCACACCAAAAACATGTAGGTTTAGGGCGCTCGCGCACGCAGCGACCAGCAGCCGGTGGCTTGTCACCAGACTGCAAACCAAGTCTACCTACGGGTACAAATAAGTAACAAAAAAAAAAAAAAAGTATTCCTGCCACTGCCCGACGATATCCCCAGTCGAAGTCAACAGCGCCCCATTCGCACCATACATAGTGTGGACAGGGAGCTGCTTTCCCCTCCTGAGCCGCCGGACAGTTTGCCAGAACCTCTTCGAGGCCGTCCGAAAGTCGTGTTCCATGGCCTCACTGAACTCCTCCCATACCCGGGTAAATGTGAACCATTTTCCTCAAATTTGTAATGTTGTCTTGTAAAGTTGTTGTTTCTTGTACATTTGAGACTTTATTATAAATTTGTGGATTTTATGGCTATTTTTGTCTATTTTTTATAACAAAATTACTATTTTTCTAATAAATTTGAAACAGACTGTGGTAAAATTTTGACTTTTTTTTTCCTTATACAATTTATGCTTTTGACCATAATTTTGCAGAGCAGAACAGGACAATAATTTAATTCTGATTTCAAAGAAAAAATATCAATAAAATTATATTTAATGAAATAAATTAACTTAAATTACCAAAGATTCAATTATTTCTATTATAATATTTCTATATATTTATAGCTTTTTAGAATGCTCCTCATCAACTAGACAGCAGGAAAACCCTCCCTTATTCTGAAATCCAAATGTTGGCACATTTAGTTTGTCTGAAGGCTAAAGTCATTGACTTTGTTAATTTCGGTCTTCTTAACTTGCCAGGTACATAATGGTGAACATAACGTAGTTAATACTGTAGGGGCTGGTGAAATAAATCCTCAGCAATTCATCAGTCCCCCTTGCCTTTCCCTGCATATGAAGCCGGCTGCATATGAAGCCTAACCACACCTGTTTGCTAAGCGACTCTTTATTGTTCCAGCTACTAGCGGGTTAAAACCACCATAAATGCTTTCACTGCTTACAAACCTCTTCTGCCTTTTTTTTTTTTTGCATTTAAAGTACTTTAATTAGCTCATACTTCTCTCGGACAGCGACGCTAGTAGCCAGACACTCTGCCTACCGACTGGAAAACACGGGTAGGGCGCTTCCAAACTCCGCGCGGATGATGGTCATGTGTGTTGTTCATGTGCGTGCTTATGGAGCATCATTCATTCGTATTTTTTCTTAAATTTATATTTCCTTGGAGTGGCGGCATAACTTCAAGGGTGGTGGTCTGCCACACGGAAATGTTACCAGAGGAAACCTTGCACTATCACAGTCATAGAGAAAGTTCAACAATGATTAGACTTATTAAATAACACTTTGATGTTTTAATGAACTGCTGTGCTTTTGTTTAGTCATTGTGGAGTCTGATTATTTACAGATGGGGTGCATAGAATAGCCAGGATCTCTTACATCTGTTATCTGAGGAAAATAAAATTTAAACCCACTTTTAACCTCTAATATAATCCAAGTCATATAAAATAATATTAGAAAGTGATAAATAAAATTTTCCTCATGAGAAGGATGATGATTTAAAATCTGATGGAAAAAAAACTGATGCAAGCAAAACTTGACTCGTCCCCTGCTGAATCAGTAAAATCAAAGTAACTCAGAGTACAAGCAAATGTACTTGAATATAAGTACAGGACAACAGAATTTATCAGAAACTTTGACTAAATCCCACAAGGTTCTCCTACTGAAACACTAACACATCTTTTTCCAACCTTCCAAATAGGATTCAGTGGACCATTTAGATATGTTGATGTCAGTAGGCTACATTGTACAAAATATTACTGTGTTTCACAGTTTCAGATGCATTAAATTCTTCCTAAGAGACTGAATTCAAATTATATACTTCACACCATTCTGGCTTATTTGGTTATATTTTGGCCATGATATCTGGGTAGATGGGGCTGCTATCGTTAGCTGGTTGCCACAGCTATATAGTCTATCCTTCTCCTCCAGACACGTTTTCTCAGGTAGCTCCTCTACCAACCCTTGACCATACACCGCGTTCCAAATTATTATGCAAATGATATTTGTCTCTGATCTTCCTAAATAGTTGACGCAAATGACGGTCAGTATAATTTTCAAGTCATCAACCATGAGAGCATAATTCAAATTTTATTGAACAAACCTCCCAATAACTATTTTTTTGCAAAAATAGAAAAACTCAAAATGCACTGTTCCAAATTATTATTCACAACAGAGTTTCAAAACATTTTATTGGTTGCAAAGAACTGAAAATGGTCATTTGTTGAATTTGCAGCATTCGGAGGTCATATTTACTGAAATCAAAAGCTATTTCAATCAAAAACATCTTAACAGGCCAAGTTACATGTTAACATACGACCCCTTCTTTGATATAGCCTTCACAATTTTTGCATCCATTGAACTTGTGAGTTTTTGGAGAGTTTCTGCTTGAATTTCTTTGCAATGGGCTGCACGGTGGCGCAGTGGTTAGCACTGCAGCAGCACAGTTTTACCCTCGGCCGGGGGATCGCGGGGATCATGAGATCGTGGGTTCGATCCCTGCCCCCGGCCAACAGTGATCTGTATGGAGTTTGCATGTTCTCCCCGTGTTGCGTGGGTTTACTCCGGGATTTCTCCGGTTTCCTCCCACATGCTAAAAACATGCAGGTTAGGGATACGGGGCGCTTGCGCACGCAGCGACCAGCAGCCGGTGGCTTGTCAACAGACTGCAAAACAAATCTACCTACGGGTACAAAATAAGTTAAACAAAAAAAAAAAAGATTTCAAAATAGCCTTCCACAGCTGCTGTTTTGATGTGAATTGCCTCCCACCCTCATAGATCTTTTGCTTGAAGATGCTCCAAAGGTTCTCAATAGGGTTGAGGTCAAGGGAGGATGGGGGCCACACTATGAGTTTCTCTCCTTTTATGCCCACAGCATCCAGTGACACAGAGGTATTCTTTGCAGCATGAGATGATGCATTGTCATGCATGAAGATAATTTTGCTACAGAAGGCACGGTTCTTCTTTTTGTATCATGGAAGAAAGTGGTCAGTCAGAAACTCTATATAGTTTGCTGAGGTCATTTTCACACCTTCAGGGACCCTAAAGGGGCCTACCAGCTTTCTCCCAATGATTCCAGCCCAAAGCATGACTCTGCCACCTCCTTGCTGATGTTGCAGCCTTGTTGGGACATGGTGGCCATCCACCAACCATCCACTACTCGATCCATCTTGACCATCCAGGGTTGCATGGCACTCATCAGTAAACAAGACTGTTTGAAAATTAGTCTTCATGTATTTCTGGGCCCACTGCAACCATTTCTGCTTGTGAGCATTGGTTAAGGGTGGCCAAATAGTAGGTTTATGCACAACTGCAAGCCTCTGGAGGATCCTACACCTTGAGGTTGGTGGGACTCCAGAGGCACCAGCAGCTTCAAATACCTGTTTGCTGCTTTGTAATGGCATTTTAGCAGCTACTCTCTTAAATCTGATGAATTTGTCTGGCAGAAACCTTCCTCATTATGCCTTTATCTGCACAAACCCATCTGTGCTCTGAATCAGCCACAAATTTCTTCACGGTATGATGATCACACTTCAGTTTTTGTGACATATCTAATGTTTTCATACCTTGTCCAAGGCATTGCACTATCTGACGCTTTTCAGCAGCAGAGAGATCCTTTTTCTTTCCCATATTACTTGAAACCCGTGGCATGCTTAATAATGTGGAACATCCTTCTTAAGTAGTTTTCCTTTAATTGGGCTCACCTGGCAAACTAATTATGACAGGTGTCTGAGATTGATATCAGTGATCCAAAGAGCCCTGAGACACAATACCATCCATGATTGTTATAACCAATACCATCCATAATCCATAATAACACAATACCATCCATAATTGAAAAACAAAAAATTGAATGTTTATGACACTAAAATCACATTTGCATAATAATTTGGAACGTGTTGTATATTTTGTTCAGACACTTTTTTTTTGTCTTTTAGCTGGTCGCTTTTGGGGGTGCCACAGTGTATCATCACCTTATGTCACAATGATCTGCATGTTGATTTGGCAAGGATTTTTATGCTGGATGTCATTCGTGATACAACCCTGTCCATTTTTCTGGGCTTGGGACTGGCACAGGGAGTGCACTGGCTCGTGCACCCCCTGTGGCTGGGTAACCAATTTTCCTTCCTCCAATCTATTTGTGCTGCTCACCAAGCTAGAAGGCTTGACATATCATTTTTATGTGGTCTTTGGTATGACCTGGCTGGGACTCGAACCCATGACCTCCCGGTTGTGGGGCAAATGCTCTACAGTGGTGTGAAAAAGTGTTTGCCCCCTTCCTGATTTCTCATTTTTTTTTCCATGTTTGTCACACTTGAATGTTTCAGATCATCAAACAAATTTAAATATTAGACAAAGATAACACAAGTAAACACAAAATGCAGTTTTTAAATAAAGGTGTTTATTATTAAGGGTTAAAAAAAATCCAAACCTACATGGCCCTGTGTGAAAAAGTGATTGCCCCCCCCATTACAACATAAATTAGTTGTGGTTTATCACATCTTTAGAAAGCTGAGTTGAATTTCTCTAGCCACACCCAGGCCTGATTACAGCCACATCTGTTCTCAATCAAGAAATCACTGAAATAGGACCTGCCTGACAAAATGAAGTAGACCAAAAGATCCTCAAAAGCTAGACATCATGCTACAATCCAAAGAAATTCAGGAACAAATGAGAAGCAAAGTAAATTTCAAATCTATCTGTCTGGAAAAGGTTATAAAGCCATTTCTAAAGCTTTGGGACTCCAGCAAACCACAGTGAGAGCCATATCCATAAATTGTGAAAACATGGAACAGTGGTGAACCTTCCCAGAAGTGGCTGACCGACCAAAATTACCCCAAGAGCGCAGCAACGATTCACCCAAGAGGTCACAAAAGATCCCACAACAACATCCAAAGAACTGCAGGCCTCACTTGCCTCAGTTAAGGTCAGTGTTCATGACTCCACCATAAGAAAGAGACTGGGCAAAAATGGCCTGCATGGCAGAGTTCCAAGATGAAAACCACTGCTTTGCAAAAAGAACATAAAGGCTTATCTCAGTTTTGCCAAAAAACATCTTGATGATCCCCAAGACTTTTGAGAAAATTTTCTGTGGACTGACTAGACCAAGTTGAGCTTTTTGGAAGGTGTGTGTCCCATTACATCCGGCATAAAAGTAACACAGCATTTCAGAAAAGGAACATCATACCAACAGTAAAATATGGTGGTGGTAGTGTGATGGTCTGGGGCTGTTTTGCTGCTTCTGGAAGCCTTGCTGTGGTAAATGGAACCATGAATTCTGCTGTCTACCAAAAAAATCCTGAAGGAAAATGTTCGGCCATCTGTTTGCGACCTCAAGCTGAAGCACACTTGGGTTCTGCAGCAGGACAATGATCAAAAACACACCAGCAAGTCCACCTCTGAATGGCTTAAGAAAAACAAAATGAAGACTTTGGAGTGTCCTAGTCAAAGTCCTGGCCTGAATCCGATTGAGATGCTGTGGCATGACCTTAAAAAGGCGGTTCATGCTTGAAAACCCTCCAATGTGGCTGAATTACAACAATTTTGCAAAGATGAGTGGGCCAAAATTCCTCCACAGCACTGTAAAAGACTCGCCAGTTATCACAAACGCTTGATTGGAGTTGTTGCTGCTAAAGGTGGCCCAACCAGTTATTAGGTTTAGGGCCAGTCACTTTTTCACACAGGGCCATGTAGGTTTTGATCTTTTTTTTCCCTTAATAATAAACACCTTCATTTAAAAACTGCATTTTGTGTTTACTTGTGTTATCTTTGTCTAATATTTAAATTTGTTTGATGATCTGAAACATTTAAGTGTGACAAACATAGAAAAAAATGAGAAATCGGAAAGGGGGCAAACACTTTTTCACACCACTGTATCTCTAGGCCACGACTCCGGTTCATTTCGTTCATACACATTATTTTAGCTTATATTAGTATAGTATGCACAAACTATGGCCTGGACACCTTCTTGATCAGCACTAGTTAGCTGTTAGCAGATTTAGCTATTCACTTATTCAGCGTTGTTTCTGTGCTTGTTACATCCCAGGGACTGGCCTCTGATCATGTTTTATTTGAGCTTTTAAACTCTTTTAACCTCAGCCAGTATTTATTGTATTTACTTAGTCTGACAACACAAACTAAAAGCTATTCCTCTCAACCATGGCTTCCCTATTCAATCACAAAAGTCTCAGAAAAAATACAAAAGAATCAGGGTGGAGTCAACTGGGATTTATTAGCATTTAAAGTGATATGCCCATTTTGAGGAGAGCTTCCTCCCAATATGTAAAATGGTACTGTAATAATTAAACCTGAGTTGTTTTGAAGTCCAAACCAATTTGGACATTTTAGTTGTTCAAACATTATTATTTTGTAACTTGTTGCATTAGATACTGACATGCATTTGGATATCCTTGGGTGACGCGGTGGCGGAGTGGTTAGCACTGCAGCAGCACAGCAACTCACCCTTGGCCGGGGGATCCTGGGTTCGATCCCAGCCCCCGACCAACAGTGACCTGTGTGGAGTTTGCATGTTTTCCCCGTGTCTGTGTGGGTTTACTCCGGGATTTCTCCGGTTTCCTCCCACATGCCAAAAACATGCACGTTAGGTTAATTGGCATCAAACTGGGGATTCTAAATTGTCCTTAGGTATGACTGTGAGAGTGAATGGTTGTCTGTCTCTCTGTGTTGGCCCTGCGATGGACTGACGATCTGTCCAGGGTGTACCCTGCCTCTCGCCCAAAGATGCTGGGATAGGCTCCAGCCCCCCCCCCCCCCCCCCGCGACCCAAAAAGGATTAAGCGGAAGAAGATGAAAAAAATGAATGAATGAATGTGTTGAAATTCAATCAGTGTACTCATGTAAGATAATACGAAACATTGAACTCTCATTGTATGTGAGTTGCAAAAGGTTTAGTACTGTTTTCCTTTTTCAGTGATCATACACTACATGTTTTAACTAATACACATTGTTCCACATGCATTGTTTCACTGGGCAGAAGCCTCTTATATGGGCAAAGCAACAAAGGGAACATATGAGGACCTATATATATACAGTATACCTCCAAGTCCTTGAATTGACATAGGGAAAATGTAAGACGTGAGTGCAGGAGCAAAGAGAAGCGATAACAGGAGAATAGGGTAGGTAGTATCCACTAAGATGAGAGCCCAGCAGAGAAGCAGAAGTGTGAGTGTATGCGAGTGCGGGGGGGATGTGGTATAATGGTTAAGAACTCTTTGAAAAGGAAGCATACTCCAACAGCGTTAATCTGCTCAGTATCTGTATTCTACTGTCATGCTCTGGGCTCTCATCCGCTCCTCTCATTACTTCTGTTAATCTGTCGCTACTCAACCCATCCCGTCCCACCCCCTCCTCCTCTCCTCCTCTGTCTCCTCGTTTCTCTTTCAGGTGTCCCAGACGCTTTCATTTCCATTTCACACACAGTGATTTTATCTTTTATCAGTTTTCATCATATTTTGGCAAGACATTTGTTTGTCCCAGACTTTTTTTCCACCGTGGCCAGTGATTTGAATCATGATGAATATTTCAGAGAATTTTTTTTTTCCTGATTCACCAGGCTTTGCTCTGCAAGGGTCACAAAAGTCATTCATGTTTAGTCTTCATCGAAAATGTTTCTCCAGACTTATGTATTTAAAAAAAATATGCATACATACAGACATGGACAAATTTGTTGGTAACCTTCCATTCCAAAGAAAGAAAATCCCACAATAGTCATGGAAATAGCTTGAAACTGGCAAAAGTAATAATAACTAACTAAAGAATCATTTTAAAAACAAACTAATGAAACTGGCCTGGATAAAAATGATGATACCTTTAGAAAAGACAAAAAATAATTTGACCATAGGGACAAGTTAAACTAAGGCGTGTCCTGTAATTAGCATCACAGGTGTCTTCAAATTTGTAATCAGTCAGTTTGCCTATTTAAAAGGCAAAAATTAGTCAATGTGCGTTTTGGTCATAGCATGTACTACACTGAACATGTACCACAGAAAGCTAAGGGGAGAGTTGTCTCAGGAGATTTGAAGAAAAAATAGAGCATGTTAAAGGTAAAGACTAGAGGACCATCTCCAAGCAGACTGATGTTCCTGTGACCACAGTTGCCATTATTATTAAAAAGTATAAAGTTCATGGGACTGTAGCCAACCTCCCATGACATGGACGCAAGAGGAAATGCAACCCCAGGTTTATCAGAAGAATAGTGTGTATTGTAATAAAGACCCTAGGAAACCATCCAGAATCATTCATGTTGAACTCCAAGGTCGAGGTACATTGTTTTCTAATTGCGCTATGGGTTGCATTTTGGACAATAATGGACTCCATGGAAGAAGACTAGAAGGGCTCCATTGTTGTCAGAAAAACATTAAAAAGCCAACCAAAATGCACGCTGACAAGCCTCAAAGTTTCTGGGAGGTTGTCCTTTGAAGTGATGAGAGAAAACTGGAGCTTTTGGGCCAGTCACATCAGCTTTAAGTTTACAGAAGTAAAAAAAAAAAAGAAGCATACTGTCATGAATTGCCACTTGAGGTAGGAATGGAGACCCAAGCGCTGAACTGTAGTTTGTGATATTTATTGACAAAAACACAACAAGTCCAAATGGTGCGCCAACACAAAAAAATCCAAACTGAACATAAAGCAAACTTATGAATGGATGAATAAGTAGAGACACAGAGCTCACCAGAACAGGGAAAGGTTCTGGTGGAGATGAGTTAGCTTAGACTCCGGCAAAGAGGAAGAGAAATAACAGCCCTTAAGTAGGGCCAGCAACAAATGATAAAAGTGATAGCAGGTGCAGATCACATGAGTGGGCAGGAGGTAACAATGATTACAACTGGGGTCAGCTGGGAGTAATGAGAGGAGAGAAGACGGGACTGACAGCTGACAGGAGCACCGCCCACAACAGAGCAAAAAAAAACAAAGTGCCACTGACAGCTGCAGCCCCAGAGAGGGAGAGAGAGAGAAAACACAACAGTACAATATAAAGAACTAAATGCCAACAAATAAGGACTGCAGCTCTGATCCAGTCCGGTGGACCCGGACTGGGTCAGAGCTGCACCCACGATGGCCCCCGGGCTGGAACGTAACAAACACAGTGGGCCCACACTGGAGCACAGCACCCATATTGATTTCAGGCGGGGACACGGCACCCACGACAGTCCCCGACTAGGACACAGCACCCACGGAGACCTGGACTGAGGAGGAGCTGCACCTATGGAGGTCCAAGGCTGGGATGGAGCACCCACAACGACCTCATTGACGGGGAAGCAGCACCCTCAGAGGCCTCGGGCTGGGACTGAGCACCCGCAAAGACCTCATCTGGAGGGAGTGCAGCACCCACGGAGGTCCCGGGCTGGAACGGAGCACGGCCAACAACCTCAGCTGACGGGGAAGCAGCAGCCTCAGAGGCCCCAGGCTGGGACGGAGCACCCGTGATGAGGTCAGCTAGCTGGGAAGCAGCACCTACGGAGGCTCCAGGCTGGGACGAAGCACCCGCGACAACCTCAGCAGGAGAAGCTGAACCCACGAAGCTCAAGCTCAGGCAAGCGCAAGTGCCATCCAGGACTCCGTCGATCCAGGTGGTGACGTCTCGGGCCTGGTCCTCTGGAGGTCCAGCTTCGGTCCTGCGGCGGTGGCCCCTACAGCAGGCATTGTGGTGTATGCAGTCCCAAGGCCCTCCAGTGAAGTGGTCCACACAGGTGGCTTGCTCGACGTGGACACAGGAGGTCAGTTTTCTGCTGGCACTGGATCCTGCACTGCTGAGGCCAGGGGACGTTCCTACGTTGGCGCGGGATTCAGCTTGGTCTCAGCGCTGTCCCTCCATCCAGACCATGGCTGCGGGGCTGGAACCAGGTCCTCCAGGACCGCAGGCTCCTCTATCCTCAATCCTGTGGATTGCCTACAACAGAGCAAAAAACCCCAAAGTGCCACTGACAGATGCAGCCCCATGGGGGGAGAGAGCAAGAGAAACACAACAGTACAAAGAACTAAATGCCAACAAATAAGGACTGAGGGATAAATATAAACAAATACAAAATAAGAGGGTAGCAAAATTATGATGATATAAACAGGGGGATAAGACAAATAAGAAACAATATCAGATACAAGAAAACCAACCACAGAAAAAATGACAGGAACCAAAAACCCAAGATACAACAAATATACACATATGGAGAAAGGCCATGAGACTGAGCACGGTGGAAACCCTCAGTGCTCAGCTCATGACACATACAAAGAAAAGAATACTGTATCTACTGTGAAATATGGAGGAGGCTCAGTTATGTTCTGGGGCTGCTTTGCTACTTATCGTACAAGGTGTCTTGAATCTGTGCAGGGCATAATGAAATCTGAAAACTGTCTAGGCATTCTGGAAGGAAATGTGCTGCCCACTGTCAGAACGCTTAGTTTCAGTTGCAGGTCATGGATCCTCCAACAGAATAATGACCCAAAACACACAGCTAAAAACACTCAAAAATGGCTAAGAACAAAACATCGGACTATGGCCTTCTGTGAGCCCTGATCTAATTACTATTGAACATCTGTGGAAGGAGCTGAAACATGCAGTCTGGAGAAAGCACCCTTCAAACCCGAGACAGCTGGAGCAGTTTGCTCATGAGGAGTGGGCCAAAATACCTGTCGACAGGTGCAGAAGTCTCACTGAGAGTTACAGAAATTGCTTGATTGTAGTGATTGCATCAAAAGGTTCTGCAACAAAATATTAAGTTAAGGGTATCATCATTTTTGTTCAGGACAGTTTCCATCCATTCTTTCATCTTCTACCACTTTTCTGTTGAACCAAAATTCAAAAACAATGTCTGATTTTCATTAGTTAATTTTCAAAAAAAAAAAAACATTTATTTTTTACTTTTGTCAGTTTCAAGTTATTTCAGTGACCATTGTTTGATTTTCTTTCTTTAATGGAACGTTAAAAACAAATTTCTCCACGTCTGTACTGGGGCTTATTGTTTTCAAGTCAACATCTTTATCTTCTGCAGTTTGCCTAAAGCGGGGGTGTGCAATCATGTGCCATGGAGGGCCAAGACCCTGCAGGTTTTCTCTTCTACCCAGTCTCTTCAGCAGGTGTTTTCACTTATCAGCAATCAGTGGGAATAAATTCAGCGAAATCTGCTGTTGAAGACACTGGTTGGAGGTGAAGCCTGCAGGGTCTTGGCCCTCCATGGCACATGATTGGACACCCCTGGCCTAAAGCTATACAGACTATAAATGACCATTGTAAATAAAAGAAGAAATGATTATTCACCATAATATAAAATAAGCAATTGAGGACTTAAACTTACCTAGACAGTGTCAGTCAGAAATACCAAAGTTGACTGTGTCATTTTAAATAGATTTATATACATCTGTAGACTATTTTTGCATCACAAGGGTCACCACCTGTTGCTGATTTGCTCAAATGCTTGTATAAAGCAAAGTGTTATCTTCTGTGTACTGCAATATTTCAGCTATTCTAGGCAATCACATACAAGTACTCTTCTGTGCCCTAAATTAAAATACCTATATACATAAAATTGCAGTCATGTGAAAAAATTAGGACACCCTGCATAAGCCTGTGGTTTTTTTTTTAAAACATATTTGGACATATGGATATTTAATATCAATGTTAAAATACTGGGAGATTCATGTGTTACAACTAAACAATTAAAAATGAATTAAACACCTCCACATTCGTTCCCATTTAAAATGACTAAAATAAATGTTAAAAAATGCAAATATAAAAACAAAAACAAGGTTAGACATAGATATGTGAACATTTCTTAATAAAGAACTGAATATTTAATGGGGTGTCCTAATTTTTTCACATGACTGTATATAGGCATAGCCATTATTTGAGTCTGACCAAACATCTGGACCAATATTAACAATTTTCACATGTAATATTTATTTTGAATTATAAAGAAGTGTCATTAACCATTATTTTTTTCTGACTATTTATGACCATTGTGTAAAGGTAAATTTATTCCTATGGACCAAAATGTAATCATAACCCCTTGAGGGCTGGTTATCTAAAAAAAGAAAAGAAAAGTAAGCGAAAGGGAAATAATGCATAACATAACAGCAAAATGCTGTATGGTGTACATATCAGCAAGGGGATTCCTGCCTTTTTTGCTTGCTGTAGTCATTTTAATTTTTATTGAAATTTTAGCAGAAGCCTTGACTCTTTTTTTTTTATAAATGTACATTGGCTTCAGAAATCATTTATCTGATTGGTTGGTGGGCCCCTAAAAAATTAGTAATGTGTAATAACTTGCTAAACTTGAAAACATAAGCAAAGAATAAATATGTTTTCCGTAAGATGCAAATTTAAGATACATTGACTGGAATTTTAAACACAAGGAGTGAAAATACAGCTACAGCTATGATTCTGAATGTTACTGGTACATAGAATATCTTATATTAATACACAGATAGCTGCTGTCAGCTTTGTCCGACTACATTCTTCCACCACGTCTCCTCTAAATGTCTCTCTGTCCTCTGAGAGGCCACCATTGCATCCATCTGTGGATACACTGCATCAGCACAGACACAAACAAACACACACACACACACACACACAGACACACACACATCCATCTTTAAACATGCTGCATCAGCATGGAGACATGACACAACACCAGAGCCAAAATACATTCAAGGGCATTCAAGAATAGCCTTTCCGCACATAAATATTACTCTTTCACCTTTGGGCAACATTTTTCAGCGTTTAATTGTAGCATTGAATTTCTCCAAATATGACAGTGTTGGTTTTCTAGTATGGCGTAGATGTTCCTCTACACCTTCTACATTTTTTGTTCTGACGAGACTAGAGGGCTCTGGACGTTTATGCAGTCTGAAGGTAATATCAGCATCTCTACGTGCTGAGTCGTGAAGGCCCATTGCTATTGCTGCTCCTGCTGCTCCTGCTGTTGTGAACAGAATATCTAATCAGTTATGGCCTCATCCATCCTGTTAGTCTGCCCCCTCCCCAAACACACACACACACACACACACACACACACACACACACACACACACACACCATCACCACCATCGCACCAGAACAACTCCCCATCTTTCTCTTTGAACACAGATCACCTCTTCTCTCCCCACTGCACCTCCGACCACATCAACATATGGCTGATTTTAAACAGCGGCCTTTGTAATTCTTTGACAGTGATGCAGTTAAACAAACATTTAAATTAGACTGTAGATACATATGGTGTGCAGTGGGAGGGAGGAAAGCAAATGGAGAGTGGAAGCAACAGAACATTAATTCACCCCAGGATGGAGGGTCGTCTGCCAACTTGTTTTACTGTTTCTCTGCGTCACTCGGCAGCATGAGTCGTGTCTGTCCCTGTCTTCTCCTCTTCCCTCTGTCTGCCACTGACCTTGTGCTCTTCATCTGATCACAGTAGTTTGGACACTGCACAGCCATCCTTTTTGAAGCATAATCATTCTCTTTCACCCTTAAACACAAAAACACATATTGAGCACGAGCAGCAAAACACTTAATCTCCACTGCACCTACACTCACAGACACGAGCACGCAGTCTGATCTCAAAAAAGCAAAACGAGCCCTATTAAAACATGAGTATTCACCTCAGGTAGGTAATCATGCTAGAGTGGCCTTGGTGCCTGGTTAATGGTATTACAGACTGCAACGAGCAGGAAGTTGGAACCTGGGCATCTCTCTCTCATGCTGTGTCGCTGGATGTTTTGACCTGATACAGGTACATCTCAAAAAATTAGAATATCATGAAAAAGTTCAATATTTTTTGTCACTCATCTCAGAAAGTGAAACCCATATATTATATAGATTCATTACACATAGAGTGAAATATTTCAAGCCTTTATTTCTTGAAATTTTGATGATTATGGCTTACAGATAATGAAAATCCAAAATTCAGTGTCTCAGATAATTAGAATATTACATAGGACAGTGTTTCCTCTGGCTTAAAGACCATGGCACGGTGGCAACATATTTTTCTGGGGTGGGTGGGGGACACACGTGTATGAATATGCTAATTTTATACTATTTATTTCTTTTTTAAAATTTTGCACAGTAACTTTGCATATAATAATGCATCATATTTATATTTATTATTATTTATATATTCATATTTATATTTATATAGCGCTTTATCATAGACACTCAAAGACACTTTTTACAGATACATTATTCATTCACTCCAGACAAACAATGGTAGTGGCAAGCTACTGCTGTAGCCACAGCTGCCCTGGGGCAGGCTGACAGAAATGTGGCTCCCAATCCAGGCCAACGGCGTCTCCAGCCACCACCAAATATTTATACACATTCCCAGTGTTATGGACACTGGAGGCAAGGTGGGTAAAGTGTCTTACCCAGGGACACAACGGTAGGATATCTGGGGAGAGTGGGATTCGAACCGCCAACCATCCAGTTAATGGACGACCAAGTCTACCTCCTGAGCCACTGCCGTGCATATGGAACTTACAATTTGAAATATTGTACAACCAAGGCTTGAATGTTGGAATATTGGGCCATTTGGGGTCCCACCCAGACGTCCTGTATTTGGACTTGTTACTGGTGTCATCCTTCTCTCCTTCCTCTGCTCTCACCTCTCCTGGACCCTCTGCCTGAACACTTTCCTCTACTTGGCTCCTCTCTTCTGTCTCATCTTGCCCTCTCTGAGCTCTGTCTAATTCAGGTTCTCTCTCTGTCTATGGTGGCATACAAACAGGTTAGAAAATATCAAGTGCCATGTAAATTAAAGGAGACAACCAAAAATTTCTAGTTAAAGGTGCAAAGAGCACCCACTTAAAACTTGAATAATGAACTCCAGGTTTGAGGTTTTTCTCCAAAATTTATAACAATTTTCTTATAGTTTTCTACTTTTCTCTGTAAATTTATCTAAATTTGAAACCATTTTCCTCAAATTTGTAATTTCCTCTTATAAAATTGACTTTTCTTATACATTTGAAACATTATTATAAATTTGTGGATTATTTTAAGGCTTATTTTTGTCTGTTTTTTAAAATAAAATTACTGTTTTTAAATAAATTTGAAACAGACCGTGGTATTTTTTTTTTACTTTTTCCTTATAACAATTTATATTTTTGACCATAACTTTGCAGTCAGAACAGAACAATAATTTAACTCTCATTACAAAGAAAAACATATTAATAAAATTGTATTTAATGATTTAAATTAATTTAAATGACCAAGGATGCCTTTATTTCTGTTAAAATACTTCTATATATTTATAGTTTTTTTTAGAAATCTCTTCACCACCAAGAAAAACCTCCCTTATTTTGAAATCCAAATGCTGGCACATTTAGTTTGTCTGAAGGCTGCTGATGGATTAAAGTCACTGACTTGGTGAATTTCGGTCATCTTAACTTGCCAGGTACATAATTGGGAGCATAAGTTAATATTGTAGTGGCTGGTGAAATATGTCCTCAGCAATTCATCAGTCCCCCTTGCCTTTCCCTTCATATGAAGCTGGCTCCATTTGAATTCTAACCACATTTCTTAGCTAAGCGACTCTTCCGTTATTGCTCCCGTTTCCAGTGGGTTAAAATCATGATAAACGCCAGTGCTTACATACCTCTTCTGATTTTTTTCCCACGTTTAAAGTACTTTAATAAACTCATGTTTCTGTCGGACAGTCAAGCCTTATTATGCTGCATTTCCCCTCTAGTCCGCCTTGGTCCCCGTATGCTTTGGACGAGCCCAGCACGCACCCGGTGCTGTACATGCTCACTTTTTCATCTACCCAGGCCAAGCAGTTGACGCATGCACACAACCATCATTTGTAGTTTCACTTCCGGCCGATAGGTAGCGTCAAGGTGCTGACGCGCCAGGATTTGCACCAGCAAAGAAATGACGGACTTCTTCACAAAGTTTTTCTTCAAATAGAGTCCATTTCTGCTGTTTGACTTCCCAGTTTTCACCGCTTTTCCATGAAGATGCTGCTGCCGCTAGCAAGACGCTGCCTATTGACTGACTGGAAAGCTCGCGTGGGTGGGGCGCTTCTAAACTCCGCGCAGATGACGGCCACACGCATTGTTCGTGTGCGTGCTTGCGGAAAGTCATTGCTTCATATATTTTTCTTAAATTCATACTTCTGTCTTGGCGAGGCGGTAAATTTTCTGGCGAGGCGGCTCGCTACCGGGAAATGTTACCAGAGGAAACCATGTAGGATCAATTAAAAAAAGGTTGCTTTAAACAGAAATGTCAGACGTCTGAAAAGAATGTTCATTTCTATGCACTCAATACTTGGTTGGGCCTCCTTTTGCAAGAATTACTGCATCAATGCGGCGTGGCATGGAGGCGGTCAGCCTGTGGCACTGCTCAGGTGTAATGGAAGCCTAGGTTTTTTGATAGCGGCCTTCAGGTCATCTGCATTGTTGGGTCTGGTGTCTCTCATCTTCCTCTTGACAATACTCCATAGATTCTCTATGGGGTTCAGGTCAGGCGAGTTTGCTGGCCAATCAAGCACAGTAACACCATGGTCATTGAACCAGCTTTTGGTACCTTTGGCAGTGTGGGCAGGTGCCAAGTCCTGTTGGAAAATGAAATAGCATCTCCATAAAGCTTGTCAGCAGAAGGATGCATGAAGTGCTCTAAAATGTCTTGGTAGATGGCTGCGCTGACTGTGGACTTCAGCAAACACAGTGGACCAATACCAGCAGATAACACGGCAGCCCAAATCATCACTGACTGTGGAAACTTCACACTGGACTTCAAGCAACGTGGATTCTGTGCCTCCCCGCTCTTCCTCCAGACTCTGGGACCTTGATTTCCAAATGACATGCAAAATTTACTTTCATCTGAAAAGAGGACTTTGGACCACTGAGCAACAGTCCAGTTATTTTTCTCCACACCCCAGGTAAGACGCTTCTGACGTTGTCTCTGGTTCAGGAGTGGCTTGACACGAGGAATGTGACATTTGTAGCCCATGTCTAGGATTTGTTTGTGCGTAGTGGCTCTTGATGCACTGACTCCAGCCTCAGTCTACTCCTTGTGAAGCTCCACTAAATTCTTGAATGGATTTTGCTTGACAATCCTCTCAAGGCTGTGGTTATCCCTTTTGCTGGTGCACCTTTCTTCCACTTAACTTTCTATGAATATGCTTGAATACAGCACTCTGTGAACAACCAGCTTCTTTAGCAATGGCCTTTTGTGGCTTGCCCTCCTTGTGGAGGGTGTCAATGACTGTCTTCTGGACATCTGTCAAGTCAGTAGTCTTCCCCATGATTGTGTAGCATACTGACCCAGACTGAGAGACCATTTAAAGGCTCAGGAAACATTTGCAGGTGTTTTGAGTTAATTAGCTGATTAGGGTGTGACACCATGACTTTCCAATACTGAACTTTTTCACAATATTCTAATTTTCCAAGACACTGAATTTGGGGTTTTCATTATCTGTAAGCCATAATCATCAAAATTTCAAGAAATAAAGGCTTGAAATATTTCACTCTATGTGTAATGAATCTACTACATAATATATGGGTTTCACTTTCTGAAATGAGTGACAAAAAATATTGAACTTTTTCATGATATTCTAATTTTTTGAGATGTACCTATAACACACGGAGCTGTTGTTATGGAGGCCACTGCACTATAGCTCTCAAATAATGCAGTGGCATTGAAAAATTTAAATGGGTCAGGGGAGGGTTTGAACTTTCAAAGAGGATACATAGACATGTTATTTTAGATTAAACCTACTGTATGGACTAACAGTGAGATTCCTGGGACAGCACTGAAGCATTTGACATCCTTTAATACCAGTTTAACATGAGACACCTCAAGCGGTGAAGAGAGGCTAGCATGGAGGCATCTGGGCTAGGCTAATGCTAACCTAAACTGGAGAGCTGTTTCACACATGTTCCAATCCCTGGATGATAAAATGAACCACATCCAACTGCTGATGTCTACCCAGCTTGATTGCTGTGTTATTATTTTTATCGAGCCATGGCTAAATGGCAACACTCTGGCATCTGGGCTTGGTTACCAGCTAACCCAAACTTACCAACTATTTCCTGGCTAATTAACATGTCCTGGACAATAAAATAGACCAGATCCAACTTCGGAGGTTTTCCCAGTGTCATTGAAACATGGTGAAATGACAATATTCATATACAGCGGGGAAAATAAGATACAGACATGGACCAAATTGTTGGTACCCCTCTGTTAATGAAAGAAAAACCCACAATGGTCACAGAAATAACTTGAATCTGACAAAAGTGGTAATAAATAAAAATTCTATGAAAATTAACCAATGAAAATCAGATAATGCTTTTCAATTGTGGTTCAACAGAATTATTTTAAAAAAACAAACTCATGAAACAGGCCTGGACAAAAATGATGGTACCCTTAACTTAATATTTTGTTGCACAACCTTTTGAGGCAATCACTGCAATCAAACGATTTCTGTAACTGCCAATGAGACCTCTGCACCTCTCAGCAGGTATTTTGGCCCACTCCTCATCAGCAAACTGCTCCAGTTGTCTCAGGTTTGAAGGGTGCCTTCTCCAGACAGTATGTTTCAGCTCCTTCCACAGATGTTCAATAGGATTTAGATCAGGGCTCATAGAAAGCCACTTTAGAATAGTCAAATGTTTCGCTCTTAGCCATTCTTGGGTGTTTTTAGCTGTGTGTTTTGGGTCATTATCCTGTTGCAAGACCCATGACCTGCGACTGAGACCAAGCTGTCTGACACTGGGCAGCACATTTCTCTGTAGAATGCCTTGATAGTTTTGAGATTTCATTGTACCCTGCACAGATTCAAGACACCCTGTGCCAGATGCAGCAATGCAGCCCCAGAACATAACAGAACCTCCTCCATGTTTCACAGTAGGGACAGTGTTCTTTTCTTGGTATGCTTCACTTTTGCGTCTGTGAACATAGAGCTGATGTGCCTTGCCAAAAAGTTCCAGTTTTGTCTTGTCTGTCCATAGGACATTCTCCCAGAAGCTTTGTGGCTTGTCAACATGCAGTTTGGCAAATTCCAGTCTGGCTTTTTTTATGATTTGTTTTCAACAGTGGTGTCCTCCTTGGTCATCTCCCATGAAGTCCACTTTGGCTCAAACAATGACGGATGTTGCAATCTGACACTGATGTACCTTGACCTTGGCGTTCACCATGAATGTATTTAGAGGTTGTTCTGGGCTCTTTTGTTACCATTCGTATTATCCGTCGCCTCCTGCGGCCACGTCCAAGGAGGTTGGCTACAGTCCCGTGGATCTTAAATTTCTGAATAATATGTGCAGCTGTAGTCACAGGAACATCAAGCTGCTTGGAGATGGTCTTATAGCCATTTCCTTTAACATGCTTGTCTATAATTTCTTTCTAATCTCCTGAGACAACTCTCTCCTTTGCTTCCTCTGGTCCATGTTTAGTGTGGTACACACCATGTCAACAAACAGCACAGTGACTACTTGTCACCCTTTAAATATGCCGACTGACTGATTACAAGTTTGTAGACACCTGTGATGTTAATTAGAGGACACATCTTGGTTGAACATGTCCCTATGGTCACATTATTTTCAATCTTTTCTAGGGGTACCTTCATTTTTGTCCAGGCCAGTTTCATGAGTTTGTTTTTTAATGTAATTCTGTTGAACCACAATTCAAAAGCATTGTCTGATTTTCATTGGTCCATTTTCATAGAATTTTATTTATTACCACTTGTGTCAGATTCAAGTTATTTCTGTGACCATTGTGGGTTTTTCTTTCATTAACAGAGGGGTACCAACAATTTTGTCCACATCTGTAGATAGATAGATAGATAGATAGATACTTTATTTCTAACAAAAAAGTAAAAAAACAAAACAAATGACAAGTGCGATAAAAGTGACAGTATACAGTGCTCGAAAGGGAGAAGGAAGAAGTGAACACTTATTAACTCCAACTCCTCTAATTATTGAACATGTCAACATTTTTCTCATTAAACATTTCTGATGGAGCCACTGACCTGATATTTTCACCAGATATCAGTAACAAGCCAAGTAATCCATGCATACAAAGAAATCAATACAACTGTGTTCACAAAACAAGTTATATTTAATAAAGTGGAATGACACACTGAATAAGTATTGGACACACTTGGTGAAATTCATTTAATATTTAGTAGAAAAGCCTTTAATGGAAATAACAGCTTCCAGATGTCTCCTGTATAGAGAAATAGGCGCAGGCATTGCTCAGGAGTGATTTTAGCTGTCATGAATTGCCCCTTCGGGGCAGAGAGAGACACCCAAGCGTTGGACTGCAGTTTGTGGTATTTATTAAGAAAACACAAATCCCAACAGTGCACAAACATAAACTTGCAATGAGGTGAGAAACGGGTAGAGAACAGGATGATGTTAGAACCGGGAATGAGTTCTAACGGAATTGGAAGTAACACTGAAGATGATGATGATGACGATGAGACTCTGACAAGGGGTGAATGAAGAAACCCCTCTTAAATAAGGCAGGAATACAATCATAGCAAATGATACCAGGTGTGAATCACATGAGCGGGTAGGAGGTGACAGATTACAAACTGGGGTCAGCTGTGAGTAATGAGAGGGGCGAAGACGGGACTGACAGCTGACAGGAGCACCGCCCACTACAGAGCAAAACCCCCGGAAGTGCCACTGACAGCTGCAACCCAGGAGAGAGAGAGAGAGAGAGAGAGAGAGAGAGAGAGAGAGAAAGAGACTTTGACTTTTAAAAAAAAGGCTTTATTGTACAATTCAAAAATGCAAGAACACCAATATCACGGCCCCAAGTGTGTCACATCTCAAAAGTGCAAGCACAACTCATCCCCCTGACCCACAGAACACAAAACGTTCCCTACAGTCCATTCACTGGTGAATGCCTCCAAATCGTCCACCATTTGGTAGTAAGAGAACTCCACCTGGAGTCTGACTTTCAACAAGGCCTTGAAAGCAGACACAGGATCCACATTGCCAGCGTTGGTAGTCCAATTTTTCCTTGTCAGCCAGATGGCAAGTTTAGCAGTACCAGATAGGAAGTTCATCAAAGTGTGGGCAGACTTCCTTGCCACTTTATACTTTGGACCGTAAATGAACAAACCAAAAGAGAAACGTTCACCCAAAGCCTGAAACCACTCCCGCAAAAGACCAAAAAGTCCAGATAAACAAAAACATTGAACAAACAAATGCTCCAGGGTCTCAACTTGGGAACAAAACAAACATTCCCCCCCCACAGTTGGATCCAGGCGTGCTCTGTATTTATTTGTAGCTATTGCCCCATGCACAATCCTCCACTGGAGATCTGCTGTCTGTTTCTCAATAGGGAGCTTGTACATGCACCGCCAGCTGCCTTTCGGGGAGACCTCTGGCCCCAAAAAACCCGCCCACCTCGACTCTGTCACGTCTATCAGAGAGCGCAGATTCAGAACCTTCACACAGATGTGATACACCATTGTCGTCCCGACAAACTGGAACCTGCCCAGGCGAGGATTTCTGAAGGTCAGCAGGTGATCCTCTCCTCCCTGCCACTCCCCCACAGCTGGACTTATGGAAATGGCAGGAAAGTTGGACACAGTGTCATCATCCCATTGATTGAAAAGAGTGCGGTTTGTCGCAAACGCTCGAAGCAGTTGTGACAGGGCAGCGCACACTTCCCCCACCACCCTTTGCAGCAGTCTGACAGATGTAATGTTGGCACTCCGCCTCAGCGTTTCCATCGATGTGGTCGACATCTTCATAAGATGACCAAGCTTGGTACTCGCAAACAAGTCCGCAGACTGACCGACTGCAGCACCTTAGCGTCGATGAATCGATTGAAAAACGGTGGTTCCTCGAACAGCCACATGCCCGGTGCCACGTCATGGAAGCGGGCTACGGTGAAGACTCGCCATGCATGCAAGACGGACGTGTAAAAAGCAGAAAGTCCAGTAAGGTCCACCTCCCCAGATGTCACGAGGAAGAGCTGCGTATCATAGCCCAAGCGACCAACTCTCCTCAGGAGCAGTTTAGCAGTGTCCATCCAGCAGGGGCCGCATCCGTAAAGGAGGCGTTATGCAGCTCGACGCCTGAAGCAGGCGATCTTGGAGTGTATGTCCACCAGGCTCTGTCCCCCCTCGGCCACAGGCAGGTAGAGAACAGGCGCACGGACCCAGTGCCAACCAGACCAAAAGAAGTCCACAATGATCTTCTGAACCTCCTCCACGAGGCTCCTGGGTGGTGTCAAAGCAACAAGCCTATGCCAAAGAGCCGAGGCGACCAGATTATTGGCGACCAGAACCCTGCCCCTATATGACAGCTGTGGTAGCAACCATTTCCATTTTGAAAAGCGAGCACACACCTTGTCCTTAACACCCTCCCAGTTCTTTCGTTCAAACGCCTCCGAACCCAGAAAAACCCCCAACACTTTGAGACCGGCCGTCCCCCACTGAAGACCGCCCGGTAGCCGAGGGACGTCTTGACGCAGCCACTGACCCACCAATAGACCCTCACTCTTGGCCCAATTCACCTGGGCAGAAGATACCCTTTCATAAACTGACAAAGTGTCCACCAGACGCTGCACATCCCCGTGGGACGTGATGAAAACGCTGACGTCATCCGTGTAAGCAGACAAGACGATTGGGCGGCAACAGCTTGATGGCCCCGGCAGAACCAGACCACCCAGCCGAGTGCGCAACCTGCGCAGCAAAGGCTCAGTAGCCAAGCTGTACAGCTGACCTGAGAGTGGACATCCCTGGCGTATTCCCCGGTGTACAGGGATTGGCCGACTCAGCCCTGCCCCCATTTTTACCAAACACTCAGCTCCAGTTTTTCTCTCTCCTATTGTGTTTATCCTTTTCCTCCCTCATGCTTCCTGTTCCCAGTCTGCTGACAGGCGCGTCACTGACGCTGCCGCGTCACTGACGCTGCCGCGTCACCGAAAATGTCAACTTTGTCGTTTTCAGTGTCAAGTCAAATCCCTCGTATGTTTATCAGTTGTTTACTGTGAATGTACTTGGCAATAAATCTTTTCTGAGTTCTGAGTTCTGAGTTCTGAGTTCAGTATATAGCAGTTGACCCACCTCAAAAACATATTGCCAAAACCAAACCCCCTCAGTGTGGAAAACAAATAGGAATGGTCAACCCTATCAAAAGCCTTTTCTTGGTCCAAAGACACAATCCCGAACTGTAAGTCATGACATTTACTGAGCTGGAGAACGTCACGTATGAGAAAAACATTGTCCATAATGGTTCAGTCAGGAATACAATATGTTTGATCCTTATCCACGATCAAACCCAAGACATTGCTCAGTCTGTTTGCCAGGGCTTTAGAAAGCACCTTGTAGTCCGTGCAAAGAAGAGCCACGGGCCTCCAGTTTTTCAGCAGGGCCAAGTCCCCCTGCTTAGGCGACAGAGACAGCACTGCACGGCGGCAGGAGACAGGTAATGTTCCCTTTCTGTAACAGGCAGTTAGAACATCATAGAAGTCTGATCCAATAATATTCCAAAAATGCTTAAAGAATTCAGAAGAAAGACCATCAAGTCCAGGTGCGCGTCCCAGAGCCATCTGATTAACAGCCACAGTTAACTCATCCAAAGTCAGGGCACAGTCCAGAGCGGCCCTGTCCTCCGGGCTGAGCACCGGAAGGCCTTCAAAGAGCTGATTTTGAGATTCGTTGCAACACGTTCCCGCAGCAAACAGGGCCCCGTAGTAATCCACTGCATGGTGCCGCATCTCGGATGGATTTGTAGTCAGTCGACCATCTGGGAGCGTCAAGCAAGCCATCAACTTCTTTTTCGCAGCAGACTTCTCCAAATTGAAGAAGAAGGACGTTGGGGCATCTATGTCCTGCGGACGAGTGAAGCGTGACCTCACTGGCGCCCCCTTCACTCTTTCCTGCATGAATGTGCGCAGGGCCGATCTCTTCTCCTGCAGCAAAGGACCAGCGGTAGAATCCTGACCCGTAACCAAGCTGTCCTCCAGCCTCTTGACAGTGTCCTCAAGTTCACCGACCTTGGCCTTGATGATGGCAGTTGAGTTCGTAGTGTACCGTTGACAAAAAAGGCGAATTTGCACTTTGCCCACGTCCCACCACTGTTCCAGGGAACTAAAATGAGCCTTTGTGGTCCTCCAGTGTTCCCAGAAGCACACAAAATACTGACAAAAGGCATTGTCCTGAAGGAACTTGTTATTGAAGTGCCAATAAGATTTTGTCCGTTTCCCTGGTGAGTTAAGTAACACCGCAGTGGCCAGGTGATGATCCGTGAAACCGACGGGACTTATGTTACTGTGAAGGATTCCGGGGCCAAAGGTTCTAGAAACATATATCCTGTCTAATCTAGCAGCACTGACAACACCGTCAGTGACCCTGACCCAGGTATACTGTCTCGCGGTTGCGTTTTTAGACCTCCATGTGACCACTAAGTCGAACTGCACAGTGAAATTTTCCAAGATTCGAGAAGACTGCAGATGGGGTTCTGCATTAGTGCGATCCACAGTGAAGTCCAAGGTACAGTTGAAATCACCAGCAACAACAAGTTGTTCTTGGTGATAGCACTGCAATTCAGTAGTCAGTATATTGAAAAAGGCAACCCTTTCAGCACCGTGGTTTGGCACGTAAACGTTTACCAGGCAAAACACGGAATCCCCTATTTCAGCCCTAACAAGAAGCAGCCGGCCCCTCACTATCTCCACCACTGATAAAACTGCACTAAGATTGGTACCGTGACTGAGTGAAAAAGGGCCTTTCCACCATAAGCCCCAGTCCACTTCATCTGCCGAAGTGGTATGAGTTTCCTGCAAAAACAAAATGTTGAGACTTTTTCGCCGGAACAGGTCACTAATGAATCCCCTCTTATGATTGCCCCTCCCACCATTGATGTTTAAGGACCCTAATGTTATTTGCTGCATTAGGCGATAGATGTGAGGAACACCGTGCTGTTGCCATGGAAATCATTCCATCTTCGCACGCTTGACCTTTTGTCCCCCTGCTGATTTACGCAGGGCTGTGAGGTGCTTCTTCAGGCGAAAGCGTTTTCTGTCATCCAGGAGGTCAACACCAACCTGCCTCTTCAGTACATTAACAGACCGAATGAATTTGTCAGTGTCACTGAAGTAATCAGCGACGTTAATGGCCCTGTTGTTATAGGTTTCATCCAGGAAAGCATTTATTTCTTCCAGTGAATACAAACCCGCGTTTGTACTGCAAGGTGCTCCAATAGACTCATTTTTAGCAGACACAGCGTCAGAATCACACTCCATTTCCTCGTCAGCACAACTCTGCTGACTGTTGGATTCAGCTGGCACGTCAGCTGGCGCAGCTGATCCATCATCAGCCACGTTTTCCGGGGCGGCGCCTACATCAGGCGACCAGCGTTGTTCCGCGTGCTGCTCTGAAGTAGCAGCAGGCTGCGGAAACACAGCCGCTGATGTCACACAGCGCGATTCTGACGCAACGTCATTGACTGGTTGTGCGCCATCACCAGCGACGCCCCCAGCTGCAGGCTGCGCTGTGGGCACCACAGGCAGGGTGTCCACAGACACAGCGGCAGGCTCCGGAGCACGAGCGGCGGAAGGCCCCGCACCATCGTCCGCAGCAGCGGCGGGTGCGGAGGCCTCGCTGCCAGGCTGTGCGCCCCCGCCGGGCTCCACCGCGGCAGAAGCCCCCGCAATGCCGTCCGCAGCAGCGTCACGAGTGGAAGCCGCACCGCTGGCTTCAGCCGCGGCTCCACCAGAGCCCCCCGCCGGCTGCCTGTGCGGGCAGGCAAAACGTTTATGGCCCACGTCCCCACATTCAAAACACTTCATCTGTCCCGAGCTCACATACACCATATAGTAGCCGTCCCCGTGTTTGACCCGGAAGGACACTTCCAGAGTTTGTGTGGGCGAGTCTAGAAACATGAACACCTGTCGCCTAAGTGATTTCACATGTTTTAACTGGGCTTCCCTGAATCCCAAACTCACACGTCTAAACGGGCCCGCAAACTTCCCGAATCTGCAGAGCTCCGTCGCCAACTGCTCATCAGTGATGAAAGGTGGAACACCTGAGACGGTGATAAGCGTTGATGGAACTGATAAGGGGGACACCTGTACAGACATGTCCCCGATTACAATACCGCTCGCAACCAGAGCGTGGACATTCTCCTCAGCAGCCAGAAACACAACTACAGCTCTATTCATCCTGGACGCATAGCAGATCGCATCATGGCCCACCTGGTCACCCACAGCCATAAGGACCCCCTTCACAGTAACAGTGCCATCCAGGGGAACGATCCGCACCCCCTGGCGGATAGATGGAGATGGCATTTCCAAGGTCGCCATCCTCCTCCCCAAAAAACAAAAGTTTAATATGCGGGCAGTGATAGAAAAACGAAAAAAAGTCCAAAAAAACCACGGAGTGCCCTATTACCGTCCTCCTCCTTAGTGAGAGAGAGAGAGAGAGAGAGAGAGATTTTTGATTTTTAAAACCAACCTTATTTACAATCATTCATAATCATAGACAGGCCAGTATGAACAAGTAACCAAAAAACAAACAAAAAAAAATGTTAAATCAGAGGCTTACCCAAATAAAGGACTAAAGATGATCTCATTTTCTGACACAGAACAGATTATATTCCTATAACACCACTTGGAGTTGAAATCCTCTAAATTGTCCATAGCTTTGTAAAATTTAAACTCCATCTGAATTCGGACTCTAACCATAGAAGTGAACAACATTGTAACCCCTTGACCCTGCTCCCTATTCCTGCTCATGTAAATGGCAAACTTTGCTTGACCAGATAAAAAAATTAAGAGTTGCCATTTCATTGCATTGACCTGTTTGTATCCAGCACCAAATATAAAAATCACACTGGACAACATTACATCAAAACTCAAAAATGTTGCTCAAAAACATGAACAGTGGTTTCAGTCTATTGCACTCAACAAAACAATGAAAAATGGTTTCAGTTGACCCACAGAAAGAGCAGTCTTTACATGTTCTTGGATTGACACGGGAAATAAAAGAGTTGACGGCCACAGCTCCATGCAGAATCCTCCACTGGAGATCACCTGCTCTTTTATGTAGAGGGGATTTGTAAAGGACCCTCCACACGGCCTGACATTGTCTGTAACCTTCAGTCTCTTCCTCCACACTGTGTCCACTCTGCCATTTAACTGCCTTCTATTAAAAGCCTTCACACAATAGTAATAAAACAGTTTAGTCTTTGCTGAGTAAAGACTTGTGCATTTATTACACAACATGGGCCCCTCTGCACCCTCCGATCTCACAGCAAAGCCCAACTCAGGAAACGGATCACCTTCATCAGGTTCTTCTCTCTTGTAGCAATAGTCTCTCACCATCTTCCTCTCCTCAGCTGTCAATTTGAGCCGCCACAAGTCCAAAACTTTGCTCACAAGGCGTGCAGACTCAATGTCAAGAACTTCAGAAGTTGCCGGAACATTGTCCAGCTCTGGTCCTGCTACATCTATTATCCTACACAGTATAATACTGCCATAGGAAACTAAGATGTGTGTCAGGGCAGGTAGGGACCTGACCTGGAGTTCCAATCTAGCTCTGAAGATCAGGGGTTCCTCCAATAGCCAGTGCAGTGAGAGAGCAGGTTCCAGTCTCTTCTATGAAAACAAACTCCATATTTTAAAAATGTTCTTATAGAAGGTAGGCAGAGTGGACAGGTTAAAATAGCCAGGATCCATTAAAAAGAGTGACGAATCAAGACTTAGTCCATTGACCTGTCTTAAAATACTGCTGGCCACAGGTCTCCAAACCACATCTTGAAAGCCAGTAAGAAGCTTTTGAATAAATTGATGTCTGTAGGATGCCACTCGGCTGACCAGGTGAGCCAGTCCTTGCCCCCCCCCCTCCTCTTTTGGCAGAAACAAAACACACTGTGGAACCCAGTGCAGCCTGTTCCAGAAAAAGTCAATCATGCAGTTCTGTATTTGCTTCAGTAGGTTGTCTGGTGGGTCCACACAGGCAAATTTATGCCACAGTCCACTGGAAACCAAGTTGTTAATTATTAATACCCTTCCCCTATAAGACATCTGTGGCAACAGCCATTTCCATTTTTCCAACTTCCCTTTCACTTTTTCCATCAAACCCTCCCAGTTTTTATTTACAGTAGCCTCATCTCCTAAAAACACCCCAAGATATTTAAGACCATCTTTTTTCCAGTACAGGCCTCCTGGCAGTGTAGGCAACTGCTTTGATTTAAAATGGACTGCAAGGGTTTCACTCTTGGACCAGTTCACCTTAACTGAAGATGCTGTACCAAAATTATCAACTACTTTTTGTAAACAGTTTACTTTTGTCTGGTTCTTTACCATCACAATGGTATCATCTGCATAAGCTGAAAGTACCAGTTTTTTTAACAGAGTTGGATAAAATCAGCCCCTCCATGGTGGACTGCATCTTACACAGCAAGAGTTCAGTGGAAATACAACATGCCTGACAGAGCACAGCCTTGTCTTATTCCCCTCGTTACTTTAAAAGGGGCACTCAGTCCTCCATTAATTTTCAACACACTCTCAATGTCCTGGTGCAAAACCTTGATCATAGCAATAACATCAGGGTTGAGGCCAAACTGCTCCAAAATTTTCCAGAGGTAAGGGAGCTCAACCCGGTCAAATGTTTTTTCTTGGTCCAGTGAAATCAAACCAAGGTCCATGTCCAGTGAGCTAGAGATGGCCAAAATATCCCGAATTAAAGACACATTGTCAAGAATAGACCTACTGCACACACAGTAGGTCTGGTCCTGGTGAATGATCTGGTCCATAATGTCTCTCAGCCTGTTGGCCAGGGTTTTGGAGAAAATTTTATAGTCTGTACAGAGCAGGGAAACAAGGCGCCAGTCTTAATCTCCATTAGTTCATCTTTTTGGGGGAGTAAAGTGATTACAGCCCTCCTGCAACTGCTAGGTAAGAATCCTCTAGTCAGACTTTCATTCAAAACTTCCAGCAGGTCTCCACCCATATCATGCCAGAAGGCCTTGAAGAAATCAACAGGAAGTCTGTCAATCCCAGGAGCGTTCCCATTCTTCATACTGTGCAAAGCGGTGTACAACTCTTCAAGGTGTAGGGGCTCCCCCAGTAGCAGATTGAAGTCTTCAGAAACTTGGGGAAGTCCATCACAAAAGGAAGCTAACAATTGTTCATTTTCAACATATTCAGACTTATCTGTAGAGCGTGAATGCACCTGCTCTGCCCATTTTTGTTCTCCAGTCCAAAAAAAAAACTTTGAGGGGGCATCCATCTGGGTTACACTCTGGAACCTGGATCTGATGAGGGCTCCCCGAGCCCTGGTGCCCAGCAAGTCTGTAAGAACTTTCTTTTTTGCTTTGAGGACTTCAAAGTATCCTCGATTTCCTGTAGAGTCTAACAAAGACTGAAGCTCTACAATATCACTCTCTAGGTCTTTTATTAATCTGGTTATGTCCCGAGTGACATTGAGAGTGTATTGTTGACAAAAATTTCTTATTTCACCTTCCCACAGTCCTACCATTGCTGTAAAGAGCCAAACTCAAGACGCCGCTCTCTAAAATTCCTCCATGAGAACCTAAAACTTTTTTTTTAAATTGTTGTCCAGAAGCAAGGAACTGTTAAAATGCCAAAAGGCACTTCGATACTTAAAATTACTAATACAAACTTGGCATAATACCAAAGAATGATCAGTAAAACCAGCAGGTACAATAGAACAGTTTATAAAAATATTCCTTTGATGTTTAAAACAATAAAAACGATCCAATCTTGCGAGAGAAATGAGACCATCTCTAATATGGAACCATGTGTACTGTCTGTCCATATTATGGAAAGACCTCCAAACATCTACCAGATCATGAGTCTTTGTAACTTCCATTGAAAGGCATTTAGAGGCTGGGTGAGGTTCTATATGGTTCCTGTCTATTGAATCATCTGCAGTGCAGTTAAAATCACCAGCTAAGAACACAGTCATCTGGGTTGCTGTTGATTAAAAAGATGTTTATCTCACTAAGAAAACCCAACCTGTCCGACTCTAAAGTTGGGGCATATGCATTGATGAGAGTAAGTGTACACCGACAAAAACAGCCTGAATCACCAGTAGTCTCCCTTGTACAACTTCAGTGACAGAATATGAAACAGGGGAACATCTTGGGGAGAAAAGGACAGCCACTCCCCCACTACTACTGCTACTGTGGCTCAGTACAACCTGCCCTCCCCACTCCCTCTGCCAGTCTACCTCATTAGATTTATTGCTGTGTGTTTCTGGTACAAGCATAATGTCAACATTATTCAAGATCATGAAATCAAACAGCATAGCTCTTTTTCTTGCCTCTCTTACTCCATTCAGATTCAAAGCCCCTACTTTAAAATTGCTCATGGAGGGAGAGGCAAAAAAGTTAACAGAACAGTTAAAAGGAACACTAAGGCAGATAATTTACAAAGCCCCGCCATCATCGTTATCATCATTCTTAGCATCATTATTAAACAATTCTTGCTTAAGTCTAAAAACTACTTTTTTCAGACGATAATATTCTAGGTAAGTGAAGCTCCCCTCTTTCATTAAGACCCTCACTGAATCAAGGAAGCCCTTTTTATCTGGGAAGTAATTTTCAATTTTTACTCCTCTCATGTTCTTGGTTTCTTGTAAGAACATTTTTATTTTTGCTGCACTGTACTCCTTCTGGACTTCGTGATTTGGGGAGGACCTACAGTCAGACAGCTCACTGTCAGTCATAAGAGGGGGTGAATCTTCACTTTCACTAACCTCTGAAGCTAAGGCTGTTCCCTCATGTTTATCTGCCACTTTGCATTTTACTCTTTTAGATGATCTTGCCTTCTCCTGTAAAACCTGCCTACCATTTTTAGTTTTTCTTTTAAGCTGAGAAGCATTAAGAGGGGTCTCTCCTTCCTCCATATTTTCCTCTGCAGCTCCAGCATCGATCACAATTGATTCACAGTCCACATCATAGCACACCATCATCTGCACTTCCCCCTGCTCACTTGTTTGACCACCAACTCCACTATGTCCTGCATCTGTCTGGCCATTAGCCCCACCCTCCTCCTGTACCCTCCCCCGTTCATTTGTCCTGTTTTTCTGAATGCTTGTCAGATCATTAGTGCTACCACTTCTCCTTTCACCTACATTTTCCTCCTTTGTGCCTAATTGTCCACTCACTTCCTCCCCCTGCATACCTGTCTGCCCATTAACTCCACCCCCCTGTGCATCTGCACCTGCCTGCTCACCTTCTCATCTGTCCCCCTCACCTTGCTTTTCAGACTGTTCACCAGCCCCCCCACTTTGTGCCTGTCTCCCTGCAGCTGAAGTTGAGGCACTGTGTGGACAGGCCCTGATGACGTGTCCTTCTTTCCCACATGCAAAACATTTCATGTTCTCTGATGTAACAAAAAGAATGTAGTCAAAGTCCTCCATCCTTACTTTAAAACCCAAATTAAGCTTGTCATTCCTGTTATTCAGGATCATAAACAGCTGTCTTCTGTGAGACACAATATGACTGAGCTCAGGAGACTTGCAACCGGAAGGCAACTTTTTAATAGGAGATACTATCTTGCCATATCTCAGCAATTCCTTCTGCAAAACCTCATCACTAATAAATGGTGGGACATTTGATAACGAGATCTTTTTAGATGGAAGAGAGAGGGGAGACACACTAACAAAAGTATCACTAATGACAACGCCATTTTCCACAACTGAGTTCACTCTTTCCACAGAGTCTAGAAACAATACTACTGCCCCATTCATCCAGACTGCAGATTTTATACTCTGCGGTCCGACCACTTCAGCAACAGCCAGAGCGCACTCATTCACAGAATACCGCGCTGCACCGGCAATCTTAATGCCATGTTTTCTACTTGTTACTTCCCACCCCGTGCACACTGCACACACCAAGCCGACCAGCAAACGCTGGTTGGCAAGAGAAACCAAGCAAACCAAACAAAAAAGCCGGCACCGATCTACACACACAACACAATAACTTTGCAAAAAACACCCTAAGAAAATATATAAAAGGATAGAAAAGTCAGAAAATTGTCACTCACTCAGAGGTCCACTCACTCTGACGCCAACTCTCGCTCGCCACACCCACTCAGAGAGAGAGAACAAAAGAGAGAGAGAAAATGACAGTACAATTATAAAGCAAGGACTAAAAACACCCCTGGGGTGGGGGACAGACTAGGAGGGGACAACAAAAAAAACAAAGAAACCCACTCAGGACCCACACCAGGCAACACGAAACTACTTAAACCGCCTGGACCGGAAAGCTGGACAGTTCAGGTGGGCGGCCAGAGTCCCAGGCCCGGTGGATGGCACGATGGAAGGAGTCGGGTGGCCTACCGGAGAACGTGAGCCACCCAACCCAACAGGACAGTCTGTCGGGCGGTCTACTAGAATTCTTTAACCACCAGACCAGATGGGATAGGCCAGGGGGTGGCTGCCCCACGGGAAAAACTGGTGATGAAAAGGGCAGAGGTGAAGAAAAACAAAATTGGGCTGATGGCTGACCAGCGGAAACCACAGGGGAAGGAACAGGACCCCCAGTGGCCACAGGAGAAGGAAAGGAGCCCACAACGGCGGCGCGTGAAGGAGAGGGAACCACAACAACATCAGGCTGAGGAGAGGGGACCACGACGACAGCAGGCAGAGGAGAGGGGACCATGACGATGTCAGGCAGAGGAGAGGGGACCACGATGACGTCAGGCAGAGGAGGAGGAACACCGGTGGAGTTAGGTGAGGACTGAGGGACCACAGTGACACTGGACTGGCCTGTAGCACCCTCGGTGGCCCCGGACTGGGACATGACAACACCCGCAGTGGCCCTAGACTGGTGCATGGCAGCACCCGTGGAGGCCCCGGACTGGAGTAAGGCAGCACCCACGGTGGCTCCGGGCTGGAGTGTGGCTCCACCTGCGGTGGCTCCGGGCTGGAGCGTGGCTGCACCCGCGGCGGCTCCAGGATGGAGTGTGGCTTCACCCGTGGTGCCTCCGGGCTGGAGCGTGGCTGCACCCACAGTGGCTCTGGGCTGGAACATGGCTGCACCCGCGATGGCTCCAGATGGGAGCGTGGCTACAACCGCAGTGGATCCGGATTGGACCAAAGCAGCACCCATGGTGGTCCCGGACTGGGACACAGCTGCACCCTCGGTGGTCCCGGACTGGGACACAGCTGCAGCTCTGGTGGTCCCGGACTGGGACAGAGCTGCACCCATGGTGGCCCTCTGTCGGGAGCATGACACCCAGACTGGGACATGACAACACCCGTAGTGGCCCTGGACTGGTGCATGGCAGCACCCGTGGAGGCCCCGGACTGGAGTAAGGCAGCACCCATGGTGGCTTTGGGCTGGCACAAGCCAGCATCCACGGTGGCTCCAGGCTGGAGTGTGGCTCCACCTGCGGTGGCTCCGGGCTGGAGCGTGGCTGCACCCGCGGTGGCTCCAGGATGGAATGTGGCTTCACCCGTGGTGGCTCCGAGCTGGAGCGTGGCTGCACCCACGGTGCCTCTGGGCTGGTCCGTGGCTGCACCCGTGGTGCCTCCGGGCTGGAGCGTGGCTGCATCCACAGTGGCTCCGGGCTGGAACATGGCTGCACCCGCGATCGCTCCAGATGGGAGCGTGGCTACAACCGCAGTGGATCCGGACTGGACCAAAGCAGCACCCATGGTGGTCCCGGACTGGGACAGAGCTGCACCCTCGGTGGTCCCGGACTGAGACAGAGCTGCACCCATGGTGGCCCTCTGTCGGGAGCATGACACCCACGGTGGACCCAAGCTGTAACGCAGCACCCACGTTGGTTTAAGGCTGGGGTGCAGCACCCACGATGGCCCCCGACTGAGACACAACACCCATGGGGACCCGGACTGAGGAGGAGCTGCACCCACAGAGGTCTCAGGCTGACACGGCACACCTGTGACGACCTCAGCTGATGGGGAAACAGCACCCACAGAGGCCCAAGGCTGGGACAGAGCACCCACGATGACCTCATCTGGAGGAGCTGGACCCACAGTGATCTCAGGTGGCGAGGCTTGACCCATGGAGACCTCTGGCGAAGTTGGACCATCCTTGGTGACCCTGGGGAAAGACTCCGACAGGAGAGGCAGAGAAACAGGGTCAGGGTCACAGGCGGCAGCGGAGCCCGGCGAGGTGAGCTCAGCTGCAGCTGACAGCTGCACTTGGCCCTCCCCAGCAGGAACCAGACAAGATCTCTCCAAAATAGAGACAGTGAAAACAAAGGAGAGCACTGGCCTGAGCTCAAGCTCCACCACCGTCCAGGACTCTGTCGATCCATGTGATGACGTCTTGGGTCCGGCCTTCTGGAGGTCCAGCTTCAGCTCTGCTGCGGTGGCCCCTACAGCAGGCATGGTGGCAGGTGCAGTCCCAGGACTCCCCAGTGAAGTGGCACACACAGGTGGCTCACCCGGCGTGGACACAGGAGGTCGGCTTCCTGCTGGCACTGGAGCCAGTACTGCTGAGGCCAGGGGACGCTCCATCATTGACGCAGGCTTCAGCTCGGGATCAGCACTCTCCCTCCATCCAGACCGCGGCTACAGGGCTGGAAGTAGGTCCTCCAGGGCTGCAGGCTCCTCCATCGTCCGGCAGCTTGATCCTGGGACTGGCAGACACTCAGAGGGCAGAGGAAAAGACACGGACAGAGCAGGTGAAAAGTCTTTAGCTGCAGCAGGCAGTGAGGACTCAGAGGACTGCATAGTCTGAGCGTCACCACTGGGAATTAGGCAAGATAATTCATGTTTTGGTGAATGAGAATGAAAAAACACTTGCCTGAGTTCCCGGGGAACGATGTTCCCTGCTGCAGCTGGTGTAGTTTTGGCCCCCTCTGTGGCTTCAGTGGCTGAGGGCCCCCAGAGGAAAGTAGAGGAGCTGCCCCTGCAGACACAGCGACGGGTGCTGCCAGGAAGGAGGCAACCAGACCTTCAGCAGTGGGAGGAAATGCCGAGATGACGGGAGTCGCAGTAGCAAGAGAGGAGGAGGAGGCTGATGAGAAGCCAGTGAAGAAGAACAGGAGAGAGAAACTGCTGCAGGGATTGTCTGGCTTGGTGCAGGGGAAACTGCTGGGTGAAAGGTGGAGGTGTCCCTTTGGCGGTGTTTCACTGGGCAGCGGTGGGAAACAGGAGGCAGCTGACCCAGGCGACTCTCCTCCGGGCTGTCCAGTCCCGCCACGACCCGAGGACGAACAGAGGCAGACCCGGAAAAGCGGTGTCTCGGAGCAGGCGAAGCAGATATGGGAGCGGGCAAGCAAAGGGAGGAGGAAGACGTCTCTCGCGGGGAGCGCTTCCTTGTTGGCTTTGGACCCGTCAAGCATGGCCCCATCATCAGCCCGGGGAAGGACAGCTGGAGAGCAGAGACGATGGACAACAGAACCATGTACTGGGGATACTTCCTCAATCTGGGATGTGCCTCTACGATCCCAACCACTGCCTCCACATTCTCCCAGACTCTTTTTGGGCCGCGGGAGATGAGAGTTTCAGTCACGAATTCCTGGATAAATTCAGCAGCCCATTTCTCCTCTAGGCTCGGGGTCCCGGTTACCGATCCTCCTCTGTTGGCTGAAGGCTGGCGGGCTGGGAATATGGTGAATGGTCTGGACAACACAGGTGAGTGAAAACAAAAAGAACCACAAACCACAGCTGCTGGGTCGCAGATTGGTCAGAGTCTACTGTCATGAATCGCCCCTTCGGGGCAGAGAGAGACACCCAGACACTGGACTGCAGTTTGTGGTATTTATTAAGAAAACACAAATCCCAACAGTGCACGGACATAAACTTACAATGAGGCGAGAAATGGGTAGAGAACAGGATGACGTTAGAACCGGGAATGTGTTCTAACGGAGTTGGAAGTAACGTTGAAGATGATGATGATAATGACGATGAGAATCTGACAAGGGGTGAATAAAGAAACCCCTCTTAAATAAGGCAGGAATATAATCATAGCAAATGATACCAGGCGTGAATCACATGAATGGGTAGGAGGTGACCGATTACAAACTGGGGTCAGCTGTGAGTAATGAGAGGGGAGAAGACGGGACTGACAGCTGACAGGAGCACCGCCCACAACAGAGCAAAAATCCCAGAAGTGCTACTGACAGCTGCAGCCTGGGAGAGAGAGCGAGAGAGAGAGAGGGAGAACACAACAGTACAATAATAAAGCGAGAACTAAATGTCAACAAATAAAGACTGACGGATAAATACAAATACCAATTAAATAAGTAGCAAGACTATGACTACATGAACAGGAGAATGAATAGAATTAAGAAACAATACAAGATATAAGAAAACTGACCAAGGATAAAATGACAGGAACCTAAGAACTCAAAATACAACAAATATACAAATATGGAAAAAGGCCATGGGACTGAGCACGGCAAAATCCTCCGTGCTCAGATCATGACATTAGCCCATTCTTCCACATCAACTGTCTTCAAATCTTGATGGTTCCGTGGGTGTCTTGTATGAACTTTGATCTTCAGTTCATTACATTGATTTTCTATTGGATTCAGATCAGGTGACCAACTGGGCCATTCCAGCAACTTTGTTTTCCTCCTCTGGAGCTGAGAGCTTCCTTGGTTGTGTGTTTGGGATCATTGTCTTGCTGAAATGTCCACCCTGGTTTCATCTTCAGCATCTTGGCAGATGACAACAGGTTCTTATCAAAGATGTGTCTGTACATTTGTCCATTCATCTTTCTTTCACTCATATGAAGTTTGTCTGTACCATGTGATGAAAAACACCCCATACCATGATGCTCCTACCTCCAAACTTCACTGTTGTTATGGTGTTTTTGGTCTGATGTGCAGTGCCATTTCTCCTCCAAACATGCTGTGTGTTGTGGCATCCAAAAAGTTCAATTTTGGTCTCATCTGACCAGACTATATTCTCCCAGTATTTTTTCCTGACATGCCCAAATGTGGTGCAGCAAACTTTAAATGAGCTTTAACATGCTTTTTCTTCAGTAATGGAGTCTTGCGAGGTGAGCGGGCATCGTGTCGGTTGAGTGCATTACTTATTGTTTTCTATGAAACAGCAGTACCTGCTACCTCCAGGTCTTTCTGGAGCTCTCCATGAGTGGTCTTTGGCTTTTGGATAACTCTTCTGATAATTCTTTTGACTCCTCTGTCAGAAATCTTGCGAAGAGCTCCTGGTCATGGCCAGTTTATGGTAAAATGATGTTCTTTCCACTTCCGAATGATGGCTCCAACAGTGCTCACTGGAACGTTCAGCAGTTTAGAAATGTACCTGTAACCATTGCCATCATTATGTTTTGGTACAATAAGGTTGCAAAGGTCTAGAGAGAGCTCTTTGCTTCTGTCCATCATGAGTTCTTTGTGGTGTGTCAATCTGATATTCACAGACCTTTGTAAAGGCTATCAGTCAGGACTTAACCAGCTGAAATTAACCCTTTGAGTGTGAGAATTTGCGTGCCCCTAGTGGCAGAGCGCAGCACTGTGCCTGCCTTCTCACTCTGACTTTGTCAAAAGTAAGTGAGAAATTTCTGGGTTTTTTTTAAATGTACTGATTTCTTGTTCGTATACTTTGAAGATAAGATGATGAGGTACCTCTGTACAAAAAACGGTGTCAAAAGACTGAACCATTTTTTGTGTAAATATGTCCAAAGTCCAGTTTTGACTAAGTTATGGAATTTAAAGAGATGCCACAACATTATGCAAATTAGATGCATAAATTTATTCCTATCTGAAACTTTGGATCATATTTTACATCTTTCTAATTGACAGTAAGTCATTATCTCTTACCACTTTCAAGTTATAGCCTTGGAAATCTGAACTATTTTATTGACAAAAAATATTTACCACTCTTGACCACTAGGGGGTATGTCGCTGTTTGGCAACATGCACACTCATAGGGTTAATTTGCATTGGTGGGGGATGGGATGGCTTCCTTAATTCTGACAGATTTCAGCTGGTTTCTTGGCTTTCTATGCCTTTTTGCACCTCTTTTTCTTCATGTGTTCAGTACTTATTCCCTGTGTCATTCCACTTTATTTAATATAACTTGCTTTGTGAACACAGTTCCCTTGATTTCTTTGTATGTATGGATTACTTGGTTTGTTACTGATATCTGGTGAAAATCTTGTCGTAACGCGCCCATTTCATGGGCGCAAATGGGGCACCAGACACTCACTGTAGGTTGACACTTTTATTAACAAAAACACAAAACAAGAACGTTACATTCAAATACAAAAATGAAGAGCAAACGATGTAAGGAAATGTAAACACTATGCTGGAGGAGAGTGGGGCTCAATGTCCGAAGGTACAAAGTCAAGGAACGCCTGACCAGGGTGAAACTCAGCTGGAGGACCCCAAGACCTGTGGGGCTCAACAGCTTAGAGACCGGGGAAAATAGGCACCAGGACGGAGCACACCAAACTCACCTCAACAGCGGGACCTTCACCCATAGGAGCAGTCAGCGGGCAGGAATACACAAGAAGAGAAGAAGAAGGACATGGCAACGGCAGAAGTAGTCATGTCCCTTAAATACCACACATAATCAAAGACAGGTGTAATCCATGAGTAGCAAAATGGACAGCAGCTGTGCAGCCTTGAATGAATTGACAGCTGGAAGCTGCACAGCGCTGTCAAAATAAACAAACCGGAAACATAAAAATACAAACACAACAGAATTCAAAAACCATCATAATAATCTTATAGATAACAGTAAACAAACAGAAAAATGCTCACAAGGCAGAGAAACTGGACACGGCTCTAACCCATGCCCCAGGATCATGACAAATCTCAGGTCAATGGCTCCATCAGAAATATGTTTAATGAGATTTTTTTTTTTTTCATCACCATGTCTTTATGCTGATGATGTATTGATTTTCCTTGAAAACTCACAAAGATCTCTTCTTCAGACAGTGGTGCTCATTGATCAATTTTCATCATTATCAGCCTACTCTATTAACTGGGGTAAATCAACAGTTTTACCTTTATATTGTAATTTCTCAAATATATCCATTATTCCAGTACAATCAGGTAATATTAAATACTTAGGAGTAGATATCTCCCCCAGGCTCTCAGAGTTGTTACAACTAAATCACACTCCCCTTATAAAATCAATACAAGACGCCCTTACGCACTAGAGGACACTACCTATATCACTAATGGGAAGAGTCGCAACCGTTAAAATGATGGTCCTTCCTAAAATCAACTATTTGTTCTCAATGATTCCTACCCAACCATCTATGGCCTGGTTTAAGTCTTTAGACTCAAATATAAGTAAATTTTTATGGAATGATAAACCATCGCGGATCAGTCTAAAAACTCTTCAAAAAGCAAAAGAGTGTGTGGGTGGGGTTTAGATTTACCATTTTTTTTAATTACCTCTTAGCCAATAGATTGTGTTTTGTTTCTAAATAGACAAAATCAATCCCACTAGGAAACCCATGGTTAGATGCTGAACAGGCTCTCTGTGGATCGCTAAATGTGTCTGAGTTACCTTTTATGAGTAAGTTTTATGTCTCTGGATTAAACACCATGCCTGTTTTAAAAGCATTAATATCAGCTCCTCTCTGACAGCTTGGTGGAAATTTTTAAAAATAACCGGGTCTTTGCTTGTCCCTTGTAAACTCACACCCATTTGGAATAATCCTGATATCCTGCAACAAAAGAGGACGTTAAAATTTCCACTATGGCAAGAGAAGGGAATAAAAAACTTACAGCATCTTATTCAAGGTGGAAATTTTGTCCAATTACAGGAATTAGTGTCACAGTACGATATCAGCGATAAAAAGTTTCTTGAGTACCAGCAGCTTAAATCCATAATAAAAGCAAGATTCAATCTTAATCAGACAGATTTAGAGGTACCAGTTAAGGTAGCAGAGTTTCTAAATCTTCTTTCCCCTAAATTGATATTGAAAATATGCAGACTATTATCAAAACTGGATGAGTCAGTATCTCTTCCAATATCAAAATGGGAGACAGACTTATCGATCAATAAGGATGAAAGCTTCTGGACACAAATATGTTTAAACTCTTTTAAGATGACTAAAAACTCTAATTTACAACTCATACAGTATAAAGTTCTACATAGAATTCATTACACAGGACAAAGGATGCTCAAAATGGGCCTGAGTCACACAAATATCTGCTTCTACTGCACCAGCAACATCCCGGATAGCTATATGCATGCTATGTGATTCTGTGCACCAGTTCAAAAATTCTGGCAGAAGACATGTGAGGACCTGTCGGCATGTCTTGGGTATCATGTCCCATCCTCACCCACACTTTGCATATTAGGTGATTTAAGTGAATTAAATATAGAGGCAAGGATGTCACATGGTTCTCACCACCTTATGCATCGCAAAGAAAACTATCCTCATGAATTGGAAATCAAGAAATAATTTATGCATGACTCACTATAATAACTTACTAGATTATATTAGCCTGGAGAGAATGTCTGCCTCCTCAAATAATCAATTGGCTGAATTCAATTCTCGCTGGTCCCTGCTTATTAATTTTATAACCTGAGGGGTGGCGGGTGGTGGCTCGCTCTCCTTGGCACCTCTGGCAGCTAGCTGCGCCCCAACCACGAGGGTCTGATGTACGGGGGGCCTGTTCCGGGGTGGCCGTGTGGCTGGCCCGGCGGGGGGGGGGGGGGGGGGGGGGGGGGGTTGGTTGGTGGTGGTGGTGGGGGCGGGGGGTGGCTGCGGGGTGGGCCATGGCCCCTGGCCAGCTAGCCTTGCCTTCCGGGAGGGGCTGGGTCTTGCACTGGGCCCCTGGTGCTGGGAGGGGGGGGGGGGCGTTCCCCCCCTGAGCCGGGGTCAGGTGTGCACCGGTGGTGTGGGCCAACCCCGGTGCATCCTTGCGCGGCGGGGTCGTGTCCTCCCTGGGGCCCTGGCGGTGCCCTGGGCAGGTGCCTGCATCCTGGGTCGCCCTCCCCATCCTCTGGGGCCTGCGGGTGTGTGTGTGTGTGTGTGTGTGTGTGTGTGTGTGTGTGTGTGAGAGAGAAAGAGAGAGAGAGAGAGAGAGAGAGAGAGAGAGAGAGAGAGTGGGTGTGAGTGGGACCGTGTGTGTGAGCGGGTGCAGAAGCGTGTGAGTGTGTGTGTGTGTTGTGTGTGGGCATGTGGGGCTGTGTGTGGATGTAGGTGGGCATGTGTGATGGTGAGTGTGTGTGTATGTGTGCACATGAGGGTGGGCGGGTGTGTGTGTGTGTGTCTGGGTGCGGTTACCTGTGGGTGGATGTGTGGGGGTGGAGGATGTGTGTATGGGTAGGAGAACTTTGTTGGGTGGTGGGGGTGGGGCAGTCCATCTAGTGGCATGGGGGTTGGTGATTCGGGGCTTGCTTGTCCCAGTCACCCTGCTGTTGTGTCATGGGGCGGGGCGCTTTGTCACATTGCCCCTGGTGTCATTGGCGGCAGTGAGTGGGTGCTCGGGGGTGGTTAGGGGGGCCATTGGCACAGGTTGGTGGCCGTGTTGCTGTCAGGCTGCTCTGGGGTGGCTATGGCTGTGGGGCAGCCTGCTGCTGTTGGTGTGCGTCTGGGGTGGGTGGTCGGTGGGCTTGCGTGGGCACTTGGGGGTGTCGCTTGGCATGTGGAGCGCCGTGTGGGTCCAGCCCATTGTTCACTATTGTGACTATTGTTGTTGTGCAAGTCTGTGTGTGCAAGATGAGTGGGAATGGGTATGGCTTCCCCATCATGTTTGTGATGTTTGTGGTGCTGGGAGCACCAGGGCGCGACGCTGACGCTACTTGGCCTGGTGGCCCTCGCCCTGGGTTGAGATTTGGGGGCAGTGGGTGACCTCATGAACCAGTTTGCGAGCTGGCTTCTGGGGGGGGATGGCCTCGCTTTTGGACCGCCTCCCTCGAAGTCTTATCCCCCCCCCCAATTCTGGGTGGAATATACATCTTCTTGGATACATTTAGGGCTTTGGGGCAGGGGTGTGCCGCACCATGTCGGCAAAGGGAATACCTCTGCTGCACGGTGGGGCTGCTCTCACCTCAATTTTAATTGCATTTTTGACACTGAGGGATTGGGGGGATGGGGGCCCTGCTGCTTATCGCAGTGACTAGTAGTGCTCCATCCACCATCCCCCCAATTTTAACTGCACTATGGTAGTCCATGCATTTACACACAATCACATCACACAACCGACATACACCTACCATGTTTTGTGCAAAGGGGAGGGGCCCACCCCTGTTATCCTTCTCCTGCTGGGGGCCTGGGATCCGTCTTGTTGTCAAAATCCCTGGGTGCTGCTGAATGTATAGATGTGTAATGACAATAAAGTTGAATTTCATCTCATCTCATACAACCAAGGGAGTGAGAGAGGGACTGAATAAGAGAGTAAACGAGAGTGAGGGAGTGATGAATGGATATGGTGATCGTGGGTCGGTTTTGTGTGGCACTTTGCGTGTCAGGTGGCATCTCGGGGCACCTGCAGTGATCTGCTGATCAGTCGCTCGGGTGGGCGCTTGGGGTGGGGGTATGCTTCTGTGGCCGCAGTCGCCCTGGGATGGGTTGGCGGGGGGGTGGCCGCTGGCCTGCGCCGGCATTCTCCCCGGCCACTGCCAGGCGCTGGTGCGCGTTCAGGTGCCCTGCATCTGCATCGCAGTCACCCTAAGAAATAAGGGTGAATGAGGGTGTGAGAGGGAGAGCATGAATGGGTGTGAGTAGGTCAGAGTGTGAGTGAGAGTGCTTGTGTGGGTGAACGTGAGTGGGTGTGGGTGACCCTGAGGGTGAGTGGGAGTGAGACTGAATGGGTACAGGACTGAGAGAGAATGGGTGGGTCTGGGTGAGTGACAGTAAGGGAGTGCATGTGGGTGCGTATGGGAGCATGATGGTGTAAAGGTGTGGTGATGGGTGTGTCTGCGAGTCGGGAGGTGCTGGATTGAGGGGGGTAGTGCCTCTCAGCTATGTGGGCTTCCCTTAGTGGGGGGGACTTCTTTGGGCTTGGAGGACCCCGGGGTGTGCAGCGGTGGCACTGGGGGTGGGGGGGCCTGCTGGGGGAGCACCTGGGGGGGGGGGGGCTTGCGCCGGGGTTCGCAAGCCGGTCTCCGGCCTGTGGGGTGAGGTCACTGGCTCCCTGGCGCTTGGGTCCCGGGGACTGGCGTTGGCCCCACTGGGGGGGTGGGGGTGGGGGTTGGCGAGCCTTGGAGCCGGCCGCGCCGGCCATCTGGCGGCCTGGCCTCCCTCGATCATCCCTTCGGCTTTCCTGGGGCTTGCTGACCTCGGGCATTTGTGCCCTGTGGGGGTTGGTGGCGCTGCCTTGCCTGCTCGGGGTTCCCGGGGGGACAGCTGCTGCGACTGGCCCCCCTCTTTGTATGTTTCCTGACAAACGACTCACATGCACACACTTATTTTGCGCGCGCTCTCATATATACACACACGCACAAATGTCTCTCCTTTAACAGGTGCGGATACCAGACTCGTGTTGAGACATCTTCGGTGGAAGAAGCAGCTTGTCTTCTGTTTGTTTTAATTGTTGGTTTGTTTGTCTTTTTGTCTGTTCCCCTCCCTTTTCTTTCCCCCTCCACATACTTCCTTTCCCCTATTCCCCATCCTGTCCGGTCCTCCATGGGTAAACTAATTTAAACTAGACAAGCACTCGGAGAGCGCAGACCTCCACCAAGCGCCACAGTTCCCCCCATACAGTGTTTGTCTGTACATTTTCAGATTCCTTGACCATGAAAACATATGACTAGCAATTGGATTCACAATGATAAGATTAGTGGTTCAGTAGTTATTGACGAAAATGGCATTTTCCGTAATGGCGGTTTAGTGCTACAGTTTGCCCCATACAGTGTTTGTGTGTACGTTTTCAGATTCCTTGACCATGAAAACATATGACTAGTAATTGGATTCACAATGATAGGATTAGTGGTTCAGTAGTTACTGACGAAAATGGCATTTTCCATAATGGCGGCCACAGTTCCCACCATACAGTGTTTGTGTGTACGTTTTCAGATTCCTTGACCATGAAAACATATGACTAGCAATTGGATTGACAATGATATGATTAGTGGTTCAGTAGTTATTCACGAAAATGGCATTTTCCGTAATGGCGGCCACAATTCCCACCATACAGTGTTTGTGTGTACGTTTTCAAATTCCTTGACCATGAAAACATATGACTAGCAATTGGATTGACAATGATAGGATTAGTGGTTCAGTAGTTATTCACGAAAATGGCATTTTCCGTAATGGCGGTTTTCTTCTGGACGGTGATCCGGATCACCACCAAAATGTAATCATCTGTAGGATACCCCATTTGTGACAATCTGTGAAAATTTCATGAAAATCCATCCATAAGTTTTTGAGTTATCTTGCTAACAAACAAACAAATGGACAAACAAACAAACAAACAAACACCGATGATCACATAACCTCCCCCTTTGGCGGAGGTAATAAAGTATTAAAAGTTATTACAGGAGGAGTTTACAACAATATACAGTACATAGTTAGGTACTGTATAAAGCTCCTTTTGGCAAAGTAGATCTGTTTTGGCACAATAAGGGTGACAGATCTCTGTTCTGCTTACCTAGCTTCCTGACAGGACAAGGGCAAAAAAAATGACAAAACTGTTGACGTGTTCAATACTTATTTCCCTGCTGTATGCTACTGAACAGTGGAGTATGTTTACGCTACTAACTATGTACATTATTTGTGTTTAAATTTCAGACAGTGTCTGAACAGTTGATGTTTACTTATGATCTTAATGAAAGACTTGCAATTTAATGTTTCATAGAAAAGATTGTCGATTTGCTTTAAACACACCTCTTATGCTTCAATAACCATAGAGGTGTCAATATTAAAAATGTGAACAAGGACTGTGTGAGAACGAAACCAAAGCTGAAAATACACCACCTGTAGGGTGAGGGGCTTAAAGAGGAATACTCCTTTAACATTAACCTCAGTGTTCTCACCGGTTTTTGAGCAGAGCTCATCTATGCAACAGTGCATATAAATGGAATAAAGCTAAGCATGGAAGTGGATGTAGAAACCGGAGTGGTGGCCTAGTGGTTGATCATTCACCTCAATAACCGGGAGGTCAGGATTTTAAGCCCTGGCCCAGACTAATCAAAGACCATATTAAAAAAAAATGGTACTTCCTGCCTTCTAGCTTGATGCTCGGCATTGTAGAATAGAGGAAGGAAAGTTGGTTACCCAGCCACAAAGGGAGCAGCTGAAAGAGAAACAAAAAATGGAAGTGGATATAGAAGCCTCAGTCTCCGTGATGAGTGAAGCCACCAATCACAACCTCTAGTGCCCAGAAGGTGCATCTGAATGAAGATAGATGTCAGACTGTCACAGTATACAGATCAATGCATAGCTTTTTTTTGGGGGGGGGGGGGGGGCATAGAGTGTGAATGTGAGATAGGAAGGGCAGGAGGCCAAAGCAGGGTTGCTGGTGATTAAAGTGAGGGTTCAAGTTTGCTTGGACATGATCTCTTACACAAAATCCACCTGAACTGGCATGAGATCTGGTACATGACTGTGCAAAATGACATTGTAGAAAAATAAGCAGACTTTATTAAAGATGAGCTTGGTACCCTCATGGGCACAGATGTTATGAAGTTTTATGGTGTTGCACCCAGAGCCTTTGTGCTGTTATCTGATTACTCCAGGAGCCATGTTAAAAGGTTACCAAGCCCACTGTGTCATGAACCTCCCCGTGCGCTGTGGAAAAGCGCACGGCAAGGGGTAAAATAATGAGGATTTGCGTGCTGGGTTCACCACACACATTTATTAATGTAAAGCCACGCCACTCCAAAAATTGTGAAGACATACAAAAATGCAAAAGAACTTACAGTGGATGTTCGAGTGCCGACATCGCCAGCGAATGCATGAGAAGAGACGTTCAGCCACGCTGGCGTCCCACAACCGGTATCGCTGTGCAGGCGCAAGAGAACTATGGTGATGTGGAGTGGCTACACGTCATGGCATAGAGTTAAATAAAGTCGTCTCAGAACAACGCAGCGGACGACACATGCAGTTAGATGAAGATCCAGCAATGCGTGACTGGCACAAGCTGCTTAAGTACACGCATTGCTGGTCATGGTGAAATTGGCAGCACCTGGGCGAGGAGCGGGAAGATGGCACACAGGAATAGACACAGCTGGTACTAACAAGAGAGGGGGCGTGGCCAGGCCGGCTGCTGTCAGCAGCACTCACAGAAAGTAGGTCAGAGCGGCTGTCAAACAACCGTCAGCCGGACGGGAGCTGAGAGTGAGGGAGGCACACTGAAATACATAATAAACACATATTCAATGGTACCTAGACCCACAGGGAGGGCAGGACCGAGCCGGGGAAACCAAGCCGGCTCGGCTCCTGACACACTGTTTTCAAAGTTCTGCTGCATGTTTGTTGTGGTGTTCTGACAATTTAGCATACTTTGTCAGAATAGCATACCAGTGTGTTTTATGATGTTCTGGTGGGTACACTTAAGCTAACAGAAAAGAATTCTAGTTTAGTACTACTTATTTTCTCCAGTGCAATGGTGTTTTTCTTTTTTACATTTTTATAAAGTTTAAGTTAACTGCACCCTAACTATAGTTATATGATGTTCTAACAATATGCAACTCTATACAGTTTTAACATATTACGTAATTGCTTACCTTCGGTCACCTGTATGAAGTCTCTGGCGGTGTGCTGAAATGATGAACTTTTGTTCAGTACAGCGTACTTCTGTTGTACACATGTGTGCGCATGTGCAGTAACCCAGGGTATGCTGTTCTAATAGGGATGCCAAAATGTCAGAAAAATGGCACTAAAAGTTGCTGTATTGCTCCCAGGTTACCACACTAGAGATTGAGCTGGTGTAGTCTCGCTACTCACAAACTCTTCAAAAATAAACAGGACTAATTGTCTTTAAAACAAAACTTTCCACAGAGAGAACTTTGGAATTATTGAGTATAGCCATCTGGCAAAATAAATGAAAACTAAACTGTGTGGTAATTTTATTGTAAGAGGTATGCATATTGCAGTAAATTTTCTACTTTCTAAACCTACTCATCTTTTTGAGCATAATGAAAAATATTCTTTCAGATAAATTATTTGTGTAGCTGGTAAGTCCAATGTGATTTAAATAAAATACACAAGTTGCATATATATTTTATGGTATTTGCAGAATTAAACAGCATTAGATGTTACATTTGCAATTTGTTGAAGAGATACAAACAATTATTTCTACCAAACGACCTATCTCAAGGGAATGTAATAAACAGGACTCGACTGAGTATGATTACTGTCTTTGCGTCTGTCATCATGTTTGTATTTTGTTTTTTCTCCCCTTGCAGTTATAAACATGCATTCATAAATGTACTCATTACCTCATCACTTCTTCCTTTAATTAGAAAATAATCAGAGTTGGATGAGAGCTTCATTAAATCTCATCCTTGAGAGCCATCAGCCACAAACACAGGAGTGGGGTATTTATCAAGCTTATGAAAAGATCCCAGATACCTCACCTCACTGTTTTCTCTGCACAGAGATAAAAAAAAAAAAAAAACACTGGCTGAGAGGACAGAGTCGGCAGATGTGAATGTGATCAAGTGATGAGGCCAAAGAAAGGATGGGTTTTAATGGAAGGGAATAAATTGAGAGAGTGGGATGGAGGTATAGAAAGTGAAAGAGGAGGAGAAAAACATCATTAGAGGAGTGCTAATTAACAGAAACCACACTGTTTAGCAGCACTTTGTCTCCATGCAATATTGATCCTTCATAACCATTATGGGGCGGATGTTTTGCTGCTTTCAGTGCGGCTTTTCCCTTCTCCTCTGTTTCTCTGTACAAACCAACTCTCAATCAACCTGTGAAACCCACTTGTTGTTACCACTCTGAAACATGGAAGTCATGCCATGTGAGTCTGTTCCAAAAACAAAACCAGGTGAAACAAACCCAATGAGCCAAAGTTATTTGAAGTATGTCTCCTGTCTGACATAAAATATGAGGCCAATGATGCAATCTCCATAGAGATAGACAGACAGGAGGGTGATGTCAAGAAAGTGGATTAGTGGCAAAGAGGAAAATAGAGGGTGCAAGAATGAAACGAAGTGACTGAGATTGGAAAAGTGATGGAGGGGTGCATGGGACAGCAAAAGGAGTAGTTTGAACAGTGATGGACAGATGGAGAGGAAAGATCTGCAGGGGAGATGGCATGTGCATGGGGGAAAGTAATAGAAGAGAAACTAGGTGTGGACGTGAATGGGAGTCACGTCACTCGTCTGCTTGCTGTGTGCAAGGTTGAAGAATGTCTGTAATATCCCTTTATTGTTATAGTGCATGTTTCAGGGCTTGCTGTTGGACGTTGTGATTCTTCAAAAGGCTTTAACTGGATTACAGCACTATCAGACTCAGTCATCAGAAGGGCTACAGCAGCTGTGCTGTGTTGGGTCTGCCGACATCACGCTGTCTGTCACAGCAGTGTCTGTCACTATCCTCCCTGTTGGTATTTAAATCTAGACCCGACTGCACGTGCTCACAAATGTTTATCATAACAATGTCTAGATAACGAACACATCCTAGTTGTTTGTAATTTACTATTAGAGTTTGAGGACATTTTTTAAAATCGATTTTATTTATGTTTAGTGTTGTGCAGCTGCCATAGATTTAATGCATGACAACAGGATTGGTTGCAGTCTGTTGTGAGTGAGGATTTGGGGAGGTGGTTACCCTGCACACCATTTCCCTGCTCTTTGCTGAAGTGGTACAAGCCGACTTTGATCAATGGAGATCGATATGGATGAGTGTGCAGACGGAAGAGGCTATGTGAAGGGGGGGGGGTGATGGCCCTCTGCTCTGTCACACACTGTGTGTGCGGGAGTGAATTAAGACGCACTGTCTCACAACTCTACCTCTGTCTCTGTTCCACAAGTCTGTTTTTTGTTTTTGCTTTTATGGGAGTGGGACTGTTTGTCTATTGAGTGGTCCTTTCTAGAAGAAAAGACATTATTATGAAATGAAAAATAATAATTAAAAAAAGATTTAAACAGAGAAAATGTTAAACTTTTTCTGAATTTTGGAGACTCCTCCTGAAAGCATCCTACAGTGAATGTGAAAATACAGTAACTACATGCAGTGAGATGGTGGAGGATAAGCGGTTAACCCTCACCCTCCCTTAACCCTAATGTTTTCCCAAGACATTTTATTGGCAAGCCTTAATGATTGCTGTAATTTTCACCACTTGGAAATTTGCATTTAATCATTTAAAAAAAGTTAATCAGCAACCCAGATGCAAACTTTGAATACTACAATGAACAGCAGGATTTCAACTCCTGTCTCATGCATGGGAAAACTATTTTGGTACTGTCCACCATTCTTACCTACCTACCCTTATCTATACTTGGACTTAGATTCTTTTGAAACAGGAAATGGTGTGAAAGATGGTGACCACCATTTTCTGGCTTTTTTTTAATACCATATTGTATTATTCTGAGGTGAGGAACTTATGATCTGCTTTTCCATGTTAGTTTGAGAAGTTGTGGGTTTCTATAATATGGAATTGATATACTGAGCATGACACCATCTTATGTCAATTTTTTTCTTTATTATTGCTATTCGAGGCTGTTTTTCTTCCTGGCAACATTGTCATCATAAATACCCAAAGGTGCAGTATGATGATTTCAACTCTGCAGCTGTTGGTGACACAAAGGACTACTTTTTGTAAGAATTTCATCTTAGTTTCTCTTCCATTATCTTCTGAAACAGCAGTTGTGCAACAGTGGGGATTAAAAAAATGGTCATTCTCCTCGCGTGTGTGGGCTTTGAGAATGTCTGTGCATCACTTTATGTGTGTTCACGGGTGGTGTATCATTGCTCTATGGAGTAATGAATGCTAATCCCCTCTTATCTGCTTTAACCTCAAGGCAATGACACTAGCTGCTGATGCCAGTACAGTGACACCCATTGTTGGAAGAGAATATATGAGAATGAAGATGTACTGCACAGGCCTGAAAGAGATGTTTCTACTTGCATCTGACAACTTTCCCCTCAGATTTTCTCACTCAGACATTTAGAGGCTGCAGGGTGTGGTCTTGTGATTATCTGCAATGTCCCCCATGACTCATCAGAAGTTGTAATGAATAGAACATTCCAGCCTTATGACTCTACAGCATTTGATCCTGAGTGATTTCACAATGAGGGCATGGGGAAAATAATAATTTGATACTAAACCCTTTTTCGGGTCACTAAAGGACAGTGTTGTTTATATCCCAAAACGCAGGCAGCACCCCAACCTTTTCTAGTATCTAACAATGTCTTTACACTTTGTTGCTGCTAAAGATCACAGCACAAACCAAAGGCTGCTGTCCATATTCCATTCATCTTCATTTTTTACCCCTCAGCTTCTAAGAGGCTGATAAGGTATTGTCGTCACCCCTTCGGGTGGTTTGCGTCGGTGGCAGCAGCATCAACACCTACCTTCTGAATGCAATAACTAGAGAAAGAAATGATGTAGGCTTTACAAATCAATACCATAGTAGTATCTAAGAAAAATCTTAGACAAGTTTGAATTTGGGTGATCTTGACCTCAAGGTCAGAGATCAGATTGTCCATAAGTCTTGTACCCATGATAAATTGAGAAGGAAATGAGGGAGGCTTTTGCTATTGATACCATAGTTGCACCTATAAGACATCTTGGACAAGGTCGAATTTATTTGACCTTGAACTCAAGGTCAAGGTCACAGGTTAGTTTTTCCCAAAATCTTGTCAATGTGATCACTTAAGAAGGAAATGATGTATGCTTTTCATACCAATACCATAGATAAATCTATGAAAAATGTCACACAGGTTTGAAATTTGGCAACCTTTATCTCAGGTCAAAATCAGAAGTCTCACTCTCTTTCTAAGTAAGAAGTCACAAACACAATGCTGTGATATGCCAGCTCTCTCTATTGGCCGTTGCCCGAGCTTCAGACAGCCTTAGTCCTGTCTTAATGTTCTTCAACCATGACATGGGAGGTCTACCTCGCCCTCACTTTCCGTTCAGCTTTCCTGTAATAATCACCCTCTCCAATTCCTCTCGTCTCATTACATGCCCAAAAAACAGCAATTTCTGCCTCCTGATGTTACTCTGCAGTTTCATCTCACTGCCAGTCTTCTCAAGCACCATGTGTGAGTCCGGTCAGAGGTCAACTCTCAAAAAATCTTGTAAATGTGATAACTTGTGAATGAAATGATGTAGGCCTTTCATATTGATGACATACAGACGTGGACAAAATTGTTGGTACCCCTCTGTTAATGAAAGAAAAACCCACAATGGTCACAGAAATAACTTGAATCTGACAAAAGTGGTAATAAATAAAAATTCTATGAAAATTAACCAATGAAAATCAGGCAATGCTTTTGAATTGTGATTCAACAGAATTATTTTAAAAAACAAACTCATGAAACAGGCCTGGACAAAAATGATGGTATCCCAAGAAAAGATTGAAAATAATGTGACCATAGGGACATGTTCAACCAAGATGTGTCCACTAATTAACATCACAGGTGTCTACAAACTTGTAATCAGTCAGTCGGCCTATTTAAAGGGTGACAAGTAGTCACTGTGCTGTTTGTTGACATGGTGTGTACCACACTAAACATGGACCAGAGGAAGCAAAGGAGAGAGTTGTCTCAGGAGATTAGAAAGAACATTATAGACAAACATGTTAAAGGTAAAGGCTATAAGACCATCTCCAAGCAGCTTGATGTTCCTGTGACTACAGTTGCACATATTATTCAGAAATTTAATATCCACAGGACTGTAGCCAACCTCCCTGGACGTGGCCGCAGGAGGAGATGGATAATACAAATGGTAACAAAAGAGCCCAGAACAACCTCTAAAGACTTCCAAGGTGAACTCCAAGGTCAAGGTACATCAGTGTCAGATCGCACCATCCGTCATTGTTTGAGCTAAAGTGGACTTCATGGGAGACGGCCAAGGAGAACACCACTGTTGAAAACAAATCATAAAAAAGCCTGACTGCAATTTGCCAAACTGCATGTTGACAAGCCACAAAGCTTCTGGGAGAATGTCCTATGGACAGACGAGTCAAAACTGGAACTTTTTGGCAAGGCACATCAGCTCTATGTTCACAGACGCAAAAGTGAAGCATAGCAAGAAAAGAACACTGTCCCTACTGTGAAACATGGAGGAGGTTTTGTTATGTTCTGGGGCTGCTTTGCTGCATCTGGCACAGGGTGTCTTGAATCTGTGCAGGGTACAATGAAATCTCAAGACTATCAAGGTATTCTAGAGAGAAATGTGCTGCCCAGTGTCAGACAGCTTAGTCTCAGTCGCAGGTCATGGGTCTTGCAACAGGATAATAAACCAAAACACAGCTAAAAACACCCAAGAATGGCTAAAAGCGAAAGATTGGACTATTCTAAAGTGGCCTTCTATGAGCCCTGATCTAAATCCTATTGAACATCTGTGGAAGGAGCTGAACATGCCGTCTGGAGAAGGCACCCTTCAAACCTGAGACAACTGGAGCAGTTTGCTCATGAGGAGTGGGCCAAAATACCTGCTGAGAGGTGCAGAAGTCTCATTGACAGTTACAGAAATCGTTTGATTGCAGTGATTGCCTCAAAAGGTTGTGCAACAAAATATTAAGTTAAGGGTACCATCATTTTTGTCCAGGCCTGTTTCATGAGTTTGTTTTTTAAAATAATTCTGTTGAACCACAATTCGAAAGCACTGTCTGATTTTCATTGGTTAATTTTCATAGAATTTTTATTTATTACCACTTTTGTCAGATTCAAGTTATTTCTGTGACCATTGTGGGTTTTTCTTTCATTAACAAAGGGGTACCAACAATTTTGTCCACGTCTGTAGTATGAAAAATCTGGGGCGATTTCGATTTCGGACGACTTTGCACAAAAATTCTGCCAGCCAGTGTTCTTGATCAGAATCAGAATCAGAATCAGCTTTATTGGCCAAGTATGCACAACACATACAAGGAATTTGACTTTGGCTAAAAACTTGCTCTCGTTGTTCAGGTGGAGGATTTAAATAAGGATTCAATGACAACAGAGTATGTACAGTAAATTACAGTCTGTCCACGTTTCTATAAAAGGATGCAAATATATACAGGAATATATGCAGTTATTTACTCAGACTAACCACACTTTGCAGAAATATATGAAAAAATATACAGTCACACAGTATTTCAATGTGAACTCAGAATCTGTGATATAATGTGAATGAAGTAAAAAGCAGTGTGAGAGTTATGTGCAATGTAATAACGGATGAAAAGTCATGAGTACAGCAACAGGTAGGACTAGGTGAATGTTAGGAGTTCATCAGAGTGATGGCTTAAGGAAAGAAACTGTTCCTATGACGGGTGGTTTTGACCTTCAGTGATCTGTAACGACGACCAGAAGATAGAAGTTCAAACAGTTTGTGGCCAGGGTGTGATGGGTCAGCACAGATGTTTCCCGCCCGTTTCCTGGTTATGGATGCTAGCAGGCTGAATATTTTTGACTGTTATGCTACTCATTCACATGCAAGAATTTAAAAAATGAATCTCTTCTGCCCACATCTTAAAGAACACTTAATGACAAAAGCTCAAAAATGATTTAAGGGGAGAATGAAAATAGCTGAACTGCAAGATATAAAAAGGAGGAGGTTTTTTTTTTTTTTTTTTAAAAGAAAGAGGTCTGTCCCCAGCAGCCAGTGATATATCAGCAGAATGAGTGTTACAAAGATGGTCAGAAAATAATTAGTCCTAAAAGCTGTTGAGTCTTCTGTGCCTGTTCGACAGTCTTCGATTAAGGTTGTTTTAATGGGTCTGCCTCTTTGACTGAGTGAATGGGAGATAAAACTGAATTAGACTAAACTTTTGAGATTGTGAATAGAGAATGCTTAGAGTGAGAATGGAGGAAAGATAAGGGTGAGGAAAGGAAAATGAGTGGATAGAGAATTGAGGAGGGTTAATTGAAAGAGAACTAGAGAAGAAGGGCCAGATCTCAGGGGCTGTGGGGGGGCATCGCTCTCCTGCTGCTACATCACTATCTTTATACAGTATGTGTGTGTTTGTCTGTCTGAGGGGAGATAGTATTGCAGACCTAATGAGAACAAAGCTAATTAGAGGCTTTGGCTTGCACAACTCTACAGTTCCCAGTGGAGTCAGGACAACACTTGTCCATCTATATTGCAACCTCCAGAGAGGCTTAAGCCCTGCACAGACTTTTCTTGGGCATTTTTTCACTCCCATCTTTAATTTAAAACATATTTTACAAGCAAGCAAAAAATATAGACATCTTGGTTGGGTGACTCCTGTCAGGACAGTGAATAGAGAATAGTGTGCAGAGATTAAAGGGTAACTGTCCTGCTGGGCTGGGAACTTTGATATTGTATTAAGGCCTTCATTCACTGTCATTTTTATCCTCAAATGCAAATGATTGACTACTTTGATGTTCACTTTCAGAGCCATTAGCAACAAACAAGTGTGCCTGATCCTGATTTGTAAAGCCCGAAGAGGATCATATCATACAAGCCTGAAACCATATAATTCCTCAACATGGTGGCGTGCCCTCCTGTGAAATAAGCACTGAACCTCACTCATTAGAGCACCAAAAACACAATGATACTGTAATTCCATATAACCAGGCCTCTCACCAGGTTATGATTAAACAAATTGTTTCAATTCATATGGTTACGGGACTGGTTCAATTTATGACAGCAAATGGAAATTAAAAAAAAAAACCAAACTTCAGTGGATTTTACTTTGCTTCACTTCACTTTACTTCACTGTCCCAAGTAGGGAAACTTGTGTAGCAGCTTGTAGCACGATTTTAAGATTTTCCAGGTTGTAGCTGAATACAAGTTTGATGGCTGATATTTTTCAAGGCTGCTTCATTTGGCGTTTCAGGGTTTTTTTTTGTAAAAACAGAGGCTATAAAAAAAAAGAACAGCTTGTAGAGGGTAAAAGGGAAGGATGTAGAGACGAGGCATGAGTGTAGGTCGACACAGATTCTTTATTGACCCTCTAACATATGTACAGCCTGTGGCCCGCTGGGGCCAAGCCATGTAGAAGAGCCTAGGAGAGCCTCCCCGGTCTCTCTGTGTTCTCCTTATATAACTTTATTACCTTGCCTAGAGACTGGGGCTGGTGCATGTTGCATGGGATTTGACAAAGGCAATGTGTGGCAAGATTATCATAACACATGTTACCTTCATCACATACATTTGCCTCCCTGCGCTACATTCTACAGCATGGAGCAGCAGGGGGTGAAGGCGCCTCATAGTCTGGTCTAATTACCCTTCAGTCCATTGTTCTGTCCCTCTTCCTGCTTCTGGGTGTGAGAGACTGTCCACCCGTTGTGTCTAGTGTCACCACACAGCGCCCCCCCCCCCGAACACCCAAAAGGGGCTGTGACCCCCAGTCCATTGGGCTCAAGACGGCACCCCTGGTGTCTGCAGTGGGGGTTTGCCGCTGCGGTCGAGCTGTGCTGCTGCTGAAGGGTGTCGGAGGGCATGTTAGTCCGTGGGGGGAAAGAGGGAGGGGTGAAAAGCACTTTCTGCTCCGCTCCAAGTTCCAACACGTTGAACAGCCGTGATTCGTGTGCACACGGGGTCTGGTGCGCGTCGTGCTGATGGAAGAAATCCAGAAAATGGCAGGTTTCTGGGACGGAGGTGCGGGCAGAATGATGTGGAGGATGAGGGGGAGGTGGGGGGAAGCAATGGAGTGCCGGCCCAGGATGTTAAAAGTGTCTGGGCTGCGCAGATATTGCGTGCAGATCAGCCTCGGGTGAGGAACTTTTCTGGTAAACCCTCTGGTGATCCGCAGCAGCTGTGAAAAAATAAAGTCTTTGACTCCTCGTGCAGGCCCGGTCCTGCAAGGATGTGGGGAAGGCGATTGGCCCAATTCCCTGAGGATGCGTAGCGGCTGTGAAAAGACTTAAGCTGTGTCAGGGAAACTTGGCAATTCTGCTTTAGGTGGGGGACAGTCCTAAAGTTTCCGGGGAAAGCAATCGGCTATTTTCCCATTGATGCATAGCGACTGAGAAACAGATACATGTCCTGTGGGTACTGTGGCCCGGTTGCTTTAGGTGCAATGCGCGAAGCCTAAAATATCCGAGGATGGCAATCGGCCATGTTCTCCAGGAATGTGCAGCGGCTGAGGACGATGTATAAGTCTTTGGAGCCGGTTTGTCCCTGGTGCGTGGCGCGTGCTCTGGCGCAGTGACCACATACTGTAGCTGTATGTTGCGCTGTCCTCGTAATCCGGCGGTGTGCGCACAGGGCTTCTGTGCACCAAAACTCCGCTGTCGGGGGAGAAGTCAGGGTCGGGCTTGATGGGAATTAAAGCAGACAGCGCCGATCTTCCCCTTTCAGGCTGTTTCTGTGCGGTGCTCGTCTTGCTGATCCTGGTGCGTCTTGGTCCACGCGCCACTCGCTCCCTCCGGCCCTTGAGGTCGCCATTGTGGAGAGAGGAACAGGCACGCACACTCCAGTGTGGATGAGAAGGATGCTGGTGATCCCTGGTACTCCGGAGTCCACAGCGCGGTAAAAGGGAGTAGACAGTCGGTCTCCCGTCAGGTCACCAATGTGAAGAAAAAGGAGTCCACAGCACAGTGAAAGGGAAAGACAGTCCATCTCACGTCAGGTCACCAATGTGGAGAAAAAGGAGTCCATAGCGTGGCGAAAGGGAGAGACAGTCCATCTCACGTCAGGTCACCAATCTAGAGGGTAAAAGGGAAGGATGTAGAGGCGAGACACGAGCGTAGGTCGACATAGATTCTTTATTGACCCTCTAACATATGTACAGCCTGTGACCCGCAGCGTGGCCCGCTGGGGCCGAGTCATGTAGAAGAGCCTTCAAGCCTGGAAGCCTAGAAGAGCCTCCCCAGTCTCTCTGCGTTCTCCTTATATAACTTTATTACCTCGGCTAGAGACTGGGGCTGGCGCATATTGCATGGGGTTTGACAAAGACAATGTGTGACTCGATTATCATAACACCTGTTACATACAAAGGCAATGTGTGGCGAGATTATCATAACACGTTACTTTCATCACATACATTTGCCTCCCTGCGCTACATTCTACAGCATGGAGCAGCAGAGGGCGAAGGCGCCTCATAGTCTGGTCTAATTATCCTTCAGTCCATTATTCTGTCCCTCTTCCTGCTTCTGGGTGTGAGAGACTGTCCACCCGCTGTGTCTAGTGTCACCACAAGCTCATATTTCTTCCACATTAGAATCTGTTTATTGGGTCTAGCCATAATTCAATTAAATACATATTTTACAAAGAGCATTTTATTCCCAGAGTGCAGACTTATGGTTTCCTTAAATATGGAAGATAGAGCCAGATAGCAAGATTCCCTTCTGTAGGATGGCTTTGGAAAGCAAGAAGAGGAAGAGAGTGAAGGCAAAACCAAAGATTAAGTGGGGGAAGTTACAGATGGAAGAAGGTTGCACAGAGTTCAGGGAAGAGTTGATACAGGCTCTGGGTGGTAGGGAAGAATTATCAGATGATTGGGAAAATACAGCAAAAGTATTGAGGGAAACGAGTAGAAAGGTATGTGGTGTATACTCTGGACAGAGGAAGGAAGACAAGGAGACTTGATGGTTGAGTGAGGAGGTGCAGGAAAGTATTCAAAGGAAGAGGTTGGCAAAGAAAAAGTAGGCTAGTCAGGGAGATGAAGCAAGTAGACAGGAGTATTTGGAATCTAGGAGCATGGCAAAGAGAGAGGTGGCAAACGAAAAGGCATATAGTGAGTTGTATGAGAGGCTGGACACTATGGAAGGAGAAAAGGATTTGTATTGATTAGCTAGACAGAGAGATCGAGCTGAAAAGCATGTACAGCAGGTTAGGTTAATTAAGGACAGAGATGATAATGTACTAACAAGTGACGAGAGTGTGTTGAGAAGGTGGAAGGAGGGCTTTGAAGAGCTGATGAATGAATAGACAGCAGCTTTGTAAAATCATCAAAAAGGTCGCATGGTATTTAGGTGGTCTGTAAACATTGAGAAGCAACACATGGGAGGAGGAATTCAAAAGGAAGGAGAAAAGGAGTTGTACCAACTGTCTAGACAGAGAGATCAAGCTGGAAAGGATGTACAGCAGGTTAGGCTGATTAAGGACAGAAATGGTCATGTACAAACAAATGACAAGAGTATGTTGAAAAGGTGGAAGGAGTACTTTGAAGAGCTGATGAATAAAGAAAATGAGAGAGAGAGAGGAGAATGGATGAAGGAAAGATTGTTAATGAGGAAGTCCCGAGGATTAGTAAGGCGGAAGTGAGGGCAGCTTTGAAGAGGATGAAGAATGGAAAGGCAATTGGTCCAGATGACATACCTGTGGAGGTATGGAGATGTTTAGGAGAGATGGCAGTGGGCTTTTTAACCAGATTGTTTAACACAATCTTGGAGAGTGACAGGATGGCTGAGGAGTGGAGGAGAAGTGTTTTGGTACCAATTTTCAAGAACAAAGGTGATGCTCAGAGCTGTAGTAACTACAGAGGCATACTGTAAAGTTGATCAGCCACACTTGAAGATATGGGAAAGAGTTGTTGAACCAGGTTAAGAAGAGAGATGACAATCACCCTGGATTTACACTGACTCCGGATGCAGTCTGTTACAGATGCAGTGCAGACAAAGCCTTGCGTCCATCCCTACCAACTCTGTTTGTGTTTTGCAATGGCATGGATAAGAACAGAGTTGAACAGCGTTCAAAATAAGATCGCACGAGATAGTGGCAGAGTTGTGTCATAAGCCATGAAGGCTAATGGTTTTGCCACACCATTAGCCTCCTGCACTAATGATTTTGTACTTGCATCCACCCAAAGCATGCTAACGTTGTGTGCTATTGGGCGATGTAATTGGTGTTTTGGCTAATTGAGCACTGCAGCTCAAAGCTTTCCTCTTTTTCTGCATCGTTTGGGATGTATGGAGGAGCCTCACTTCCTGAATTTTCGGTATCCCCATTCGCTGGTTTATTACAGTCGTAGTTGTGTGCAGCTGTGTTGTGCTTCCTCTCGTCTATCACCGACTCCAAGTCTTCTATTCACATATCTATCTTTGTCGTAGTGTCAAAGGCTTATTCCTCTGCCCAGTTAAATGAGATTTTAAGGTCATTAGCTGATCTAGGCTATTATACTAATGCACCAGGGGTGTTCCAGATTTGACAAATGATTGGAAAGAGATAATGAGACTTATATAGACATCTGGTATTAGCTTTGGTGCAGGGAGATATGGAGATGGTGGAGAGAAAGAGCATATATCTGTAGGGGGAAAAAATGTTTACCTTCAGATATGCAGCATATTCAGCCAATGGTACACAGCTGGAGTGTTTTGCTTAATAAAAATGCTGCATTAGAGTGTGTCTGAGTGTTTTTGGACAGTCTGGCAGCACTCTCAGTCCTCAGACAGGCTGTTCTTTGTGCCGTGTCTGATGTCATATTTTGTCTGACGTATGCTTGCCAACAGAAACCTTTGGTCAGGAAAGCACATGCCCATAGGCGTGTGTGTGTGTGCGTGCATGTGTGCGTGCGTGCGTTCTTGTGCATTCTCATCTCGCCCCCTTCATCCAGACAGCACTTTCTTGATGGATGGTTGTCTTCAGGAGCAGGAGGGAGGGGCAGCTCCTTTGGGAGAGCATTAATAATACATAGGGTTTTGGGACTGTGGCTGTCCAGACTTGAGCGCCGCCGTTGTCACACTGGTCACGGCGTTCATTTCACCACAGCCACGCTTTGAGCCCCGACGCAGAGAGCGCAAGACGGAGAGGAAGATTGCGGAAAAGATCAGAGGCAGTTGGATTATGTGTGGTTAAGTTGGAATGAGTCATTCTGGATGACTAGATTAAAAGATCATTCAGAATCAGTGGATGATTATGGGAGTGAACATGCAGAAGGGCTTTGTGAAAAGCAATGTGCCATTCAGTCCTTTAGAGGATATGGTTTAGATATATGGCAGCAGAGACGGAGCTGTAATCACTTGCACAGGCCACTTTGATTAATATTAATATGAAAAACACACTCTACCTCTGTGCCTCTGACTGTCTCACTCCCTTTTTTCCCTGCTGTTATAGCTCTCTGTGACTCTCTTCTCTCTACTTCTGTTCTTAACTTTGCCTCTGTTGCCCTTCTTTGAGCGGAATTCTTCCACAGGATTTATTCACAGGGTTTTCACAGATGCATTTTTATCCCCCGCTGGTCGAAGCCCAAAGGGGTCGAAGAGCCCTTTGGGTGAAGTGACCCCTTTGGGCAAAGACCGAAGGGGGATTATGTTATGGGTCCGTCTGTTCGTCCGTCTGTCTGTCCATCCGTCTGTCCCACTTTTATGAAATCAACTCCTCCTACAGTTTTGGTCTGATTGTTTTGAAACTTCGTACCATGGTTTGATATACTGTGATGATGCGCATATTGCAATTTCACTCTCATCGGATGACGTTGAGGTCAAAGGTCAGCGGTCAGATTTTTCCTTAAATCTTCTAAACACAATAACTACTGAAAGAAATGATGTAGACTTTTGAAATATACAGTAGTTGTATCTAATACAACTACTGTATGACTTACACTTATTGACTTACACTTATTGGATGACTTACTCCCTCACCTAACTATGGTCAATGGGTCAAAGGTCAAAGTTCAAAATTAACATTGCAGTTACACTATGGTAAATGCTACATTTACTATTACTATAAAACGAGTAAAGCTATGGCCACCAAACCTGGTATACAGGTTCACCTTGGGATCCTGACCTCTGACTATGGGTTTGGAGTCAAAAGGTCAAAGGTTAAAGTTAACATTCCTTATGCCTTATTACTGTACAACGAGTAAATTTAGGGTCACCAAACTTGGTACACAGGTTCACCCTGTGGCTCTGAAGTGTGACTATTGTTTTGGAATTGCAAGGTCAAGGGTCAACATCAAAATGGCTTTTAAACTATATCTCAACGACAAAGAAAGCTAGGGTCACCAAACCTGTTACACAGGTTCACCTGGGGATCTTGACCTCTGATTATAGGATTATGGGTTTGGGTGTCAAAAGGTCAAAGGCCAAGGTTAACATTGCAGTTGTACTATGGTAAATGCTATATTTACTATTACTATGAAACGAGTAAAGCTATGGCCACCAAACCTGGTATACAGGTTCACCTTGGGATCCTGACCTCTGACTATGGGCTTGGAGTCAAAAGGTCAAAGGTTAAGGTTAACATTCCTTATCACTTATTATTGTACAACAAGTAAATTTAGGGTCACCAAACTTGGTACACAGGTTCACCCTGTGACTCTGAAGTGTGACTATTGTTTTGGATTTGCAAGGTCAAGGGTCAACATCAAAATGGCTTATAAACTATATCTCACCAACAAAGAAAGCTAGGGTCACCAAACCTGTTACACAGGTTCACCTGGGGATCTTGACCTCTGATTATAGGATTATGGGTTTGGGTGTCAAAAGGTCGAAGGTCAAGGTTAACATTGCAGTTATACTATGGTAAATGCTATATTTACTATTACTATAAAACGAGTAAAGCTATGGCCACCAAGCCTGGTATACAGGTTCACCTTGGGATCCTGACCTCTTACTATGGGTTTGGGGTCAAAATGTCAAAGGTCAATGTTAATATTTCTTTTTTTAAAAAAAACAAGGTTAGCATTTCTTTTGCCTTATTACTGTACAATGAGTAAAGCTAGGGCCACCAAAGCTGGTACACAGGTTCACCTTGGGATCCTGACCTCAGACTATTGTTTGGAGTCAAAAGGTCAAAGGTCAAGGTTAACATTCTTTATGCCTTATTACTCTACAATGAGTAAAGTTAGGGTCACCAAACTTGGTACACAAGTTCACCTTGGGATCCTGACCTCTGACTATGAGTTTGGGGGTCAAAAGGTCAAAGGTTAACATTTCTTATGCCTTATTACTGTACAAGAAGTAAAGCTAGCGCCACCAAACTTGGTACACAGGTTCACCCTGTGACCCTGAAGCGGGACTGTGGTTTTAGAATCGCAAGGTCAAAGGTCAACAATAAAATGCCTTATAAAGTATATCTCAACAACAAAGAAACCTAGGGTCACCAAACCTGGTGCACAGGTTCACTCTGAGACCATGACCACTGACTACAGGTTTGGGGGTCAAAAGGTCAAAGGTCAAGGTTGACACTCCCTATGATCTCTTACTATAGAACATGTAAAGCTCTCTAGGGTCACCATAGTTGCTACAAGGGTTCACCTTGGGTTCCTGACCTACAACTATGGGTTGTATACTTTGCTGTATATTCGTGGATGATGGGCTTATCATAATTTGGTTCTTGCCACAGTAATTATATTGAAAAGTTGAAAACTGCTCATCGTCGGTAAGTATTGGGATTTTCAAAGAAAACAGAGGCGGAAAATATTGCACTCACCTCAGAGTGCTCTTGTTTAAAAAGTTGTCTAAGCACCACAGGCAACAAGACTGACAGTGTGAGATTTTGGCTGGCTACCCTCACCCCCATCCCCCCAAAAAACAAAAAACAAAAACACATACATCAGCACAAAAATAGTGAGAAGGTGACTTCATGGGCGATTGAGTGTCTTTACTTGCACATATGGTTATGATGATAGTTAATATAAGAATTGCACTCAACAGAGATGCAGACAGATGCCTTACCCATGTATCTCACAGAGCCGTGAATGCTGGCGAATATAGCGATTTTGGGATTTCGTCAGGACTCTTCAGGGTTTGTTAAATGTTGCCAGATAAGTTGCAAACAGTTTTTAAGGTCCCAAACAGTTTTTCTTGTCGCCAAAAAATGTAAACATTTGAACTTTTTTTGGCGAATGTATTTTTCCGCGGTTGCAAACGCTTGCAAAACAGTTATAAGCATTTGCAAATGTTGTAACATATGTTGTTACAGTTATTTTTGATTCATCAAGCAGTGAACACGAATTACTTGATCAGGGGTGTCAAACTCATTCCATGAAGTGCCAAGACCCTGCAGATTTTACTTCCACCCAGGTGATTTCATTGAATTTCTTCCCACTGATTGCTGATCATTGAAAACACCTGCTGAAGACACTGGGTGGAAGTAAAACCTACAGGGTCTTGGCTCTCCATGGAATGAATTTGACACCCCTGATCAAGTAATTCGTGTTCACGGCTCTGACCGTATTAGGAATTACCTCCATATAAGAAGTGTTTCAATTTCCTGGGATGTTTTTTGCAGTCTTTGCTTTTTTTTATTTTTGTTGTTGACTTCCTCCTAATACTGTATTATATACGTATCCTGATCTGGAAGAGACAACAAGAGAGGAGAGGGAGAGCAATCACCACTTTATTCACCAGACAACAACAAACAAATATGGATAGAGAAAAAAAACTCTGAACAGACTCCGAGCCTGTAAAACCTCTGGGGAAAAAAAACTCACTGTCCACTGGCACATCTGTTAGCAGGCCTATGTCCACTCCAGGTAGGAAGTGCTACTACACATGCATTATTTTGTGAATACAAATTGATTTAGTAAACATGTAAACAAGTGAAATTACAATCAAAAATCAATCAATCAATTAGGCCCATAGCTCACCATAGTGCATAGGCCATCGACGACCCCTCTCCATTGCACCCTGTTCTGGGCTGCTCTCTCTACCCCACACCAGTTTATCCCCTGCTGTTTCAGCACCGCCTCAGTGTCTCGTCTCCAGCTGTTTTGAGGCCAGCCTCTCTTTCTCTTCCCTTGCGGGTTCCAGGTCAGCACTTGACATGTGATGCTGGATGCTGGTTTCCTGAGGGTGTGTCCAATCCAGTCCCACTTCCTCCACAGAATCTGTTCAGCCACTGGTTTCTGTCCCGTTCGCTCCCACAAGTCTTCATTCCTGATCTTCACCGGCCACTTGATGTTGAAGACGTGCCTCAGGCATGTGTTAAAGAAAGACTGGATCTTCTGTTGCATCATCTTTGTTGTCCTCCAGGTCTCAGATCCACAAAGTAGAACAGACTTGACGTTAGAGTTGAAGATGTGAAGTTTTGTTCTCGTGCAGATCTCTTTTGATGCCCAGATATTCTTCAGTATGACAAGTGAAATTACCCTTGTGAAAAAAGAATTATAGTCTGAACAGCACAACCACCTGATGCCAGCTGCTGTCCTTCACTACCACACCTCCGGTCTTTGAGACTGTTTAGGACTGCATCATTTACAGGTAGAATAATTGTAAAAGATCTACTTTTATTACAATTCCAAACACAAACATAAAGTTGGCAAAGCCAAAAATAATAATATCAATCCATTAAATCTCAACAGCATAAAAAAAACCTGTAGCTCTCCCGATGAGCGCTCACACACCATCTCCAGATGAAGGTAGGGTTCTCTATATTTACGTAGCCCATATTTAGCCTAAGTGTATGTGGTCTGTCTTTGTGTTTTGCTCATATGAGCAGGGATGAGGTAGGAAACTTTTACCCCAGCTGTGCACCATAGGTTTTGGCCTGTGTTGACACAGTAAATACTAGGGATGCACCGATCCGCCATATCAGTATTGCGTTCGATCCAGGCAAAATGGCTGGATCGGTATTGGTAAGGAATAAAAATAATTTACTGCTCCGATACATTAATAGTATTAAAATGAAGGTGCAATCACATTCTCAGCCACGCTGCTGCCCCTCACCACTGGTGTCCACCACTGGTGGTGAGGGTTGGCCCCCCACCACTGGTGTCCACCACTTGGTTCAGGGGTTGACACTCGTTGACACGTGACACTCATTGCAATGAGTGTCACATGTCACTGGAGCCTGTTTGTGGGACTCACCTTGGTATGTTTGCTGTGTGGTACTAGCATTTACAACTTTAACACCACCAACCTGATAAAATACTTGCAAAAGTATCATGGTAAAGGAGCATGCCAAATTCTGTCAAGAACTGAGCAGAAAGAAGTGTGCCTTGCATCAGCAGCCACTGCTTTTCCAGCTTGGAAGCTGGAAGGCGGCAAAAGTGAAAGTAAACAAAAGAACGAAACTGAAAGTACAAACCAGACTGGAGGAACGAAGACAAAATATGGGCTTACCTTTTGGAGGAGAGTTACAGCTGATGAGAGGTAGGTAACAGAAACATAAATAGCAAATCAAACTTGGAACAGGACTAGGACAGCAAGGCTACAGGAAATGGAACAGGAATAACTTCAAATTAAACTAAGAATGGACAGAGAATAATATCAGAAACACTTCTAAACAAACCGAGGACCAGGACAATACTTATGATCATAATAATGGATGACAAAAATACAACTTAAAGGGTTAGTTCCTTTAGTTTCAGATCTACAGCATTTTTTACCTCATGCATAAAATGGCACTTTGAATTTCATCTGAATGTTTACTTACATATTTAACTTTAAAGTTTTGCATAAACTTGCACTTAAAACTTCAGAATGCATCTTTAGATAGTGCTGACCAGTGAAATGCTGCCAATGCTGCAAAGTTTAAAATAAAAAAGCAGCAGCATTGCTGAACTGAGTCAAATTTGTAATATATTCTTTGACCATTAGATTTATGCTTTTACATGTGTGCAAAATGCAACCAGTCATTAACAAAGTATGTTCTGTACTTTTTTTTGTTTTAAATAAGAAAGATGGTATCGTTTTCGGATTGGTATCAGCCGATGCTCAAAGTGACAAGTGGTATTGGTGTCACGATCCTTCTCGTGCACTGGGGAATGAGGAGGAAGGACGGATTTAAGTGCAGGTTACACCACAAACACATTTATTAACAAAAAGAACAAACAGTTCCAAAACACAGACATTCAAAAAGGGTTCAGGGTGCACTAAAGGGCTCACACGATGGACACGCAGCGGGCAGACCACTGTGTACAGTGGTCACAAGACTAACAGTACAAAATAACGTAATGCTCGGGTAAACTTAGAGTCCTCCAGGACACTCAACTTACTCGGGAGAAAGTAACTGGGCAAGTGCCAAAGCGTAGCAGCACAACTGCAACGGGAAACGCTAACAGTTCGTACTCACAGAACAGGAGCAGTCCGAGTAGTCCAAGTTTTTCCGGTGAGCACACACAACCAGTAACCACACTGAAGAGAGTAGCAACAGTGTAGCTCCCGACACCCTCATAGGACAATACATCCATATGACAATACAATGGTCCAGCCATGCTTGACTGGCAAAGGCCGCTTAAGTACAGGCATTGCTGGCACAACAGATTGGGTGCACCTGGGCAAGGCGTGGGAAAAACAATCACCAGAGTGGAACCAGCTAGCTGTCATGAGAGAGTGGGCGTGGTCAGACCGGGAAGTGTCAGACAACACCCACACGAATGTATGTCAAAGAGGCTGCCTAACAGCTACCGGAAAGAACAGTGGCTACAGGTACAGAAAAAAGAACAAGTGACAAAGAAACCACAAGAACTCAAAAGATAACACAATACACAAATAAACGTGAGCCATAGCGGGTCGGAACCGAGTCCAAAGAACAACCCGGCTCGGTTCATGATAATTGGCTCATCCCTAGTAAATACCCGGTCGATCCAGGTAGAGTTAAGTTTTTATTCATATATTTTGTTATTCATTATGTGTTCTGTATAGCTTCTACAGTTGTCTTCCACAGTGGTCAGAAGAAAATAAATACTGGGGAGGGTTTGTGCACCCTGTTTTATTGGGTTGGATCCAAGATTCACCTGGCATTTGCCTGGTATTTTACCGGGAGTTGGCAAAGGTCTCAAGCATTCTCAAACAGTGGCAAAAGAGTTGTAAATAGTTGCTAATCATTGTAAATGTTGTTGCTAACATTTGTTAATAGTTGTTAATGTTCGCCAGTTGTTTTTACAAACACTCTTGCAAACACTTGCGTGAATGTTGCAAATGGTTGTTAAAGGTCGCTAAGTGTTGTTAAGTGTTGCATATGACAGAGGTGAACCCTGATGTTCATGAAGATTCCTGAAAAATGTTGGCAAATTCATAAATCATCACGTTCATCTACATTCGCTGCACCGTGAGATACTACCTTTACCACCCTATCTCTTTTGGAAGGTTAAAAAGTAGGGAAAATCCCCAGCTGACTTTCTGCTTCATTTCTGATTGGATGCCATGACCTGTTTTCAGACCTTACCAATCTTCAGGGTCAAATGCAAGGTCAGGGCCATTGGACATTCAAAAGGTGTCTCACCCCCCATTCTAGATTGTGTTAAATGTCTTAGTTCTGTCTCTAATAATAAAGTCACTGTAAGCCAAAACTGATTTTGACCTTTTATGACCCTGTGACCTTGACCTTTTGATCACAAAATCGTAGTCAAACATGGTACTCTCATGGTGAACCTGTGACGGATGGACAGACAGACAGACAGACTCATGCAGCCGCCCTGCCCATGCCAGCGTTGGTAAATATTTCACTTTGTTCTAACTTGCACTTTTATCAAACAAGTAAAAACAAACATACCAGGAAAAAAAGAGCAATGTACAGTATATGATGGAAAGGTCAGGTAAAACAAACTTGAAAAAGAAAATGAAGTGCAATAGATTAGAAGATGTCATGCTGGTTATTTTATAATATACGACACAGACAATAACGGTAGTCCATCGGTTTCGACGATGACATCTATGTACGAGGCCACACTCACATGTGACTGTGGAGTTCAAGTCGAGAATGGCAGAGACGTCCACAATGGGTGCAGGGAAACTGGCCTGGTGGGTTGGGTACCTCTGGTAGGGCCTTCTTTCTTGCATGGGCCTCATTGATGCTGTTGCGTCTGCTCTCTTCAAAGCTCATTTGTGCTTTGTGAGTCAGAGTACGCCATCCGGATGTGTCTGCTGCACACTCCTCCAACTGTTTAGGAGCTATTCCAGCACAGGGAATGTTGGCCTTGATACAGTCTTTAAATCGTTTTAGGGGTCTGCCCTGCTTTCTCCTGCCTCTGCTGAGCTCGCCGTATAGGAGTTGTTTTGGAATTCTGCTTTCTTTCATCCTGATGATGTGACCTGCCCATGTAAGCTGCGCTTTCAGGATCATGGCTTCAGTGCTGGTGGTTTCTGCACGGTCCAGGACCTCAAGGTTTGTGATCCTGTCCTGTCATCTGATGCCAAGGATTGAGCGCAATTCCGCATGTGAAAATGCTCCAGTAGCTTAATGTGCCTTCTATACAAAGTCCAGGTCTCACACCCATATAGGAGACTGCTGAGAACAACTGTCTTGTACACCTTGAGCTTGGTCAATTGCTGGATGTTATGTTGGTTCAGCACATAGGCTCGTAGTCTGCCCAATGCTTGGCTTGCTTTACAGATCCTTGTGTTGATCTCTTTGTCAAGGGAAGCACTGCTGGATATAATGCTGCCAAGGTACTTAAATTCCTCTTCCGTCTTCAGTTTTGTTCCCTCGATTGAAATGGATGGACACTGGCCTGCTGCAAGAGGACTATGTTGAAACAGCACTTCTGTCTTCCCTAGACTGATGGAAAGACCGAATAAACGGGATGGCTCAGCGAACTTGTTGACGATGAGTTGGAGAGCAGACTCTGTGTGTGCCATGAAAGCACAGTTATCAGCAAAGAGAGCCTCTCGGATAATCCTTTTAGTAGTCTTAGTTTTTGCACTAAGCCGTCGGAGGTCAAAGACAGACCCACCCATCCGTACTTGAGGTACACACCATCCTCAATATCTCTGACAGCATGGCTGAGGGCACAAGTGAAGAAAAAGTTGAATAGCACTGGGGCTAGGACGCATCCTTGCTTCACACCGTTTCCAATCTCAAATGGGTCAGACACTTCTCCTCCGGAGAGAACCATACCTGTCATGTTATCATGGAACAGACGGATGAGGGTCACAAACTTTGAGGGGCAGCCAAGTTTCTGGAGAATAATCCATAAGGCCTCTCTGTTGACAGTATCAAATGCCTTAGTCAGATCTATGAAAACAGCATACAGATCAAGATTCTGTTCTCTGCAATTCTCCTGCACTTGATGGACAGCAAATATCATATCAATTGTACTTCTGCCTGGGCGGAAGCCACACTGCGCTTCTGGCAGGTTCTCCTCAGAGACACTGGAGATTCGGTGATAAAGAGTGACTCGCGCTAGAATCTTGCTGGCAATGGACAGGAGGGACGTGCCTCGGTAATTGTCACAGTCTGATTTGCTCCCCTTGTTCTTGTAGAGGGAGACAATGATGGCATCTCTAAACTCCTGGGGTACATTTTCTTCCTACCAGATGCTACAGAGCAACCCGTGAAAAGTGCCCAAGGCTATTGGTCCTGCATTCTTGAAGAGTTCAGCTGGGATCCCATCCTTTCCAGGAACTTTTCCAGAACTGGTCTGGTTGATGGCTTTCTGGACCTCTTCCAGGCTAGGGGGGAGGTCAAGGCTCTCTTGTCAGGAACCAAGCCATCGGCCATGCCCCCTCTCTCTCTCTTTACCATTAGCTGTTCCCAGCCCCGTTAATTATCTTTCCCGGTCCTCGCCCAGGTGCTCCTCATTTGCCATAACCAGCAGTGCATGTACTTAAGTGCCTTTTGCCAGTCACGCACTGCTAAGTCTTTGTCTAACTGATCGTCTGCCTGCTTGTGCACATCAGTGAACTGTAAGCTCCTACGGCGTGTATCCGCTCCGCGCAACCCGTGGTTCTTCTACATCCCTCTAGCGAGTCTGGCTGTGGGACGCCAGCGTGGATACATGCCTCATCATATGCGTTCGCGGGGCAATGCCGGCCCCTAGACTTCCACTGTAAGTATTTTGTCAAACACTTTTGTAAGTCTTTATGTTAATAAATGTGTGTGGTGTAACCCAACACGTAAATCCTCATTATTTCACCCCTCGCCATGTGCATTGGGAAAGCACACGGGAAGGCTCATGGCATTTCTTTTATGGGCCTCTGACGGCTCTGTTCCAAGACTTCATTGCTGACAGAGGAGGGTCTGTTGAGGTGATTGCTGAAGTGTTCCCTCCATCTCTCTTTAATGGCGCTCTTCTCCTTCAGCAGTGTGCCATTTGTTGACAGGAGAGGGGTATTAGTGGGTCTGGATGGTCCATATACCGCCTTGATAGCACTGAAGAACATCTTTGAGTTCCTGGTGTCGGCGTACAGCTGGACTTCCTCTGCCTTTTGGTTCCACCACTTGTCCTGCATTCTGCAAAGGGTATTTTGAGCACGGTTCCGGAGGTGCTTGAAGCGGTCGTGTTTGGAGGTGGAGGAAATTTCATTTTGCCAAGCTACGAATGCTTTGTGCTTCTCATCCAGGAGCTGAGTGATAGCTTCATCATTCTCGTCAAACCAATCCTGGTGTACTCTCTTTTTTTGGGCCAAGTGTTGACTGGGCTGTCTTCTTCACAACCATTTTAAATTGGTCCCACTGCTGGGTTGGATTTCCAGCGAGAGGTCCAAGAGAGGCCAGCTTGTCATCCATGCAACTCAAAAAGTGGTCTCAGTGTCCTGGGTGCTTCAGTTTGGCGACACTGAAAGATGGCCGGACGAATCTGGACTTCTTCTGACGAGTGGGGATGATGTGCAGCTTGAGTACTGATCTGAGAAGACAGTGGTCAGTCCAGCATTCTGCTCCCTGCATGGTTCTGATGATCCTAAAGTCTTGAACACCACGCAGATAACGTAGTCCAGGGGTGTCCAACCATGTGCCATGGAGAGCCAAGACCCTGCAGGTTTTCTCTTCTACCCAGTCTCTTCAGCAGGTGTTTTCACTTATCAGCAATCAGTGGGAAGAAGTTCACAGAAATCTGCTGTTGAAGACACTGGTTGGAGGTAAAACCTGCAGGGTCTTGGCTCTCCATGGCACATGGTTGGACACCCCTGACGTAGTCAATCAGGTGCCATTGTTTTGACCTAGGGTGCATCCAAGTTGTTTTATACTTGTCTGCTTGCCTAAACAGAGTGTTGGTGATTGTCAGGTTATTCTCTGCACAGAGACCCAGGAGCAGCAGGCCATTGGAATTCATGTTTCCTGTACCGTGGGGCCCAATCACGCCTTTCCAGTTTGTATAATCGGTACCAACTCTCACATTGAAATCACCCATCATTATGAGCTTGTCTTCAGGGGGTGTGGCCTTCACAAGGGTGTTGAGATCCTCGTAGAATGTTTCCTTTGCTTCATCGTTGCTGGTTAGAGTTGGAGCATACGCACCAATGACTGTGACGTGACGGGAAACATTCAGCGGGAAGGGAAGCTTCATCAGACGCTCATTGATAAAGGTGGGGAGGTCTGCAAGCTGCTTGAGGAGCAGTGTTTTGATGGCCAGACCTACTCCATGGATTCTGTCCTCATCACGAGCCTTCTCTTTCCAGAAGAATGTGTAGCCACCTTTTATTTCTTCAACAAATCCTTCATCTGCCAATCTAGTTTCACTAAGCGCAACAATGTCAGTGCTGTAGCGTGACAGTTCCTTTGCGATGAGGGCTGTTCTTCTCTCAGGTCGTGGTGAAGTTTCCCTGTCCATTAGCATACGGATGTTCCATGTCCCAAAAATCATCATCTTTTTCTTTTGACCACAGAGATGGTAACACTGCCAGCCGCGGTAAACTGGCCAGTGGATCTGAGGACAAGCAATGTTTGAGACACCTTTTCAAGTCTCTTCCCTCGTGCAAGGATGAGCAGTGCTATCCTAAACAGGACTGTTCAGTCACCTGGTGAAACACCAAACTCCTCTGTTGTCCTAGGTTCAGAAAGAGAGCGACTCTTACATCCAAGTCACCTATGTGCAGGGTTGGAACTACAACACCCAGTGGGTACCTCCACCTGTTTCTTTGCCTCTTCCCCATCATGCAGGGCTTTGAGAGAGATGAAGATGAGAGGTGAAAGATGAAGGGAAAAAAGGTAAAAGGTTGCACATAGAGACCTGTGCGGGAATTTGTTTAAAGTGGGAAGGTCGGTGCACTCTGAAGAAACCACTCTCTCTGCCTTGGAAGTCGGTTTCCAGTGGTACGAGGATTCGTCACAACCAGAGACTTCTTCAGCTGCAGTGGATGACCACGACGTCTTATATGTCTTGCCATACTCTGGGTGCTCCACGACACTTTCTGTCACTGCCTTTGTGACCGTTGGATCAACTGATCTCATTCGCTCTGCCCATCGGGTCCAGTCTTCACATGCTTGGGTAGACATACCCTAGCTCACCAAGGATCAGTGACCTGTCGGCTACCCTCATCAGGTTTTGCCGGCCTGCCAAAGCCATTGCCCGGGGTGTGGCCGCTGTCACATGCTAACAGCTACGAGGAGCCACTGGTGAGAGCTGGGTACTATGGGGAAACCAATGGAGGACTAGCTATCAATTCAATTCAATTCAATTCAACTTTATTTATATAGCGCCATTTCACAACAACAGTCGTCTCATAGCACTATCAACTGAAGGGGGGAACCCCCACAGTTGCAGAAAGACCCCAGCTATCAGGCGATCCCCTGTGAGCAAGCACTTGGCGACGGTGGAGAGGAAAAACTCCCTTTTAACAGGAAGAAACCTCCAGCAGAACCAGGCTCAGGGAGGGGCAGTCATCTGCTGCGACTGGCTGGGGGGTGAGGGGATAGAGAAGAAGAAAAGAACAGACATGTAGAGAGCAAACAGCACGATGGGGACTCAATCTATGGGAGAGAACAAACAAATGTTAATGACCAGCAAAAAAAATATTTCATAGAGAGTGAGGAAAGGAGTGAGGCCCAGTGCATTACTGGAGGTCCCCCGGCTGACTAAACCTATTAGCAGCATAACTAAGGGAGGGTTCAGAAACACATGATCCCTCCCTAATTGTAGGCTATATCAAAAAGGTAGGTTTTAGCCCTATTCTTAAAACCAGAGATCGAGTCTGACTCCCGAATCCAGATTGGCAGCTGATTCCACAGGAGAGGAGCTTGATAACTGAAGGCTCTGCCTCCCATTGTACTTTTGGAGATTCTAGGTACTACAAGTAATCCTGCATTTTGGGAGCGTAGTGCTCTGTTAGGATAATACGGTATCAGATCTTTTAAATAAAAAGGAGCCTGATTGTTTAGAGCTTTGTAAGTAAGAAGAAGGATTTTAAACTTAATTCTAAACTCTATGGGAAGCCAATGAAGGGAGGCCAGAACCGGAGAGATATGATCTCTCTTTCTAGTACCTGTTAAAACTCTTGCTGCAGCATTTTGGATCAGCTGAAGACTTTTTAAAGATGTTTTAGGACAGCCTGATAATAAAGAATTACAATAATCTAATCTCGAGCTAACAAAAGCGTGGATCAGCTTCTCAGCATCACTCTGAGACAAGATGCTCCTAATCTTGGCAATATTACGCAATATTACGCAAATGATAGAAGTCCTGAAAGGACATGGCAAGCTCTTCCACTAGAGGTACTATCCCTCCATAGACACCCCATACACCCCACACAGAAAATAAAAACTACAAAAATTATAGATTTTTTTCTCCATTAAGAACTGAATAATGGTTATGTTTTTGGTGGCCTTTGTCTATCTACCTTTTAACACAGTTGCACAAAAAATATCGGGCTTATTGCAACTACTGACCATACGATGCATTCAGTTTTGGAGCAGATCTGAATCAGTGGGTGTTTCCTTGTAAGATGAGGTGGAAATTGATGATCAAACTGGATTAGAGTCCAAAAACTTGGTGGACCGGTCGGTAATTTTAAAACGTTTCCCCCTAATTGGCTGTCTGCTTCAAACAGAAAGTTAACAGCAAAACGATTGGTACAGTCTTGCACCTGAGATTATATTAAGGATATAAAGAAACTGTCAAAAACTGAGGATTGTACTTTTGCCTTGAATTGATCATTTTACAAGCTAACTTGACTTCTAATACCTTTTCAGGTTTAATATGGAATTTTCCACTTTAATAGTATATTATAGTATATTTGACAGTAAAAAGGAAACAACTAGTTGACTTTATACAACAACGGCTAAAATGCATTTTAATTTCTGTTGCAAGCCTGGATTTTTTTAAATGTAAAAATTAATATAAAACAAAATCTTACGGCATGTGGTCTGTGCATTCATGTCTGCTTTATTCTAACACAAAAGAGTAGAATAATAACTGTGCTTCAGCTCTGATCTGTGTCTTGTACAGCATTATGAAGTGTATATTTACAGATCCCCCTAATCCCTGTTATCCTTTTTACCACACACTGTTCTGCCTCAGGGAAACTACTGCTACATACAGTAGAACACCCATGCTGTGGTGTTGCTGTGCATAGTGAGCATAGTGTACAATAATTGGCTTAGTGCTCAAATTAATCCTCATAGCTGCAGCAGTACATTTTGTGACCACTTGGGTGTCACAGTAAAAGGTTTTAAACACCACTTCTCTAAACATAATTAATCAACATTGGTGTATATTACAGGAATGTCTGTTGTGGAATCTTAAATAACTAATAACTGCCAGTTGCTCATGGGATTCCACAGGGTCTAGGATCTGGGGTTGATTTTCACATGATTGCATTCTATAAAATGTTTGACATGTCAGCAATGGTAAAAGAGCATGCAGTGGTTATTCCTGTTCCATGGTTGAATTTTATAACCACTATGGTGGTTGAGCAGAAAAGTCTTGACGCTGCACACGTAAAATAATCCAGGTCTACAAAAAATGTCCAGAAATGAAGAGGAATTTATTGACAACTTTAAAACACAAAAATACTCAAAATGCCACAGCTTGGATAGAAAATAGGATTATAAAGATGAATTAAGGAGTCTCTTGTACAAATGGACAGTCTGTGGCTGCTAGGACTCAGGAAGCAAGGTCAAAAGACTGTCTTCCTACTCTAACCACACACTCCAGGTCGTGTCCTTGGCCTTATATCAGCTTCCATTCCACCCACAGTCACTAGATGGGGATAACTCAGAGAAATCAAATATTAGAGTTCATTCATCCAAATAAAACTTTGGCTTCTACAGAACACTTCTTTTTTTTTTGGAAAGATACTCCATCCACCTGACAGGTGTCAGCTGTTAGGATTAAACAGCACAATTGCTTTGTTAACAGGTGTGCCTTGGGCTGACATTGTAGGGCAGAGTCTGCATGAAATAGCTCTCAAAATACAATATACCTGCAATGGTAAAAGGTAGAGACTTACTGTTTTTGCTGCAGACACTAGCAAATCAGTTTCAGTTCAATTCAACTTTATTTCTGTAGTGCCTAATCACAACCAAAAACTATCTGAAGGTGCTAGTTACATAAGGTATAAATCATAAATGATTCAGAGAAAACCCCAATAATCAAAATGATCCCCTATGAGCAAGCACTAGGTGACGGTGGGAAGGAAAAACTCCCTTACAGGAAGAAACCTCTGGCAGAACCAGGCTCAGGGAGGGGTAGTCATCTGCCACAACTGGTTGGGGGTGAGGTGAGAGAAGAAGAAAAGAAAGAAGCGATACACTAGTCATACAGATAACAACATCATACAGGTACAACAATATTCGTACAGATACAACATGTTCAATGTTGAGCCAAAAGCTTTGATTAGCCTAGGATTGCATCAGTTTTTTAAGGCTTTTCAAGCTTTTCAAGCTAGCTAGCAGGTCTCACAGCTAGCACTACAAGCAGTTGCGTGTGTAGCTGGTTCCAAGTGATGCATTGCCTGGAAAAATAAGCACACAAATCAGCAGTGCAGCAGCAAACATATTGATGGTAAGATTCAAACTATGACATGGAAAACCTAATCAAAACTTATGAATAGTATATTGCCTTCTAGTTAGTCAGCTTGTCACATAGCTCATACAATGCATGTGCTTGATTGTATGTTTTTAACATTACATATAATTTTGACAGACGGGGTTGTAAAAATTCTGTCTTTGACCTTATATAACCATGTCAACCATGATATTTCTAAAGGCAACAGGCTATGAATGATGCTCTGGAGAGATTGGCAGACATAAACACAGATGCCACTGTGCTCTACACAATAGCAGAGGATTTTTGTTTGTTCAGAAAGAATGTGCGGTTCTTACCTCCGCCAAGGAAGTAAGGTGATCATTTCTGCCTGTCTGTTAGTTAGTGGGATTATGCAAAAACTACCAAACTGTTTTTGATGGAATTTTCATCAGAGGTATCCCATGGCCCTTCCTCCCTCCGTCCGTCCATCCGTCCTTGCTAGTGGGATAACCTTTGTCCATCTCTCCAAATCTGTCCAGTAGTTTCTGCACAATCCTGCACAATCCTGCTGAAGGACAGATGGAGGGATGATCACATTACATTGCGAGATAATGCCTTGGTGGAGCTATGCACTCATGGATCACCTCCAAAATCTAATGGGTTCATCCATAGCCCATGTGCCACCTCTGGTGAAAATTTCATCAAAATCTCTAGAAAATTTTGTGTAATCCTGGTAAAAATCAAGCAAACAGACAAAAAGACAGACAAACCGCCCAATCACATTACCTCCTTAGTGGAGGTGATCCACCTGTAAATACTCACACAGACAACTTATGATATTTTGTCATTTGATACATTTAGTCAGATTTTAATTGTGGACAAACAGCCTTAGCAGAGGTGTGCTCTCTAAGTGCCCTCTAGAGTGGGATGATTTATTCATGTAGAATTTTTAATTTATCATATACTTAATATATTACTATGTTTTAATTGCTTTGTATAAGAGAGCTGCAAAATAACCTGGTATAAATTGTATTTGTTTACCTTTCAAAATCTTTCAAGCAAAGATGACTAATCGTACCCCTGGAATGTAAAATGTGCTTTATTTGTACATTCAAACAGGGAAAAAAAGAGTATTTGATTAATTAATTTGGGAGGAGTGACTTGTACATAAATTGGACCCGAAGGGGGGAAAACAGACAGAGAGAAAAGTAGGTGGTAAGACAAGAGGAGCAGAAGATTGTAGGAGTGCTTGAAAGACAGATGCAGGTAGTCTGTTAGCATATTAACGTCTCAGCGAAGGACAGGCAGACAGGTGAAGGCGGCGCACAGTCGACTTGAGTCGCGTCTGACAGTCGCACACTCTAGCTGGAGGGAGCGCTGCTTTGGATCAGACGTTCTCACCATTAACCTGTACTGACAGTGTTTAGATGATGGAGAAAATAGCTGAGAAAAGGAGCAGGAGAGAAACCAGAACATTAACATCACAGGCAGTGATTGGCAGCAACCTCAGGATCATACATGATGGCATTGTTTAGAGTACAACAACACAGCCACAGATAATGGGGGCTGTTAGTGAAAATAGAGGGATAGAAATATATCAGGGTGCTGACCTTTCTGAATGCAGCCAATAAAATGCAGATAATTCAGTCTCCATTTCAATCCATATTGGGCATTTGTGCCATCTGTCTTCCAGGAGGGAAATATTTATTTGAAAAACTTCATGCAGAAAATAATGATAACTTGGCAGTTATCCAGTAATCCAGTCATGTGTGGCATAAGTAATTCTGGGTATTATTGAATATTTTCTAAACAACTTCTGCCTTTCAGGAAATATCAGGATCATATAACCAGAGAAGAATCCATCATAGTAATCTTCTCTTCTGAAGCCACAAAAGGGGAAAAAAAAACAAAAAAAAAAAAACAAAAACTCATGAATACTCAATTGCATTTCTTCTATTTGAGTATTTCAACTCAGGTTGAAAACACTCAAGTTCAACATCACTCTACTTAATAATACTATTTTGAACTAGTTCTTAGTTTCTTAACAAATTTCATATTGTATGCACAACATTGTATGACATAATCAGAGGTTGATAGAGTAGCCAAAGATTGCACTTAAGTAAAAATAGCATTATCTTGAGATATTTGTTACACAAGCGCAAGTAAGAGTAGTCACCAAAACACTGCTTGGGTAGTATCCAGATGCAAGCCAACGGAGCAAAAAGCTTAGGCTTCAGACTGCTCTCGGCACTTTTTTCTACTTTTCACTTTTATCTAAATGAGTCATAGAGAAGGCACAATAATGATAATAATAATGTATCTGGAACACAGATCTGCCTCTGAGCACAGCAGTTTCAGCTTTTCAAACCATCTAGGGGCAGACAATTAGAACAAAATTGCCTAAAAGAAAGCATGGTCTTAAAAGGAGAGGAGCGAAAATTCACATTTGAAATGATTTATTGAAATAAATGTATTTACAGATAGATGCCGTATCTTTGGTTTGGTGGTTAGTCTCTGGATCATCGCTTCCTGGGGTTGAGATGTATGTACTAGATATGGAAAATGGGATGTTGGAATACCCCCCCCCCCCCCCCCCAGAGCCTCTTGGTGGAAGCTGGGGTTGGCGGTGGGGTTGAACAGTAGGCAACAGTACAGAGCAGAACATTCCCAGCTCAGAAGGGGAGATGTGGGAGGCTCTGCTGCTTTAAGAGATCGTCAAATTAGAACTGTGTCTGTGTGATGCATGTGAGGTAAGGCATGTGCCTGTAAATGATGATATGGAGTAGCTTGAGCTGATGGTCAGAAGAAGCTCAGAATTCTGCTGTATTTCAGGTCAATGGATAGGCTGAACTTAGACCCAGTATGAAAATAAGGATTATGTTGATCCCACAGTATGAAATGTGTAGCTACTCTATAAAAAAGTTGATAGACTTGCTCCACATCTTCACAGTAAGCTTATGTAACAATGACTTCTTCTTCTTCTTCTTCTTCTTCTTCTTCTTCTTCTTCTTCTTCTTCTTCTTCTTCTTCTTCTGGCTGCTCACTTTAGGGGGTTTCCACAGTAGATCATCTGCCTCCATCTCACCCTGTCCCTTGCATCTTCCTCTGTAACACCAACCCTCTCCATGTCCTCCTTCACTACATCCATGAATCTTCTCTGTGGTCTTCCTCTTTTCCTCCTGCCTGGCAGCTCCATCTTCAACATCCTTTGTCCAATATATCCACTATCCCTCCTCTGCACATGTCAAGCCTATCTCAGCCTTGCCTCTCTTACTTTGTCTCCAAACCGCACAACCTGAGTTGTCCCTCTGATATACTCATTTGTAATCCTGCCCCTCCTAGTCACTCCCAGTGAAAATCTTAGCATCTTCAACTCTGCCACCTTTAATGCCACTTCCTGTCTTTTTGTCAGCTCCACTGTCTCCAAACCATACATCATAGCAGGTCTCACAACCATCTTGTAAATCTTCCCTTTCACTCTTGCTGCTACCGTTCTGTCACAAATCACCCCTGACACTCGTCTCCACCCAGTCTACCCTGCCTGCACTCTCTTCTTCACCTCTCTTGTTCATTTTCCATTACTTCGGATGGTTGACCACAGGTATTTAAACTCATCTACTTTCACTATCGTTACTCCTTCCATCTTCACCATTGCACCTGCCTCCCTCTCATTCACACTCATGTATTCTGTCTTGCTTCTACTGACTTACATTCCTCTTCTCTCCAGAGCATACTTCCGCCTCTCCAGGTTCTCCTCCACCTGGTCCCTACTCTCACTGCAGATCACAGTATTGTCTGCAAACATCATGGTCCATGAAGACTTCTGCCTGACCTTGTCTGTCAGCCTGTCCATCACCATGGCAAACAAGAAGGGGCTCAGAGCTGACCCCTGATGTAATCTCAGCCCCACCTTGAATCCATCCGTCACTCCTACAGCGCACCTCACCTCTGTCTCGCTGTCCTTATATATGTCCTGCACCACCCTCACCTACTTCTCTGCCACTCCTGACTTTTTCATACAGTACCACACTTCCTGTCTTGGCACCCTGTCAAATGCTTTCTCTAGATCCACAAAGACGCAGTGCATCTCCTTCTGACCTTCTCTATACTTCTCCATCAACACTCTTAGAGCAAACACTGCATCTGTAGTACTCTTTCTTGGCATGAAACCATACTGCTGCTCACTGATTGTCACCTCTCCTCTTAACCTGGCTTCAACAACTCTTTCCCATGTCTTCATAGTGTGGCTGATCAACTTTATGCCTCTGTAGTTTCTACAGCTCTGAACATCACCTTTGTTCTTGAAAATTGGTACCAAAACACTTCTTCTCCACTCCTCAGGCATCCTCTCACACTCCAAGATTGTGTTAAACAATCTGGTTAAAATGTCCACTGCCATCTCTCCTAAACATCTCCATACCTCCACAGGTATGTCATCTGGACCAACTACCTTTCCATTCTTCATCCTCTTCAAAGCTGCCCTCACTTCCGCCTTGCTAATCCTCGGGACTTCCTTGTTCACTATCTTTCCTTCATCCATTCTCATCTCTCTCTCATTTTATTTATTCATCAGCTCTTCATAGTACTCCTTCCACCTTCTCAACATACTCTTGTCATTTGTTTGTACATTACCATTTCTGTCCTTAATCAGCCTAACCTGCTGTACATCCTTTCCAGCTTGATCTCTCTGTCTAGCCAGTTGATACAACTCCTTTTCTCCTTCCTTTTGAATTCCTTCTCCTGTGTGTTGTGTCATGAACGGGGTTGATGTCTCAACCCCGCTCCATGATCTGTGGCTGTAATTTCCTGATTGTTGTTAATTATTCCAGCTGGCAGGTCATTGGAGCTTCTGAGCCTGGGCTCCCTGCCAGGCTACAGCCACACCTCCTCCTCTCCCTGCCAGGCATTCACCAAGCTGTTTGCCATCACCATTTGTGTTTCCACACATACACACTCATGCATGCACACACACATACATGCACACACACACACACACACACACACACACACACACACACACACACACACACACACACATTCATTCCTACTAACATCCTCACTCATTCACTCATGCACCGGCTGCTGTCGCGCACCTGCTTCCACTTGCCGCTCATTATTCTATGGGGGTATTTATGTATGACAGTGGGAGCACTCGGTGTATCGGCATTAGTCTACATTCGATGCCCTGTCTCACTCCAACTTGGTTTCTCCTCTTTTCCTGGACTTAGTATGGAGTTGTTGTTTCCAGAGCCAGTTTGCTCCGACCCTACATGTAAGTCTTCCTCTCATTATTATTAGCCCTTCCTCTCCGCTGCCCAGTCCCGCTTGGGAGTGTGTGGGGCTTCTCCTCATTATTATTGCCCTTCTCCTCCGCTGCCCAGTTCCGTCTGGGAGTGCGTGGGGCCCACCAATGGAGTTTGTAGCCGGTCATCTAATTATTACTCATCCTGAACTGTATTTCACTGGACACTTTGTATGTTATTTTGTATCCCCCCACCTTGCTGCCTCTATATTGGAGTTTTCACCGGTGGATGAAAGGGTTGCTTCCCTGCGCCTTCGGGTTGGGAAACGGGTCCTGACCATCATTTGTGCCTATGCACCAAATGATGTTTCAGAGTACCCACTCTTTTTGGAGTCTCTGACTGGGGTGCTGGAGGGTGCTCCTCTTGGAGACTCCATTGTCCTACTGGGGGACTTCAATGCGCATGTGGGCAACGGCAGTGAAACCTGGAGGGGGGTGATTGGGAGGAACGGCCTGCCTGATCTGAACCCGAGTGGTGTTCAGTTATTGGACTTCTGTGCTAACCACAGTTTGTCCATAACGAACACCATGTTCAAGCATAAGGGTGTCCATATGTGCACCTGGTACCAGGACACCCTAGGTCACAGGTCGATGATCGATTTTGTTATTGTGTCATCAGACCTCCGACCGTATGTCTTGGACACTCGGGTAAAGAGAGGTGCAGAGCTGTCAACTGATCACCACCTGGTGGTGAGTTGGATCCGATGGCAGGGGAGGAAGCCATTCAGACCTGGTAGACCCAAACGTATAGTGAGGGTGTGCTGGGAACGTCTGGCTGAGGCCCCTGTCCGGGAGGTCTTCAACTCCCACCTCCGGAAGAACTTCAACCACATTCCGAGGGAGTCTGGAGACATGGAGTCTGAATGGGCCATGTTCTCCTCCTCTGTTGTTGAAGTGGCGGCCCAGAGCTGCGGCCGCAAGGTGGTCGGTGCATCTTGTGGTGGCAACCCCCGAACCAAGTGGTGGACACCAGTGGTGAGGGGGGTCATTAAGCTGAAGAAGGAGTCCTATCAAGCTTAGTTGGGTTGTGGGACTCCCGAAGCAGCTGAGGTGTACCGGCAGGCCAAGCGGAGTGCAGCTCGGGTGGTTGCTGAAGCAAAAACCCAGGTATGGGAGGAGTCTGGTGAGGCCATGGAACAAGACTTTTGGTCAGCCTTGAAGAGATTCTGGCAAACTGTCCGGCGGCTCAGGAGGGGAAAGCAGCTCCCTCTCCACACTGTGTATGGTGCGGATGGGGCGCTGTTGACTTCGACTGGGGATATCGTCGGGCGGTGGAAGGAATACTTTGAGGATCTCCTCAATCCCACTGATACACCTTCCACAGAGGAAGCAGGGTTTGCGGACGAGGGGGATGACTCGCCTATTACAGGGGCTGAGGTCGCCAAGGTGGTTAAAAATCTCCTTGGTGGCCGGGCCCCGGGGATGGACGAGATTCGCCCTGAGTACCTCAGGGCCCTGGATGTTGTTGGGCTGTCATGGTTGACATGCCTCTGCAACATTGCGTGGAGGTTGGGGGCAGTGCCTTTGGCATGGCAAACCAGGGTGGTGGTTCCTCTCTTCAAAAAAGCGGACCGGACGGTGTGCTCCAACTTTAGAGTGATCACACTCCTCAGCCTCCCTGGGAAGGTCTATGCCAAGGTACTGGAGAGGAGAGGAGAGTCCGGCCATTGGTCGAACCTCGGATTCAGGAGGAGCAATGTGGTTTTCGTCCTGGCCGTGGCACATTGGACCAGCTCTTTACCCTCTCGATAATTCTCGAGGGTTTGTGGGAGTTTGCCCAACCAGTTTACATGTGTTTTGTGGACTTGGAGAAGGCATTTGACTGCGTCAATCATGGTTTTTTGTGGGCGGTGCTTCGGGAGTATGGGGTATCGGGCTTGTTGTTATGAGCTATTCGGTCTCTGTACGACCGTTGTGAGAGTTTGGTTCGTATTGCCAACACTCGGTCGGACTCATTCCCACTGAAGGTTGGACTCCTCCAGGGCTGCCCTTTGTCACCGATCCTGTTCATAATTTTTATGGACAGGATTTCTAGGCGCAGCCAGGGAATGGAGGGTGTCATGCTTGGTGACCACAGGATCTCATCTCTGTTGTTTGCAGATGATGCTGTCCTGTTGGCTTCATCCAGCAATGACCTACAGCTCTTACTGGGACGGTTTGCCGCTGAGTGTGAAGCGGCTGGGATGAGAATCAGCACCTCCAAGTCCGAGTCCATGGTCCTCAGCCGGAAAAAGGTGGATTGTCCTCTCTGGGTTGGGGACAGGCTCCTGCCCCAAGTGGAGGAGTTTAAGTATCTTGGGGTCTTATCCACGAGTGAGGGGAAAATGGAGTGAGAGATTGACAGACGGATCGGAGCAGCATCTGCAGTGATGCGGACGTTGTACCAGTGTGTTGTGGTGAAGAGGGAGCTTAGTTCTAAGGCAAAGCTGTCGATTTACCAGTCAATCTACGTTCCTACTCTCACCTATGGTCACGAGCTTTGGGTAATGACCGAAAGAATGAGATCGCGGATACAAGCGGCTGAAATGAGCTTTCTCCGTAGGATTGCTGGACTCACCCTCAGAGATAGGGTGAGGAGCTCAGTCATCCGGGAGAGGCTCAGAGTAGAACCGCTGCTCCTCCACATTGAAAGGAGTCAGTTGAGGTGGTATGGGCATCTGATTAGGATGCCTCCTGGATGCCTCCCACTTGAGGTGTTTCGGCTACGTCCCACTGGGAGGAGACCCCGGGGCAGACCCAGGACTCGGTGGAGAGACTATGTCTCCCAGCTGGTCTGGGAACACCTTGGTATCCTCTCTGAAGAGCTGGAGCAGGTGGCTGGGAAGAGGGAAGTCTGGGTTTCTCTGCTTGAACTGCTGCCTCCGCGACCCGGACCTCTGGAAAAGCGGTAGAAGATGGATGGATGGATGGATGGATTTCCAAAGTAACTGCAGAATACTGCTTAGGCACTTGTAATTACTGTGTACTTACAGGGTACTTATGACAGACCTATACTGTACTTACAATTCACTTGTGTTCTACACTGTAATTACACTGCAGTTTGGGCCTGTATAATAAAGTGCTTCCCTACCTTGCTCAGAAAACTATTATTCATGCATATTCCCCAGAGGTTTGTTAAAATCTTAAAGTGTTTACAGTGTTTTGAGCTTTCACCATTTAACACCAATACAGACAATGATATCAAGTAATGCCTTGGAGGAATTTGTGTAATTGTAAGCTCTCCACTGTGACGGCTGATCACATGGGAACACACATGGCTGGAGATGACAGTCTCTAGTCCAGTCAGCCAGAGGGAATGTGCCCTTGAAATCAAAAACCATTAACCAATTAGCACCGATCAATAGTCACAGCCACACTAGGATGAACCAGACTTAGAGCATTGTTAATGTGTGATTTTGGGCTGGCCGACAGGCTGGAAATACTACTCCTCTCAGCTCTCAGCCAATGAAAATGCTGGAAGAATGCTTGACATTGTGCTGCCCTCCAATGCAAAGTGCCATTCCTCCTGTAACTGGGCAGAATTAAGGGAAGGAAGAAATAGAGATAGAATGAGACAAGAGAAGAAAGAAGAGAAGTGTTTGGAAATGAAGCAGAGCAGAAGTGACGGTGTGTTAGGAAGCAAATGCAGGTGTCACAGTGGGCCGCTGTGAGCAGCAGGTAATCTCACTGTGATAAGCACTAGCGTGACAGTCAACCTTTAATTCCTCATGGGAGGGGGGTACTGTGGAGTTGTCACATGGTTGGATTCCCAATCCCCCTGGAAATAGATTTACATAAACCTGTAGTGGGAAAAAATGGATGGAGGATGCTTTTTGATGAGGAAGGGTGAAGCAGGAGAAGAGAGATTGAAGCTGTCAGAAGGCAGGGAGTTGTAGTTTGTTTTTCACATTCTGCACACACACAAATGAACATGCACAGATCACAGCACTACTCTGCATTCATGTTGAGGAGAGCAAATATCAGCATGGGACTCAGGATGTATGGGAACTGATGTGAAAAGAAGAGAAGGGGAAGCAAAAAAAAGAGGAGGAGATATCAAAGATATTACACCTATCTGGGGAGTGTTCAGTGAAGCAGGCATTATGAGAGTGTAAATTACATTCTCACCTCCCTTTGGGGTTTCTGGCAGCAGGACAAATATAATCAACCACGGCAGTGAGTACCCCCCCCCCCCCACAACACACTTACTACACTGTCTATACGAGGACATTTTTCTCATGATGCGTCTATGTTTACTGTCACAAAAGTCTCCAATCAGGCATCGACCCTGCAGCCTTTCTCAATCCTGTGCTTTCTTTGAAATGATGCCAAATATTGCCATGCAACTCATTTTCTCAATTGGGCTGGAATCAATGTCAACTCGCTGGGCTTTGTAAAACATCCAGCATGAAATCGGACAGCTTCTTGGTGGTAGTGTGTCACAGACTTCAGTAATAGGTGCTCTCAAAACAATTCCCCTTTCTGGTTGGGATTAAAATGCAACAACAACTGAATAGATTTGAAAGTATTTTAACCTCCCTATTTTATTTATTTATGAAGAATCATGAGGACACAGATGTATTTTTATATTTGACCTTATATAATAATAAGCATGCAACTCATCTATAGAAAAAGTGAAGTTAAAGTGAGAATAAAACAGCTCCTTTATCAGTTGGCTTTTTTGATGAACGTAAAAAAAATATTTTAGAAAATATAATACTGTACTTCAGTTTGTTTGAGTCAGATACAGACGTTGACAAAATTGTTGGTACCCCTCTGTTAATGAAAGAAAAACCCACGATGGTCACAGAAATAACTTGAATCTGACAAAAGTGGTAATAAATAAAAATTCTATGAAAATTAACCAATGAAAATCAGACAATGCTTTTGAATTGTGGTTCAACAGAATTATTTTAAAAAACAAACTCATGAAACAGGCCTGGACAAAAATGATGGTACCCTTAACTTAATATTTTGTTGCACAACCTTTTGAGGCAATCACTGCAATCAAACGATTTCTGTAACTGTCAATGAGACTCCTGCACCTCTCAGCAGGTATTTTGGCCCACTCCTCATGAGCAAACTGCTCCAGTTGTCTCAGGTTTGAAGGGTGCCTTCTCCAGACGGCATGTTTCAGCTCCTTCCACAGATGTTCAATAGGATTTAGATCAGGGCTCATAGAAGGCCACTTTAGAATCGTCCAATGTTTCGCTCTTAGCCATTCTTGGGTGTTTTTAGCTGTGTGTTTTGAGTCATTATCCTGTTGCAAGACCCATGGCCTGTGACTGAGACCAAGCTGTCTGACACTGGGCAGCACATTTCTCTCTAGAATACCTTGATAGTCTTGAGATATCATTGTACCCTGCACAGATTCAAGACACCCTGTGCCAGATGCAGCAAAGCAGCCCCAGTAACTGTTGACCAGTATCACTTAATGGGCTGCACGGTGGCGCAGTGGTTAGCACTGCGGCAGCACAGTTTGCCCTTGGCCGGGGGATTGTGGGGATCGTGGGATCGTGGGTTCGATCCCAGCCCCCGACCAACAGTGATCTGTGTGGAGTTTGCATGTTCTCCCCGTGTTGCGTGGGTTTCCTCCGGGATTTCTCCGGTTTCCTCCCACATGCCAAAAACATGCATGTTAGGTTAATTGGCTGTTCTAAATTGTCCCTAGATATCTGTTTCCTATAGGCCCTTAGAATAGAGGGTTAGTATTAATGAAAGCGCTTTGAGTGGTCTTTGTGACTAGAAAAGCGCTATATAAGTGCAGGTTAGTTAGTTAGTTAGTTAATCTTATCCTACACTTTATTACATGTATAGTTTATTTCTCTTATCTTATCATGTTTAATGTTGCAGCATTGTACCGAGACAAATTCCTAGTTTGTGTACTACATGAACAATGGCAATAAACCTGATTCTGATTCTGATTCCTCCTTGGCCGTCTCCCATGAAGTCCACTTTGGCTCAAACAATGATGGATGGTGCGACCTGACACTGATATACCTTGACCTTGGAGTTCACCATGAATGTGTTTAGAGGTTGTTCTGGGCTCTTTTGTTACCATTCGTATTATCTGTCTCCTCCTGCGGCCACGTCCAGGGAGGTTGGTTTCAGTCCTGTGGATCTTAAATTTCTGAATAATACGTGCAACTGTAGTCACAGGAACATCAAGCTGCTTGGAGATGGTCTTATAGCCTTTACCTTTAACATGCTTGTCTATAATTTCCTTTCTAATCTCCTGAGACAACTCTCTCCTTTGCTTCCTCTGGTCCATGTTTAGTGTGGTACACACCATGTCAACAAACAGCACAGTGACTACTTGTCACCCTTTAAATAGGCCGACTGACTGATTACAAGTTTGTAGACACCTGTGATGTTAATTAGAGGACACATCCTGGTTGAACATGTCCCTATGGCCACATTATTTTCAATCTTTTCTAGGGGTACCATCATTTTTGTCCAGACCAGTTTCATGAGTTTGTTTTTTTTAAATAATTCTGTTGAACCACAATTCAAAAGCACTGTCTGATTTTCATTGGTTAATTTTCATAGAATTTTTATTTATTACCACTTTTGTCAAATTCAGTTTATTTCTGTGACCACTGTGGGTTTTACTTTCATTAACAGAGGGGTACCAACGATTTTGTCCACGTCTGTATAAAGGAAAAAAATGTCATGTTGTTGATGGAGGTATTCAGTGGTCACTCACTTTATGTATGTATGTATGTACAGTATTTAGCAGAAGTAACCATATTTGGATGAGTGGAGCGTTCACAACAGCTGAAGCCACCTCGCTTGTAGCAGGTCTCCAGATACTTCAACAGCCTTCTACCTGGAAAATGTACAGTTTAAGAGAACACAAATCATTAGTTTGACTTTGCTGTGGTACTCCTAATATAGCAGCAATAACTCATGAAAACTTGTAAATATGTTTCTCTCTTCTCTTAAGCTTGGCATTTTACTATAGAAGTCTGTACTGACACCTATTTTGGAACCAGCTTTAAAGGTCCCTTTGACCGCACTTTTCCCCACATGCTGACAGATCCCACAGGTCTTAATGAAATACTTGTTACATATTTTTTTAAGTATTTCATTATTGCAGAATATTTGCAAATCATCCTCTGAATGACTTGTTTAAGTGCATATCTCTTTAAATGCCCAAGAACCACATGCAACTAAGTTTGCCCACCCTCTTACATCACTATTGCTAATCTTAGCTGGCTAGCTCCTGGCTCAGCTAACAAGCCTGAGCCAACTAAAACAAATTTTTCTTAAAGAATGAATGAAATAAAGCATCAATACGGGCAGACCGGACACCAGACAGTGGGAAGGCAAGAGGCGGAGGAGTGATAATGTATGTCAGTAACAGCTGGTGCAGACCGGGACACATCATGGTTAAAGAGCAACACTGCAACAAAGACATTGAGTTGCTAGCTTTTAGCATGCGGCCTACCTATCTCCCGAGGGAATACTCACACGTGATCTGCATTGTTATTTATGCAAATCCGACGGTGAGCACAGGGACAGCGCGTGACGTCATCCACTCAGTAATTGGCAGGCTGCTGACAGAACACCCAGATGCTCTTCTCCTCATCTCAGGTGATTTCAACCATATTTCACTGTCCCCCATTCTGCTCACATTCACCCAGTATGTCACATGCCACACTAGAGACAGTAAAACACTGGACTTATTCTATGCAAACACTAAGGAGGCGTACACCTCATCACTACTCCCCCCACTCGGGAGATCGGATCACAACTTGGTTCATCTCCTGCCGGTGTACAAACCCCTAGTTCACAGACAACCTCCGGTCATGCGCACGGTGAAGTTATGGTCTGAGGAGGCAATGGACGCTCTAAGGGACTGTTTTGAAACCACTGCCTGGGAGCAGCTCTGCAATCCACATGGTGAGGATATCGATGGCCTTACTCACACCATCACGGACTACATCAGCTTCTGTGTGGACAACACCGTGCCCACCAAGACCATACGGTGTTGCTCGAACAACAAACCCTGGATCAACCCTGAGATTAAAACACTTCTGAGAGAGAAGAAGAGGATCTTCAGGTCGGGGAACAGAGAGATGCTGAAGTCCGTACAGAGGGAGCTGAGGAGAAAGATCAGAGAGGGCAAGGACAGCTTCAGGAAGAAGATGGAGGACAAGCTGCAAAAGAGTGACATCGGCGGGGTCTGGAGAAACCTTAAAACCATCTCTGGACTCCAGAATACCTCCCCCCAGGCCACGGGGGGCAGGGAGTGGGCGAACAAACTGAACCTGTTTTTTAATAGGTTTGACCAACCGTCCTCCCCCCCCGCCTGCACAACAACCACTGCTGCCTCTAAAGTCATCGAGACCTGCTGTCCACACCCCACTCCACCAACACTCCCCCACTCCCAGCACACAGCCCCCCAGCCTGACCCTCACTAAGACCCAGGTGAGGACAGAGCTGAGGAAGATCAAGGCGAGGAAGGCCTCGAGACCGGACGGCATCAGCGCGAAGCTCCTCAAGTCCTGTGCAGACCAGCTGTGTGGGATTGTGGAGCACATCTTCAACCTGAGCCTGAAGCTGGGGAGGGTACCACAGTTGTGGAAAACATCTTGTGTGGTACCTGTACCAAAGACTTCCCACCCCAAAGACCTGAACAGCTACAGACCAGTGGCCCTGACGTCTCACATGATGAAGACCCTGGAGAGACTGCTCCTTGCTCACCTCCGCCCGCTGGTGGGACCAGCGATGGATCCACTCCAGTTCACCTACCAGCATGGCATTGGGGTGGAGGATGCAGTGATCTTCCTCCTTCACCGTTCCCTGCCCCACCTGGAGAAGCCCGGGAGTGCGGTGAGGATCATGTTCTTTGACTTCTCCAGTGCTTTCAACACCATCCAACCGATGATCCTGAAGGACAAGCTGCTGTGCGCAGGGGTGGACCAGCACCTGTCATCATGGATCCTGGACTACCTCACTAACTAGCCACAGTTTGTGAGAACCCGGGATTGTGTGTCCGACACAATCATCAGTAGCATGGGGGCCCCCCAGGGAACGGTTTTGGCTCCCTTCCTGTTCACCTTTTATACTGCGGACTTCTCACACAACACAACACACTGCCATCTACAGAAGTTCTCTGACGACTCTGCGATCGTCGGCCTCATCTCCAACGGAGATGAAGCTGACTACAGAGGACTTATCCAGGACTTTGTGGACTGGTGCCATCGGAACTGCCTCCAGATCAACGCGAGGAAAACTAAGGAGCTGGTGGTGGACTGCCGCAGGCAAGGACAACCCCTCACAGCACCAGTAAATATCCAGGGAGCAGACATTGAGATGGTGACATCCTACGTATATGTATATATATCACGGACGCACGGATCGCCCCGGGGGTCTCCCGGGTCGGCGGACGGAGCCACGGTTTGCAGCCGGAGACGTTACAGCGGGGAGGAGCTAGTGCTAGCTAGCACTTGGCCGCCGCCCGGTGCTAATGGGAAACTCGACATACGGGGAGCTGTAGCGAAAACGACGCGGGTGCCGGGCTGGAGTTTAGGCGGCGTGCAAGAAATATAAGACAGAATAATAAAGAGCGATGGCAAGAACCAAGCAGACCGCCCGTAAAATCTACTGGAGGAAGAAGCCCCCCAGGAGACAGCTAGCCACCAGGGCTGCTCGGAGAGGCGCTCCGGCCACCGGCAGAGTGAAGCGGCCTCGCCGTCACAGGCCCGTGGCTCTGAGAGAGATCCGTCGCTACCAGAAATCCACGGAGCTGCTCATCCGTAAGCTGCCCGTCCAGCGCCTGGTGAGGGAGATCGCTCAGGACTTCAAGACCGTCCTGCGTTTCCTGAGCTTCGCCGTCATGGCTCTGCAGGAGACCAACGAGGCCCACCTGGTGGTCTCTTCTTCGCTAAGGGGGTCACCATCATGCCCAAAGACTTCCAGCTGGCCCGCTGCATCCGCGGAGAGAGAGCTTAGACTTTCTGCTGCACATTCACCAACCAACCATAATGCTCTGCACTGTGTGTCTATATATATACATTTATAGTAATATGGACATATGTTTACTAGATGTTGTTTTTTCTTGCCTTCTGATTGTTGCTCTGAGTGTTGCTATCCCTGTGCTGTTGCAATCCTGGAATTTCCCCATTGTGGGACTAATAAAGGCTTATCTTATCTTATCTTATCTTATCTTATCTTATAATAAAATACATATACATACAAATACATATAAAATACATGGACAATAATCAACAGTATCCTTGGAAATAAAAGCAGAAATACCAGCTACCCAACTAACACTCCAAAAAATAATAAATCGACTCCGAATGTGAATATAGCTTCACCTGCAGATGAATTTAATAATTTTTTTGTTAACATTGGACCTAAACTGGCCCGAGAAATACCCACTACGGTGCCAACAGGTGATTCAATATGCAATAACACTGCTGTAAAAGACACCATCTTCATAAAGAACACAGACGAAAGAGAGGTCATTGAAATTGTTAAATCGTTCAAAAGTAAAACATCTACTGACTGCGATGGTATTGATATGCTACTAGTCAAAACTGTTATCGAATGCATAGTGAAACCACTGACGTATATCTGTAACCTGTCTCTCCAATCAGGTATATTTCCCAATGCAATGAAAATAGCTAAAGTAATTCCAATTTACAAGACAGGCGACAGAGGGGAACTCTCCAACTACAGACCAATTTCACTATTACCGCAATTTTCCAAGATACTTGAAAAAATATTCTATGAGAGAATTGACAACTTCATACTGAAGAATGATTTATTGTGTGAGCAGCAATATGGGTTCAGACACAAAAGGACAACAGCATATGCCTTAATGGAATTTACAGAAAAAATATCAACAGCCATTGAAAATAAAGAGTATTCAGTTGGAGTATTCCTGGATCTTAAAAAAGCATTTGATACAGTAGATCACAATCTATTATTAAAGAAACTACAAAATTGTGGTATCAGAGGGGTAGCACTGTCCTGGTTAAGAAGTTACTTAAAGAATAGATATCAGTTTGTATGTGTTAACAACAAAAACTCAGAGCTACTGAAGGTCACCTGTGGAGTCCCACAGGGTTCAGTTTTGGGACCATTATTATTCAATATGTATATAAATGATATATGTAAAGTTTCAGAAAAAATGGACTTAATATTGTTTGCTGATGACACTAACCTGCTATGCAGTGGAAACAACTTGGAACAACTTCTGGATACACTCGGAAAGGAATTAGGAAAGCTTAAACTGTGGTTTGATTCAAACAAATTAACGCTCAATTTAAGCAAGACAAAATTTATAGTCTTTAACAACCATCACAACTACCCAGTACCCAAACTCAGTGTAAATGGTGTAGAGATTGAAAGGGTATCCGAAACTAAATTCCTTGGAGTAATAATTGATAACAAACTGTGTTGGAAGCCACATATTAATTATATAAAAGGTAAAGTATCCAAATCAATTGCAATATTACACAGAGTGAAAAATTTGCTGAATCAACCCACACTATACACCTTGTATCATTCATTAATACTCCCATACATGACATATTGTAATGAAGTATGGGGAAATACATATAAAACAAACATATATCCACTCTTTATGCTTCAAAAGAGAGCTATTAGAATAATCAACAAAGCAGCTTACAGGGAACCAACAAACCCACTTTTTCTTAAACAAAAAACTCTCAAGTTGAAAGATCTGATCGACTTTAAAACCGCAATAATAATGTTCAAAGTGAAGAATCTATCACTGCCCGCAAATATCCAAAAGTTGTTCCAAACAAGGGAGAAACGATATCACTTCAGAGGAACATGTATATTTCAAAAGCCTACAGTGAGAACAACTACCAAGCAACACTGTATTTCAGTGCAAGGTGTCAGATTATGGAACGATTTTGGACCTGAATTAAAATCATGTACAAAGCTTGGACAATTTAAACAAAAACTAAAGGAAGAAATACTCCAAACATATTTACAAGACGACATGTAAACTCACATAAGGATTGACATTTCCAGCCTGTGTTGTGTTATAGCTTAGTTTTTCTTTTTTCTCTGTGACACTATGTCTTAGATTTGTTTTTGAATAGTAACCGCTTAACTTAGACTAGCTCAGTTTTCTTTTTCTCTCAGTCATATTTTGTCTTAGCCTTGTTTTAAATTGTAATCGCTCTTGTCTTGTTTTCTCTTTTTTCTCCTTTGAATTCTTGGATGGAATATGGGTGGGCAATATAAGCTGCGGCTTCAGCCATCACCCATTTCGGATAACTCACGTGGAATTGTATAGTAGAAGGAGTCTTTGTCTAATTTGACCTTGTTGTTATATTATACAGTTTCTTTTAACCTGTAATGTACTATCCGAAATAAATTCATTCAATTCAATTCTTATCTTATCTTATCTTATCTTATCTTATCTTATCTTATCCTACAAGTACCTGGGTGTTCATCTGAACAATAAACTAGACTGGTCACACAATACCGATGCACTCTACAAGAAGGGACAGTGCAGGCTGTTCCTACTGAGGAGACTCATGTCTTTTGGTGTACAAGGGGTGCTCTTGAAGACATTCTACGACACGGTGGTGGCATCAGCCATCACTTTTGGAGTGGTCTGCTGGGGTAGTGGCATTACTGCAGCCGATAGGAAGAGACTGAACAAACTGATCAAGAAAGCTAGCTCTGTTCTGGGGCAGCGCCTTGACCCAGTGGAGGAGATAGGAGAGAGAAGGATGGTGGCTAAACTGTCATCTCTGCTGGAGTCCGAGTCCCACCCTATGCCGAACATACTGAACGCACTGAGGAGCTCATTTAGCAATAGACTACATCATCCTAGGTGCGCAACCGAAAGGTTTCACAGGTCCTTCTTACCTATGGCTGTCAGACTGTATAACCTAAGCAGGGCTGCTCGCAGAGATAGCAAAAAAAACGTGATGACCTAGTAGTGTTGAATGCAAAAGACGCAATAGACTTACACAAATGGTCCCCTCCAGTATACAACTAGGACAATATCAGTCGCTATGGAGGGTGACAATATGTATGGGTACATATTCATACCATGTAGGGTAACTAAATAGACGGTTATGCTGTTTATTCCATCTAGCTACAATGCTCCGCACTGTGTATATATATTTATATATTTATGTTTACATATGTATATTCAATGCTCTTATTTTTCTTATCTTCTAAATTATTGCTCTGAGTGTTGCTATCCCTGTGCTGTTGCAATCCTGGAATTTTCCCATTGTGGGACTAATAAAGGCTTATCTTATCTTATCTTATCTTATCTTATCTTATCTTATCACTGGTGTACAGGAGTGTGTGGTTTCAGTGGTCAACAGGATATGACCGGTCCCTGCAGTATATTCAGTGCAGAGATTTTTGTGAATGAGGGGCTAAACTTCTAGTTTCAGCTTGCTGCCTTGGTGGGGCTAGTGGTTCAATGTAGCATCACGGAGAAAATACACTCAAGGGATTTAATAATGCACCACTCTATTTTTGGCCCAATTTGGGAAGAGCTTTTCTCTATTAAGAAATGAAGTTGTACAGATGCGTGTAAGGTAATTCCCAACATTTGGGATTTGGTCAGGTCTGACTGTGAGTAGTCCGCTTGTAGTCAGCTACAAGTAATAGCTGTAGTCAGCTTGGCTGGCCAATAACAGAGCAGTGTGCGGGTATCAAGACTGGGCTTATCCTGCTTATGATGTTCAGTAGCAATCTGGAAGAGTTAAAACGGCTCCTTGGACAGACGAACAATATGAAGGCTGTATTTTTTTTTTAAGAGAAGTGAGTGTTTTTTTCAATAATCACATGACCAATAGATGCATTTCAGAAGGTTAAAACCAACAAAAACACAATTTTTCAGCCAATGACCCCTTTAAATGGTGGAGTAACTGGTTTTTAGCACATCTGCACTCATTTTTCACCTCTCAATGCTGTTACTTCAGTAGATCTTATTTCTTAAAAAAATACACTTTTTTCAGCTTCTCTCCATCGTTTTATGCTGAGAAAATGAATCTCAACTCTTCTGGCCATCAACCAGTAGTCTAAAACAGATCATTTAAATCTGTCAAATAAGGCTGTGAAAAACCGCAGTTATATAATCAACTTTGCAAAATTATCTCATCTTATATTTTGTGGACCAAATAATTAGATCAGAAAACTAAGTGCCAGATTAATGTGTAATAAAAGATCAACCTATCATCACTGAGATGTTACCTCATTTTGTCTTTGTCTACCACTCACCCTGTGTGAAATGATCTCTCAGCAGAAATGGATAGGCAGCTAATCCTTTTTATCACTGCTCTTTGTGCTAATTTGTCCCCCAGGGGACCTTCAGGAGATAGGAATGGTAGGAAGATCTTTAGTCCTGTAGGTGAAAGTGAAGCAGAACTGATCATCCTTCTTTACAATGAACTGAGTAGTAAGACCAGATGTCTGTGATGTTAGGTCAGTGCCTTTTAAATGGGAGGGCAGCAACTTGAGTCAAGGCTCATTACTTCTTTACATTAGGCTGCAGTTAAAGGAAACTATTCTAAGCCACCACTCCTCATGTCTCTGTCCTCCTCTCACCTACTTTTACCCTCCTTCTACTTTCTCTTCTTCTCACACCCCTTTAGGGCCGCTGTTCGAGGGAAAACTGTAAGTACCTGCACCCCCCTCCTCACCTAAAGACCCAGCTGGAAATCAATGGACGAAACAACCTCATCCAGCAGAAAAACATGGCCATGTTGTCCCAGCAAATGCAGCTCGCCAACGCCATGATGCCGGGCACACAGCTACAGCCTGTGGTACGTAGACACATGAACACACACACAAGAGTGACGGAGAGAATAGTTAAAAACACAAATTTCTCTCATACAAAATTTCTCATGGCCCTGTCTTTTATTTTGAAATTCAGATTTGTATACGATTGTTATGCATTTTATCCCTGGTTTATTATCTGTCTTCACCAGCTTTGTGGCAGTTAATTATTAGTGGTCAACATGTTACAGGTAAAATGATTCTTCAGGTTTAAAGGTCCTGTTCACTGCACTTCTTCTACATGTTCAGAGTTCCCACAGCTCTTAATGAAATATTTGATCAAATTGACTTTAATTATTTTAATTATTGCAGCATCATTGTTAATCATCTTTTGCAGCCTATCTCAGAATGGTTCATTTCAGGACGTCTCTTGAAAAGTTCACCTCATACTCCCACTTTTGTCACTTAGATTAGATTTTTAGATTTAATGTTTATTTGAAAGGGACAATACATACCAATGAACATTAATACAAATGTAAGTATGCCAGATTTAGCAATACTGCTAATTTACATCTGTAGTCCCTCGGCGGGTCACAAAAACACACAAACAAACAATCATACATGAGCAGAACAACTGCAATGAAACTGTACAAAGTGCAAGAGTTAAGGTGTTACAAAACAAAATATTCAAATATCACACACGTGAAGTGCTATGTATGTGTACACACACATATACCCAAGCACCTCACAGCAACAACAGATAGCAACAAAAAAGAGGTGGGGCATATGAGTGCCACTTTTGCTAATGTTAGCTGGCTAGCTCCATGATCGGGTAGCAAGCCTGAGACAATTAATGTAAATTATGTGTGTGATTAACATTGTAGATAAGAGAAACATAATTTCATTCTACTGTACATGATTGGCTGTATGGATTTGAATGACAACAAAGATGGCTTACCCTTATCCTTATCCTTGAACTCATCTTAAAGGATGATTGAAATAAAGTATCACTGCTGGACAGGATCGTGTGGTTTCAGTGGTTGATGGGATATTACCGGTCCCTGGAGTACAAGGAGCACAGAAACATTTGTGAATGAGTAACTGGCTAAACTACTAGTGTCAACTAGCTGCCTTTGGTCCTGGTCAGAGATAAAAGACATTATTTTACCACAATTTAAGGATGATATATATGGTCAAGCAGTAGATGAAAAATGATTCTAATTGGGATGGATAGAATTTACAGAAAACAGTGATCAAAACTGGCTGGTTTAAAAGTTAAGCTAATGGCTGGTGGCCTGTCTGTCAACCTCTCCCTGCTGAGGTGAACTCTAATGTGGTTAGACAGACTGACTCTGACTGCCTACTCAAACTAATGCAAACGGTGTACCATCAGGGTGAAAATATAACTAAATAAGCCCGAAAGATACAAGATATATTATCACCTTTGGATTAGTGAACCAGGTGGAAACAGTGATGTATTAGGATGATGGAAATTTTAAAGAAAATAACAATATAAACTGCAAGCTAACTCCATAGTAGCTGTGTTAGCTCTGAAGCTAACACATTGGCTCAGATACTGTGGGTGGGGACTGGATTATCACAACCCGTAACCTGGTAACGGGTTGTAACTGAAGACTGGATCATTTGTTAGTGATGTGAGGAAAAGGAAGCCAGAAGAGCAAAACTGGCTTCTGCCCATTCTGCCAAAATGTTAGCATTTTTTAGTTCTAAATGAAGGGAGATTTTAATATTTATACTGTAGTCATATCACCCAAGAGAGTATTTTAGAAATCCACAAAATCCACATATTTAGTGACTAGGACCTTTAAATGAATCTTAAATTTTGTTGATTATAGGACTGTTGATGATGTTCTTTTTCCACCATTTCATCTGAAAAGTGACAGCCAGCAGAATGAGTTCAAGCATTCAATGAATTAACCTAATTTCTTCTTTAGAACAAAAAGAGTAACTGACTTTTTAAACATCCTTTATTTAAGAATATCACACTGTCACACTGTCACATCACTGGCCAAGAAGGCTCAAACTCGCCTCCATTTATCCTCCGCCAACTGAGGAGAGCACGAGTCCCATCCCCCATCATGTGTTCTTTCTACCGGGGCACCACTGAGAGCATCCTCACCAGCTGCATCACGGTGTGGTATGGAAGCTGCAACGCCTCTTGCCAGAAGACACTACAACGCACAGTGAAAGCAGCCAGCAAGATCATCGGTGCCCCTCTGCCCCCCCCCCCCCAGACATCTACCTCACCAGCCTCACCCACAGAGCCATCAACATCACAGGCAACATCTCCAACCCCTCACACTCCTTCTTGAGCCCCCTGCCCTTGTGGAAAAGATACCGGAGCCTCTGGGCCTGCTCCACAAGACTGCTAAACAGCTTCGTTCATCAGGCCATCAGGACCCTGAACTCTGTCCACTTCCTTCCCCCCGGACAGCAACGCAATCACCCGCACAATAACTACCTCAGCTGATGGCACAGAAAGACTGGCACACCAACAGTAATACATTTGCTGCTGTATGTCTCTGCACTTAAACTGCAACCATTTGCACAAGTGCTATATCTGCTGCTGTCTGTCTGTCATTGCAGTACTGATCATGTGCAGTCTTATCTGTTGCTATCTGCACCTACACTACTGCATTGAACTGCAACTGCGGGTATTACATCTCTAGTTTTCTGTATATAGGATTGCTGGGTTTTATCATCGTTAATCGTTTATCTCTGTTTGCACTATGGGAGGTCTGGGTCTATCTTTTGTCGTCATTTGCACTACGGGTAGCATTACTGTACATAGACTGCTGTTGTTGTTGTTGCTTTCTTTTTTCCAGCCTTATTCCTTTTTCTTTTTTATATTGTGCATACCACTGAAGAGAGAGAGAGAAAGGCCATTTCAATTCTCCTGTATGTCCTGTATGTATAGTAGTATTGCCAAATAAAATCTTTGAATCTTGAATCTTGAATGTGTTTCAAGAAGGGTGCAAATGCACAAGGCAGTTAGAAGAAAGTATAAGGTATCATATTATCATTTACTCATTAAAATGTAGATACACATGGACATGCAGTGAATAGCTGCTGTACCTGTGCTGCATGTTCCAAACTTATTCCAAAATGCTAGCCTGAGCTCAACCAGCCAAATGAAATGAATGATTCCATGATGGTCCAGGGACCTCACATAGTCAATGAGAACTGCTAGTCAAGCTTAAAGTAATTCCTTTGTTTTATCCCATGTCCCTTCACGTTTAAGTGAGTGTGGTCGAATAGATTTGCCTCACATAATTCAAAAGAGTTTAGAATTTGTCGTACGCTTGAGCACACACACATACACATGCACACTTAGCTGATGGCTTATCACCTTTATCTGGGAAAAGAGGAGCTGAGTTGAGAGGCCCATTGGGAGGGACAAAGAAAAAACTGAAAGGGTTTAAAGAAGCAGAGAAGGCTTCCCTTTCTGTTTATGTCAGCAGGAGAGAGAAAATAAAAGGGATAGAGGAAGTGGAAGACAGGCTGACAAAGAAGGACACAGTTGATGAAGAAAGGGAAAACTGAAAGTGGCATGAAGAGATAAATGGGGAGGGTAAAGACCGGCAGGTAAAGTGAAGGAGATAGGACAACAGCAGTGAGAGGTGATGGCTTTAGGCCTGCACTGCAAAGAAAAGTAAAAAAAAAAAAAAACATGGTGTGTGCACAGGGATCAAAGGGGAAGATCAGGTTCTTGCCTTTCCAGGAATCAAACTTTCCTCTTGCATCTCTCCCTTGTGTCTGTTGCTTAGTTTCTCTTCTGTTCCTTTGTGTGTCTCCTGCATTTTCTTAGTATGCCAACTACATTTTCTACAGCTCTCCCACCCTTTTTTAATCTACAGCTGTCCATCCTTCCATGTGCCTAGGAAAAGTGGTTTAATTTCATGCACGGAACAGTACAGACTGTGAAGTAATTAAGGTCCATCCATTAAGTCTGACTTTGAGCGATGGTCTCCATGAGCCAACATCAGCAGACATTCCACATTACAATTATATCTAGTTGCAGAAGCGTATTACTTACCAATGCATTCACTCATTCAGACTCATATTCACTCACATAAGAAAACTCACTAATAGGATAATAGTTTGGTACAGACAAAGCAGCTGTTCTGCAAACACATTTTTGAGTAGCAGTTAGAGTTTCCAAAGTGTTTGCACATCGACAAACAAATAGCCAGAGTGTACGCAATGTATGTCATTTATTTCTTTGAGTCTTTCAAAACTTCTACAGAACATTTTCACAGTCTGGTGTCATCAGTGTGGTAGCAACTGGCAAACTTAAGCTAATTAAAACTGTGCAAAGTTACACTTGTGCTGGTGGGTTTTTTTTTTTTTTTTACTTCATTCATTCATTCATTCATCTTCTTCCACTTAATCCTTTTCGGGTCGTGGGGGGGCTGGAGCCTATCCCAGCATCTTTGGGCGAGAGGCAGATTACACCCTGGACAGATCGCCAGTCCATCGCAGGGCCAACACAGAGAGACAGACAACCATTCACTCTCACAGTCATACCTAAGGACAATTTAGAATCTCCAGTTTGATGCCAATTAACCTAACTTGCATGTTTTTGGCATGTGGGAGGAAACCGGAGAAATCCCAGAGTAAACCCACGCAGACACGGGGAGAACATGCAAACTCCACACAGATCACTGTTGGTCGGGGGCTGGGATCGAACCCAGGATCCCTCGGCCAAGGGTAAGTTGCTGTGCTGCCACAGTGCTAACCACTCCGTCACCGCGCCGCCCCTTTTTTTACTTTTTCACATTAATTTTATTTTGATTAGAGCAGAAACTGGACAAAAGTATTATACACAAGTTAACTTAATTTTTTTTTATTCCGCTGTTTGTTATAATACTTCTCAAATCAAATCAAGCTTTATTTAGTGCCAAATCATGACTGTCATCTCAAGACACTTAACGACAGCCATGTCGTTGGGCAGTGGTGGCCTAATGGTTAGGGATGTGGACTGGTGAGCAGAGGGTTCAATCCCTGGAACGGCGGGATCAGATCTGGGTGGGACAGATAACATAGCAGTGTTTGCGCCACCCTCCTTAACCCCACTGTGGTGCCCTTGAGCAAGGCCCTTAACCCCAACTGCTCCAGTGGGGCTGCTCAGTGGCCGCAGGTCAGTCTGTGGTTGTACTGGGCAGCTTCCTGGTGTGAGTGTGTAACTGTGTGAGTGTGAACAGGGCATCCTTGAAAAAGAGAGGTTTCCTCTCAATGGAAATACCCTGTATAAATAATGTGTATTTTATTATTGTTGTCATTATTATTATAGTGTAGTTATTTTTATTAATTATACTATTCTAAACTATGCTGTATTAGTAAAACCTTCGATTTAAGCTTAGAGGAGCTCAGTAAGTTTCTTGTTCACATGTGAGATTTCAGATTAAAAAAGTGTCAGTACCTTAGTCCTGTACTCAATATTACAAAATTAAAGGCCAGCTTTATAACTACAGAAAAGCACTTGTTTTTAGGAACATCTGTCCTTACCCAGTAAATGAACTGTAACCCATTTTTGAGACTGTCTTCTGACAGAAAACATTTAGATGAAGTATTTTATCAGCAGGAAGTCCACCTTGTAGTTTACTGTTTGAAAAACATGACCTCTAGTGGTTGTGAAAATAACTACATGAAGTGAGATATCAATGGGAGAGAGGTGTAATCTGTTGAAAATTACCCTCTATTTTATCTAACCTTAACCAAGAAGTTTTGGACACAAACACTAACTATTGCTTGAATTTTAACCACCGATAAATATGCACTTAACCCCTTGCACTCCGGTCAATTTTCCTAAAAACGCCAAAAAATAATGTGCCCAAAGTAAATCGAAACCTGTTCTTCAACCCTTTGCAGCATCTTCATGGGGTTGGTCTCATTTAAAAGAAAACACTTTGAATTTTTTGGCAAAACGGTCATAATCTCTCTAAGTGCTCCGGCCACTGAGTAACAGTCATCTAAACATAGTGAACTTGAAGAAAATAAATTTGGCCTGGGTGTTTTTTTGGATACAAATGCTTGCAAATAACACACAGCTTCAGATCCGGGCTGGAAAATGCAACAGAAATGTAGAACCAAGTGTTATCCAGCTGAGGTCCAAATTTTGTAACAATACCACAAAAAATGAATATATTACACACCTTTTTCCTCAGGCTGTTCCCAGGCGTTTTGGAACTTTGCCAAATTGTGCCAAATGGCACAGTTTGGAAAAACGTCTGTAACTTTTGAATGATTCAATGTAGAAGCTTCATTTTGGGCTCTAATGAAAGGTCACACTCAGAGCTGTGTGTGTGTGTGGGGGGGGGGTGTCCCCCCCCTCGCTACAGAGGATGAACATCGGCCATCGCTACATGACGGATTAGCCTCATGTGGGATGTGGGACAGCAGCTCAGTCACCGCGGCTTCCCCGCCCCCCTCGCTACAGAAGAATAGTTAGGAATAAAGAATAATTTAGCTTATAACACCTTACCTCTTCACAGCAGCGTCCTGGCGAACTTCTCTTCCCCATTGTCAGATGAACGCGACGCTGGTCCGCTCTTGGTTCTGGTCTCGCGACCCGATCAAAACATAATTCCATTATTGCGGTTTTGTGCTTCCATGATTGTGGTTTTTGGCGAACGATTTTTCAAAACAAATAACAGTAGTAATTAAAAAAAGACTGGCGAAGGCGTGTGTGTCACTCAGCCTTCGTCGTCAGCCTCCGTCGGTCTATGACCATGGAAGAAATCATAATGTCTCATAACGTCTAATCCTTTTTTGATCCGCTCCAGCAGTCAGTCTTCACCCAGCCTTAAAAAAAACAGCTCGCGAACTTCTCTGCTTCAATTGGCTCACTGCATTCACAGCCTTGGTAGGCGGGTCCTTCTGGCTAGGTTTTTAGTCATTGGTTCTTCAAGGTTTCAGAAACCCAATTCAAGGCTCTTATTAGTCGAATGAGAGGTCAATCAGATGAACTAATCTGTTCGCGGCTGTGTCTGCAGCTTTTATTTTCAGTGCGCGCTTGGACGCCACTACATCACCGTCACCACCTACATCACCATCTACACCATGCGTCCTAGAGCGCACGAGAGCGCCCTCGTGCACTCTAGGACGCAGAGACTTGCCCGTCCGTGGTACAACGGAGCGCAAGAGGTTAATGAGTAAAAGAAGTGAATCCACAACCCATAAATGCAGCACAAATGCTGTAATTAGCAGCAGGATTTGAACCATGGTCACCTGTTTGGGAGCAATATTACCATTCCTCATTACACTAGGATTTCAGTGCTTTTGAAACTATGAAAATTGGTAATGTCACTGTATTTTTTAGTCATATGGGGAGGGCAGAAACTTACACTCATGGTAAGCATAATAGTTCAAGATCTATTGATTCATTTCCACACAGGTCCTCAATACAGCAGCTTAAGCTGTGACATACATGAGTAGAGAGGTAAGACCAGTAGGTGATAAGAGGGGTGATGCTATCCCCTTGTTATTAAATTAACCCAAATCTACACCACTTGTTAACCTGCCATCACCCCATCCCCATAAAGAGTGCAAGGGTATGTAATACTGTTCAACTGAATACAGCATGTCAATGAGAGTACAGTTGTAAATGTACAAAAAAGTTGAAATTTTATGAGAGAAAAGTTTCAAATTTAGAGTATGAGTATAAACTATTTATGTAAATTTGTGCAGAAAAGGAAACAAATTTATTGCAAAAAGTTGCAAATTTATAGAAAAAAAAAGTGCAAAAGTTATTAGAAAAGTCACAAATTTGCCAGGAGAAAATGTGGCAAATTTATCAGAAAAAAGTTATACATTTCTAAGAAAAATGTTACAAGTTTACAAGAAAAACCTCACAAAATTGGTAAAAAAAAAAAAAAGGTGAAATTTATCTGAAAAAAAATCTAAAAAAGGCAAAAATTTATATAAATCTGCAGCTTTTGTTCTTGCAAATTTGCATTTTTTTCTCATAAACTGTGATTCTTGCTATAAAGTTTTGACTTTTTCTTCTTGCAAATGTATTTTTTAAAAATATTTGTGATTTTTTTTTTCTAAATTTGAGGATTTTTCTCATGTTTTTTTAGTCAGAATTGTTTTTTCTCATGTTTTTTTGAAATATGTTTTTTCCTCATTCATGAGTTTTTTGTCTTTTTTTTTTTTTTTTCAAAAAATGGGAGGCTCACTTATGGTAATTTATGGTGACTTGTTAATTGTAAATTAGCATCTTTTGTTATTTTAGTCCACCGTTATTCTTGAAAAATTGTACTTATTTGAGGTTTATATGTTTGTACCTACGCTGTCAAACCTAACAGTTCTTCTTAATAAAAGAAGTAAGTAAATATAACTTAATCATTCAAAAAACTGGAGTCACTCATTTCTGGAACTTTAACCTTACTCAAAAATACATGGTTGTAGTAGTAACTCAGCTGCTGTGAGTGTACTTGCATTTTGAGGGCATTTTAAGTATTGCTGACAAAATTCCAGTTTGTCGCATTTACTCACTTTGCAAATGCTTTAATATTGCTATCAAAATGACTGCTGACATTTGGGGGTTTTTTTTAAATTCAGGGTTTGAAATCATCAGGCTATGCACCAATAATCCCAATAGTTTTATGTTCTTTGAAACTGACATCACTAAGATTAACAACTTCAAAGAGTTGCAGTCTTGTAATCCTTGTTTAGTCAACTCAAAAAATTCATCATCCACTTTGATAATGGAATAATTAAAATAAATTTTCATTTTTTTTTTATTATGGTGGATATAACATTTGCCTCTGTAAATTTGAATATTATGATTTGTAATCATAGTCATGTTGGCTTACAAACATGACTCAGTTACACCAGTTCTGTCAGGAGGAATGGACCAAAATTCCAGCAAACTCTTGAAGAGGTTGCCAGACTCTCGAATCATCATTTTGCACAGTCATTGTAATAAAAATTATTGTTCACTTCTATTATCACTTCTTTCCAAGTCTGCTTTTGAGTCACACACCCCACTCTTTAACAGTACGTCACCAGCAAAACTGACCCAGCAGACAAAAGATGGAAGTGATAAAAGATCAGCTCGGGTCTCTTGAGCAATGCTTAGATCAGGCCGAGTATCAGAATCAGGTCCTGTTGAGTCAAGTAAATATAGTAAATAAGTAAATAAACTTACCGAGCGCTTGATCCAGGTGGAGATCACAGTTAAGGGCCTCGCCGCAGCCCTCTCCACCATCGCTCCTACTGCTACAGCTAGCTCCTCCACCCAGTCAGGCTGTTCCCTCTTAGTCTCCACACCTCCCCCCGTTGGGGGGGGGGGGGTCCTTTTGCAGTGCCAGCTCATGTTTGATCGTGTCCTGGACGATTTCCCCTCTGGCCGCAGTTGGATAGCTTATCTTACTGGGTTTCTCAACGAGCGCACCCTCTCATGTGCCCAAGCTGTTATCCAGGGGCTGAATTTTGTCTCATACACCTACAACTGTTTTACAAAAGAGTTCACCCGGGTATTTGATCATTCCAAGTGGGAAGGGACGGCTCATGACAATTCACCAAGGTGCTAGATCAGCAGTCGAGCACTCTACCGACTTCTGGGTCCTCGCGGCTTCCACTGGCTGGGATGATGTCACGCTGCACTCAGCATTTACCCACAGTCTAACCTCCACTCTCCGCGATGAGCTCGCCCATTTTCGGGAGGAACCTGAGTCACTTGATGCGCTCATCTCCTTTGTCATAAAACTGGATAATAGGCTACGAGAACACTCGAGAGAACAATGGGCCGACTCTCGGTCCCTAGCTCACTCTTCTCCGCCCCACCCGCAGCTCCTCTCCCTCCCATCACCTGACTCACCAGAACCTATGGCCATAGACCGGTTTAAACTTCCTTGGGTCAAACGCCAGCGATGCTGTGAGGCAGGGCTGTGTCTCTATTGTGGGGAAGCAGGTCACTCGGCAGATCCATGTCCCGCAAAGGGAAAAGATACCACCTGCTAGTCACAGTAGGGTGATTAGCAGGCAATACACCTGGACCCCTACGAACACATTTCACCCTACCCTTAATATTTTTGCTCAAACACACAGACCATGTCAGTTCTGCTCATATTGACTCCGGGGCCAAACAGAACTTTATTTCTGAGAGTCTGGCAACCCCATTAAAAATCCCCTGCAAAAGGCTTCAGTAGGCGCAGTTGCTTTATCTGGTCAACATATGTGTCAAGTCTCCCAGCAAACTGTGTCCATAAACATGCTGTCCTTTGGTAACCATCTTGAAGATCTAGAATTTTTTGTCCTCCCTGTTTCCACTTCCCCCATCGTTCCAGGCTACCCATGGTTAAGATTCCATAATCCAACCATTGACTGGTGGAGGGGGACTATAAGTTCCTGGAGTTCATTTTGCCTATCCACCTGTCTCCAGTCAGGCGCCTGTTCCCCTCACATCCCCACTCTTCCCCCCCACTGTTGAACCCCCTGATTTGACCAATGTACCCTCTATCTACCATGATTTGGCACCCATTTTCAGTAAGACCAGAGCACTGTCCCTTCCTCCTCACCGACGCCATGATTGTGCCATCGAGCTCCAACAGGGGGTGCGACTACCCTCCAGCCATCTGTATAGCTTGTCAGCCCCCGAGAGGGAGGCCATGGATAAATATATCAAAGAGTCTGTGAGCGCTGGTATCATCTGTCCCTCATCTGCCGTGGAAGCCGGGTTCTTCTTCGTGGGTAAGAAGGACGGGTCACTTTGCCCATGTATTGATTTCAGGGAGCTTGACAACAAATATGGACACATATGCACTGCCTCTGATTAATTCTGCCTTTGACCAACTCCAGGGTTCTACCATCTATCCCAAACTGGACCTCAGAAACACGTACCTTCTGGTCCAAATCCGAGAGGGAGACGAGTGGAAGACAACATTTCATACAACTACTGGCCACTTCGAGTACCTGGTTATGCCGTTTGGCCTCACCAACGCCCCAGCGGTATTCCAGCGCTTAATGATATTCTGGGTATGTTCATGTTTGTATATCTGGATGACATTCTCATTTTCTCTCATACCCTGGCAGAACACAAAGTCCACGTGCAGAGGGTGCTCCAACAGCTCCTGGAGAACCAGCTGTTTGTGAAGGCAGAAAAATTTGAGTTCCACACCACTACCACCTCTTTTCTGGGGTTCATTATTTCTGAGGGCCAGATCAAACCAGACCCTAAAAAAGTACAGGCAGTCAATTATTGGCCCATACCCACCTCCAGGTAGCACCTCCAGCAGTTCTTAGGATTTGGTAATTTCTACAGAGGTTTATCAGAAATTACAGCACTGTAGTCTCCCCACTCACCCGTCTGATGTCCACCAAGCTTCCTTTCATTTGGTCAGACGAGGCCAATGCAGCCTTCTCCACCCTCAAGGTCAAATACACAGATGCCCTCATTTTTACCTAGCCCGACCCGGAATGGCAGTTTATTGTGGAGGTGGATGCCTTGGACACTGGGGTAGGGGCATTCCTGTCCCAGTGCTCAGCTCCCGATAATAAGATCCACCCTTGTGAGTTTTTCCCTCGGCGACTGTCTTCCGCCGAGAGAAATTACAACATCGGTGACCGAGAGCTGCTAGCAGTTGAGCTAGCACTGGAAGAGTGGTGCCACTGGCTGACTAGCATTCCGGCAGCATTATATGACTCGCTGGGCAGCGTTCGGCTCAGCTGTTCCTGGTGTGAACTGATCGCAAGAACCTAGAATACATCAGGATGGCCAAGCAACTCAGTTTTCGCCAGGCCAGGTGGGCACTGTTCTTTGACCGTGTTCGCTTCACCATAACCTATAGCCCCGGCTTCAAGAATACCAAGCCTGATGCCCTCTCTCGACAGTTCACTCCCGACACTACCCCACCTGGTGAGGAGACAATCATCCCCACCTCTGCCATCGTTGGAGCCCTCTCCTGGGACATTGAACGTAGGGTGAGAGAGGCTCAGGTCACCAATCGGTACCCTGGGGGCAGGCCACCGGGTTGTCTGTTCATGCCTGCTGCTGTTAAGGGGGAGGTCATTCACTGGCTTCATGCAGCTAAATTTTCCAGTCATCTGGGGGTAGCCAGAAGTCTGTCCTCCCTCCACCGCCTGTTTTGGTGGCCAACTATGAACCGTGATGTACGTGAATACATCAAGGCATGCTCCCAGTGCTCAGCAGGCAAGCCTCCCCACCCCCTTCGCCGGGCTGCTCCATCCCCTTCCCATCCCCAGTCACCCCTGGTCCAACATCACCCTGGACTTCGTCACCGGGCTACCACCATCTCATGGCTTCATCATCATCCTGACAATTGTGGACAGATTCTCCAAGGCAGCACATTTTGTCCCGCTGCGCAAGTTACCATCAGCCTTGGAGACAGCTAACCTGCTCACCAATCACATCGTCAGGCTACATGGTATCCCGAGTGACATCGTTTCGCACCGGGGGCCCCAGATGTGGGGCATCTCGCAGGTGTGGAAGGCTTTCTGTAAATCCATCAGGGCCACGGTCAGTATGTCCTCTGGTTATCATCCACAATCTAATGGGCAGTGTGAGAGGGTCAACCAGAAGCTGGAAGCATTCCTGTGGTGCGTCACTACATCTGACCCTGTGTCATGGAGCACCTACCTGGAGCCACTGGGATGGCAGTGGCTCAGGACGTAGAGTGGGTTGTCTAATAACCGGATGGTTGGCAGTTCGAATCCCGCTCTCCCCACATTTCCTGCCGTTGTGTCCCTGGGCAAGACACTTTACCCCAATTGCTCCTGGTGGGTCTGGACAGCGCCATGTTGGACAGCTATGCCGCCATCAGTGTGTGAATGTGTGTGTGAATGGGTGGATAGCAGGATCTGTAAAGCTCTTTGGTCATCTAGTGATGAAAATAAAAGCGCTATATACGTAAATGCCATTTACCATTTTACCTGCTCTGGGTGGAGTACGCCCACAACACTGCCACGTCTGCTGCTACCCTTTGAGGCGTCACTGGGATATAACCCCCCACCCCTCCTGCCCATCATGGAGGAAGAGATCGCTGTCCCCAGTGTTGCCGACAACATGGCCAGATGTCGTCGCTTCTGACGGGGCATCAAGGCAGCACTACTTTGATCAAGGGAGGAAAATGTTAAATGGGCCAACTGGAAGAGGACCCCTGCCCCCACCTATTCAGTTGGTGACAAGGTATGGGTCTCTACCAAGAACATTCCTTTGAAATCTGACTGCAAAAAGCAGTCTTCTTTCTTTGTTGGCCCATTCACCATCCTTGCCATTGTCAATCCTGTTTCTGTTCATCTCAGTCTTCCTCCCTCTCTCTGCATCAACCCTGTTTTTCACACCTCACAGATCAAGCCAGTGTTCGCCAGCTCCCTATGCCCGCCATCCAGACCCCCGTCACCACCCAAGATGGTTGACAGCGGCCTGGTCTATGCTATCACCCACATCATCAATGCACGTCACCAGGGTCGGGGCATACAGTTCCAGGTGGACTGGAAGGGATATGGTCCTGAGGAGAGATCGGGGATTCCCAAGTCATTTATTATGTACGATGCCCTCATCAGGACCTTCTATGAACGCCATCCCAACAAGCCTAGGGAGACAACAGGAGGCGTCCGTTGAGGGCGGAGTACTGTAATGGTCTCTGTGTGTGCTCGGTCTTCCTGTCTCTCTCCCCCTCTGATTAGGCTCACTCCCTGCAGCCTTATTCATCACCTGTGATTAATCAGAGGAGGCCTTTAAATAGGGCACTCTCCCTTCACTCTGCCTGGTGACGTTGACCTACACACAGCCTATGATCTGTTCTGAGCTCAGTTTCATAATTTTATTCTGCCTTGCCGTGTTTTGTGATTTTTGCTTGTCCTAGACCCTGAGACTACCTGCCTATTTGGAAAGGTCTGCCAGCCTGAGTCTTGCTTATCATGCCTTGACTCCTGTCTGCCTCTCGATTTGGGAAATAGCCTTACGGACTGGATTTGGAAATTTTTGGACTGTGCACTCGCTCATTCCCCCAAGTAAGTCAACTTACCACCGTTATCTCCTCTGTTCGTCACTCTCACTCCCCAACATGCAGGCCTGGCATGCCTGCCCACAATATTCCTTGGAAACTCCCCCGCAGCACCTCAGCACTCTTCCCCCTGGCAGCCTGCTTCACCAGCATGGAGGTCCTTCACCTGCCCCCGGCTGCTCTCCCCTCTCGAAGAAGTTGCCAGACTCTCGATTCATCATTTTGCACATTATCCTGCACAACCATTGTAATAAAGAACATTGTTCACTTCTATTGTCACTTCTTCCTGAGTCTGCTTTTGAGTCACATGCCCCACTCCTTAACACCTTACTGTAAAGGGTTTTATAAATTGTAGGATTTTCTTAATAAAAAAAAAGAAAAACAGTATAGGATGTCTCCTGACAAAAAGACAAGAACAATTAAGTTGAGTATGAGTGCAGCCATGTGTCTTAAGAATGTATAAAACATGATCATAAAGCCAAACCAACAATCACAATGACCTATGGATTAAGTGATGTAGAAATGAATAATCATTAGTCATAAAATCTGGTCTCTCTCATTAAAAATACATGCATTACACAATGTGACTTAAATCCCTGACAGGAAGTAGTGGTTTAATTTCATTTTCCCGTATCCTACTCTTGCACTTAGTTTAACTGTTCTAAACTTTTTATAGTTGTGAAATTCAGAAAGAATTTGCATTGCTAAATCCTTTTTGGAAACCACTAAGTGCCAGATGAAAACATCTTCCAAAAAAGGCAGTTAACAAGGTCACAAATTCTTTGCACGATGACATCACCATATTGTAAAACCTCAAGACTGTGATGATTTCAATGACATCATACTTTCTCCATCGCAATCTTGAGCTGCTAATATATTATCATGATAACTTAGCATCTGAAGCGAGGCATATTTTCCTTTCCCAGAGAACCACGTAATAGGTAGGACATAATTCTCCAGACATTCCAGAGGGGAACATTGGAAGAATTATATTTTCTGAGTCATCCCAGAGCAGTGAGGAGATTTGAAGAAAAATGTAGCTGTCCTGGCTGCTGCTCCTGTATTACTCACAGTGTCCTGCTGGCCGGGGCTCAAGAGACAATCGTCAGACTGGGGCTGAGGTCAGGAACGTGCAGAGAAAACTCGCAGTGCGCTGTGTCAGCTAGCATACTGCTTCGCCTTATTTGCACACTGACAGCTGAAGCTATTTTGTCCAGTACTCCACTAACCTTCAATGAGCAGTACTTTACTACAGTATGTAACGTACCCCTCACATGTACATACATAGCATGATGGTTTTCACATTTATTACTACCTGTGAAGACTTGGGTGTTTGAAATGTGATTTTTTTCTGATCAATGTGTGGCTGACACCATATACATCAGTGGTAAGCTTGGTCTTTGTGTGAGAGCAAATAAAAGACACCCATAAAAGATGAGTTTCTTTTTTATTTGGGGATGTAAGCCCATTAATTACCTGCATTCTTTACACATTTCTTCTTTTTACATCCTTCTTCTAAAGCTTTGTATTAACAATTATACTTTTTTATCTACTGTCTTTAAATCTAAAGGATCATTTGAATAGGAGAAATTAAGGATGTGTTTGCACTTACTGGGGCCAATTAAATTTTGAAATTTGTTTTTTAAATATGGCATATATACTGTATATACAGTATATAGACTGTAAGAATTCTGTTGTCAAATTTCCTTCAGTTTGACTAGTTGCCTTTCTTTGCCTTTGCCCACAGCCCATGTTTTCAGTCACACCCAGCCTTGCAACCAATGCCAATGCTGCTGCAGCAGCTGCCGCTGCATTTAACCCCTACCTTGGCCCTGTGTCGCCTGGCCTGATGCCCGCTGATATCTTGCCCAGTACCCCCGTACTGGTCACCAGCAACCCCAGCGTCCCTGTACCTGCTGCTGCAGCTGCTGCTGCTGCTGCTGCACAGAAACTCATGAGGACAGACAGACTGGAGGTGAGGAACACAGAGACTTACAAACTGACACATGAATTAATATGTCAACATGAGAAAGATTTATGGAATAATTTTGTCATTTTTCCCCCATCTGGAGAATAAAATCCATAATAATAAAACCTAATAAAATGGGCGACCTGACAAGGAGATTTTTAACAGTTTTACAAACAGATTGGGCTCTTTAGATGCACTCTGTGTCTGTTTGAATAATAAAAGCTTAGAACTGCAGTCATACCAGTTTGTTTTTGTAGACTTTAATTATGTTTTTATCTGATTCACTATTTCTGTTACAGTAACTACAGCCCATTTCTAGAAATTGGTAGAGCAGCCCAGGAATTTTACCTTATAATTTTAATGACTCAAGTGTAAGTAAGACTATTCACAAAAAAACCTGAATAACTGCAATAAAGTATCTATTTAAAATGTGTGTACTAAAAACGGTAAATTGTTCTGAGTAAAAAATACAAACTATGCACATGTACCCTCCAGCACAATCTAAAGACATTTAAACAATAATAAATATAATATTTCCCGAGCCAGAAAACAACAGTGATTTGAACAAGAATTTTAAAAATTAAATTATCAGTTAATAACAATTACAAAACAGCAGCCATTTATGGCAAGTGCAGGTATTTACAGTATAAACAGGCACATCATTTCTCACCTGAATAGCCATAAGAGATTAGTTCTGTTAACAAAAGTCAGATTTCAGTGTTTTTTTTTTTTAAATTATATTGGGGAAAAAACAGAAGGAAAATGTCTGACCGTTTTGAGTGCAGTATTCAGACAGTATATTGTTTGTATGCCATTTTGAATCATACACTCATGTGACTTGTACACTTGAACAACTTGAAACTCACAATTAGGTAGCATTTACAAAGAGAAACCAGTTAAGTAACTGATATTGCAACTTTTCAACTTGGTTCCTCAAGTTTGAGACCGAGCTGTTTTACGCTGAAATAACTACGTACATTTTTAGGTTGGTATAGCCAGCAGTGCATTACATAGCATTAGCTTTCCATGGATTATAAAGTTACCAAATTTTAACAACAATATGACTCTTAGTAGCTGGGGGCAGGGCTTGACATTAACACCAGCCAACTGGCCAATGGCTGGTGGATTTCAGCAGTGGCCGGTAAGACAACCACACCCACTAGCCACTTTGGCCGGTTGTAGTTTTTTCAAATGGCATCTAAAATAAACCTATTGCAATGTGAGACTACCAAACTACAACTCCCATAAGTACTGTGTTTTTTCTAATCAATTTTCTTTTTCTTTCTCTTCTTTTTTCTGGTGAAAACAGGTAATGTCCATTTAGGTTAAATCCATCAGCATCTACTAATGACGTTGTGCAGCCATGAAGGGGTGTTCCAATTCATACGGGTAGGCGAAGGGGTAGGGGTACAAATGAGAACTGGGACGGACCCAAATCTACCTGGACTTCACTGTCATATTGCAAATATTTTTCTCTACCATTTTACAGTATTTACTGCTCTTCATAAATAATGAAATAGACAATGTTTCGCTTGCTATTTTTTATTATGTATGTATAAGGGTAATTTACATTGAAAAAGGTTGTAAATTTAGTTCAAGTAAATTTTAGCATGCCATAGTCCAATTTGATCATGTTAGACATCATTTTCCAACCACAAAATTGTGGCTAGTCAAAAGGCTGAGTGGCTAGTAACTTTGGAAAATCACTAGCCACAGTGGCTGGTGAGCAAAAAAGTTAATATCAAGCCCTGGCAGGGGTGTAGTTACTTCAGAGCTGAAGCAGAGGCTCAGTGTCTGACATGGAACTCAATGACCAAATGTCATTAAAAAAAAAACTAGAGTAAGGGATTAAAGTGTCATAAGAATAAAACTACTCAGTAACAATTTTGTAAAAAAGTAACAGTACATGTACTTGAGTAAATGTAAGTATACCCACCTCTGCTCACTTCTACAGTAAGGTTATTATAGAGAATTTAAAGGTGAACTGGACTGTATTTTCATGAAAACAAAGTAAAAATACATCAACAAAGTGTTAAGAAATGTGCAGAATTAAAGTTTTATATTCTTGAAAAAATAATAATATATCAATGAAAAAAAATACTTGAACATTTTTTTTTACGGGACCAAACCAGTCATCTGAGCAGCTGGATGACGAGACTGTGGTGTGTGTTCTTTGTCAAAGTGCCTTCGCCATGGACCACAGTCCACACTTAGGATGTTCACTTAGCATGTTCTGTACATGTATCGCGCATGTTCCATGCATGACATGATTATTAAAAAATAAATAAATGCCAAAAGAAACTAAGGAACATACCACAAGGTTTATCGATCGTGAGCCCGGTTGTGTTTGTTCACTGATCCATGCAGTCAGCAAAAAATTGTGGTTGACACCACGCATGCGTGTGCCACCGTGACCCGTTGCCATCTGCCATGTGACCACATCAGAGGACTCACAAAGAGCTTTTTTGACTGTGACATCATAAGACTCACAGAGGTGTATAGATGATTTTATACATATTTTATACATACATATTTTAATGTCCTTTTTCTTTTCTCTTTTGGCTGCTTCTTTTCGGGGTCACCACAGTGTATGATGATTCGCATATCAATTTGGCAAGGATTTTTACGCCGGGTGCCCTTCCTGACGCAACCCTGCCCATTTACCTGGGCTTGGGACTGGCAGAGAGAGTAACCCTGTGGCTGGGTAGCCAACTTTCCTTCCTCCATTCTATTATGCTGAGCTGGTTTTTGGTATGACCTGGCTGGGATTTCAATCCGCGCCCTCCCGGCTGTGTGGGGTGGATGATCTACGAACTAGGCCACTACTCTGGTGCATATTTCAATAGCCTTTAAAACTTTAATATTCTTACAAAGTAGCTGGGTTCTTAGCTGATTTTATGAATCATGTTCACAAATACTGTTTGAGGCATATAGACGATTTGTCAAAATACCGATACATATTTTGTTCTTTGCTGGTTTGTGAGGCATGTTCACAAATATCCTAAGACAACATCAAAAAACTGTCTCTGAATTGTCTAAAATGCCAAATAAAGTATGACAAATTCACAAAAAGCATATCAGTTTTTCTGTTTTGTTTTTTTTTTCTGGTAGGTCCAGTTTTATCAAAAAATTCTTTATAAACAAACTGTCTCTAAAATGTGTAAAATGCAAAACAAAGTGTAACCTATAAATCACAAAAAGCATAACAGGGTTTTTTTTCAGTAGGTCCAGTTTTATTTTTTTAAAAAAGCCTTTATAAACAAACTGTCTCTAATGCCAGTGTTTTTCTAGCATTCCGTACAGACCATTTAGTATCTATGGAACATATACGTAAGGCACTTGGAAATATTAGCAGGCTGGACCACTAGCTAGCAGGACTGCTACGAAGCTAGCAGGACAGCTAGCATTCCTTACGGAACGTTCCGTATCTAATGTTCCATGTACATGTTAGTAAAACACTTGAAATGGCTAGCTAGTAGGACCGCTAGCCAGCAGGACCACTAGCATTCCATATGGAACAGTCCATATCTTCAGAGCATGTACTGTACATGTTAGTAAAACATTTGAGACTACTAAACAGTAGGACCACTCGCTAGCAGGACCGCTAGTGTTCCGTACGGAACGTTATGTATCTACAGAACATGTACAGTGGGGCAAAAAAGTATTTAGTCAGCCACCAGTTGTGCAAGTTCTCCCACTTAAAAAGATGAGAGAGGTCTCCAATTTTCATCATAGGTATACCTCAACTATGAGAGACAAAATGAGAAAAAAAAAATCCAGAAAACTACATTGTCTGATTTTCAAAGAATTTATTTGCAAATTATGGTAGAAAATAAGTATTTGGTCACCTACAAACAAGCAAGATTTCTGGCTCTCACAGACCTGTAACTTCTTCTTTAAGAGGCTCCTCTGTCCTCCACTCGTTACCTGTATTAATGGCACCTGTTTGAACTCGTTATCAGTATAAAAGACACCTGTCCACAACCTCAGTCAGACTCCAAACTCCACTATGGCCAAGACCAAAGAGCTGTCAAAGGACACCAGAAACAAAATTGTAGACCTGCACCAGGCTGGGAAGACTGAATCTGCAATAGATAAGCAGCTTGGTGTGAAGAAATCAACTGTGGGAGCAATTATTAGAAAATGGAAGACATACAAGACCACTGATAATCTCCCTCGATCTGGGGCTCCACGCAAGATCTCACCCTGTGGGGTCAAAATGATCACGAGAACGGTGAGCAAAAATCCCAGAACCACACGAGGGGACCTAGTGAATGACCTGCAGAAAGCTGGGACCAAAGTAACAAAGGCTACCATCAGTAACACACTACGCCGCCAGGGACTCAAATCCTGCAGTGCCAGACGTGTCCCCCTGCTTAAGCCAGTATATGTCCAGGCCCGTCTGAAGTTTGCTAGAGAGCATTTGGATGATCCAGAAGGGGATCGGGAGAATGTCATATGGTCAGATGAAACCAAAATAGAAGTTTTTGGTAAAAACTCAACTTGTTGTGTTTGGAGGAGAAAGAATGCTGAGTTGCATCCAAAGAACACCATACCTACTGTGAAGGATGGAGGTGGAAACATCATGCTTTGGGGCTGTTTTTCTGCAAAGGGACCAGGACGACTGATCCGTGTAAAGGAAAGAATGAATGGGGCAATGTATCGTGAGATTTTGAGTGAAAACCTCCTTCCATCAGCAAGGGCATTGAAGATGAAACGTGGCTGGGTCTTTCAGCATGACAATGATCCCAAGCACACTGCCTGGGCAACGAAGGAGTGGCTTCGTAAGAAGCATTTCAAGGTCCTGGAGTGGCCTAGCCAGTCTCCAGATCTCAACCCCATAGAAAATCTTTGGAGGTATTTGAAAGTCCATGTTGCCCAGCGACAGCCCAAAAACATCACTGCTCTAGAGGAGATCTGCATGGAGGAATGGGCCAAAATACCAGCAACAGTGTGTGAAAACTTTGTGAAGACTTACAGAAAACGTTTGACTTCTGTCATTGCCAACGAAGGGTATATAACAAAGTATTGAGATGAACTTTTGTTATTGACCAAATATTTATTTTACTGAGGAATTTACCAATTAATTCATTAAAAATCATTCAATGCGATTTTCTGGATTTTTTTTTCTCATTTTGTCTCTCATAGTTGAGGTATACTTATGATGAAAATTGGAGACCTCTCTCATCTTTTAAGTGGGAGAACGTGCACAATTGGTGGCTGACTAAATACTTCTTTACCCCACTGTACATGGTAGCAAAACACTTGAGACTGCTAGCTGTTATGTCCACAAACCTGGCACAAAAGGAGAAGGACAAGGAGGTTGCACTGGAACACAACTTTAATGATAATAAGGTTGCACTACAGGGAACACACTGAGGCGGAGTCATCCTGGACAAGGTTGTGTCATCACACTGCACTTCACAATAAACCCCCATTACACCCCCCCTTTATAAAATAAGAAAACACACCTAATTAGAACCCACCCAAATTTGGAAATGCAAACCCCAAACAGACACACTAAAATAAAAGCAGACAGAAAATCATAAAGAACACTAAAACACTAAACAACCAAAACTAAAACTAGGACTGGTGGGTAGACTGCCACACAGCCCGCACGGCAAAGTGGTGTATTCTACCACTTGCACTGGAACAGCCATGCTCCTAACTAAACATTTTTCAAACAGTTTTCAGTCCTTTATACACAGTCCTCCACGGAAATGGTGGGTCAGGCTGGGGGGCCCTGCGGCAGCCCCGCAACAGACATGCCCCTGGATGTGGCAGGCACCCGAGGCAAGGACCAATCTTCAAAACACAGGAGCCCGGGTGCCACACCACCTTCGCCGGCTCCTCAAGTCCTGTGCAGACCAGCTATGTGGGATTGTGGAGCACATCTTCAACCTGAGCCTGAAGCTGGGGAGGGTACCACAGTTGTGGAAAACATCTTGTGTGGTACCTGTACCAAAGACTTCCCACCCCAAAGACCTGAACAGCTACAGACCAGTGGCCCTGACGTCTCACATGATGAAGACCCTGGAGAGACTGCTCCTTACTCACCTCCCCCCACTGGTGGGACCAGCGATGGATCCACTCCAGTTCGCCTACCAGCATGGCATTAGGGTGGAGGATGCAGTGATCTTCCCCCTTCACCGTTCTCTGTCCCACCTGGAGAAGCCCGGGAATGCGGTGAGGATCATGTTCTTTGACTTCTCCGGTGCTTTCAACACCATCCAACCGATGATCCTGAAGGACAAGCTGCTGTGCGCAGAGCGTCCACCTGGACACACCGCAGCTGGTTTGCATGCCTAATCGAGCCGTCCGTCAGCCGGAAACACGCCGCTCCCAACTTTGCCACAATCCTCAGCTGCGCTCGATGTTTCGCTGGCTGCAGTCCAGCCGGATATTGCCCTGGTCTTTCATCAGCCCCAACCCGAACCCCTGATGTGCTGCTGTGCATGCGGCAGCTCCATGCTCTCATGTCATCTGGCCCCATTGTTACACTGTGGCAATGCAGCAGTCACCATTGTTGCAGCAGACCCCTCACCTGTCTTTGGCTGAAATCCAACATGAGTACTGAAGGTGTCCAGTGCCTCCCTGGTGTCGCTTGTCAGAATGGGTGCTCCACCTGCCGACCCGACCATCCGTACTACCTCTGGCTAAGTGCAAGCGCTGGAGCCGTCCTGCACCTCCACTGAGCTTGAATTGGGAGCCTCGGTGCCAGTACCATCCGCAAGCACCTCATCCCAAACCACAACATCGTCATTCACCGGAACTGGCGAGCTCCAACGACCACACCCAGACCATTCGGTCCCAGTGCAGTCTCTGATGGTGAAACCCAGTCCATGGAACAGGTCACACCCCATGATGTTATCGCCATGCATCGCCACCTGGAAAGTGAAGTTGTGCACCGCTTCAGACTTGTAGTGAACAGTCAACTCCACAGTCCCCACATTGCACAGTCTGTTACTGCCATAGCCGTATAACAGCACTGGGTTACTCCTGATCCTGTGGTATGGGAAAAACTTGTTCACCGTGGCCCAATTTAGTATCGACCGCACCGCCGCCGTGTCGAGCAGTAATGGCAAAGCAACACCGTCCAATTCCACCATACAATAAGAATACCCATTGGTGTTGGGACTCACCGAGTGGATGGTCATTGCAGGTGGGCAGGCTGGCTTCTTCGGTGGGCTTCACGGCGCTGGAAATCGGCACACCCTGGCAAAATGATTCATGCACCCACACTTACTGTATCACTTCCCTCTTGCCGGGCACACTCGCGCTTTGAACTGGTCTGTTGGGGACCCACAACCCCCACAAATGAGGTCTCTCGGGGCAGACCTTTGGCTCGTCGTGTTAGCCTTGTAGTCCTCGTCCATGCTTTCTTCGTCCTCCGGGTCCACCACATTCGCTGACGTAGTCGTCTCTGGCGGGTTTTGTGACTGGCGCCAGTTTAGCTCCAAAGCTAGCTTATCTGCGGACTCCAGCTGGAGAGCTATGTCGACAGCTCTAGCTAATGTCAAGTCATTAGGCGGCGTTAGCAACCTAGCACGTAGCCCAGCGTTACACCTGTGCTCAGCCAATTGGTCCTGCACCATCTCGTCCTCCAACGGCCCAAAATGGCACTCACTAGCTAAGTGTCTGAGGTCAGTGACAAACTGTTGAATTGGCTCACCGACCCTTTGGCGTCTCTGGTGAAAGCGAATCCGTCATACCGTCACGCTGTCCGGTGGCGGTTAGCCAAGTGCTTAGCTAGCACCTCCACAATGTCCTCATACGAGTCCGTCACGCTGAGCGTCCGCAGAATCCTTTGGCCTTTGATACCCAGGATGTGGACAAGGAATGCTCGTGTCCTCACCTCATCTAGCTTCCCGAGGTCCAAGGCCGTGATGTAGGTCTCGAAGGCCTCCAACCAGTGAGGCCATGGCACCAGTGGTTTGCTGGGAAGCTCCAGGAAAGGCCGCAGTGGTGTAACACATGCCTCCATGGTTTAAACCTCAGTCACCAATATGTTATGTCCACAAACCTGGCACAAAAGGAGACGGACGAGGAGGTTGCACTGGAATACAGCTTTAGTGATAATAAGGTTGCACTACAGGGAACACACTGAGGCGGAGTCATCCTGGGCAAGAGGAAGCCTGAATGGCAGACGCCCTTTATTATAGAGCAGTGTGATGATGCCACCTTCCGGTTGCGTCATCACACTCCACTTCACAGTAAACCCCCATTATACTAGCTAGTAGGACCACTAGCTAGCAGGACTGCTAGCATTCCGTAAGGACCTTGCCATATAACGTTCTGTATGTAAGGCACTTGGGAATGGCAGTATGAAATGAGTACGCAACGCATATGGAACGTGTATGTAATGTGTACAGAACATGTACGGAACCCATACGAACATGTAAGGAACAAATACAGAATGCGTATGGGAATGTTCCGTACCGTACTGGCCGTTCCATGTTTTAATAATCTCCACATATATAATACATTAGATAAGACATGGCTAGCATTTCCATGGAAAATGGAGGCACCCATATTCTGTAGGCAATTATAATGGTTAACAGCACCTTCAGCATTGTGATAATGCTGGATACACAGATAGTTGTTCATTGTATTTATTGTAATCATGTAAGTAAGCTATGTATATGGACTGTGACTAGCATAGTGGCTAGCCATGTCCTATCTAGTGTTTATATATCTATGGCCAGTAAAGGTGTCACAGCTGATCACAGCCAATAGCATAACTGTGTTGATGTCACATGTCTCTACCAAGCAGCTGATGCAAGAGGAAAGGGCCGTCCACACCAAGCACTGTAGTGTGGACACACAGCTGTAGTGTGGACTCTGCCATCCATTTGAGTTAGAACGATTTTTAGAACTATAATTTTATAGTTCAAGTTATCTTTATAGTGCTTGGTGTGGATGGCCCTTAAGTGTGACACCTACTGGCCAGGAGGTCAGAATGTTGTCTCTATCCCCTTTAAATCAAGTAAAAGAGATGTTAATGAGAGTATCTCTCAGCAAACATTACAACTACTGCTCCTATCAATAACCAGCAGGCCATTTTTCTTGGCACCAGTTAAACCATACATATGTGTTATTTTTAAAAAATCTTTACTTCTTCCAGCAAAGCAAATGCTCATTTTAAACTATATATACAGTATGTGTCGCTTCTTGAGCTGTGTTTATATTTTCATTAACTGGGCAGCAAGTCGATATCATCCATTATATATCGCCCCCCCCCCCCCCTCCCCAGAAACACTTAGAGTGGAATAATCGGGAAATTGTCAGAGGGAGGCAGGAGGCGTGCAAGAATGTAGGAAGGTTACATTTAAGATGTAATGTTGGGCAGCTGGGTAATTAATGAGGTTGAGGCTGAGTAAGTCTCTAGACCCAGTGAGTGAGTGAACAACATGCAGAGTGAGGGATTGGGTCAATGACAGGAAGGAGAAATGCAGGCGGAAGATAGGAAATCAATTTGTAGACCTGTTGTGGTCATCAGGACAGAGTTGGAGCAGACATAGACAAAGATGTCCAAACAAAGGAAAGGGTTGTAACTGTATTTCGTAGTGGTGTTACCAGTAAGTTACCATATGCTATCTGGTGGAAATTAGAAGCAACATCTTCTATTCGGTAGAAGAACTCAAGAGGTCTTGATTAAGATTTAAAATGGAAATTACTTTCTTTTAGGCAATAAATAGCAAAAAATGTTACATTTCTTTTACCTGTCTGTGATCCAAGTATCTTGCATTAATAAATGACTTAATAAAAAAAGAGATGCTCAAATTACTCAGCAGGTGATTGACTCACGGTATTCAGCTGATTAATGGTGGTGACAGCAACAGTTTTTTTTTACGTTTATTTTACCAGCTAAAATTTTTGAGAACCAGTTCTCAGTTGTGTTTGTTCCCATGCTGATATGGAAATAACACATTGCCGATGATTATATTTAAAAAGATGAATGTGTCTTCTGGGGCTGTAAATCCAAAGTCTAGTGTTGACAAGACTAGACCAAGTCCACAGGGTACCAAGTCCAAGACTTTAAGGGGTCAAGACTAAGTACTTGGCCTCAAGTTTGTATCTGACTTTGTTGTGGTCTTGACTCAGTCTCAACCCCTTGAAGTCAGGTCTTGGTCTGGTCATGATGTGGTTTTACTACAACTAACTAACTAACTAACTAACTAACTTGCACTTATATAGCGCTTTTCTAGTCACAAAGACCACTCAAAGCGCTTTCATTAATACTAACCCTCTATTCTAAAGGCCTATAGGAAACAAATATCTAGGGACAATTTAGAACAGCCAATTAACCTAACATGCATGTTTTTGGCATGTGGGAGGAAACCGGAGAAATCCCGGAGTAAACCCACGCAACACGGGGAGAACATGCAAACTCCACACAGATCACTGTTGGTCGGGGGCTGGGATCGAACCCACGATCCCCACAATCCCCCGGCCAAGGGTAAACTGTGCTGCCGCAGTGCTAACCACTGCGCCACCGTGCAGCACCACTGCGCCACCGTGCAGCAACTAGGGATGCAACTATTATTTTTGTTACTCATTAATCTGTTTATTGTTATTTTGATTAGCCAACCAATCATTTGATCAATAAAATATTTAAAAGAAAATTGTCGAAAATGTCCATCACAGTATCCCAGAGTTCAAGGTGACACAAGGTGATCACATGTCTCAGTTTGTCAAACAAATGGTTCTTCTCCTCCTTCTGGCTGCCCCCTTTAGTGGTGGCCACAGCGAATCATCTGTCTCCATCTCCCCCTATCATCCCTATCATCTTCTTCTGGAACACCAACCCTCTCCATGTCCTCCTTCACTACATCCAGGAATCTGCTCTGTGGTCTTCATCTTTTCCTCCTGCCTGGCAGCACCATTTTCAACACCCTTTGTCAAATATATCCACTCTCCCTCCTCTGCACATGTCCAAACCATCTCAGCCTTGCCTCTCTGACTTTGTCTCAACCTTAGCTGTTCCTCTGATATACTCATTTCTAATCCTGTCTCTCCTAGTCATGCTCAGTGAGAATCTTAGCATCTTCAACTCTGCCACCTCCGGTGCCGCCTCCTGCTTTTTTTTTGTCTTCTTGTCAGTGCCACCATCTCCAAACCATACATTACATCAGGTTTGTCAAACAAATGGTACAAATTTTACAAAACAAAAGAAGTGTTCAACTTACAATGCAAAAACAAGCAAAGTTTTTTTTAAAACTAATTAAATGTGTAGAGGTCTGCACAGGCAGCAGCTGTATATTTATTTACTTTTTATTTTTGTTAAAAAAAATACTACATCATTTATATGGTTTGTGGCAAATAATCTCACAGGCTATTATTTGCTGTTTCATCATTTTAAAATGTGATTTTCCTGCCATTGCTGTCTAGAAGAAAGAAAATAACCTTCCTAGCAAACACTTAACAAACCTACTCTTTTCTCTTTAAATATCCAAGTCCTTTAATCTCTAAAAATAGACCTGTGGTTTAGAGATAGATCTAGCTGTGACTGCTAGACCTCAAAAGATATGTTTAAGTGCTGTTTTCTTCATTTCATTTTCTTACTGTTCTTTCTGAAGACTGTTTACTGTTTTTCCATACACGGGAATATATGGAATATATGGAAATACACGGGTTTCGTGGTCAGCATGCCTGTACATTCTGGGAAAGTCCCTTTACTTATAAGAAAAATCGTACCCTACCCTGATTTATCGGGAAAAAATAGGTTTGCTAAAAACATTGTGAAGAAAATAGCCAGCTATATTTCAAAGTCTAGTGTGTGTCACTCAAAATAAACAGAGTTGGAATTCTGTGGACAGACACACATACCAGTCAGTGGATATGTTACAGACTATTTCCTCGGGGCTGAGATGAATTCCTAATTTAGATAACAATGTCTCTGACTGTTCTGCTGAGAAAGTATTCTTTGTTGTTTCTCCCTTTCTATCTGCTTCTTATATGGCATACGACATTTCAGCATGCACAGAATTCTTGTCGCTTACCTGCAACCATGGTAATGTAAATAATCCAGAGGGGCAGTTACCATGGGGATAGAGATACGATTAGCAGGCCTTTATTTGTTTGCCTAACTAAGCACTTTCGCTGGTTTACTTTCTTCTAATGCATAATTTACCATTGTAGAGCAGGGACACAGGTTCTCACCTGGTGCCGAGAACATCTTACAGCATTCATTCAGTCTTCCCTTGTCTATTTTTTTCTGAGCCAGCGACACACACGCACACATCACACCCAAAGGCTCTTTATCTCACCATCCTCATTTCTCTGTCCTTTACTCTTTATTTATCAAACCACCATTCTCTCCTGTGTTTTGTCCCTCCCTCGCCCGCCTCAACATCTGCCTGACAACAAGGCAGTCTCTCTCTCTCTCTCTCTCTCTCTCTCTCTCTCTCTCTCTCTCTCTCTCTTTTTAAAATAAGACCAGTAGCAGGGGTAGTAAGCAGTGTTGTAGAATTGATATGTGTGAGCGTGCACAAGAAGGCACAAGTATTCAAGCGCAAGACACGGGAAACAAGGGGAGGACAAAGGGGGAACCCTGCCCCATCGATTACACCAGTCAGTGACTATGGATGATGAGCTGTCGTGACAGGAGACGGAGTGGGGTTAGTGTGGAGATAGCCGTGGCGGTGGCCTTTTGTCAGACAGCTGGTCACAACAAATCTCATTTGTTATGCACGCAGGCAGTGAGACTGGTAAGCAGACATGGTGAATGGCCTGCTAAATCACAGAAAGTGATAGATCAATACGACGCACCGTGAAATTACATGTCATTTCTTGTTGGAATTCAGATGGATGTCTGATGGTGCTCAAGCAGAGATTTTAAGTTTAAGAGTCAACATCTATTTCTTTTGTGTGTGTGTGTGTGTGGGGGGGGGTGCTCCCCTGAAATATATATGCACCCTCACCTTGTGTGCACATCTGTGTTAATACTCCCAGCTGGAGATTACGTCAGCTGCAGCCCCTCCCGAGAGTAGCCAACCTAAAATTTCCCATGAGCTCCCACACTCAGAGCGAGCCATGTTTCCCACTGTTCATGCAGGTGCTGCCCTCTTCTGGCCCATTAGAGAAGAACAGCACTCCTTATTTGAATAATGGATTAATGTTGTTTGATTGATGAGTGTGTAGGCTGGTTAGGACCTGTTCTGTTTTTCAATCAACAGCAATGGCTGATCCTGTCATTAAGATTAGTTAGCTCTGTCTGGTAAAGTGATTGTCAAGTTCTGAAGTAATGAATAGACTGATTATCAAATGCGAGGCAAAGTGAGCAGTAACTTCATAAGCTATGTGTCCTTGTGTGTGTGTGAGAGAGAGTCTTGTGGCTTACATAAGATTCTTTCTGTTGTTTCCTACCCCAGGTATGTCGGGAATACCAGCGAGGTAACTGTACACGAGGGGAAAGTGACTGCCGCTTTGCCCACCTGGCCGATAGCACTATGATTGACACCAACGACAACACAGTCACTGTGTGCATGGACTACATTAAGGGCCGCTGCTCGAGGGAAAAGTGCAAGTACTTTCACCCCCCAGCTCACCTGCAGGCCAAAATCAAAGCCGCCCAACACCAAGTCAATCAGGCGGCAGCTGCTGCAGCCATGGTAGGTATCAGTCCATGGATTACAGCCGCAAGAAAAACTCAAATTTGAGCACATCTCCAGTACTGCAGCACAATCAGTAGCTAGAGCAGCCACTTTCAATTAAAACTCAATGTAATATAGAGTTTAATATATAGTAAAATTGTGGACTCAAGTGAAATCCTTTTTGCTGATAAGTGCTGATGAATATGCATGACCTGGGTAATCCCACTGGGTTAGCTATTTCTAACTGGAGGCAGCCTCTTTTACCCTGGGCTTTAACGTTCAAGCATAAATCCAAGTCGACATTGTTCCAGCTCTCTCTCACTCTGGCACACCAAAAAGACACAAAGTGTGCTTTATTAGCAGCAGACTGTAGTGACCATGCTAATTTGTGACTGGGCCTTTTGCTTCCCTCTTCTGCTCCTCCTTGTGTTGCTGCTTTTGTTAGTTGTATATTTTGCTTGTCATGGTCAATAGGTGTGTAAAATTTCTGCTGAGAAGACAACTGCACTGGCTGCCGTTCATTTTGACCTTGTTTCTGCAATACAGTGATAATTTTCTCTAAACTAACTTAGTGAGGTCCATGTACTCTTCCTTCTTTCAGTATTGTGAAATGAAAACAGAACAACCAGAAATAGCCATTATATGATTTTAGCCTTGTCAAAATAAAATCAGAATTGAGCCAAAACGGGATAATGGATCTGATTGTTTTGGGTTCTTTTTTTTTTCATTTTATTGTTTTGGTCAACGCAGGAAGTTCTTTTTTTTTTTTTTCATATTTAGACCTTTTTCGGCCGTTGGTCGAACCTCGGATTCAGGAGGAGCAATGTGGTTTTCGTCCTGGCCGTGGCACATCAGACCAGCTCTTTACCCTCTCGAGAATTCTTGAGGGTTTGTGGGAGTTTGCCCAACCAGTTTACATGTGTTTTGTGGACTTGGAGAAGGCATTTGACCGCGTCCCTCGTGGATTTTTGTGGGGGGTGCTTCGGGAGTATGGGGTATCGGGCTTGTTGTTACGAGCTATTCGGTCTCTGTACGACCGTTGTGAGAGTTTGGTTCGTATTGCCAACACTCGGTCGGAGTCATTCCCAGTGAGAGTTGGACTCCGCCAGGGCTGCCCTTTGTCACCGATCCTGTTCATAATTTTTATGGACAGGATTTCTAGGCGCAGCCAGGGAATGGAGGGTGTCATGCTTGGTGACCGCAGGATCTCATCTCTGTTGTTTGCAGATGATGTTGTCCTGTTGGCTTCATCCAGCAATGACCTACAGCTCTTGCTGGGACGGTTTGCCGCTGAGTGTGAAGCGGCTGGGATGAGAATCAGCACCTCCAAGTCCGAGTCCATGGTCCTCAGCCGGAAAAAGGTGGATTGTCCTCTCCGGGTTGGGGACAGGCTCCTGCCCCAAGTGGAGGAGTTTAAGTATCTTGGGGTCTTGTTCACGAGTGAGGGGAAAATGGAGCGAGAGATCGACAGACGGATTGGAGCAGCATCTGCAGTGATGCGGACGTTGTACCGGTCTGTTGTGGTGAAGAGGGAGCTTAGTTCTAAGACAAAGCTGTCGATTTACCAGTCAATCTACGTTCCTACTCTCACCTATGGTCACGAGCTTTGGGTAATGACCGAAAGAACGAGATCGCGGATACAAGCGGCTGAAATGAGCTTTCTCCGTAGGATTGCTGGACTCACCCTCAGAGATAGGGTGAGGAGCTTAGTCATCCGGGAGAGGCTCAGAGTAGAACCGCTGCTCCTCCGCATTGAAAGGAGTCAGTTGAGGTGGTATGGGCATCTGATTAGGATGCCTCCTGGACGCCTCCCACTTGAGGTGTTTCAGGTACGTCCCACTGGGAGGAGACCCCGGGGCAGACCCAGGACTCGGTGGAGAGACTATGTCTCCCAGCTGGTCTGGGAACGCCTTGGTATCCCCTCTGAAGAGCTGGAGCAGGTGGCTGGGGAGAGGGAAGTCTGGGCTTCTCTGCTTGAACTGCTGCCTCCGCGACCCGGACCTCCGGAAAAGCGGTAGAAGATGGATGGATGGATGGATGGATATTTAGACCTACTTATCCTTTTTTTTATAAAGTATCAGATTCAGCTGTTGTTTCTGCCATTAATGTTTGTTTTGTGGAAATTATTGAATTTATCACATTGACTTTTCAATAAATTAGCACAATACAAATTGTAAAGGCACATGTTTTTTCGTAACTTCTGGCTTTTACTTCTGGCTGTGACGAAAACAACAAAACGAAAAAAACAACTTATAAAATCAGATCTGTTATCCCATTTTGGTTCAGTTCCTATTTGATTCTGACAGGGTCAAAACCATGTAACAGCAATTTGTAGTTGTTCTGTTTTTGTTTCAGAAATGAAGTATTGAAAGAACAAAGAGTACGCAGATTGGCCATTCTTTCAAATTTTAAATTCTTCCTCAAATTAAGATGATGCATCATCAAGTATTAAACAATTACTTTAAATATTAAACATGACCATTCGATTTAAAAGCCTTGAATGATAGTTAAGGAGACAATCTAATATTAATTTTATTTGTCATTAAAATTCCAGTTTTAGAAGCATACACTATACAAATTAGAGACTAAATGATATTTTTTTGGCTACTTTCACTCCCTAATTCTGAAGCCAGAACCTTAATATTGTTTTAGGACTATTCGACAGGATTGTGCTAATATGCTATTACAGGGGTTTTGTTTCAAGGCTTTAGTTTCAAGCGCATTCATCATATGATGTAAAAAGGGCCCGAGAAGAGACCAGGATTATACTTTATTATATAGTATAATATAACTTTGTGTATTCTTATACAGTTAATTTTCTTTTCTGGACTATTGAAGTTAAAATTAATGAAGAAAAAGTGGGCTGATGACCAAAGTTTTTTTCAGTAACCCTACAGCCATTAATGTGCATGCCCAAGTCTTGTAATTGTTGTATATTGCATTCCAATGATTTGTTTTTGTTTGTTTTTTGTTTTTTGTTTTTTTCCTCACAACCCACACTGCACTGCTGCCCCCATGATGCACCTTCGCTTGCTGGTTTATGTTAATGCGCTTGAACCCCATTGGCCCATTGCCATCATGTGCTCGCTGCCTGCTAATTAAGACTCAGTCGGCTGTCAAATCGCTGAAGCGACCACTCGACGCAACTTTTGACCTGGTACTATGACCTTTCACCTTTTAGCTTGGCATGTACCTGTAGTGGTGTGATAGATGTATTTTTAACACTAAATATTAAGAGAATGATGCTGGGGTGATGAACTGAGCGCAGTCTTTATTTCATAGAGTTAAAAGTTTGGTGAAATCCCTGTCCTGTTTGCATCTCAGTTTAAACACTTAAATTTGACATATCTGAATGTCAGTTCATCACCTCAAGTGAGTCTCATTGACAGTTTAGTGGAGGCATGAATGTTCATATTATAATGCCTAATAAGATGTGTAATGTCTTTGCATGATTTTTGTGACTCATATTTGCTTGTGTAATTGTTGTTAAAGAGGTGTCATGACAGTCTTCCATTGGCTTATAGTGTACTATTATCATAAAGCAGGCAGTGCAGCTTTTCCTAACTACATCATTCTCACTGATGGTCCAGCAAGCACAATAGCTTGTATAATAAGGGTTGCTAGGATGTAGAAAGCATAGAAAGCAGAATAATTATTGTATTGTGAACCATATTTGTCAGAATTTTGTGGTAAGATTCACTTTTTGTGCTCGTCAGTTTGTCAGCTAGTTTCACTGTACTATCTTGCTCTTACTAAAGTAATGCAGTAAGTAGTCATCTGCTTGCTCCACTATGTGATAGGACAGCTTTTCCTTCTAATGAAATTCCCTCTTCTTTGTGTCTTGAACGTCACTGCCACTATCCCTTGACCCCCCCATCCCCTTGTTTTGGTGTTTGGTGTTGTCCCCTCTTCAGGGGCTCCCTCCCGTCTTGCCTCCTTTACCAAAGAGACCCGCACTTGAAAAAGCCAACGGTGCCACTAATATGTTTAATGCTGGCGTATTCCAGTACCAACAGGCCCTGGCCAACATGCAGTTTCAGCAGCAGGCTGCCTTCATACCATCAGGTGAGTCCCCATTTAACTTGTGTTTGTTGCATTTATCCCATTGGTATTGGCTGTTAAATCATGTTTCCCAACCAATATGTCATTCAGATTTTGTATGATTTCATAAAAATTTGTTCCTCAGATGCACATTTCATTACAAATACTATAGCAGAGTACAGGTTTGGTGTCAGAAGGGAGACAGGAAATAGTCTTCCACAAAATATACAGCTTTCTTTGTATATACAAATATTTAGTATATTATAATACACACACACACACACGCACACACGCACAGAGACGTGGACAAAATTGTTGGTACCCCTCTGTTAATGAAAGAAAACCCCACAATGGTCACAGAAATAATTTGAATCTGGCAAAAGTGGTAATAAATAAAAATTCTATGAAAATTAACCAATGAAAATCAGACAATGCTTTTGAATTGTGGTTCAACAGAATTATTTTAAAAAACAAACTCATGAAACAGGCCTGGACAAAAATGATGGTACCCTTAACTTAATATTTTGTTGCACAACCTTTTGAGGCAATCACTGCAATCAAATGATTTCTGTAACTGTCAATGAGACTTCTGCACCTCTCAGCAGGTATTTTGGCCCACTCCTCATGAGCAAACTGCTCCAGTTGTCTCAGGTTTGAAGGGTGCCTTCTCCAGACGGCATGTTTCAGCTCCTTCCACAGATGTTCAATAGGATTTAGATCAGGGCTCATAGAAGGCCACTTTAGAATAGTCCAATGTTTGGCTCTTAGCCATTCTTGGGTGTTTTTAGCTGTGTGTTTTGGGTCATTATCCTGTTGCAAGACCCATGACCTGCGACTGAGACCAAGCTGTCTGACACTGGGCAGCACATTTCTCTCTAGAATACCTTGATAGTCTTGAGATTTCATTGTACCCTACACAGATTCAAGACACCCTGTGCCAGATGCACCAAAGCAGCCCCAGAACATAACAGAACCTCCTCCATGTTTCACAGTAGGGACAGTGTTCTTTTCTTGGTATGCTTTATCTTTGTGTCTGTGAACATAGAGCTGATGTGCCTTGCCAAAAAGTTCCAGTTTTGTCTCGTCTGTCCATAGGACATTCTCCCAGAAGCTTTGTGGCTTGTCAACATACAGTTTGGCAAATTCCAGTCTGGCTTTTTTATGATTTGTTTTCAACAGTGGTGTCCTCCTTGGTTGTCTCCCATGAAGTCCACTTTTGCTCAAACAACGACAGATGGTGCGATCTGACACCGATGTACCTTGACCTTGGAGTTCACCATGAATGTGTTTAGAGGTTGTTCTGGGCTCTTTTGTTACCATTCGTATTATCCGTCTCCTCCTGCGGCCACGTCCAGGGAGGTTGGCTACAGTCCCGTGGATCTTTAATTTCTGAATAATATGTGCAACTGTAGTCACAGGAACATCAAGCTGCTTGGAGATGGTCTTATAGCGTTTTCCTTTAACATGCTTGTCTATAATTTTCTTTCTAATCTCCTGAGACAACTCTCTCCTTTGCTTCCTCTGGTCCATGTTTAGTGTGATACACACCATGTCAACAAACAGCACAGTGACTACTTGTCACCCTTTAAATAGGCCGACTGACTGATTACAAGTTTGTAGACACCTGTGATGTTAATTAGAGGACACATCTTGGTTGAACATGTCCCTATGGTCACATTATTTTCAATCTTTTCTAGGGGTACCATCATTTTTGTCCAGGCCTGTTTCATGAGTTTGTTTTTTAAAATAATTCTGTTGAACCACAATTGAAAAGCATTGTCTGATTTTCATTGGTTAATTTTCATAGAATTTTTATTTATTACCACTTTTGTCAAATTCAAGTTATTTCTGTGACCATTGTGGATTTTTCTTTCATTAACAGAGGGGTACCAACAATTTTGTCCACGTCTCTGTGTGTGTGTGTGTACTGTATATATATATATATACTGTATATATATATATATATATATATATATATATATATATATATATATATATATATATAATTAGTTAAAATATTTTAACTAATTAATTGCACATTTTCTGTAATTAATTGTGATCAATCATTAAAAGAAAGAAATAATGAAAAAGGAAATATTTTTAAGCAACTTTTAATTGGATTTTTTTTTTTCATATAATATGCCTGTGACCATCATATTCTGCAAAAATATATAGTCTTCAACCATCTGGCATGGTGGCCTGAGACCCTGCACGTTTTACCTATAACCAGTGTCTTCAGCAGGTAATGTCAATGAATTTCTTCCCACTGATTGTTGATCAGTGAAAACACATGCTGAATAAACTGGGTGGAACAGAAAACCTGCAGGGTCTAGGGCCACTGTGGAACAGGGTTGGGGACCACTGAGCTAGAATATCTGAATTTTAGACAATAAAAGGGCAAAATAAAGTGCTGTTGTCTTATTTGCATCAACAAACAGCGCTTAGTTTTTAACCCCCTTTGTGCGAAAAATCAATACAGGATTATGGTATGGGGCGATCCATCCATCCATCTGTCCCACTTTTGTGAAATCAACTCCTCCTACAGTTTTGTTCTGATTGTTTTGAAACTTGATACCAGAGTTTGATATACGCTGATGATGTGCATATTGCAATTTGGTTCCAATCAGATGTTTTTTGCAGGAGTTATAGGCCTTGACTTATGATGTCCTATTTCACCTCAGTTCATAGACAGTACAGTAACTGTCTTCGAAACTCCTTCTACAGTTTTGTTCCAGATGTTTTGAATGTGGTACTAGGGTTTGATATACACTGATGATGTGCATATGGCTATTTGACTGTAATCGGATATTTTTGGCAGGAATTATAGACCTTGAGGTCAAGGTCAAAGGTCAGTTTTTCTCTAACTCTTGTAAACACAATAACTACTGAAAGAAGTGTTTTAGGCTTTTCAAATCCACACCATCGTTGCATCTAAAGCTACTTTTCTACTAGCACCTACTGAGCTTGACTACCCCTGACTCTACTCGGCCTGACACGGTTTAGGTCGTTTTCTATTACAACTGAGTACCACCTCAAAGTGGATGGGTTCATTACAGAAAGGTAGCCCGTTATCCCGTTATGTTGTCGACATGCTGACATTTTGCTGTCAGAAGCGAATACTTATTACAGCAAGCACAAAATACAAGCAAAGCACGGAGTTAGCATTGATGGCTAGCTGGCTCATTTTCTGCATACAGGAGACAACGGTGATATCCTTGTTTGTTCAAAGTGAGCTTGCCACCAATGGGATAAATAACGTAAAAGATGCTTAAAAGCACAAAACACTCACCTTCTTCCCCGTGAGCAGCCATCAGCTTGGAGACCTCCAGGTATTTCATTTCCGGTCACTCTGCCAGCGACAGGGCTGAAAAGTTCATAGGCTGAAAAGTTCATAGTGGTCAAATTTGACCAAATGTCATGTATTTTTCAAGCACAGGGATCCAAGCGCTGCAACACCGATGGAAGAAGTGGGTGGACCGAAGGGGAGACTGTTGAAAAATAGCCACATTTAGTCAAATTTGACCACTATATGAACTTTTCAGCCCATGAACTTTTCAGCCCCGTAGCTTCCTCTGGATTCTCTCGTCAGTCACCAGCACAGAAGAGTCCGCACCTCGTCATTGGACCACGTTGTTGATTTGTGTGTAGCCATTTATCTCGTTGATTATCACAGAAATAATAAAAACTCACGGCCAAATTTACAAATGACAGTTCTGAATCTTTTGAAGACATCGCTCTCATCCACTGATGTTACGTCCTGGCCAATCAGTAGCCTGTAATCTGTTGATGTCACATTTTCAGCTCCATTCAGCACAGTTGGAACCCGACTGGAGCGGGTACCAAAATAGTACCAGGTACTAGGTACTAATGGGAAACCCTACAAACTGAGTAGAGTCGAGGTGAGTAGGGCTGAGTAGGTGCTAGTGGAAAAGGGCCATTAGACAAATCTTGGACAGTATACACCCTGATGTGGCTGTAGGGTTGGGGTCAAAAGGTCAAAATCAATATTCCATTTGTACTATTACTATAAGTTGGTACACATGTTCACCCTGAGACCCTAAACTCTGACTATGAGTTTGGGGTAAAAAGGTCAAGGGTGTCATTCCCAATGCCCAATCACTGTACAGCCAGTAAAGCTAGGGTCACCAAACTTTGTACACATGTTCATCCTGTGACTCTGAAATGTAACTATGGTTTTGGCATTGCAAGGTCAATGTCAAAATACCAAATAAACTATATCTCAACTACAAAGAAAGCTAGGGTCACCAGACTTGATACACATGTTCACCCTGACACCCTGACCTCTGGTTTGAGGTCAAAAAGTTAAAGGCCAAGGTTAGTGTTCCCTAAGCCCTATTACTATAGAATGAGCACAGTACTTTAGGGCCATCAACCTTGCTACACATGTTCACCTTGGGATCCTCACCTACAGTGGATATAAAAAGTATACACACCCCTGTTCAAATGCCAGGTTTTTGTGATGTAAAAAAAATGAGACCAAGATAAATCATTTCAAAACTTTTTCCACCATTAATGTGACCTGCTATAACCTCTACAACCCAATTGAAAAACAAACTGAAATATTTTAAGGGGAAAAATACAAAATAAAAAACTTACAATAACCTGGTTGCATAAATATGCACACCCTTAAACTAATACTTTGTTGCAGCACGTTTGGCTTTTATTACAGCACTCAGTCTTTTTGGGTAGAAGTCTATCAGTGTGGAACATCTTGATGTGGCAATATTTGCCCACTCTTGTTTGCAAAAACACTCCAAATCTTTCAGATAGCGAGGGCATCTCCTGTGCACAGTCTTCTTCAGATCACCCCACAGATGTTCATTCATGACCTGATGGATTCAGGTCAGGACTCTGCCTGGGCCATTCCAAAACCTTAATCTTCTTCTGGTGAAGCCATTCTTTTGTTGAGTTGGATGGGTGCTTTGGGTCATTGTCGTGCTAAAAGATGAAGTTCCGTTTCATCGTCAGCTTTCTGACATGGTAAGTGATAATAGACCCAAACGCAGACAGCAAAAGAGACCAAGATTGTAATGCAATAATGTGAATTTTATTGAAAGAACATGCTGGGGTGATGATATGTAGAGTCTGGAAATCCTGCAGAGGAGAAAGGAGAAAGTCAATTAGTTCAGGGACAAGAGCTGCGTTAAACTTGAGCTTATGTTCTGTTTTTCTTACAGAGTTGGTCAAGGAACCTGACGTTGGCTGGATTCCTTCAGTGACTCTTCGTTGTGGTGAAAAGGGGTCTCAGGGAGGTGAGTGGAATGCCGAGTGAACAATGTCACTGGGGAAAGAGAGATGAGGGCATAGGCTTAGTGCACGTTGGTAAGTCGACTTATTTGGGAGGGTGAAGAGTGAAGATGGGGAATCCAGATCCACGGTTCTGCCAAGGAAAAGGTCCACTCCACCAAGGGTGTCCTAAGGGAAATGAGGAGAAGAGATTTGAGGGAGAATTAGATGAAGGCTTACAGTGGTGTGGTAGTAGAGTGTTGGCTGGAGGCTGCACACTAGGTAGCTGATCCCAATGTGGCATGAAAGAGTCTAATGAGCTCCTACAGTCTGCAGCGTGTAGCTCCTATTTAAGGAGTGGGGCTGATTACCGGCAGGTGAGGAGCTCAGCTGTGGGGAATAGACAGTTATGGGAGAGGGACAACAGTGTACAGCCTGAACCATTACAGTACCCCCCCCCCCCGAGGGGCGCCTCCTGGTGTCAGAGGCTTGTTGGGGTGCTTCTTGTACAAATCCCTGATCAGCTGTTTATCAACAATTAGGGTACCTGAGATCCAGGAACCTTCCTCCAGCCCAGAACCCTTCCAGTCCATTAGAAACTAGGTACCATGCCCCCAGCGGTGGGAGTCAAGAATCTGGTTGACCCTGTAGGTTGTTCCTCCATCAATAATCTTCAGTGGAGGAGGTGGCTTGGGGCCGGGACAGATCGAGCTGGAGAATGCTGGCTTAATCTCTGAAACCTGAAAAGAGGGGTTTATACGGAGAGAAGGGGGAGACTGGGGTGGACAGAAGATGGGTTAAGGATGCGGCAGATTGGATAATGCCTGAGGAACCAGGGAGATAATTTTTTAGAATCCATTTTTAGGTGAATGCTCCTGGTTGAAAGCCATACCTTCTGCCTGGCAGTGTAGGTAGGGGCCACCCTCCTTCGTCAGTTCACCCAGTTCGGGAGTTCTGCTCGGCCGTCAGCAGTAGCACCGCTTTGGTCTCCTTTGAGATGTGGCACTGCTGGATGTGATGATGAACAGAGAGTACTGCGATCTCCTCCTCCGAGGTGGGGAACAGAGGAGGCTGATACCCCAGTGAGGCCTCAAATGGTGATACCTCCGTGGCAGCAGAATTATGGGCGTATTCCACCCAGGGGCAGGTGAGTACTCCAAGAAGCAGGGTTGGAAGAAGTGCAGCCTCCCACTCCTGGTTAGTCTGCTTACACTGTCCATTGCTGTGCGGGTGGAAGCCAGATGTCAGGCTGACGGTGGCCCCAATGGCCTTGCAGAAGGTGTGGCAAACTTGGGAAGAAAACTGGGGACCATGATCAGACACAATGTCAGAGGGTATACCGTGCAGCCTCACTACATGGTTGGTCAGGAGGTCCACTGTCTTCTTAGCAGATGGGAGTTTAGGAAGGAGAATGAAGTGTGCAGCCTTAGAGAACCTGTCGACTGCGGTCAAAATGACGGTGTGGGCATTTGGACGGGGGCAGACCAGTAATGAAGTCCAACATGATGTGGGACCATGGATGGCCAGGAACAGAAAGTGGCTGCAGTAACCCGGCAGGAGGGGTACTAGAGGACTTCCCAGTAGGGCACTGTTGGCATGCCTTAATGTAACTACGGAAGTCCACATTCATAGAAGACCACCAGAACCAGCGTTCAAGGTCCTGGCTATCCCCGGATGACAGGTGAATGTAGCTGTGTGGATCCAGTTTATGACATCGCCCCGGGCTGCCGTGGGCACAAACAGCTGACCTGGGGCCCCACCCCCACCCAACTCCGACTCAGTCCTATAGGCCTCTTGTGCCGTACACTTGATGTCCCATGGCAACGACCCTACCACGCATTCGGCCAGAATGATAATGTCCGCCATGGGGGTGGTGGTGAGATGTTTGGGGAGAATTGCCTGGAAAGGGCGTCAGGCTTGACGTTTTTTGATCTGGGGTGGTACGTGATAGAGAAGTTAAACCTCCCGAATAATAGTGTCCACCTCGCCTGTCGCGAGTTTAAACATTTGGCGGACCTGAGATATTCAAGGTTCGTGTGGTCAGTTAGAACTAGGAATGGTAATGTAGCCCCCTCCAGCCAGTGCCACCACTGCGCGAGTTTCTTCTTCTTCTTCTTCTTCTTTTAGATTTGATTGGTGGTTGGCAACCAGCTTACAGGTGCATTACCACCACTGACTTAACCCACAACAGTTCCCGATCATCAGTGTCATAGTTCCTCTCGGCCTGGGTTAGGCGCCGAGAGAAGAATGCACATGGGTGCAGCTTGTTGTTGGCAGCCGACCATTGGGATAGCACTGCCCCAACCCCTGAGTTTGAGGCATCCACTTCTACAACAAACTGGGCTCTGGGATCCACCTGAGCTAGGATAGGAGCATCCATAAACTTAGCCTTGAGCTGGGAAAAGGCTTGATTGGCCTCAAGGGACCAGGCAAAGGGGATTTTGGTGGAGGTGAGGTGAGTAAGTGGCAGTGCGAGGGTGCAATAGCTCCGGATAAACCGCCGGTAGAAATTAGCGAACCTGAGAAACTGCTGCAACTTCTTTCTGGACATGGGAATGGGCCAATCGAGAACTGCCTTAATCTTTTGTGGGTCCAGTTTGATCTGACCATTGGCTATAACAAACAGAAGAAATGTGGTGGAGGATATGTGGAACTTACATTTTTCAGCCTTGACGTAGAGCTGGCTCTTGGGTAGGTGGTGGAGGACCATCTGCACGTGGATTCGATGCTCTGCAAGGGAATGGGAGAAAATGAGAATATCGTCCAGATACACAAAGAGGAATGAATTTAGGAGATCTCGCAGACCATCATGAATCAATCATTGAAACACAGCCAGGGCTTTGATTAGGCCCAACGGCATGACGAGGTACTCAAAATGACCAATGGGAGTGCGAAACCCTATCTTCCATTTGTCTTCTTGCCGGATCCTGATCAGGTGGTAAGCGTTCCATAGGTCCAACTTAGTAAAAACGGTGGACCCCTGAAAAACATCAAAGGCAGAGTTTAACAGAGGAAGGGCATGCCTGTCATTGATGGTGATGTTATTGAGCTGCCTGTAGTCTATACACGGACGCAGAGAACCATCCTTTTTAACATGGCAGCCAGGTCATGATACTCAACCAGAACCTTTGACAAATCAGGGGTTTCAATAGAAGGGGGGGGGGGGGATAGCAACAGAAGGGGAGCATTTAGGTGATTGTAAGCAGGCAGAGGTACAGAATGTACTCCAAGATGTAATTATCCCTCTTCGCTAGTCAATGGTAGGGTTGTGTAGGTGGAGCCAGGGGTAACCTAACACAATAGATGCAGTGGAGGAGGGCATGACAAGGAAACAGATGCGCTGTCTGTGATTACACAAAATTAACACAGGGAGTGGGGAAGTAATTTTGGAGACAGAGAACAATGGTTTCCCAGTTAATGCCACTAACCTGAGTGGTTCTTGGAGAACTGTGCACGGAACATCCAGCCGGGCTGCCAGACTCTCCGAGATGAAATTCTGTTCTGCCCCTGAATCCACTAGAGCAAACCCAGTGTGGTGAGAGTTGGCCAGCAAGATGCGGATGGGAAGTAAGAGTTTAGTTTGAGGGTGTTTGGATACTACGCCCGCCTGTCCCCCTACAACGACGGATTGGCGGTGTCTTTTGGCTTCACCGGGCAGTCATCTACCCCATGAGTGGCCCCCGCACAGTACATGCAGAGTCCTTCAGCTGAACGTCAATGACGCTCCAGTAAAGGCAGTCGGGAACAACCTAATTGCATTGGTTCACAAGATTCGGGCGAACCGCGTGAAGAAAAGGTTTGCTGAGGACAAGAAGGCGGAGAAGAAACTGGATGAGGCACCTGATCTGTGCGTTTCCACTCCCATGCATGCCCACATAGGCGATTGTCCAGCTTGATGACCAGAGGGATTAATGCATCAAGGGACTCTGGTTCCTCGCGGCTGGCTAGCTCGTCCCGCAAATTAGAATTGAGGCTACCAATAAAGGTCAAGCACAGCGTGGTATCATCCCAGCCTGCTTCTGTCGCAAGTACCTGGAAATCAAAAGAAAATTTGACAGCAGATCTGACTCCTGGCCGCAGGTTATGAAAGTGGGCGAGGCGCTACCCTCGTGGTCGGAGTGATCGAAAATCTTCATGAACTCCTCTGAAAAACGGGTAAACGTATAGGATGGATATTCGGCACTCATAACAACAGCGCTTGCCCAAGCGAGGGCCCGACCCTCAAGAAGGTTGACCACGTAACTTATTTTGCTACGTTCGATAGGGAAATCATCCAGGAGATGCTGAAACACTAGGTTACACTGCAAGAGGACCCCCCTCCCCCTCCCCTAAACTCCCGTTGTAGCGAGCCAGTGTGGAAACTGATAGAGCACAGCCAGGTTGGGGGGGAGAGAGGTTATAGCGGGAGCAGGAGGATGGGTTGGTGAGAGGGCAAGCTAGTTTAAATGATTGGACACCTTTTGAAGCTGGGTTACCACCAACTGCATCTGCAGAGTGAGGTGGTCCACGTGTTGCTCCAGGCCATCTACCTGAGCTACCATGGTCTTCCAGGGTGTGGCTGCTGGGTCCTCCTGAGGAGTTTGAACTGACATGGTGAGTGGTAATAGACCGAAATGCAGACAGCAAGAGAGACCAAGGTTGTAATGCAATAATGTGAATTTTATTGAAAGAACGTGCTGGGGTAATGGTACGGAGAGTCAGGCACCCTGCAGAGGAGAGAGGAGAAAGTCAATTAGTTCAGGGACAAGGGCTGTGTTAAACTTTAGCTTATGTTCTGTCTTTCTTACAGAGTTGGTCAAGGAACCTGACGTTGGCTGGATTCCTTCGGTGACTCTTGGGCATGGTGAAAAGGGGTCTCAGGGAGGTGATAATGATAATGAGGTGATAATAAAGCTCTGATCCTAGAACCACGCCTGAGCTAGAGTTTTAACAGGTACTAGAAAGAGAGCTCATATCTCTCCGGTTCTGGCCTCCCTTCATTGGCTTCCCATAGAATTTAGAATTAAGTTTAAAATCCTTCTCCTCACTTACAAAGCTCTAAATAATCAGGCCCCTTGTTATTTAAAAGATCTGATAGTACCTTATCACCCTAACAGAGCATTACACTCCCAAAATGCAGGATTAATTGTAATACTGTACCTAGAATCTCCAAAAATACAATGGGAGGCAGAGTTTTCAGTTATCAGGTGCCTTTGGAGCCAGCTGCCAATCTGGATTTGGGAGTCAGACTCTATTTCTGTTTTTAAGAATAGGGTTAAAACCTTCCTTTTTGACATAGCCTATAGTTAAGGTGGGATCAAGTGACCCTGAATCCTCCCTTAGTTATGCTGCTAATAGGTTCAGACAGCCGGGAAACCTCCAACAATGCTCTGGGCTTCACTCCTTTCTTCACTCTCAGTGAAATATTTTTTCTGGTCATTAACATCTGTTTGTTCTCTCCCTTAGATTAAGTCTCTGTCATGCTGTTGCTCTCTACATGTCTGTTATTTTCTCCTTCTTCTCTATCCCTTCATCCCCCAGCCAGTCGCAGCAGATGACTGGCCCTCCCTAAGCCTGGTTCTGCTGGAGGTTTCTTCCTGCTAAAATGGAGTTTTTCCTCTCCACCATCGCCAAGTGCTTGTGCACAGGAGATCACCTGATTACTAGGGTCTTTGTGCAATTGTGGGGTTTTCCCCTACAGTGTGACAGTGGTATGAGATGGCTGTTGTTGTGAAATGGTGCTATATAAATAAAGTTGAATTGAATTGAATTTACTGCTCTTCATCAGTAATTAATTTACATTTAAAAAGGTTGTAAATTTAGTTCAAGTAAATTTTAGCATGCCATAGTTCAGTTTGATCATATTAAACATAATTTTTGCAACCACAAAATTGTGGCTAGTGAAAAGGCTGAATGGCTAGTAACTTTTGAAAATCACTAGCCACAGTAGCTGGTGAGCAAAGAAGTTAATGTCAAGCCCTGGTTCCATGGTATATTTGATACCTTGGAAATTCTTTTGTACCCTTCTCCTGACTGATACCTTTGAACAATGAGAGCCCTCTGATGCTTTGGAAGCTTTCTGTGGACGATGGCTTGTGTTGTAAGATGCAACTACAGAAATGTGAGGAATAACTTACTAGAACAGCTGAACTTTATTTGGGTTAATCAGAGGCACTTTAAATGGTGGCAGGTGTGTGCTGACTCCCATTTAACATGAGTTTGAATGTGAATAATTGAATGTGTTAATTCTGAACACAGCCATGTCCTCAGTTATAACAGGGTGTGTATATTTTTGCAACCAGGTTATTGTAAGTTTTGTATTTTTCCCCTTAAAAGATTTGTTTGTTTTTCAATTGGGTTGTACAGGTTATAGGTCAAATTAATGGTGGAAAAAGTTTTGAAACGATTTATCTTGGTCTCATTTTTTTTTTCACATCATAAAAACCTGGCATTTCAACAGGGGTGTGTAGACTTTTTATATCCACTGTACAACTATTGGTTGTATAAAATTATTTTTGTTGTATAGTCATGGATGGTAGCTTATCATAATTTGGCTCTGCCTCAATAATTATTTGGAAAAAGTTGAAAACTGGTCTCCTTCAGTAACATATTGGGATTTTGAAAGAAAACAGACACGGGGGATATTGCACTCACCTCAGAGTGCTCTTGTTTAAACAAAGCATCAATTGAGCTTCAAAAACAGTTCAGTTTTAACAGTTCACAATCTTTGTATTGTTAAACTTTGCAAATTGGGAAAAGACTATTAAAAACCCTGAAAAACAAGAAAATAAAACCAAAAATCAGAGGCAAACACGGTAACATCATGGGAGAACACAACAGGGAAAACATACAGAAAATTAAAAGAAGTCTTTTAAACTGAGCCAAATACTGAGACAACCAATGCCAAGTGAGCTTCAGTTCCATTTTAACAGTTTATCGTGTTTGTTTACTTAATGACTCACCTTGAGTACTGCACTGAAATAGTCTGTCGAAGAAACCCAGCAGATGTCTCGGTAATGGCATAAAAGAGATGAGTTGCTTCGAAGAAAATGAAATTCAGCCCTGTAGAACGCGTATATAACACCCACCTTGTCCAAAAAGCAATCTGGCAACCCCCTGAAAGAGAACCCACCATCTAAAAGTGTTTGTTATTGCTTCTCGATCATTAGTATGTAGCCACAAGAATTAATACTTGTGACTGCAGTCCAGCCTTGAGATGCATCAGCACCACCAACTGGGCTGCAGTGTGGACAGCAGATAATGCAGGAAAATAACAGGAAGTGCTGTGAGGGTATTAATTTTATTTAAATCTTTAAAAAAAAATTGGGGGGGGGGGTTTACGTTATGGGGCGGTCCATCCATCTGTCCCACTTTTGTCAAATCAACTCCTCCTACAGTTTTGCTCCAGTTGTTTTAAAACTTAGCACCAGGGTTTGATATACACTGATGATTTACATAATGAAATTTGGTTCCAATCAGATGACTTTTGCGGGAGTTTGGGGAAACATGTCAAATGTCAAGGTTGGCGTTTACTATGCTCTATTACTGTAGATTGAGGAAAGCTAGGGTCACCAAACTTGGTACACAGATTCACTCTGAGACCCTGACCTCTGACTATGGGTTTGGGATCAAAAGGTCAAGGTTAACATACCCTTTGCACTATTACTATACAACAAATAAAGCTAGGGTTACTGAACTTACAAAGGTTTACCCCAACATCCTTAACTGTTTATTGGTTTGGGATCCCAAGGTCAAAGGTCAAGGTCAAAATGCCATATAAACCATATCTCAGCAACAAAAAAAAGCTAGGGTCAAAAAACTTGCTTCACAGATTCTCTTTGGGATTGTGATCTACATCTATGAGTTTGAGGTCATAAGGTGAAAGGTCAACCTTAGCATTCCCTCTGCACTATTACTATAGAATGAATAAAGTTAGGGTCACCTGACTTACTACACAGGTTCACCTTGGGATCCTGACCGACAGCTAATGGTTGTATACAACTATTTTTGTTCTATGTTCATGGATGATAGGCTGATCATAATTTATTATGATTTGGTTCTGCCTCAGTACTTACATAGAAAAGCTTATATGGATCTTATTGCACTCGCCTCAGAGTGCTCTTGTTAATGCATTAGTTGGACTTCATTAATCTAAAAAGTTTTAGTTTTCTACCGCTTTTCCGGAGGTCCGGTTCGCGGAGGCAGCAGTTCAAGCAGAGAAGCCCAGACTTCCCTCTCTCCAGCCACCTACTCCAGTTCTTCAGAGAAGATACCAAGTCATTCCCAGACCATCTGGGAGGCATAGACTCTCCAGTGAGTCCTGGGTCTGCCCCGGGGTCTCCTCCCAGAGGGACATGCCCGAAACTCCTCAAGTGGGAGGCCTCCAGGAGGCATCCTGATCAGATGCCCATACCACCTCAACTGACTCCTTTCAATGTGGAGGAGCAGCGGTTCTACTCTGAGCCTTTCCCGGATGACTGAGCTCGTCACCCTATCTCTGAGGGTGAGTCCAGCAATCCTACAAAGAAAGCTCATTTCAGCCACTTGTACCTGCGATCTCATTCTTTCGGTCATCACCCGAAGCTCATGACCATAGGTGAAGGTAGGAACGTAGATTGACTGGTAAATCGACAGCCTTGCCTTAGAGCTTAGCTCCCTCTTCACCGAAACAGACCGGTACAACATCCGCATTACTGCAGACGCTGCTCCGATTCATCTGTCAATCTCTCGCTCCTCACTCATGAATAAGACCCCAAGATACTTAAACTCCTCCACTTGGGGCAGGAGCCTGTCCACAACCCGGAGAGGACAATCCACCTTTTTCCGGCTGAGGACCATGGACTTGGACTTGGAGGTGCTGATTCTCATCCCAGCCACTTCACACTAAGCGGCAAACCGTCCCAGTAAGACCTGTAGGTCATTGCTGGATGAAGCCAACAGGACAACATCATCTGCAAACAACAGAGATGAGATCCTGTGGTCACCAAGCATGACACCCTCCATTCCCTGGCTGCGCCTAGAAATCCTGTCCATAAAAATTATGAACAGGATCGGTGACAAAGGGCAGCCCTGGCAGAGTCCAACTCTCACTGGGAATGAGTCCGACCGAGTGTTGGCAATATGAACTAAACTCTCACAATGGTTGTACAAAGACCGAATAGCTCGTAACAACAAGCCCGATACCCCATACTCAAGAAGCACCCCCCACAAAAAACCATGAGGGACACTGTCGAATGCCATCACCAAGTCCACAAAACACATGTAAACTGGCTGGTCAAACTCTCATGAATCCTCGAGGATTCTTGAGAGGGTAAAGAGCTGGTCCGATGTGCCACAGCCAGGACAAGAACCACATTGCTCCTCCTTAATCTGAGGTTCGACCAACAGCCAGACTCTCCTCTCCAGTACCTTGTCATAGACCTTCCCAGGGAGGCTGAGGAGTGTGATCCCTCTAAAGTTGGAGCACACCCTCCGGTCCCCTTTTTTGAAGAGAGGAACCACCACCCCGGTTTGCCATGCCAAAGGCACTGCCCCCAGCCTCCACGCAATGTTGCAGAGGCGTGTCAACCATGACAGCCCTACAACATCCATGGCCTTGAGGTACTCAGGGCAAATCTTGGCCACCAAAGACATTTTTAACCACCTTGATGACCTCAGCCCCTGTGATGGGTGAGTTGTCCCCCTCGTCCACAAGCCCTGCTTCGTCTGTGGAAGGCGTGGCAGTAGGATTGAGGAGATCCTCGAAGTATTCCTTCTGTCACCCGATGATATCCCCAGTCAAAGTCAGAAGTGCCCCATCCGCTTCATACACAGTGTGGACAGGGAGCTGCTTCCCCCTCCTGAGCCGCCGGACAGTTTGCCATAATCTCTTCAAGGGCAACCAAAAGTCTTGTTCCATGGCCTCACCAAACTCCTCCCATACCCGAGTTTTTGCTTCAGCAACCACCCGAGCTGCACTCCGCTTGGCCTGCCAGTACATCTCAGCTGCTTCGGGAGTCCCACAAGCCAACCAAGCTTGATAGGACTCCTTCTTCAGCTTAATGGCCCCCCTCACTACTGGTGTCCACCACTTGGTTCGGGGGTTGCCACCACGAGATGCCCCGATGACCTTGCTGCCGCAGCTCTGGGCCGCTTCAACAATGGAGGTGGAGAACATGGCCCATTCAGACTCCATGCCTCCAGACTCCCTTGGAATGTGGTTGAAGTTCTAATGAAGGTGGGAGTTGAAGACCTCCCAGACAGGGGCCTCAACCAGACGTTCCCAGCACACCCTCACTATACGTTTGGGTCTACCAGGTCAGAATGGCATCCTCCCCTGCCATCGGATCCAACTCACCACCAGGTGGTGATCAGTTGACAGCTCTGCACGTCTCTTTATCCGAGTGTCCAAGACATACGGTCGCCGGTCTGATGACACAATAACAAAATCGATCATCAACTTGCAACCTAGGGTGTCCTGATGCCAGGTGCACATATGGACACAGTTATGCTTGAACATGGTGTTCGTTATGGACAAACTGTGGTTAGCACAGAAGTCCAATAACCACTCAGGTTCAGATTGGGCAGGCTGTTCCTCCCATTCACCCCCCTCCAGGTTTTACTGTCGTTGCCCACGTGCGCATTGAAGTCCCCCAGTAGGACAATAGCGTCTCCAAGAGGAGCACTCTCCGGCACCCCAGTCAGAGACTCCAAAAAGGGTGGGTACTCTGAACCATCATTTGGTGCATAGGTACAAATGATGGTCAGGACCTGTTTCCCAACCCAAAGGTGCAGGGAAACAACCCTTTCATCCACCGGGGAAAACTCCAATATAGAGGCAGCAAGGTGTACAAGGAATACAAGAATACCCACCCCTGCTCGTCACCTCTCACCCGGGGCAACTCCAGAGTAGGCCAAGTTCCAGCCCCTCTCCAGGAGACTTGTTCCGGAACCGTGAACCAGTATCAGATAAACAGAGCTAGAAATCCATGCAACATGATGAAAGACATGATCAAAAAATAGATTTGAATTGATAAATTGAGTAGAACCTGCATAAAATAGGTAACTTATAAAGTATACGTTCACCATGCAGTAAGTGGACTTAAGTAAGTATGTGGACTTATGAACTCTTATAAATCCATGCACACAACTGACTGGAACTGTTCTTTTCTGTGCACTGCATAGTCATCTTACACTGTGCCCCATGTTCTCATCTGACAGCCTAAGAACAGCCTCTCATCGATTCCCTTCTGTGAGAGATTTAGATACTCAGAACTTATGTCCCACACTTGTACCCTGTCAGGTCAGTCAGCACACTTTAAGGATTTAAACAGATGGGTTATTCAAACCTTTTAAAGTCCTAACAGCTGCAATACTACTGACAGGAAAAGTGAACCAGGGGTAGGGTTTCATTTGCCTTTCCATTTACTGAAAAAGTAAAGCGTAAACTGGGGCCAGGAAGAAAGACTTTTCACATTTCTTTCCAACCAGAGCTTTCATGCATGTGCTTTCTTTGCTGTGCACTATGTGTGGTTGAAGGAACTGTTCTGCACTTTTCGATAATACTGTTATATAATCTATTATGACCATTGCATTAAACCCAGAGGGGTAACATATTCAGCACATTTGTTTACATGTATTTCCACTTGTAATGAGTTTTCTTGATTTCTTCTCGCCCCTGTTCACTCCACTCCCCTATTACAATGCATGATGGGCAGGCTCGATATTGTGCATGACACCTGCAACAAGTGTTGGTAGGTGCCAGCTTTCCTTACTGATTATCTTCAAGCATATTTTATTCATTTACTTTCATTCAACTCACCACTTAATGGGAAGCACATTGTTATTTTTCTGAATGTATACAATTTTACATTTAACTAATGTAGCATAATGTCTGTTCAGTGCAGTCAACCATACACCTAATAAGACAATTATTGCAAATTTTGATTTGAAGTTGCATTGTATAATTTCAATCAGAAGTTGGATTTTATTTTTCTCTACAGTACATCTTTGAGGTATTTTTGCTCTGCACAGATCTATCTCCCACCTAATGCTTGTTGCAGTTCAATTTCCCTGACCCCTGCCTCATTTTGATTTCATTCAGAGCGAAGCTGCTGAGCACCTCATATTACTGTCTGGATAGGAATGGAATACAAACATGAGGAGTTATTCATAGGGAAAAAGTAGTTTTACTATTTCAGGATTACTAGTAATTTAATTTTCACTAGAACCCACCGACTTGGTTTATAGTTTGCTTATAAATAAGATAGCTCGCACTCAAAAGCAAGCTATCTTTCTGTATGGTAAATCTAGCACTTTCTTGCTATATTCAGATTTATCAATCAACTGTAAGTACAGTAAAGGTAATAAAAAATGAGTCAGTCAGAAATGGCAAACTTTACCCATGGTATGGAGCCTTTACAGCCCGATAGTGTGTACACTGTCTTCCTCAGAACATGTCATTTTTCACAGTATATTATTGTAGTTATGAAGCATGTCTGGAAAACTGAACGCAGGGTGGTCACAATACCCTGTCTGATGGTGAAGCAATTACAGGCTATTATTATAAAGAATGAACATATTTACTCATGTTTGTTTGCATTTGATATACAGACATTAAAAATGAGGTGCAGATCATAAAAAAGCTTTAAATCTGCCCTGGTTCAACTGCCTGTGTGGTCTTTTCCTCCAAGTACCCATGATGCACGGTGCTACCCCAGCCACTGTGTCTGGAGCCACCACATCTGCCACAAGTGTTCCCTTTGCAACAGCAACAGCCAATCAGGTTTGCTCCTCTTCTGGCTCCTATCACTCTTTTTTCATCTCTTTTATCAACTCCTCATTTTACAGTCTTCTTTCCATCTTTTGATTCCAATGTGCCTCTTAAAGAAAAATCCATGAATCGTGCATGAGGCTTGCCCTTGATTTTTACTTGTTATTCTGAGCATCCAGAAAGTAATCATAACATTCTATGGTTATCTTGGTAATCAGTTTTGGTCCGTGTAATGTTTGTTCTCAATCATCTGATCTATCTGTTTATTTCTCTCTGCCCTCTCCCCTGTTTCCCCCCTTTCTTTCAGATTCCAATAATATCTGCAGACCATCTGACTAGTCATAAGTATGTGACCCAGATGTAGGAGGCTCAGTCAGAACAGTATGTACATTATCTCATCTAATGTAGAAACCAGGTTTGAAATTTGACTACAAATTGTTACTAATTAATTATACATTTTCTATAATCAATTGTGATTGATTGCTAATGAAGAAACACTGACAAAGAAATATTTTAAGCAAGTTTTAATTGCATTTTCTTCATAAAATATACAACAGAAATACTGCAAGACCAACATAAAACACTTGATAATCATGAATGTATCTTCAGTTATTTTTTATGATAGCAATTTGTAAGTCTTTTTCAGCTCATTGTAAAGAGGGGATGGACTTCTCTACAAAACTACAGTTTTTTAATGTTGTCCCATTTCCTATTTTATTTTGAAATTTTCTAAAGTCAGCTCTTCTGCTTAAGGTAACTTTCCTAATTATCTCAGCCCTTAAAAGAACAAATAAATGGAGCAATTCTTAATTGATTTGCAGAGCTCCTGATCTTAATGGTGAGTTAGAAGCTTTTATTCACTTTATATTGTAGTGTGTGTTTTTCTCTGCTCACTCTGACAGAAACTCTCCCTCTTTTCATACTTTTCAGTGAGCAGCCCCAATCTATAATGCTAATGGGTTTGTACACACAGAATGTGGTCGCCCTGAGTACTGGAGGATCATTTTAGTGGGGTGTAAAATTAAATGATAAAAAGACAATACTTACTCTTGTTTTGAGCTGAGCCAGCTGCTGAAACAAACCAGTCACCACTGCTGACACTACCTCAGGGAGTGACCTGACAGCATCAATTTTTTTAATGCATTAATTGGCCCACATTAAACAAATTAACGAGTTAATATCTGATCAGTTGAGGGTAAATGAGGCATAATACTCACAACTTGGAGACTGAGTCACAATATAGTGGGTTTTTTTTTTCAATAAACCATACAACTAATACACTTACTGAGAGCCTGGGGTTCTGCTCCCCCCACACAACCTAAAAATATGATGACATCACAGCACTGCACAAGTTCACAAAGCACTCAAATACCAGTACAGAAGCAGGCTTGGGACGATGGACAGTACAAAAAAAGCACCCCCATGCAGATGACTGGGGCTCAAATCCCACTTTTCATCTTTGTTCACTCCAGCATTCACACTTCCAGGCTGCTGATTCACCTCTGTTACTCACTGAATAGGTGCATAAAATTACAGCAATAGTTAGGGTTTGCCACTAAAATTCCTTAGTGAAGACTTGGGATAAGGATGAGTGAGGGACTATTTTCAATGGATTACACCCTCTGCCAACTCATTTTATTTAGTTATTGTTTTCATCCACTAGAGGCTACTTTTTCAAATATATAATCACCATACCCTCATTCATAAATAGGGTATTCTAATGAGGAAATAACATTGTATTGCTATGTGAAAGCTTCAACATGGGGTATGTTCTATCAGCTAAACAGGAAATAATAGAGACCTACTGACTCTGTGATCATTGTTCATATTGTATGTTCATTTATTCATTGGTATTTCATAATATTCTAAAAGGTTGGATGCTTTTCCTATACAGTCTCACTGAGGTCCCCTCCTTGGGAGAACATAGTTACTTATTGTAACCTTGAATTCATTCTGCAATTTCTGTTTTATGTTTAAGGTGCCCAGATTTTGACCTTGAACATTAGTATCATAAACTTTACTGAATGGTAATTTGAGCTTAGACAAACAGCCTGCTATTATCATTCTTCTTCTAGTGCCATTTGAATTGTAACTACTGTTGTTTTATAGCAATTTTCTTCTTTTGTAAGATCTAATCGACCTTATTTTTTGCGCTCCATTTCAGGGGGTGCTTGCAGGTGTCAAGATTAGCGATAACTCTTCATGGCTGTTACATCAAGAGCAAAATGGAAAACCAAATCCAGTGTGGTTTGGAATAAATCTGCATGTTATCATAGGAGGAGGCAGAAGAATGGTTTCCATGTGTACTCCATGCACACTACTACACGACAACAGAAAAGAGCATCATTTCATTAAAGACTGCCTTTCATTGTGGAGAGGCGACAAACCTTTATTCACCAGACACACTTTGAATGTTAACCTGAGGTAAATGTGTAGAGCGTTTGTCAAAAATTGACTGAAATGGTACGTCTGTTGACCAAGAATCATACCTTATGTCGTTTGTTTATCCATAGGTTGTCAGTCTTTGACCTTAATGTGTTCATTTGTTTACACAAAGGTGCACCTTGTATCTTGACTGAGGAAAAAGCGTGAATATTCTGACTGAATCACATATGCATGCTCAACAATTTTATGGTTTTACTTTTTTTAAGCAGTGTAAGGGAAATTACATGAGTGCACTCAGAAGCAAAATAGCAACTGAATGTCTGTGAGGTGTCGTTCAAACCTTTGTAGCCTACCTTTCTCGCTCTTAAGCACATGTCTTTAAACTTGCAGGCATCTCTGTAAAGTGCCATACATCTCAATACGTTAATGATATTCAAGCAGTGTTAAAAAGTGGTCAGCTCAACAATTCCCTTTAATATGTCCATTTTCTCTCTTGGGCAGCATGTAGTGTCCAACGTCATGACTAATTTACCTGCTGATCAGATAGCCCTCCACAGTTAGTCTCAAATTCTTTGGCTGTGTTCTTGATGCCATGGTTAGACATGAGATGACTGGATCTCACGAAGCGACGAATGCTGAGGAACGTTCACAAACCTTCCGATTGTTGGGTTTTCATCGGGGTTAGTAGAAGGTTGTACAATGGTTTGCCAAAAGTTTTCTGTTTAAAATTTATTTGCAACAAGAAAAACTGGTTGCGACCGTAAAAACTGTCGGCGAACTGTTGCACCACCTTTTATGAACTCTGACGAAACTCAACAATCGCAACGCTCGTGGACGTTACTCAGCATTTGCCACTCCACGAGATACATGCTGAAATGACTGGATCTGTGCAGGCAGATCTCTCCACGGTCGGCAGATGAGTTGAATGTGAGATCTTGGCCTGAGCGAGAGACCAAAGACTCTCTAACTGTTGAAGACATAATTCTGACTAGTTCTGAAATAGCAAAGGATCCAAACTGCTGTGAGACAAAAGTCAATATCTACAGTGCAATGGGTGATGGCTATGTGATCTGTATGACAGACACCATTTGTTTTTATTTGTGTGATTATTCATATTATAAGGCAGGTTGTAAAAGTGGATTCAGTGTATTGTATATAAAGTCTGATATTCGTATTTAAGAATATTTGTTCAATATGTCTACCTGAGAACTGTTTTCTTTTTTCCCCCAGATAGTCAGCCAAAGTTATTATTGTGTTATTGTTATTAGGTATTGTGGATAGAACAGAGGGGCTAAAGTTTAAAAATGTGTACCCCAAAGAAGGATTGGTTATTTAGAGTAGATGTGTAGAACTCCTCATTTCTGTTGTGTTCTGGGTGTTTTTTAGGCTATTTAATTGGTGGATAGTACAGGGAAAGTGGCAAGAATAAAAACGATTGTATAACTCATCCAAAGCCTTAGAATGTACCATCGGATCAGCACAATGCAACACGCCATTCTGAACCATCCAGTTGCCTAATCCACGCCATATTAACACACAGAGAGCACTATGTAAGTGTCACTTTTTTCCTGTCAGTGTCTTCTTAACTTCTTTGTGGTTTTCTTTCCTAGACGATGAGTGTTTGATTTTGTTTGGATGACATTTTTATTATATTAGTTCTAATTTTTAGTTTGAACTATTATATTTGTCTTTCTTATATTGAATATAAGGTACCGTGTGTGTGTGTGTGTGTGTGTGTGCGCGCGTGTGTTTTCTCATGCACAGTTCCCTGAAATTTCATGTGATGTTAATTTGAGTATGATTATGATTGTAAACTCAATATTTTCTACGTTATGCATATTGTTGAACTGTATGCATATTGTTCATTTCTCTAGTGGGGTTTTTTTTGTGTTCTTTGAACAAAGATGTTTTATATGAGTATCCAACAGTGATGAAATATTAGAACAGAGAGGCTGAAGTTGTCAGCGTGGCAACCTCTGCCAATAACCGAGTAATATTTTAATGATTGTAAGGTTTGTAACTAGTCATATGAAAAAAAGAGACTATTATAGAAATCTAGCTCTTAGATGTTTAGAGTAAAGATGTTATTTTCTACTGTATCCATTTCAAATAGTAACTATTGTTTTAATGTTTTTACTCTCCCTGGAAATTGGGCCATGATGGAAAACAAGCTGCATATTTGATCACTTTGTGGGGGCGTTGCTGGTGGGGTCAGGTGAATGTGGCGAGTGGCGGGCCGAGTCTGGGCGCTCGCTTTCTACTCAGCCAACCGCAAACAACAAGGGCAGGGCGGGGAATCTCAAGGTGATGAAAGGGAATAAAGGTTGACTTTTTTGCACTTCTGTACATAGTCAAAAAAAAAAAAAGAGAGAATCATGTATATTGAGATCTTATTTTGAATAAAACAAATGTCTATAATGACAAGGAATTTTGCTAGGATAATAAAAAAAATCTTAAGAAAGGCTGAACAAAATTGCTTGCATTAAAAGGGCACTGAGTTCTCACTCTCCTACCCCTTTCAGAAAAGGCCAAGTGTTGCTCTTCTTTTTTGTCAGCAGCTTGTAGTTTGCCAGGTAAAACTTCCGGAGGAGGCGTGAACTGGGTTTGTCCGGCCCCCCACCTGCCCGTGCTGACAGGTCTGGGTGTCATGGCCGCGCCCGCCCAGGCCCAACCAATCACAACTCATTCTGTCTCTTTACTTTACTCAGAGAGGAATGCATGTTAAAGGAAATAGTATACAGTTTAAAAAAAAAAAAATCACAACACAGTAATATTAATTAAGAAAACATTTACAGAGATGTATTCACAGTATACAATATTCTATCAATGTAATGGAATAAAAAATATATATAAAAATACAAAAATAGAATAGTGGTTTATTTAAAAAAAAAAGATTCCTGAGAATATACTCACTTAAAGTTTCACCATTTGGAGAGTTAAAATACATGCACCACAACCACCATAGCTATAAGTATGTTCTTTATGTTTATGTAAGCTGTGCTTTTAGTAGATGAAACTGACCAAACAGGAATGTAGTCCAGCATCAGGCAGAATTTAACAACAACAGTGGATTCAGACGCGGATTTGTAGTTTGGTTATTTACAAGTTAGTTTGAAATTTTGTCCTGATCATCCCAGTCATCTCTCATCTTCTACAAGCACGCATGCTTACGGTTGCAATATAATGTAAATGGAACACTTGTTTTCATTTGTTGTTTGTTTTCTCTGCTGGTAGTGCTACTATGATGTATTCTGTCTTCAGCTGCAGTTTGTTTCTGCTTGTTTCACGGTTGCGGGCCCCCTGAAACAGTGTGTCACGTTTGTGTGCCCGCCACCTCGTCTGGAAAGCAAAAGCAATGATTGCAACAGTCTAAAGCCATAAAATATAATCATTAGAATGAACTGTGAGAGGTACCCAGAAATTGCAAAGAGGTGGGAAAGGGTACAGATGCGGAGGTAGATGGAGATATGTTGATTTAACTATACTAGCATACAGTAAGTCACGAAGGTAGATAACATAACTGTATTCAAGGAAATAGCTTGACACATTGTTTCACTGGGCCTGTTTTGCTATATTTGATTCTTGCTGTTATGGATAAAAAAAAATGTAATAATAATTTACAAATAAAACAAAGCAAAGAGGACTTTACTCCAGTGCCTTTATTTCATCTCTGCATGAATTTAAGTTTTAGGTTGCGTGTCCACCAAACATGTTTTTTGTTGCCTGACCACCCTGAGTGCTTTTTTTTTTTTTCAGCACTTATGCGCTGTGCTCTGGAAAAAAAAAAGTCTGTGCCCTGTATCCCAGCAACAGCTTGTCACTCTCAGCTCAGCACTTCCGCTTTTCCTATGGTCAGACCTTCTACTGATTTTTTAATAGCAGTCTCTAAATAACAATGGACAAGAAAAATGTTTTAGCAGCTCTGGATGTAAAATATGATGACACGGAAAACAGGAGTATGAGTAGAGACTGTACCGGCATCCTATGTCCCACCCTTCCTTAATTCTGATTGGCTGCTTAGAAAGCTCTGATATTGACGAGCTCAGCTGCAGTCTGAAAAGTTGAACTTTTTTCAATGCTGAATGCCTTGACAAAAAACGGCCACCGCTCAAAGCGTTTCAGCACCGAGGGTGCTCAATGCTGTAAACGCTGGACTACATAGATAATGAATAGAAAACAGTCGCCCAGAGCGGAAAAAATGCATTTGGTGGACACCCAGCCTAAAGGTACTGTAAGGAACATTTAAAAACTTCGGTTTAGGAAACATTTGAAATCACTAAAAGCCCAGTTTCGAAAAGTTCAATACCATACCTGTAAGGTTATACAAATACATAAATTATTTCTGGTTGAGTTAATTGAGAAGATAAGTGCCCTCTTTCATGCTTGTGCACAGCAGAAACAGCCAGGATTGGTCTAGATGCTAGCAAAAGAAATTGCTGAAGATTATCATTTCACCTTCACTGTCAAATCTGAGAGCATGTTTATTTTATCATCACTGGACAGGAGCCACTGTCTTCTTTGTTCTTGGACAAGTGACGAGCTTGTTCACCAAACTAAAGCTGGTGTGTCACTAGGCTGCAACAGCTCATGACTAGCTGGAGAACTGCGTTCACAGGGGAGCTTCCAAAATCTCTTCAAACGCTAAGGGAGTTCCCAATTTCCTCTCCTGAGTCGCAGCACCTCGCTCTCCGGTGGCAGGAATTTTACACGTGCTCAAAAAATTGTGTGACAAATGTTCTCTCAAAATAGTCACAGAGTCATCACGGGTGTCTCAAACCTGTTTCAAACCATCCTTAATTTAGTTAAAGTGCATCAGAAAGCGCAAGAAAAGTTAGACAACTTTGTAAGAGGTTGGGGACCAATGAAACTAAAGTGTGACTGATTGGAGGCGAAAAGGACAAGACATTCCACAGGGGAGGCAGGTGCAGACGCCGGGCCATTTTCTAGCACACGCTGACACAGCTACAGCCGACAGGGTCACCATGCCACCTCAGGGCAAGAAAGACGAGGCTGGGGACGGAGGTGGGTGTTGCTGTTCCTGCCTCTTAGGCCGATACAGAGGAAGCAGAGCCAGTTCCAGGACCTAATGTGTTTGATGCAAACTACAGGCAAATTTTGGCGTAAAATTCACCAAGAGCTTGTGTGATATTCAGGTAGTATTTGTGCGACATACACAAAAGTGCCAATTCAGTGTGATTCCAAGTGAAAATTGTCGCTAATGTGCATATTTGTCTCATTTTATCTCCAACTAGTCACGAGCTGTGGCAGCCCCGTCAGATATTACCTTGAGCAGTGTGAGCAGGGCTGGTGATCTTCTCATGTAACATTTTTAATTTAACCAAGCAAACAGTACACAGTGGCCTCTAAATCAAACACTTTAAGTATTTCTGTCCACACCATATGTATAAAGTATCAATTCATAATACCTGTTTTAATGGCTTTAGCCCAAGATGTTAATTAAGATAATGCTTCCAATTGTTGCACTCAGTGCACCACTCAGGTATTCATTAAAATCATATTTTAGGTATCTCAATGCACGGTGCAACAGCTCATCCTACTAAATGAGCTTCTAATTAGACTTTAATTGAATTACTGTGTATGTTTCATTTCTTTGAGAAACATGCACTGGTACAATCTATCTACAGTATCTCACAGAAGTAAGTACACCCCTCACATTTTTGTAAATATTTTATTATATTTATTCATGGGACAACACTGAAGATATGACACTTTGATACAATGTAAAGTCATCAGTGTACAGCTTGTATAACAGTGTAAATTTGTTGTCCCCTCAAAATAACTCAGCACACAGCCATTAATGTCTAAATCGCTGGCAACAAAAGTGAGAACACCCCTAAGTGAAAATGTCCAAATTGTGCCCAATTAGCCATTTTCCTTCCCCAGTGTCATGTGGCTCATTAGTGTTACAAGGTCTCAGGTGTGAATGGGGAACAGGTGTGTTAAATTTGGTGTTATTGCTCTCACACTCTCTTATACTGGTCACTGGAAGTTCAACATGGCACCTCATGGCAAAGAACTCTCTCAGGATCTGAAAAGAAGAATTGTTGCTCTACATAAGGCTGCGCGTCCACCAAACGTGTTTTTTTTCTGCCCTGGGCAATGGTTTTCTATTCAACGCTTTGAGTGGTGGCCGTTTTTGTCGTGGCACTCAGGGCGCTCAGCATTGAAAAAACTTTTCAGACTGCAGCGGAGCTCGTCAGTCAGACCTTTCTAAGCAGCCAATCCGAATAACAAAGGGCGGGACATAGGATGCCGATACAGTCTCTACTCAGACTCCTGTTTTCCGTGTTACCATATTTTACATCCAGAGCTGCTAGAATACGTTTCCTGTCCATTGTTATTTGGAGACTGCTATTAAAAAATCAGTAGAAAGTCTGACCATAGGAAAAGCGGAAGTGCTGAACTGAGAGTGACAAGCTGTTGCTGGGATACAGGGTACAGACTTTTTTTTCCCCAGAGCGCAGTGCACAAACGTTGAAAAAAAAAAAAAAAACGCTCAGGGCAGTCGGGCGCCAAAAAAACAAGTTTGGTGGACACGAAGCCTAAAGATGGCCTAGGCTATAAGAAGATTGTCAACATTCTGATACTGAGCTGCAGCACGGTGGCCAAGACCATACAACGGTTTAACAGGACAGGTTCCACTCAGAACAGGCCTTACCATGGTCAACCAAAGAAGTTGAGTGCACATGCTCAGCATGTCCATAGGTTATATCCAGAGGTTGTCTTTTGAAAATAGATGTATGAGTGCTGCCAGCATTGCTGCAGAGGTTGAAGGGGTGGGGGGTGGGGGTCAGCCTGTCAGTGCTCAGACCATACGCCACACACTGCATCAACTTGGTGTGCATGGCTGTCATCCCAGTAGGAAGCCCCTTTTAAAGATGAGGCACAAGGTAATTGATGGGGGGAGCATGACGCTGTGATCACGAGACGTTCCGAGACTGTTGCACAATAATCCAAAATGGCGACTTGTGTTGACCGAGCATAAACAAACTTTTTCACAAGTAGCGTTTCTTTTTTTTGGTAATTAATCCGCTAACTGACCATCTGTTCGTACTGTATCTTTATTTTTTCGAGTATCATTTCACCATCTTCTCGATGGAGCTGGAGGAACTTGAGAATAGAGTTTTATTATCGCTGCTGTGAAATGGAGGAGAATGTATCTCCCGTTCTTTCCTCTTCCCTTGTCGAAACGACCCAGACCCACTTATTCTACAAAATTGACACCCGAGAAATCACGGGAGGTTAGTGACATCCTTTTCACTATTGAAAATAAACTTACTAGCATGAATAGTAGACTTGCGTTGGTAGAGTTGCTCCATAAAGAATTCCAGAGTATACAGGAGAGTCTGGAATTCAGCCAGGCGCAGTTCCTTTCTCTCTTAGAAGAAAACAATAGCTTGGAAAAGTCAGTAAACACGCCAACCACGTGACTTGGCGTTGCTGAAAGAGAGAACAGGAAGATGAAGGAAACAGTTCTCAATTTGCAGTCACGCAGCATGAGAGATAACCTTGTTTTTTCCAGAATTGCTGAAAAAAATATTGAAAATCCAGAACAGCTGGTCCGGGAATTTATGTCCACGCAACTGAAATTATCCACCGAAGTCACAAAATCAATTACCTTCCACCGAGTCCACCGAATTTGGCAAAAAAAAATCCTCAAAATAAACGTCCCAGACCTATTGTTGTCAAATTTGAGCATTTCAAGCAAAAAAAAAATTGGTACAGAGTCAGGGCAGGCAGCTTAAAAACACCAGTTATGGTCTAAATGATCAGTTTCCACAGGAAATCTTGGAAAAGAGAAGGAAGCTTTTTCCCATTAGGAAACAAAACATCCAAGAAGGTAAACAAGCTATTGTCTCTGTGGATAGCTTGTGTATAGATGGCAAGTTGTTTATGGATGAATCCATAACCCCCGGTTATCTTAGAACTTCCTTTTTTTCCCTTTTTTTTGGCTACAGGTGGAAAAAAGAGTGTGATTGTGCGCAGGTCTCTTATTCGATCTCAATTTAATTTGTTAACATTTGTCTAATGTTTATTTCTTTTGTGCTGAGGTTGTTGTTTGATTGTTTGTTGTAACTAATTTTGTCAAAGTTGTTAGGTCGTTGTTGTATGTTATCTGCATTTTTCACCATTTACTAACCTTTATGTCTGTTTTCTCTCATACTTCTGGTTTATAGGAAATAACTTTAAGTACATGCACCCAAGTCCATGCACCCATTTGCTTGCAATTGCAATGGGACAGAGACATCAAGCGCGCACACCCAAGCATACATGCGCAGGTATATATTTTATACACAACATACATATACACATACTGTATATGCATACATTATAGACATATAATCACATAGGCACATTTAGTTAGCCTTTAGAACAAAACCAGTTAGTGAAAATATGTCCACATTAAAGTCTGTCACGTGGAACATATGTGGAATTGGTACCAGGGAGAAGAGGCTAAAAGTTTTTAATCGACTGAAGGGTCTATAGGCAGACTTTGTCTTATTACAGGAAACACATGTTTCTAAGTCATCTGTATGCACTCACCTCCCCGAAATTTCTCCACATGTACTCTGCCTGCTTTAATTCCAAACAAAGAGGGGTAGCTATATTGGTAAACAGAAGAATACGCTTTGTTGTGAATAATACCATAACTGATCCGGAAGGTAGATTTATAATATTAAAAATCTCAGTTCAAAATTTGGATCTATGTATTGCAAGCATTTATGGCCCAAACGTTGACGACCCATCCTATTTTCACACTTTCTTCACTTTTCTTTCTGAGCACTTGGACACTACACTCATAATAGGAGGAGACTTCAACCTGGTATTAAACCCTGCAATCGACAGGCTCAGTGCATCGGGGAATTATCGAAAATGGCAGGCTACTGACACTCTCAAACAATACATGAATGATTTTGGTCTTTGCCATGAATGGCGTTCTCTTCACCCAACTCTTCGGGAATACACTTGTTTTTCATCAGTTCATAGTTCACATTCACGTTTAGACTTCTTTTTAGCAGTTAACTCTATTGTGAGGGACATTACAGATACTGAAATATGTTCAAATCAAGCTATTAGCGATCACCATCCAGTATCCCTTACACTAGTAAATAGGAAAGCTATAAGGAAAACTAGGAACTGGAAATTTAATAGATCACTACTAAAAGATAAAGACTCTATTACATACTTTAATAAAAAGTGGGAATCATATCTGGAATATATTGATGTGCCAGGAATATTCCCATGTGTTCTTTGGGAAGCAGCAAACCTGGTCATGCGAGGTAAAATAATCTCTTACTGTTCGTATAAGAATAAAAAAGAAAAAGCACTGGTACTGGAGTTAGAACAGAAAATTAAATCACTGGAGACGACCTGTGCCATTTCTCTACAGGAACAAGCACTTAACAATCTGAGAAAATTAAAGCTGGAAATAAAAGAAATTACAAACAAAAGAACACAGTTCATTGATCAATTTTCATCATTATCAGACTACTCTAATAACGGGTAAATCAACAGTTTTACCAATAAATTGTAATTTCGCAAATACATCCATTTTTCCAATACAATCAGGTAATATTAAACACTTAGGAATAGCTATCTCCCCCAGGCTCTCATAGTTATTACGACTAAATCACAATCCCCTTTTAAAAACAATACACGATGACCTGACGCGCTGGAGGAGAATACATATATCATTAATGGGAAGAGTTGCAACTGTTAAAACGATGGTCCTTCCTAAAATCAACTATTTGTTCTCAATGATTCCTACCCAACCATTTATGGCCTGGTTTAAGTCTTTAGACTCAAATATAAGTAAATTTTTATGGAAGGATAAACCATCATGGATCAGTCTAAAAACTCTTCAAAAAGCAAAAGAGTGCGGAGGCTTAGATCTACCAATTTTTTTTAATTACTTCTTAGCCAATAGATTGCAGTTTGTTTCTAAATGGACAAAATCAACCCCACTAGGAAACCTATGGTTAGATGCTGAACAGGCTCTCTGTGGATCGCTAAATATCTTTTATGAGTCCCTGTATTAAACACCATGCCTGTCTTAAACGCATTAATATCAGCTCCTCTCTGACAGCTTGGTGGAAATTTTTAAAAATAACGGGGTCTTTGCTTGTCCCTTGTAAACTCACACCCATTTGGAATAATCCTATCTTGCAACAAAAGAGGATGTTAAACTTTCCACTATGGCAAGAGAGGGGAATAAAAAACTTAGAGCATCTTATTCAAGGTTGAAATTTTATCCAATTTCAGGAATTAGTGTCACAGTACGATATCAGCGATAAAAAGTTTCTTGAGTACCAACAGCTTAACTCCATAATAAAAGCAAGATTCAATTTTAATCAGACAGATTTAGAGGTACCAGTAAAGGTGGCAGAGTTTCTAAATCTTCGTTCTCCTAAATTGATATTGAAAATATACGGACTATTATCAAAACTGGATGAGTCAATATCTCTTCCAATATCAAAATGGGAGACAGGCTTATCAATCAATATGGATGAAAGCTTCTGGACACAGTTATGTTTAAACACTTTTAAGATGACTAAAAACTCTAATTTACAACTCATACAGTATAAAGTTCTACATAGAATTCATGACACAGGACAAAGGATGTTCAAAATGGGCCTGAGTCACACAAATATCTGCTTCTACTGCACCAGCAACATCCCGGATAGCTATATGCATGCTATGTGGTCCTGTGCACCGGTTCAAAAGTTCTGGCAGAAGACATGTGAGGACTTGTTGGCATGGCTTGGGTATTGTGTCCCATCCTCACCCACACTTTGCATGTTCGGTTATTTAAATGAATTAAATATAGAGGCAAGGATGTTACACATGGTTCTCACCGCCTTATGCGTCACAAAGAAGACTATCCTCATGAATTGGAAATCAAGAAATAATTTATGCAGGACTCACTATAATAACTTACTATTAGATTAAACAGTATTAGCCTGGAGAGAATGTCTGGCTCCTCAAATAATCAATTGGCTGAATTCAATTCTCTCTGGTCCCTGCTTATTAATTTTATAACCTGAGGGGTGGCGGGCGGTGGCTCGCTCTCCTTGGCGCCTCTGGCAGCTGGCTGTGCCTCAACCATGAGGGACCAGTGTCCGGAGGGCCTGTTCCGGGGTGGCCGTGTGTCTGACCTGGGAGGGCTGGTTGGGGGGGGGGCTGTGGGGTGGGCTGAGGGGGGCATGGCCCCCAGCCAGCTGGCCTCGCCTCCCGGGTGGGGCTGGGTCTAGCTTCTGGTGCTGAGGGGAAGGCGTTCCCCCCCTGGGCCGGGGTCGGGTGTGCGCCGGTGGTGCTTGCTGAACCCGGTGCATCCTTGCGCTGCAGGGTCATGTCCTCCCTGGGGCCCTGGTGGTGCCCTGGGGCAGATGCCTGCATCCTGGGTTGCCCTCCCTGTCCTCTTAGGCTTGCGGGTGTGTGTGTGTGAGAGAGAGTAGGTGTGAATAGGGGCGTGTGTGTGTGAGCGGGTGCAGGAGTGGGTGTATGGGTGTGTGTTGTGTGTGGGCATGTGGGGCTGTGTGTGGGTGTAGGTGGGCATGTGTGATGGTGAGTGTGTGTATGTGTGCACATGAAGGTGGGCGTGTGTGTGTGTGTGTATGGGTGCGGTTACCTGTGGGTGGATGTGTGGGGGTGGAGGATGTGTGTATGGGTAACAGAACTTAGTTGGGTGGCGGGGGTGGGGCAGTCCATCTAGTGGCATGGGGGTTAGCGATTCGGGGCCTGCTTGTCCCCGCTGCCAAGCCCGATGAGCCCGATGATGAGCTCATCGGGCTCATCTCCAAAGGCGACGAGTCCGTCTACAGGAAAGAGGTGGCCCAGCTGGTGTCCTGGTGCAGCCATAACAACCTGCAGCTGAACGCTCTGAAGACAGCGGAGATGATTGTGGACTTCAGGAAAGTCACAACCCCCCTGCCCCCCCTCACCATCACAGGCTCTCCCATCACCATTGCAGATTCCTTCCACTTCTTGGGCACCACCATCACCCGGGACCTCAAATGGGAGCCAACCATCAGCTCCCTCATCAAAAAGGCCCAGCAGAGGATGTTCTTTCTGCGGCAGCTGAGGAAGCTCAAGCTACCCACCAAGATGTTAGTGCAGTTCTACACGGCCATCATCGAGTCCATCCTCACCTCCTCCATAACTGTGTGGTATGCAGGAGCCACTGCCAGGGACAGACTAAGGCTGCAGCGCGTCGTGCGCACTGCTGAGAAGGTGATCGGCTGCAAGCTCCCATCTCTCCAGGACCTGTACATCTCCAGGACCCGGAGGCGTGCTGGCCGGATCATAGCCGATCCTTCACACCCTGGTCACGTACTGTTTGCCCCCCTCCCCTCAGGTAGAAGACTTCGGTCCATTCGGACTAAAACCTCCCGGCACATGAACAGCTTTTTCCCCTCTGCCATCAGACTGCTGAACATTAAGTGACTTATTGACTCTCGTGCACTATGTACAGCAGCTCAACCAGACTCATGTCATTCATCACTGTTTTTTCTGTTGCATTATCAACTGCGCTGTGGTACCCCATATTGTCTGCTACTTGCTAATTTTTTTAAAACTGCCTTGACTAGTACTACTCATTATTACTATTATTATTATTATTATTATTATTACTTATTTTTCTACACTTATTGCACGTTTTTAGTCCTTTAGTTTTTTAGTTTATCTCTTTATCTCATCATGTTTTTAATGTTGCAGCATGGCACCGAGACAAATTCCTAGTTTGTGTACTACATGAACAATGGCAATAAATCTGATTCTGATTCTGATTCTGATTCTGCCCTACTGTTGTGTCACGGGGCGGGCACTTTGTCGCATTGCTGCTGGTGTCATTGGCGGCGGGTGTGTGTGGGTGCTTGGGGGTTGTTGGGGGGGGCCGTTGGCGAGGGTTGGTGGCCGTGTTACCTTCAGGATGCTCCGGGGTGGGTGTGGCTGTGGGGCAGTCTGCCGCTGTCGGTGTGCACTCGGGGGTGTCGCTTGGCATGTGGGGTGCCGTGTGGGTCCGGCCCAGTGTGCACTGTTGTGACTATTGTTGTGCATGTTTGTGTGTGCAAAATGAGTGGGAATGGGTATGGCTGCCCCATCATGCTTGTGGTGCTGGGAGCAAGAGGGTGCAATGCTGGTGTGTCCTGGGTTGCTCGGCCTGGGGGCCCTCACCCTGGGTTGAGATTTGGGGGCATTGGGTGGCCTCATGAACCAGTTTGCAAGCTGGCTTCTGGGGGGGTCGCTTTTGGATCACCTCCCTCCCAGTCTTCCCCCCCCCCCCCCCAATTCTGGATGGAATATACATCTTCTTGGATACATTTAGGGCTTTAGGGCAGGGGTGTGCCACACTGTGTCGGTGAAGGGGATACCTCTGCTGCGCGGTGGGGCTGCCCTCACCTCAATTTTAATTGCATTTTAGACACTGTGGGCTTGGGGGGATGGGGGCCTCGCTGCCTATTGCAGTGGCTAGTAGTGATCCAGCCACCATCCCCTAATTTTAACTGCACTCTGGTAGTCCACACATTTACACACAATCACATCATACAACCGACATACACCTACCATGTTCTGTGCGGGGGGGGAGGGGGTCTTCCCCTACCCCTGTTATCCTCCTCCTTCTGGGGGCCCGGTGGGGAGCCTGGGACCCATCATGTTGTCAAAAGTCAAGGTGCTGCTGAATGTATAGATACAACCAAGGGAGTGAGAGCGGGACTGAGTGAGCGTGAGGGAGTGATGAATGGAGGTGGTGATGGTGGGTCAGTTTTGTGTGGCGATTTGTGTGTCGGGTGGCATCTCAAGGCGCCTGCGGTGATCTGCTGATCAGTCGCACGGGTGGGCGCTGGGGGTAGGAGTCTGCTTCTGTGGCAGTGGCTGCCCTGGGGTGGGTGAGCGAGGGGTGGCTGCTGGCCTGCACCGGTAGTCTCCCGGCCGCTGCCGGGCGCTGGTGCATGTTCAGGCGTGCTGCATCTGCATCGCAGTCGCCTTAAGAAATAAGGGTGAATGAGGGGTGAAATTGAACGGATACAGGAGTGAGAGAGAATGGGTGGGTCCGGGTGAGTGAGAGTGAGGGAGTGCATGTGGGTGCGTATGGAAGCGTGAGGGTGTGAAGGTGTGGGGATGGGTGTGTCTGCGAGTTGGGAGGTGCTGGATTGAGGGGTAGGTGCCTCTCAGCTATGTGGGCTCCCCTGGGCAGGGGGGAATTCTTTGGGCATAGGGGTCCCCGGGGTGTGCGGCGGTGGTGCTGGGGGGGGGACCCGCTGTGGGGGTGCCTGGGGGGGCTCACGCCGGGGTGTGTGGGCCGGTCTCTGGCCCGGGGGATGGGTTCGCTGGCCTACTGGCACCTGGGTCCTGGGGACTGGCGTTGGCCCCACTGGGAGATGGGGGGCTGGCGGGCCTGGGGGTGTGGGCCCGCTGCACCGGCCGCCTGGCAGCCAGACCTCCCTCAATCATCCCTCCAGGGGCAGATGCCTGGCTTTCCTGGTGCTTGGGCATTTGTGTCTTGTGGGGGTTGGTGGCACTGCCTTGCCTGCTCGGGGTTCCTGGGGGGAGAGTCTCTGCGACCGGCCCCCTCTTTGTATGTTTCCTGACAAACCACTCACATGCACACACTTATTTTGTGCATACTCTCAAATATATGCACACAGACGCACATGCACAAATGTTTCTCCTTTAACAGGTGCGGAAACCAGACTCGTGTTGAGACATCTTCGGTGGAAGAAGCAGTTTGTCTTCTGTTTGTTTTAGTTGTTGGTTTGTTTTGTCTTTTTTTCTGTTCCCCTCAATTTTCTTTCCCCCTCTACACACTTCCTTTCCCTATTCCCCATCCTGTCGGGTCCTCCATGGGTAAAATAATTTAAATAGAGTATTAAAAGTTATTACAGGAGAAGTTTACAACAATATACAGTACATAGTTAGGTACTGTATAAAGCTCCTTTTGCCAAAGTAAATCTGTTTTGGCACAATAAGGGTGACATATCTCTGTTCTGCTTACCTAGCTGCCTGACAGGACAAGGGAAAAAAAAAAAAAAAAAGAAAAGATGATGCACAAGAAAGCCTGCAAACAGTTTTGCTGAAGACCAGCAGACTAAGGACATGGATTACTGGAACCATGTCCTGTGGTCTGATGAGACCAAGATAAACTTATTTGGTTCAGATAATGTAAAGCGTGTGTGGTGGCAACCAGGTGAGCAGTACAAAGACAAGTGTGTCTTGCCTACAGTCAATCATGGTGGTGGGAGTGTTGTGGTTTGGGGCTGCATGAGTGCTCCTGGCACTGGGGAGCTACAGTTCATTGAGAGAACCATGAATACCAACATGTACTGTGACATACTGAAGCAGAGCATGATCCTCTCCCTTTAGAAAGTGGGCCGCAGGGCAGTATTCCAATATGATAACCACCGCAAATACACCTCCAAGACGATCACTACCTTGCTAAAGAAACTGAGGGTAAAGGTGATGGACTGACCAAGTATGTGTCCAGACCTAAACCCTATTAAGCATGTGTGGGGCATCCTCAAATGGAAGGTGGAGGAGCGTAAGGTCTCTAAGATCCACCAGCATCATGATGTTGTCATGGAGGAGTGGAAGAGGATTCCAGTGGCAACCTGTGAAGCTCTAGTGAACTCCATGCCCAAGAGAGTTAAGGCAGTGCTGGAAAATAATGGTGGAAACAAAAATTATTGACACTTTGGGCACAATTTGGATATTTTCACTAGGGGTATACTCACTTTTGTTGCCAGCGGTTTAGACATTAATGGCTGTGTGTTGAGTTATTTTGAGGGGACAGCAAATTTACACTGTTATAGAAGCTGTACACTGACTATTTTACATTGTATCAAAGTGTCATATCTTCAGTGTTGTCCCATGAAAAGATATAATAAAATATTTACAAAAATGTGAGGGGTGTGTTGTGTCCATAATGGGGGCTGCACGGTGGCGCAGTGGTTAGCACTGTGGCAGCACAGTTTTACCCTCGGCCGGGGGATCGCGGGGACTGTGAGATCGTGGATTCGATCCCTGCCCCCGGCCAACAGTGATCTGTGTGGAGTTTGCATGTTCTCCCCGTGTTTGCGTGGGTTTACTCCGGGATTTCTCCGGTTTCCTCCCACATGCCAAAAACATGCAGGTTAGGGAGTTAAGGGGCGCTTGCGCATGCAGCGACCGGCAGCTGGTGGTTTGTCACCAGTCTGCAAAACAAATCTACCTACGGGTACAAAATAAGTAATAAAAAAAAAAAAATAATGTTGAGAATGACGAGTTGAGCTGAACTCTGTTAACAGGGTTTATTCAGGACAACAAACAACTATACACAAAAGGCTTACGGCACTTGCCTGCATGCCAGGTGGCTCCACGACAAAAGAGGCAGAGCCTCCTCCGCCCCCTTCCTTTATACCCCGGGTGGCGTCACTACCGGAAACCAGCAGTCAGCCACCCCGGTCCACCCACGTCCAACCTGGCCGCCATCTTACTAATATCAGCCTGTTTCTATACATAACACTCCTCCCTCCCTTTAAAAAAATGTCAGGCACACAAATAACCCACCCAAATATGTTGCCCGACTCACGCACTAATCAGGAAAACATATGTACAGAAACAAATAAAACACCTATCCACTAACACAACTAAGACTGGGGGACCGGGTAGACTACCAGCACCCCCTACACGGCTAAGTGGGTTATTCTGCCGCTAGAAGAGAACAGTGAAACAAAGAACAAGAAGCCGTGTCTCTAACTATAAAATAATCCCCATACATATACTAAACACACACAACCACAATACATATACTATCGGCGGCACCCCCCCCAACTCCCACCCCACATTGGGCACACGAAAGAAAACCATGTTGGGACATTCAATTAAAACAGATCAAATAAACCCGGTGGGCTCAAATTTACCACTGTAATGATCACTCACAGAGCCGCCACCGTTCTTACTATAAAATTTAACACATAAACGCCAATTAAATAAAATACTCCCAAACACAGTGCAACTAAAATTATCATGCAACCACACCACTCAGATTCGCAACTAAACATCACATCATGCCTACCGCACTCACTCTCCTTTCTTTTTTTTTAAATCAATTTAGTGGGGCACCAACTAGTAAATAACACATACAGGACTGAAGAAAACACGACAAACGGACAAACCAAAACCCTCAGTCCTTGGATGGATCCCTCTCCAGGCGTCTCCGTCTTTTCACCTTAGGGCTCCTGCTGCGCCGTCTTCTCTCCACCACTGGCAGCCGCAGACCCCTCAGGTGTCTCCAGACATGAATAGACCTAGGCCCATCTGCCTCCATCCAGCCGAGCTCCACCTGGAACCGCCTCTGGTCGTCCCGCTGCTCGCGTGGACTGTGATCTTGACATACTTGAGCATCAACCTTGGTCTTGGAAGGAACCCTCTTCCTTTCATCCAGTTCACCAATCCTGCGACAGGCCTCCGTCACCGATCACTCCGGCTCACGGGCTCGTCTCGGTCTCCTTTTGGCAGGCTGTCACTGGGAGCGCTTTATGATCACCACACTCCGTGGTCTAGCCCCGTTTTCTCCCGGCGCTGGCACCTCGTCCTGATGAGCCTCATCGGGGGTCCCACCGTGCCATCCGGCACCCTCGTCCAGGGCAGCCTGCGTGACGGCATCGGGTCCAGCCCGAGACGGCTCCACGTGGCGCAGTGTGTGCTCTCCTTCTGTTACTTTGTCCAACCAGTCTGAATCCCACACCTCAGCACCCTCCACGACTGGAACAATTCGGCCCCACAGTCCACACCCAGACCATTCTTCACCCAACACATTAGCAATGGAGAACCCAAGACTGTAAAACAGGTTATAACCCATCATGTTAACCCCAGATGCAGAAACGTTGCTGCGAACACTGGGTGCCACACTGTCCTTATACCGGGCCTCGATTTCCACATAGCCCAAAATAGCCAACCTGTTCCATCTATAACCATAATACTCTTCATATTGCCTTCTTATCTATCAGTGGGGAAACAGTCTCTCTATGGTTTCCAGATTCAGGACAGAAATCACCGCTCCAGTGTCCACCAAAAGCGGGATCTCAGCGCCATCTAGTGTGACGGTGCAGCCGATCCTCCCTGTCATCTCCGGGGAGACGGTATGCACAACCGTTGGAGTTTTCTGCGCAGCACCTGGTTCACCCCTATGGCTTCTGCGTACGAAGTTCTCGCACACCCTGGCAAAATGGTTCAAAACACCGCACTTGCCACAATGCTTTCCTTTCACCGGGCACACCCTGGACTTAAAGCGGTACTCAGTGGACCCACATCCATAACATTTCAGCGTACCGGGGCAGACCTTATCCTGACCACGGAGGCAAAATCATCCTCTCCACACTCGCCATCACAAGGGTCCAGGATCAGTGCCTTAGCGCAAGACTTATTCCTTTCCAGAGAAGCCCCTTCAGTAAGGCCCCTCGCGATAGTCTCTGCCGCCTCTAACTGTTGGGCAAGCTCGACAGCTTCAGCTAACGTCAACCCCCCTGTGTGTGTCAACAACCTAGACCGGGCCGCCGGGCAGCAGATGTGCTCTGCCAGCTAGTCCTGAATTATCTCATCCTTCAGGGCCCTAAATCTGCATTCCATCGCCAGCTTGCGGAGGTTTGCCACAAATCTTCTTACAGGCTCTCCCGACTGCTGGCGGCGCTGTCAAAACTGAATGCGCTTCACGGTGACATTTTCCGGTGCCCTAAAGTACCATGTCATTATCTGCACCACCTCGTTGAAACTGTCAGCACCTCCAAGTTTCTCCAGAATCCTCTGCCCTTCCATTCCCAAATTATGGACCAACACAGCTCGTACTCGGAGCTTCTCCATCTCGCCCAGGTTTAAGACAACGAGGTAGTTGGTGAAAGCAGCAAACCAATGAGGCCACGGCACAGGCGGCTCGCCCGCGGCCTCGAGAAATGGCTGAATGCTGGCAACAGAACGCTCTGTTACTGCTTTTACCTCGTCGCCAAATGTTGTGTCCATAATGTTGAGAATAACCAGTCAAGCTGAACTTGGTTAACAGGGTTTATTCAGGATAACAAACAACTATATACAAAAGGCTTACGGCACTCACCTGCATGCCAGGTGGCTCCACGACAAAAGAGGCAGCGCCTCCTCTGCCCCCTTCCTTTATACCCCAGGTGGCGTCACTACCGGAAATCGGCAGTCAGCCACCCCGGTCCACCCACGTCCAACTTGGCCATCATCTTACTAATACCAGCCTGTTTCTATACATAACAGGGTGTACTCACTTTTGTGAGATGTTGTATCTATCTGTCTACCTATTTATGATACACTTACTTTCAGAGAAGAATTATTTATGTTACTGTGACTAAATTGTTTTTTTTTAATCAAGTAAATTATATAATCAAAGGGAAGAATAGATTGGGCACCTTGGAAGGCTGATGCCAGTATTTTATATCTTCAAATGGTATGAAATATAGTACACCTATTCTCTCATATGGGTTTTTGACTCACTTTACTGTGTATAATAATAATATTAATAATAATCTGATATGCTGTAAAAGCCCACATAGCCCTGAAAAGGCCGCTAATTAACCAACAATAAAAAAAGAAAATTGGCACTTTTACAGCAGTTTCTGGATTCATACCTTTAGGTTTCTGTACATTACATTAACAGTTTTAATGCATTTACACATATTTCACACACAACTGTATAGATGGCCTATATTATTACTTTTTTAAAGGTTGGAATAAAAGTTGTTTTTTTTTATGCTTGCTCTAATTGAACAATCGTGGTGCATTTGTGTTGCCAATCAGAAAAAAAAAACATCATAATCTGCTAATAAACAAATAAATGTCCACTTTATCTTGTCAATCAGCCTGACTCAGTAATTTATCATGCAAAAACAAGATGCTGGTCCTTATTGTGGTAAGCTGTTGCCCTTGGTACTTTGTGGATGGATTGGGCAAAGATGTGATTCACACTGTGACCACCAGAGAGCGCCATCTCTTTGTGAATTGGGTCCCTGTTTCAGTCGTTCGCTTACACACAACATAGGAAACTGTCATTACCTCGTTGACAAACCTGGTGTGGATGTAACATCCGTTTTCTTGACTGTCTGTCTGTGGGCAAGATATCAAAGTTTATTTATCATTATTTCTGAAAGCATTTGAGTGGACAAAGGTTGTTTTTCTTTGACTTCAATTCATTTGACCAGACCTAATCCACAAATCCAGTAATGCCCAACCTATTTTTGTAAGGGCCCCTTTACACAGCACAGAGATTGTTGAGAGATTAGGACAACTTTTGATCTTTGTGATCGTTTGGGAGATCCTTGTGTGTTTTGGACTAACCGTGGCAACTGTGGAGATCACTGAAGATCATAGTCAAGATCTCATCAAGACCAGAGTCTCCCATGACCAACTCAGTCTTGGGAGACTCTGGCCTTAGTCTGGTCTCAACTACAAAATCACCAGAAAATCAAACAACTAGCAATACAGCTTTGCTGAACACACAGTCAGTCCTTCTGAAACTCTGAATGTGCTCTTTATAATGTTCAGTACCATGCATAAGTGCAAAAAAAATTTCACGATGCTACATGTAAGGAAAGCTTTTAAGGTTGCACTACTACAGACCTCCTGCCATCATTTGGGGTTTGCTTACAGTGCTTACAGGTGTGTTCACTGAACTGGTCACACAGACAACAAATTCATCCTTACCCTGCAAAACTAAAGTAGCCTCAATCAGCCAGACAATGAAATCTGTCAGGGACAATATATCCAAAAGCCACTGAAAGTTCTAGTTTTTCTGTTTTGTATTACTGTCCATTCTTATACTTTTGCAAATTTCAGAGAAAAATATTTAATTTCAAATGACAAATCCTGTTAGTGTAACTGAAAATGAGTGATAAATCTTCAGTGTGCAGTTCAGGTGAGTGAATCCTGCAGCTGTCTCCTTTGGGGACAATCTTCCCAGGTCAAGAGGCTCAAACAGAATGAGGAGAAATAGAAGTAATTTTTAAGTTTAAAATCTTTCATCAAAATGTTTGCTAGTGTCATGGTCTTTGTTTTTACCTTTAGTTTCTGAAGTGTTTTAGCTGACTGTTTAGTTTAATGTTTATTTGAAATCGACATTACATACTAATGAATATTAATACAAATGTAAGCATTTGGCAATACTGCTAATTTGCATCTGTCATCCCCCGGCGGGTGACAAAAACACACAACCTGTTATACATGAAAAGAACATCTGCAATAAACTGTAAAAAGTAGATATGCTAAAGTGCAAGAGTTAAGGTGCTACAAAACAAAACATTCAAATGACACACAAGTGCTGTGTATGCATATACACACACATGCACCCAAGCACCTCACAACAACAACAAACAACAGCAACAAACAAGAGACGGGGCATGTCTGTGTGACACACCAGGCACACACAGCCGGGAAATTAAGTATTGAACACGTCAACATTTTTTCATTAAACATATTTCTGATGGAGCTATTGACTTGAGATTTTCACCAGATATCAGTAACAACCCAAGTAATCCATACATCTAAAGAAATCAAGGCAGCTGTGTTCACAAAACAAGTTATATTTAATAAAGTGGAATGACACAGGGAATAAGTATTGAACACACTTGGTGACATTCATTTAATATTTAGTAGATAAGTCTTTCTTGGTAATAACAGCTTCCAGGTGCCTCCTGTATGGAGAAACTAGGCACAGGCATTGATCAGGAGTGATTTTAGCCTATTCTTCCACACAAGCTGTCTTCAGATCTTGAAGGTTCCGTGGGCATCTTCTATGAACTCTGACCTTCAGTTCGTTCCATAGATTTTCCATTGGATTCAGGTCCGGTGACTGACTGGGCCAGTCTAGCAGCTTTATTTTCCTTCTCTGGAGCCAGTTTGGAGTTTCCTTGGCTGTATGTTTGGGATCATTGTCTTGCTGAAATGTTTACCCTCATTTCATCTTCAGCATCTTGGCAGATGGCAACAGGTTCTTATCAAGGATGTCTCTGTACATTTGTCCATTCATCTTTCCTTCAATTATATGAAGTCTGCCTGTACCATGTGCTGAAAAACACCCCCACACCATGATGGGATGTGCAGTGTCATTTCTCCATTTTTGTGGCATCCAAAAAGTTCAATTTTGGTCTCATCTGACCAGACTATATTCTCCCAGTATTTTACTGGCTTGCCCAAATGTTATGCAGCAAACTTTAAACAAGCTTCAACATGCTTTTTCTTCAGCAATGGAATCTTGTGAGGTGAGCGGGCATAGAGCCCATGTTGGTTGAATGCATTACTTCTTGTTTTCTTTGAAATAGCAGTAACTCCATGTCTTTCTGGAGCTCTCTACGAGTGGTCTTTGGCTCGCGGATAGCTCTTCTGATAATTCTTTTGACTCCTCTGTCAGAAATCTTGGGATGAGCTCCTGGTCGTGGCTGTTTTTTGGTAAAATGATGTTCTTTACACTTCTGAATGATGGTTCCAACAGGGCTCACTGGAACATTCAACAGTTTAGAAATGTACCTGTAACCAATATCATCATTATGTTTTGCAACAATAAGGTTGTGAAGGTCAAGAGAGAGCTCTTTGTTTCTACCCATCATGAGTTCTTTGTGGTGTGACAATTTGATATCCGCGGACCTTTTAAAAAGCTATCAGTCAGGACTTAACCAACTGAAATTAATTTGCACTGATGGGAGATGGGATTTCTTCCTAAATTGTGATGGATCTCAGCTGGTTTCTTGGCTTTCTATGCCTTTTTGCACCTCTTTATCTTCACGTGTTTACAGTGATCCCTCACTTATCGCGGTTAATGGGTTCCAGAACCGACCGCGAAAAGTGAAAAACCGTGAAGTAGCGTCACCCCTAATGACGTCACCCATAAATAATACGTACGTTCATTCTCTCACTCTCTCTCTCATATGATACGTGTGTGTGTGTGTGTGTGTAAGTGTACATACATACGTAGATGTAAATAAAGTGTACATAAATATGTTTTTCGAACTCTTTTATTCTTATAACAAGATACGTAACTCAAGATGAAGATGATTTACTGCACAGGTTAATGAGAGCTTTACTGCTCCTCAGGTGACGCCTCATCGTCAGGGGCTAGAGGCGCAGCATCATCGAGGGCAGCTTTCGATAGAGCTGGAGAAGCTGCAGGAGGCGGCGTAGTGGCTCGATGGGAAGACTATTTCGCACAAAATGGCACAAGAGAACAGCAAAAAGTTCCACGCGGCGAGACTAAGCAACACGAGCGATAAAGAGCAATGAATGCGGTCTTCCTTCACTGCATGAGGGAGAGAAGGTGGGTGAAACGTCTCGGCCAATCAGCTTGCGGGGTGAAACGTCTCGGCCAATCAGCTTGCGAGATTTCCGAGCCGAGCCAACACGAGAACAGCGAACAGAGAGGTGGATTTTTGAGTTGTGCGGGCTCTCCGTGTTGATACCTGATGGTCTAATGTAGTCTCCCTGCCTTCTGCTAGCGCCCGCCCATTATTTCTCAATTTTGAATTTTTGATGAATATTTTTGAAAAATCCGCGATGCACTGAGGGCGCGAAAGGTGAAGCACGAAGTAGCGAGGGATCACTGTAATACTTAATTCCCTGTGTCATTCCACGTTATTAAATATAACTTGTTTTGTGAACACAGATGCCTTGATTTCTTTGTATGTATGGATTAAACCCTCTAACTGTCCCAGTCGCCATATGGCGACATAACCCCTAGTGGTCAAGAGTGGTAAATATTTTTTGTCAGTAAAATAGTTCAGATTTCCAAGGCTATAACTTGAAAGTTGCAAGAGATAATGGCTTACTGTCAATTAGAAAGATGTAGATTATGATCCAAAGTGTCAGATAGGAATAATGTTATGAATCTAATTTGCATAATGTCGTGGCAGCTATATAAATTCCATAACTCAGTCAAAGGTGGACTTTGGACATATTTACACAAAGAATGGTTCGTTTTTTTTACACCGTTTTTTCTACAGTTCCATTTTGTTATCTTATCTTCAAAGTATATGAACCAGAAACTCAATACAATGTAAAAAAAAACAAATAAATTTGTCATTTACCGGTGGTGGTGGTGGTGGGGGGGGCTCGCTTGCTCACGTGACTGGTCCATTTTCATCCATCATGGTAGTTATTTTGCGTTCTGTCGGTCATTTGCGCTCTCTCCCACATCTACAAACTCTTAGGATTATCCCACGTAAATTTTGTTTGTATTCCGTGGCTATTTTCGGAGTACGAAGCCGTTATGTGATGACAAAATGACGATCGATGGCGGCCATATTAGCTTTCTGGGCTAAAAGCAGGAAAACAGGAAAAGGAAATAAGGACTTCTTCTTCTTGGGTGTATTACATGTCATCCATGAGTCCTCCAACGCATGCCTGCTACCTTCTGAAACTGGCAGATCAGTACAAATCGGTACAAATCCTCAGTACAGCCGGGGATTTCAGAGTGAGTTGACAGGTGCAGTTGCTGTGCTGTGCCACTGGGGGTGCATGAAATCGTGGCCAGTTAAAAGGTTAATTCAATTCAATTCAACTTTATTTATATAGCGCCATTTCACAACAACAGTCATCTCATAGCACTTTCAACTGTAGGGGAAACCCCCACAATTGCAGAAAACCCCCAGCAATCAGGTGATCCCCTGTGAGCAAGCGCTTGGTGACGGTGGAGAGGAAAAACTCCCTTTTAACAGGAAGAAACCTCCAGCAGAACCAGGCGCAGGGAGGGGCAGTCATCTGCTGCGACTGGCTGTGGGGTGAGGGGATATAGAAGACAAAGAGAACAGCCATGTAGAGAGCAAACAGCACGACGGGGACTCAATCTATGGAAGAGAACAAACAGATGTTAATGACCATCAAAAATATTTCATTGAGAGTGAAGAAAGGAGTGAAGCCCAGTGCATTATCGGAGGTCCCCTGGCTGTCTAAACCTATTAGCAGCATAACTAAGGGAGCGTTCAGGGGCACATGATCCCTCCTTAATTATAAACCAAAAAGGAAGGTTTAACACTATTCTTAAAAAACAGAAATCAATTACTTGGGTTGTTACTGATATCTGGTGAAAATCTCAAGTCAATGGCTCCATCAGAAATATGTTTAATGAGAAAATGTTGATGTGTTCAATACTTAATTTTTTCCCCTTGTAATTGTGTAGCTTTTTCTCAAAGTTTTGCTCCTTTGGAAAATTTTGAGACTTTAAAATTATGACAAAATATTTATGCAAAATAGGTAATTAAGTAACTTTCTTTTTTTTTTTAAACCCACAGGGATTCACTTGTTATGGGCAAAAGTGAGATAATTCTGACCTCTGTTAGACCATTAAGTGTGGTGGTTGAATGTTGCTGCTTATCATTTTGAACCAAAAATGCCAGGGCTGATTGTTTTTTATGTCCCCATCCAGCTCTGGCTAAGACAGCTAGTCACAGATGGTTTTCTTTAATGGTTGCATTGTCAATCAACCACTGTGCACTGTTTGAATTTTAGAGAAAGAAGCTGTTGCCATTTTGGTATTATCAGAATATTAGACCCAAGCTACCACTGTTTTTATGTTTCATTATGTACTATGTTCACTAGCTAGAAGCCAGGGAAGAGATGTATGAAAGATGATAACTCTAACAAAATAACGTACGTACGTGTGTGTGTGTGTGTGTGTGTGTGTGTGTGTGTGTGTGTGTTGGAGCTTATTGGGCACTCAGCACCCCTAAAGCTCTGATCCCAGAACCACCCCTGAGCTAGAGTTTTAACAGCTACTAGAAAGAGAGATCACATCTCTCTGGTTCTGGCCTCCCTTCATTGTCTTCCCACAGAATTCAGAATTAAGTTTAAAATCATTCTCCTCACTTACAAAGCTCTAAATAATCAATAAATTGTTATTTAAAACATGTGACAGTAACTTATCATCCTAACAGAGCACTACACTCCCAAAATGCAGGAATATAGAATCTCTAAAAGTACAATGGGAGGCAGAACTTTCAGTTATCAGGCTTCTCTCCTTTTGAACCAGCTGCCAATCTAGATTCAGGAGTCAGACTCAAGCACTGTTTTTAAGAATAAGGTAAAAACCTTCTTTTTTGACATAGCCTATAGTTAGGGTGGGATCAGGTGACCCTGAACCCTCTCTTAGTTATGCTGCTAATAGATTTAGACAGCCGGGGGACCTCCAACAATGCACTGGGCTTCACTCCTTTCTTCACTCTCAATGAAATATTTTTGCTGGTCATTAACATCTGTTTGTTCTCTCCCTTAGATTGAGTCCCCATCGTGCTGTTTGCTTTCTGCATGTCTGTTGTTTTCTTCTTCTTCTCTATCCATTCACCCCCCCCCCCCCCCCAGCCAGTTGCAGCAGATGACTGCCTGAGCCTGGTTGAGCTGGAGGTTTCTTTCTGCTAAAAAGAAGTTTTTCTTCTCCACCGTCGCCAAGTGCATGCTCACAGGGGATTGTCTGATTGCTGGGGTCTTTCTGCAATTGTGGGGTTTTCCTCTACAGTTTGACAGTGCTAGGAGATGACTGTTGTTGTGAAATAGCCCTATATAAATGAAGATGAATTGAATTTTAGCTTTAATGGCACTTTAAAGTCAGGCAGGAGGCATTATAAACTTCCACATGTTGAAACAATTCCCACATGGTTTGGTCAAATCATCTCAGGGATTAAATATTGCAACACCATTTTCCACCCAACTGCCTTTCCTCAGAGTGACCCATTTTATTGTCTCTTTCTTCAGATGCTAGTAAGTTCCTGTTTACCTCACCCTCTTTTTTCATGACTGCTGAGTCCCATGATTGATGTTATGCTAATTTTAACAGTTAGCATTGGATGCTGCAGCCACCTGGCATTAACTAACATAAAATTGGCTGAATATGAGGATGTAAAAGCAAAAAAAGTATCATTTTGGAGAGGGATGTGTGAATTGATCACTGATATGTTCCTAGAATTTTTACTCTGTAGAGGATGGAATCAGACGAGACTGCAAGCTGAATGACACAGAACTTTATTCACCTCCAACAAACAGAACAGACGGCCCGGGGTCTCTAGGCGATCACTCTTATACATCTTTATTTCCGCCTCTGAGGCCCAGGGTATGAGACATTAACATACAAGACACAGAGCCTGCAACCACATCAACATACAGTACACAAAGCATTACTTATTACCATACTATCGCACCCCGGTGAACTCCAGTGTGAATCCTGTCACAGCGGGGGCGACGGCTCCTCTTTGTTTCATCTAAAAACTCCCAGGGCTACAACACTCTTCCTGTCTCCGCTCCCCTCTTCTCCATTCATTTCTCATATCCCTCTCTCCCCCTCACCCTCCAGTCCTGGGTGGAGTGCCACCTATTATGTGCCACCACACAGCCACCCCCCAATCACCCAGAAAGGGCCATACCCCTCTGGTCCTTTGGGCTTGAGCAAGTGCCCGTAGCAGCAGTAGCAGGGAACCGCTGGTCCGGTCAAAATGCCTTCCTGGCGAGGTGTGTGGGAGGAAACGTTGGTCTGTTGAGGGGAACAGGGTGGGGAGGGAACAGGGTTAGTTTTGTGAGCACAGGCCTCTGCAGGGGGAACATCAAACTGCAGAGCCACCGTAGGTGGGCGGCCATGTTGGGGAGCTTGAGCCAATACCACCTGTTCGTCTGCCAACACATAAGCGGGCTTAAGCCTGTCAATGCAGACGGTTTCCTTATGTGCCCCCCCACACACACACACAAGTCTAACACAAAGTGTTTTGCCCCTGTTTCCAGCACTCTGAACGGGCCATCGTATGGTGGACACAGCGGGGTTCTGTATGCATCATGCCTGACAAAAACGAACTTGGCACTCTCTAAGCTCTTTGGAACGAAGGTGCGGGGAAAACAATGATGTGCCAGGCCCGGCACACCAGCAGCCCCTGTACTGTAAAAAAATTGCGCGGGTGGATCGGTCCAGAGTGCGGGGCTCTCCAGCAAAAATTCCCCGGGGATCCGCAATGGCTGAGAAAAAATGAGTTCTGCTAGGGAGGCTGCCAAATCCTCCTTAGGCGCAGAGCGCAACCCCAACAGAAGCCAAGGCAGGCGGTCGACCCAATTTGCATCCATGAGTGAGGCTCTGAGCGCTGCCTTAAGTGACCTGTGAAAACGTTTGCATAACCCATTAGCCTGGGGGTTGTACGCGGTGGTGCAGTGGATTGTGACCCCCAGGCTATCTGCCATCGTGGACCAGAGTTCTGAAACGAATTACGGACCCCTCTCGGAAGTGATGTCCGACGGGGATCCGAACCATGCAACCCAAGCCGACAAAAACGTGCGAGAAACTTTGGCGGACGTGGTGGAAGCCAGCAGGGCCAGGTCAGGCCATCGCATGGTGCGGTCCACGATTGTCAAAAGGTGTGTGAACCCTTGCGAGGGTGGAAGGGGGCCCAACAAATCTACGTGGACGTGGTCGAACCTCCTGGCTGGAATTTGAAACCGCTCGAGGAGGACTTTGGTGTGTTTGTGCCCTTTGGCTCGCTGGCACACGATGCATGCTGCAGCCCATTCGTTCATATCCCTGTGTCGGCGAGGCCAGACAAATTTTGCCCCCACCAGTTTAACCAAGGTGCGCATGCCGGGATGTGAAAGGGAGTGGACGGACTCAAAAATGCAGCAGTACCAAGAGCTCAGAACCACCAGACAGGGGCGGCCAGTGGAGATGTCACTGAGCAAGGGGGGCACCCTTCTTGCACCACCCTGCTCTCCAGTTTTAATCTAGTCTGCGTCTCTGGTATGGTCAGCTGCCATGGCGGTGAAATCTATCCCCATGTAGACTGGGAAGACTAACGCACATGACAGGCAGTCAGCCACAACATTAAGCTTACCGGCTACATGTTGAATGTCAGTAGTGAATTCTGAGATTGCAGCCAAGTGCCGTTGCTGCCAAGCCAACCATGGTTCCGAAACTTTGGACACTGCATACGTCAGTGGTTTGTGACCAACAATCGCGGTGAACTCGTGACCCTCCAGCCCAAACTGGAAATGGCGTGTAGCCAGGTGGAGAGACAAACAACTCCCGGTCAAAAATGCTGTATTTGCATTTGTTGTCGCACAAAGTATGGCTAAAAAATGCGAGCAGCTGCCATGAACCGGAGACATGCTGTTCCACCACTGCCCCTATTGCGATGTCAGATGTGTCTGTGGTGAGCGCTATCTGCGCTGACGGGGTGGGGTGAGCTAGAAAACCCGTGTTAGCAAGTGCTGTTTTGGCATTTGTGAAAGCCTGGACCTGCTCAGGGCTCGAGTTGAAGCTTTCCATGGGCTTCTTTTTTTTGCGCGCACTGTACAGAGGTTGCAGCAACTGGGCTGCCCGGGAGAGAAAACGGTTGTAAAAACTTACCATTCCCAAAAATTCCTGTAGTACCCTGACGGTCTGTGGATGTAGAAAATCTGACACCATGCGCAATTTATCTGGCAGCAGAATCGCGCCCTCCAGAGATGCAGTGTCCCAAAAAATCAATCACCGGCATCCCGATCTGGCACTTTGCCAGGTTAATGATAAGCCTGTGCGCTTCCAACCGCTGGAAGATTTGTTTGAGATGGGCAAGGTGCTCTTCCTCTGACGTGCTAGTGACCAAAATGTCATCTAAGTACACAAAAATGAACAGCAAATCACGGAGCACTGTGTCCATCATTCTTTGAAAAGTTTGCGCTACGCCCTTTAACCTGAACGGCATGTGTAAAAACTCGTAAAGGCCAAAAGAAGTTATTACCGCCATTTTGGGAACGTCTTCTGCGTGCACTGGGACCTGGTGGTAACTACGGACCAGGTCCACTTTTGAAAAAATGCACGTCCTGGCTAGGTGCATGGAAAAATCCTGGATGTGTGGGATGGGATACTGGTCATGTTTCATGGCATTGTTCAAGCATTGGAAATCGCCGCATGGCCACAGCAACCCATCAGCCTTAGGCACCATGTGCAGCGGAGATGCCCACGGACTGTTGGAGTGCCTAACAATGCCTAATCACTCTAAGTTAGCAAACTCCTTGCGTGCGCTGGCTAGTTTAACCACGTCCAGGTGATGAGGGCACACGAACACCAGCGGACCTTTCGTTGTAATGAAATGCTCGACCCCGTGCTTGGTTACCATAGCGGAAAAGGTGGGAACCATGAGTGCTGGGAACTGGGAAAGAAAATGCTGGTACTTACCCCCTGGAGCTAGAACATTAGCATGTGTTGGTGGTCCAACTCCCAAGCTGTGCAGGGGAAGGAAGAAAAAGAGACCGCATCCACTAAACATCTGTTGGTAACATCGACTAACAGTCCATAAGCACACAGAAAATCAGCACCTAAAATGGGGACCGAACATGTAGCTGCCACAAAGAGCCACTGCTAACTGCGTCCATGTAAGCATACCGTCACTGTCCTTTCGACAAACATCCTGATGTGGAATCTGTTGGCAGCCGTAAGAGTGGGGCCACTGCCTTCTGCCAGCCTGTCCGTGCTGACCGGCATCCAGAGTCCACCAAAAAACGTCTCCCCGAATGTGTGTCCGTGATGAAAAGCAGCTTCTCCCTGTCGCCAGCGGTCACAGCTGCTACTGACTGCTGGCTGTGCCATTTCCCGGCTTCTTGAATTGGCACGGTGGCAGACAACATTGTGCATTTGGGCCAAAACAGCGGTGATAGAAACAGAGCATCCCGTTCCTGCATCTCCTGGAGGCCGCCCCAGCCACTACCAGCAGCTCCTCAACCTCACTCGATTCCTTCATAGATTCCAGTGTGACTGCGTGCACGCTGAGAGCCCTGGTGGCCAGGATGATGCGGTCTGCCTCTTGCGCCAGCACCACTACCAGCGGCTCCTCAACCTCACTGGATTCCTTCGTGGATTCCGGTGTCACTGTGTGCATGCTGAGAGCCACTGGTCGCCAGGATGATGCGGTCTGCCTCTTGCGCCAGCGCGCGGTAGTTCCTGGTCGCAAGCAGCGGTGAGTTAGTGAGGATCACCCTCGCTGTAGCTGGTAGGTTCCTGAGGAAGAGGTAGGTGAAGAGGAAGGAGCCGTCGTCCTTACCCATTAGCGTGAGCATGCTCTCCATCAAGTCCACAGCTGATCTGTCACCTAACTCTGAGCGTGTGAGGCGTTTTTCTGCTCTCTCCCCATTGGAAAGGTTGTAACGGTGCAGCAGCATCTGCTTGAGCATGTTGTATTAACCCTGGGCTGGCGGGTCTTGGAGCAGGCTCATTACTTGCTGCATGGCCCATGCGTCCAGTGCAGCTACCACATGATGGTATCTAGTGTCGTCCGTGGAGATTCCGCAGAGGGTGAACTGGGCTTCCACATGCAAAAACCAAACGGTCGGATTGTGGAGCCAAAAGTCTGCGAGCCTGGCTGTGACAGCACACACAGTGCTGGTGTGCTCCCGCTGGGGTGTCTCCACTGAGTTGCTCGGCTCGTTCTCCATTTCATGTCTCAGGGTCACCACTGTGGAGGATGGAATAAGACGAGACAGCGAGCTGAACAACACAGAACTTGATTCACCTCCAACAAACTGAACAGACTGCCCAGGGTCTCTAGGCAATCACTCTTATACATCTTTATTCCCGAATCTGAGACCCAGGGTATGAGACATTAACATACAAGACACAGAGCCTGCAACCAGATCAACATACAGTACACAAAGCATTGCTTATTAACATGCTATCGCACCAAGGTGAACTTCAGTGTGAATCTTGTCACAGCAGGGGTGACAGCTCCTCTTTGTTTCATCTAAAACCCCCCAGCACTACGGCGCTCTTCCTGTCTCCGCTCCCCTCTTCACCATTCTTTTCTCATATCCCCGCACCCCCCCCCCCCCCAACCTCCAGTCCTGGGTGGAGTGCCACCTATTATGTGCCACCACAACTCAAATAAAGAACCCTGAATAATAGAATTGTTAGCTTGGCTAACTCAAGGAAAGCCAAAAGCTTGAGCTAAGTTAGGCTAGTTATCAGTGAGGTTCCAGTGCTATTGTGACCATAATACATTTTTAAAAAGCCAGCATGATGCATGATATATAATCAACTGTGGATTATTGAACCAGCTGGTCTAGAGGGCCAACTCTACAGAATTTACAGTGAAGAGCCATTACAAACCTCAGCTGTGACAACTCACGCCGTTGACCTCACCATGCTAATGGCCCAATTGGCTGGGTCAACTTCCACCTCTGGAAGAACTTCAACCACATCCCAAAGGAGACTGGAGACATGTAATCTTAATGGGCCATGTTCTTCTGCTCAGAGCCATGGCCGCAAGGTTGTCAGTGCTTCCCTGCCCTTTGTCACTGATCCTGTTCATAATATTTATGGACAGGATTTCTGGGCGCAGCCAAGGAAAAGAGGGTGTCATGTTTGGTGACCCCAGGATCTTATCTCTGTTGTTTGCAGATGATGCCGTCCTGTTGGCTTGATCAAGCAATGACCTACAAGCCTTACTGGGAGGGTTTGCTACTGAGTGGGAAGCGGCCAGGATGAGAATCAAAACTTCCAAGTCCGAGTCCATGGTGCTCAGCTGAAAAAGGGTAGATTTTCCTCTTTAGGTTGGTGACAAGGTCCTGCCCCAAGTGGAGCAGTTCAAGTATCTTGGGGTCTTATTCACGAGTGATGGGAAAATGGAGCTGGAGATTGACAGACGAATCGGAGCAGCATCTGCAGTGATGCAGACATTGTACCAGTTTGTCATGGTGAAGAGGGACCTGAGCTATAAAGCAAAGCTGCCAATTTACCGCTCAATCTACATTCCTACCCTCACCTATGGTCATGAGCTTTGGGTAATGACTGAATGAATGAGATCACGGATACAAGCAGCTAAAATGAGCTTTCTCCATAGGGTTGCTGGGCTCATCCTTAGGGTGAGGAGCTCAGTCATCCAGAAGAGGCTCAGAGTAGAGCCACTGCTCCTCCACATCAAAAGGAGCCAATTGAGGTGGTTTAGGCATTTAATTAGAAAACCTCCTGGATGTCTCCCACTTGAGGTGTTTCAAGAATGTCCCACTGGGAGGAGACCCAGGGGGCAGACCCAGGATACACTGGAGAGACTATGTCTCCCAGCTGGTCTGGAAATGCCTTGGTATCCTCTCTGAAGAGCTGGAGCAATTGGCTGGGGAGAGGGAAGTCTGGGCTTGTCTGCTTGGACTGCTGCCTCCGTGACCTGGATCCCCAGTAAGGCGGCACAGGACGGATGGATGGATGGATATTATTGTACCAACTTAAGGCAGTATGGTGACTAGAATCTATAGTGAAAAGCTATAGAAACCCAGTTTGGGATGCTAAGGTAATTCTGCTATAGCACTCTTGGTGCGTGGGTTTAGATGCTCAAATGGATACTCCCACTGTCATCAAAATGGGTGGAAATGAAGGCGGAGGGATGGTACATCTTAATGAGCTGCCTTTTCTCAGGTCACAATTGGAACCATATCAAAACAGCTCATTAAGGCTGCGTGTCGACAAAATGGGTTTTTTGTCACCTGACTGCCCTGAGCATTTTTTTTCAGCGTTTGTGCATGACGTTGTGGGGAAAAAAAGTCTGTGCCCTGTATCCCAGCAACAGCTTGTCACTCTCAGCTCAGCACTTCCACTTTCCTATGGTCAGACTTTCTTCTGATTTTTTAATAGCAGTCTCTAAATAGCAATGGACAAGAAACGTGTTTTAGCAGCTCTGGATGTGAAATATGATGACACGGAAAGCAGGAGTCTGAGTCCAGACAAGTACCGGCATCCTATGTCCCGCCCACACAGCAGTTCTGATTGGCTGCTTAGGTCTGACATTGACAAGCTCAGCTGCAGTCTCTGAAAAGTTGAACTTTTTTCAGCTCTGAGTGCCCTGAGCACCACGACAAAAAATGGCCACCGCTGAGAGCGTTTCAGCGCCGTGGGCGTTCAGTGCTGTAAACGCTGGACTACATAGAGAATGAATGGAAATTGCTGCCCAGAGATGAAAAAACATGTTTGGTGGACACGCAGCCTTAATGAGAGGTCCTGGGACAAAAACAGACCCTATAACAAAGTTGTTAATCACAGTCAATTCATGATGTAACAATGGGGGGTGGGGGATTACTTTTTCACATAGGGCCAGGTATTTTTGGATAGCTTATTTCCCTTAATAAATGAAATCATATTTAAAAACTGCATTTTGTATTTACTTGGGCTGTCTCTGTTTCATAATTTGTTTGATGGTCTTAAATATTTAAGTGTGACAAATGTGCAAAAATATAACAAATCAGGAAGGGGCAAATACTTTTTCACAGCACTGTATGTCGTGTTTGACAGACATTATAATCGCAGTTACCAATGAAATTCCTTGGGGTCTGTGGTGTTTTGAATGTGTGTTCATTTTATAGCATTTCACTGAAAGAACAACACAAGGCATTCCAAAACAGAAACTGTTTAGTGTACCAGCAAGAGTGAAAAAAGCTTGTGCTGTTGGTAAGACCACATATGGTGTTACCAACACTGGCTAATGTTATAGCTCCAGGGGGTAAGAACCAGCAATTACTTGCACAGTTTCCAGCACTCGCGGTCCCGGCATTATCAGCTATGGTAACCAAACACGGGGCCGAACATTTTATAACCACATAAGGCCCGCTGGTGTTCGCGCGACCTCGGCGCCTGGACGCGGCTAAGCTGGCCAGCGTGCATGAGGAGTTTGCCAATTTGGAGCAGCTGGGTATCGTCAGATGCTCCAACAGCCCATGGGCATCCCTGCTACACATGGTGCCTAAGGCAGGCGAGTCGTGGCGACCATGTGACGATTTCCGGCGTTTGAACAACGCCATGGAACACGATCAGTATCCCATTCTGCACATCCAGGATTTTTCCAACAGTGTTTCCAACAGTGGTAATAACTCCTTTCGGCCTTTTTGAGTTTTTACGTATGCCGTTTGGATTAAAGGGCACAGCGCAGACCTTCCAGAGAATGATGGATTTAGTGTTCTGTGACTTATCCTTCGTTTTTGTCTACTTAGATGACATTCTGGTGGCTAGCGCGTCTGAGGAAGAGCACATCATCCATCTCAAGACGGTTTTCCAGAAGTTGGAAGCGCATGGGCTGATGGTGAACCCAGCAAAGTGCCAGTTCGGTGTGCCAGTGATTGATTTTTTTAGGCTACCGCATTTCGCCGGTGGGTGCAATTCCGCTATCAGATAAGGTGCACGCCGTGTTGGACTTTCCGCATCCGCAGACCGAGAGGGCCCTACAGGAGTTTTTGGGAATGGTTAATTTTTATAACCGTTTCCTTCCCTGGGCAGCCCAGCTGAAGCAGCCTTTGTATGCTGCGCTTAAACAAAAGCCAGCGGAAAATATCAACTGGACTCCTGAGCGAGTCCAGGCTTTCACAAACGCCAAAACAGTGCTTGCGGATGCTGCGTTGCTAGCCCACCTGGATCCGTCGGCGAGGATAGCGCTCACTACGGTCATGTCGGATGTTGCCATGCGGCAGTGGTGGAACAGTACGTCTCTGGTTCGTGGCAGCCGCTCGCATTTTTCAGTTGAACTTTGTGTGACAACGAACACAAATACAGCACGTTTGACAGAGAATTGCTGGCTCTACACCTGGCGATGCGCCATTTCCAGTTTTAGCTAGAGGGGTGCAATTTCACTGCGTTCTTGGACCATAAGCCGCTGACGTACGCGATATCCAAGGTCTCGGAACCGTGATCAGCCCTGCAGCAACGGCATTTGGCCGCGATCTCGGAGTTTACGACCAACATTCAACACGTTGCCGGAAAGCTCAACGTTGTGGCCGACTGTCTGTCATGTGCATTAGTCTCCCTGGTCTACATGGGAATAGATTTCCCTGCGATGGCCGCAGCGCAAGCTGGGGATGCAGACATTTGCACGCTCCAGTCTGCGCCTACTGAGTTAAGACTGGAAAACAGGGTGGTGCAAGAAGGGTGCCCTCCCTTGCTCTGCGATATCTCCACCGGCTGCCTGCACCCGGTGGTTCTGAGCTCTCGTTGCCGCCGCATTTTTGAGTCAGTCCACTCCTTTTTGCATCCGGGCGTGCGTGCTTTGGTGAAGTGAGTGGGGTCGAAATTCATCTGGCTGCACTTACGCAAGGACATGAAAGAGTGGGCTGCAGCTTGCGTTGCGTGCCAGCGGGCCAAACTGCACAAGCACACCAGAGCCCTCCTCGATCCATTCCAAATCCCGGCCAGGAGGTTCGACCACATCCAAGTGGATTTGGTGAGACCCCTCTCACCGTTGCAAGGTTTCACGCACCTTTTGACAATCGTGGGCCGCACCACGCGCTGGACGGAAGTGGTCCCACTGGCTTCCACCATGTCCACGGAAGTGGGTCGTACTTTTTTGTCGGCTTGGGTTGCTTGGTTTGGATCCTCGTCGGACATCACTTCCAACAGGGTCCGCAATTCATTTCAGAACTCTGGTCTGCGATGGCCCAGAGCCTGGGGGTCAAAATTCACCGTACTACTGTATACAACTCCCAGGCTAATGGGTTATGCAAGCGTTTTCATAGGTCGCTTAAGGCAGCGATCATAGCTTTGTTCACAAATACAAATTGGGTCGACCGCCTGCCCTGGGTTCTTTTAGGGTTGCGCTTCATGCCTAAGGAGGATTTGGCAGCCTCCCCCGCAGAACTCGTTTTTTCTCAGCCATTGTGGATCCCTGCAGAGTTTTTACCGGAAAACCCAGTGCCTGGGGCCAATCCACCCACGCAACTTTTACACACTACGGAGGCTTTTAATGTGCTGGGCCCCACACTTTCGTCCCCATGAGTTTACAGAATGCCAGTTTTGTTTTTGTCAGGCACGATGTGCACTGGACCCTGCTGTGCCCACTGTACGACAGGCCGTTCAGGGCATTGGAACCTGAGGCAAAGCATTTTATGTTAGTTTTTTTTGGGGGGGGGCATAGGGAGACCATCTGCATTGACAGGCTGAAGCCTGCTTTTGTGTTGGCAGATGGGCAGGTGGTGTTGGCCCAAGCTCCCTGGCAAGGACGCCCACCGTTGGTGGCTCAGCAAGTTGGTGTTCCCTCGGTAGGGACCTGCACTCGTGATGCTCATGTGTTCCACCCTTCCCTCCCTTTTTCCCTCCACAGACTGACGTGCCCTCCTGTACACCTTGCCAGCAGGGTGTTTTGACTGGCTCGGCGACCCCCCGCTACAGCCGCTATGGGTGCCGGCTCAAGCCCAAAGGATGGGGGGGGGTTAGTGCCCTTTCTGGGTGGTGGGGGGGGTGCTGTGTGGTGGCACAGGTGGGGGATTCTCCACCCAGAGACGGCAGCTGGGGAAAGAGGGAGCAATGGACTGAAGGAGGAAGTGTTACTGGGGGTCTCAGATGGGACAATGAGGACTATTCACCCCCCGGGGAGAGGAGGAAGTGTCAGAGCCGCTGGAGGAGGAAAGGGTGTGAAAAGTGGTACTGTTATGTTATGTTAATGTGCCATGCATGTCTTTGTTCCACACAATGTATTATGGTCGGGATTCCTGGGTCTCAATGCATGGAATTAAAGGTTGTAAAAAGAGGATGCAGAGAGACCCAGGCAGATTTTATTACTTGATGTTGGAGGAGAAAATAAAGTTCATGTGTCGTCTAGCTCGTTGCCTCGTCTGCTTTCTTCCTCCGCAGTGTAACGAAATTACTGTTTAAAAATTCAGTAATGCGTCACAGTTACTGAAATTTGATCAGATACGTTATTTTTAGTGCAAATAAGTGAATATACAAACTGACCCTAACGTAGCTGAGACGAGCCGTCAGTCGATGTGACCTGTTGCAAAGAGCCTGAGTTTTCACGACCGAGTAGAAGAAGAGATGAAGCTACTTTATTTTTGTGGACATACACAAATTATTTTTCCTTTGTCGCGGTTAAAGACAAAAGCATATTGGTGGGTTGCAAACTAAATGCTGATGGAGCTCTGTTCAGAAGAACCTGAAAACAGCAACAAGCTCTGACAAAGCTAGTGCTAAGCAACTGCTATCTATGCTAACAACTAACACTGTGAAGTGGATCTCACAGCAGGATGTAAAGTGGAAATGCTCTTATCTGAACACCCTCAGCTGGATTTCAATCACAGATATGCATCTGGACAGTTTGTGACCCTGCAAGAATTAAACCGACTGATTGCAAGATATGTCGTTACAGAATGAAGACTTGATAACAGTCACGTTCCATCAAACAGCTGGACTGTGATCCACTAAAGTTAAAACACATTTACCTGGTACCTGGATAAAGGTTATTCAAAAATGGATTTTGATCTCTAAAAGGCATTTGAGAGACTGGATCATGTATTTGTCACAGCAGATGCTTGTAAAAGTAATGTGAAAGTTACTTTTCCAAGTAACTAATTACTTTAATCGTGCTTTTAAAAAAGAAGTAACTAGTAACTGTAATTAATTACTATATTTAGTAACTTGCCCAACACTGTGGCCTACATGCAAACCCATTACATTTTGGAGGTGAACCATGATGGACAGAAGGGGGCTTGGCAGAAGTATGCACTCTCTGAGTGCTTTTCTAGTTGAATATTTGATCTTTTCAGTAAAGCTTTAATTCTAATTTTTGTAAAGACATCAGCATTTGAACCATGATGTCTATTTCTGTAATAGCTTTTGAGTGGTGCTCCTGACAGACAGATGGGCCACAAGAATACTGTATGTATGTAATTATAAATTAATACAGCTTTGTCCCATTGTTTCCTTTTTACATTGTTCAGTTTATTCAGTTTAATTAAATTGCTCAGTCTTTCAAACTTTTTGTTGCCCGTCTCCCCTCCTTAACTACTTTCGCCTTGTCTCTTTCCCCTCTTTCCATTTCCTCCGAGCTTTTGTCCTCGCTTTTCTTCTCAAATCTTTTTTTTTTTCCTTTCCCTCCCCTTCTTTCATCTCTCTGTCTACTGGCTTGAGGAAGCTTAATGAAGCAGCGCTGATCCAATAATGGCAGCTTCTGTCGCCTGCCTCACAAAGTATGATGTATGACCTCAGGTCTTCAACACCACATGAATCTCACTTACTACTGCCCCCTGAACATGCCCAGTTTTTTTTGGCGAGGGCTCCGTTCTCGAACAACTGAGAGCTGATTCTCTGTGAGAGAAGAAAAAGACCGAACCCCCAGCCAAAGGTGCATGAAGAAACAGAAGTGTTGCACGGTGCACACTCCATTAATCCACATTAACACAATAATAAATGTCATAATATGAACTCCCTCTCAGGGACAAAAATTCTAAAAGCTGCAATAAAAATGTTAGCCCCTTTTTTTGTAAAATCCCATACACAGACAAAAATGGTATAAATGGACTGGATGACCAGTTGTCCTAAGTACCTTAAAAAACTGACCTTATAATGGACTACTGCTCTGACCTCATTTCCAGACAACAATGGGAAAAGGGGAGAGGCAGAGAAAGGGAGTGTGTCACCAGAAAAAGAGTCAAAAGAGAGAATCCAGAAAAAAAAAAAAAGATGGTGTATGTGCACCCTTTAGATCACTGAGTACGAGTTGTGACTGGAAATGTAACACCAAGATGTGTATAATAACAGTAATATTGTTCAGATCAAAAACAGGTATCACAACAATATTATGTGTCAGAAAAGTGGTAATTCTAATCTGATATACTATCATCAAGAAGAGACATCCTAGATTTCCTCTGAGCCCTTTACTTTGAAACAATAATGACTTTATTTCCATGCACTGTTCTCCTCCCTTCACCTGAAACTACCTTTCTCTCTCTGTTATCTTACTGCTGAGTCACTGCTTGACTTTAAATAAATGCTACTTGGAGCACAGCACAATTTTGTGTGGAGTGTGTCTGTGTGTTGGCATCCAGGTGGGTGACTGCGGAAATGTGCGTAATGCTCGTCGGTTTACAGTAAGCGTATGTGAGTGTTTTCCCGTGTTGATGGAAAAAGAGAGAGCGAGAGTTGCAGCAGGTTCGGCTAATCACATCTTCTCCAGAGCTGAGATATTGATCCGGCCAGTAGAAGTCCATCAGGAAATTTAACACCAGTTATGCTGTGTTTTGATGCACTTCTGTAACTGATGCCCTTTAAATGAAACATGGGGTTAAGACATGCCTAAACTTTGCTTTTTTTTTTTTTTTTGGAAAAGCTGTGAAATTGGCAGTGACATAGCAGAGAAATTTAGAACAACTTTGTAAATGGACCATGTAAATCCTCATTATCTTTGCTTGCAGTAAGGCTGTCAGCGAGATGCAGTTCCAAAGTGGTTTTCAGAGACTGAATCCTTTAAACGAGGATGCCTCTGTCTTTGGGACATACTGATGTTAGGAACAAAACAAGTCTCAGTTCACGACTCTGAATTTGGCACATTAAAACAGACATGACTGTCCTCCAACAGAAAATAGACTACATGAGCCTTTTTTTTTTCCCAGCAGGTGATACCCTCTGTAGTATGTACATTTAGACATTAAGTTAATATTACTAGACCTTGGGGTTGTACAGTACAACAAAACTGTGGATGCTCCACCAGAAACAGTTATAGAGCACACGATTAAACACACGACTGAAATAAAAATAGCCTAGGATTATTTATGGAAATATACACAGGTATGGTAGTGGCTTCACAGATGAAACGATGTACATAAAAGTGCAGAGTGCAGAGCACACAATTGAATAAAACAGCCCAGGATTATGGAAAACCATACACAGGTTTGGTAGTGGTTTCACGAATGGGTTGATATACATGAAAGTGCAGATTGCAAAGACAGGTGTGTTACTATGATAACTGAAAGGGTCCTCAGTTCTGTGCATGTGAACGTTCTGGGGGGCTCTGACTGTTTGCAGTCCGGATGGCCCAGGGGAAGAAACCGAATAAATACTTGGATGTACTGTATGTCTTACAACCACAGGGGGACAACTTTGTGGCAACTTTCTGTCCCGGTCAATCCCATAACATTTGTTCTGAAAACAGTTCATTAATCTACTATGGACTTTTACTCTTTAGATAGAATTTGCTCACATTATCATTGTTGAAGAAATATGTATAAAGTTATTTGTCAATAATTAATGCAGCATAAGAAGCTTTGTTCATACTAGTTGTAAATTCATTGACCCTGCCACTAGCTGATCTGCAATCTTCAGATAATATTATGGATATTTCCAATCAAACTATACCCTTGAGTCTGCTTCAATCATTTTTCTTTTTAAACTTTACTGAATATTTGAGTGCCTAGATAATGTAAGATAAGAAGTCAATGGGATACCTAACAACTGACAGGGCATTTTGCTGACAGAATATGGGTCATACAAAGAGGGTAGTGAGGGCACAGCTGTACCCAAAGATGAACAGCTACTATTCACTTGATGACAGGATGTCCCTTGACATTACATGAAGCACAAGCACGAGCCCACAAAGACGAGACTAAAGGACAGAAATGGAAGGTCATAGAAGGCACACTGTAGCACTAGCATATACTGTATGATTATTGTGTCAGTTAGTTCGCCATTTCCCTTTACAGGCATCCAGAGAAATTTGAGGTCAAATGAAACAGCAGTTAGGAGGAGTTGAAATAGAAAGAGAGCTTAGATGGAAAAAAGCCCGAAGAAAGATCCCACAGTGATACCAGAGCCCACAGGAAGAAAGGGGGGAAAAAAATCTGTTTTAACAGCTGTGGTTCATATTTGTGATGGGACTTAGTGGAGTGCTTGAGGACGAAATGAAGAGTCATGACTGAGAAATCAAAACAGATTCAAGTCAGGTCGATCATCGTGTCACACTCAGACTTGTGAAGGTAGACTGATGCGGAAAATTATGTTGGGGCTACCTAAAAACTCTTTGGAGTGTCGCTATAAATTTCTTTTAAAGCAGAACAAATCAGGATGCTGCTTGTGTTGTGTGTATTTGCATGCATGTGTAACACCCTTAATCCACTCTTCTCTTTAATAGGCTTTCTCTGCACTTCTCTCAATTCCCCCCTCACTCCTCCTTATCTAGTCCATCTCTGCCAGTTGTTCAGCTCATAAAGCAGCCTGTTCACTGATAACACTAAGCCATCAGTACAGTGGCAGTTGGCATCTAAATCACTGGTGACTTAATTGGTTCACTGTAATTCAGGAAGAGAAAGTGGGGCCTATTGCTTAACAGGCAGTTTGGCATAAATAATATGTGGCATCTGAGTCACTTTTCATCAACCGTCAGAAATTTTACTTCAAATTTACAAGCTGGGACCGTGACCCCAAATATGAATGGTTAAGTTTTTCAAATAGAATGCTGAGGTGATTGAAGGAGGAGTTGAAGCTAAATGGTTTGTTATGGTTGACAGGCTGCAGTTTGGGGAAGGTTGTTTAGAGGATTGGCCATGGCTCGGAGGTTCCACTCATCCCCCGAATAAGGAAGACATTTTGAAAAATAGGGCGAGAGGGTGGAGTATGGAAACAAGATGCATAGGACAAATGTGGGAAAATAAGTATTGAACACGTTGTGGCAGGAGGAAGAAACACACAGGAGATGAAGGTGGGTTTTTGTCTTTACTCCTCAACTGCCACCAAAAAACTGATAATAACTACTCCTGAACTCCAACACTGGGAAACACAAACCACACACCCCAACCCCAAGTCCCACTGGGTGAGAGGTACCTCTTCAGTCTGCCACACAGCCCCCCCCCCCACCGCCAACACCCAGAGAGGACTCCCGTAGTCAAAATCAGTCTCTCACTGGGGGCCTGATGAGCCTGCCATAACGGCTGTGCCATCCTCCAACCGGAGCCATCGGACAAACCTGTTGTGTGGGCCGTCCTTGTGGACGACGGGCAGGTGAAACACAGTCCACAGCAGGCTGGAAACCAGAAAACTCATCTAGCGCAGACTTAGCCGGGGTCTTAGAAGGGGGCGACTACGATGGTGGACCTGGGCTGGAACCGTAAGCTCATCCACCATAACGTGCGCTGGCTAAAGCCTATCTAACGTGACCCACTCTTTACACCCACCCATCTCTAGCACAAAACTCTTAGGCCCCATCTATAGAACCCGAAATGGATCATCATAAGGGGGTTGGAGAGGCGAGCAGTGCGTGTCATGTTGCACAAAAAAAACGGGCTGCACTGAGCTCAGTAGGCACAAACGATCACAGAAAACAGTGGTGAACAGGGCTCAGAGCCAGTGTGCCTTTGGACGAAAAAGGGTAGACGGCGGGGCTGGCCTGCAGGGCGGAACTTTTGGGCAAAAACTCTCCTGGAAAGTGGAGCGGTTGACGGAAAACAAGTTCAGCAGGCAAAGCATTGAGATCTTCCTTAGGAGCTGAACACAACCCAAGCATCACCCAAGGCAAACGATCCACCCAATTACCATCGGAGAGCGCAGCATGCAACGCCGCTTTCAGTGACCGGTGAAAATGTTCACACAAGCCGTTAGCCTGAGGGTGGTACGCTGTAGTATAGTGTACCTGCACTCCCAAGGACCTTGCAAGTGCCGACCAGCGCTTCGATATGAACTGGGGGCCCCTATCGGAGGAAATATCTGATGTGGTGCCGAAACACGTAACCCAGGAAGAAAGAAATACGCGCGCCATGTCCGCGGCAGAAGTGGAGGACAGAGGGGCCACCTTTGGCCACCTAGTGGTCCGATCCACTATGGTGAACAGGTGCGTAAAACCCTGTGAAGGGGGTAGAGGACCCACCAGGTCCACATGCATGTGGTCAAAATGTTTAGCCGGAGTCCGAAACGGTTCTAGGGGTGCCTTGGTGTGGTGGTGGACTTCAGTGCGTTGACATGCCAAGCATGTGGTTGCCCACTCCTTGATATCCCTGCGGAGGCCGGGCCAGACAAACTTGGCTCCGACCAGTTTTACTGACGCCAGAACTCCAGGGTGAGAGAGGGAGTGAACTGATTCGAAAACTCGAAGGTGCCAGGTCACAGGGACAACAGGATGGGAGCGGCCAATGGAGACATAGCAGAAGAGAGTAGGACCCCCCTCCTGCATCACCGCCTCCTCAAGTTGTACCTGTAAACCGAATTTAGATCAGTTTGAGTTAACAGATTATGGAAAACATAACGCAAATTTATGGGGAAAATTAAACTAATTATATGAAAATTCTGGATTACTCTTAAGAAAATAAAAATGGAATTTTAATGAAAAGAGGAGTTATGTTTGCTCTTTAATTTGCATCTGATTAGTTACTCAATGCCTGTATACTTTGGCTCGTTGACAAGCCATGCAGGCTGCCGCCCGCTCTCTAACTTGCTTGCGCAGGCTCGGCCATACAAATTTCTCTCCCACCATTTTGACCGACGCGCGCACTCCCGGGTTTGCCAGAGAATGAATCGAGTCAAAAACGCGGCGGCGCCACGCGGCCGGTACCACAGTACGCAGTCGCCCTGTGGAGACATCGCAGATTAAGGAGGGCATGCCTTCTTGCAGCACCCTGTTCTCCAGCCTTAACCCTGTTGGTCCAGACTGGAGCGCGCGCACGTCCGCATCGCTACCCTGATCCACGGCCATGGCTGCATAATCTATCCCTACGCGGACTGGGGCCACCACGGCGCGCGAGAGACAGTCTGCCACTACATTCAGTTTACCCGCCACGTGCTGAATATCGGTAGTAAACTCTGAGATTGCGGCCAGCTGCCTCTGCTGCCGGCCTGACCACAGTTCTGAAACCTTGGCCATCGCGAATGTCAGCGGCTTGTGGTCAACGAATGCGGTGAAACTGCGTCCCTCCAGCCAGAACTGGAAGTGGCGAATGGCCAAGTGGAGAGCTAACAACTCCCTGTCGAATGTGCTGTATTTTCGCTCACTATCGCGCAAAGTCCTGCTGAAAAAGGTGAGCGGTTGCCAAGCCCCGGCTACATGCTGCTCCACGACCGCCCCTATGGCCACATCTGACGTGTCAGTAGTGAGCGCTATGCGGGCCGTTGGGTCTGGATGTGCTAACAACGCAGCGTTTGCCAGGGCTGTTTTGACCTCCGAGAATGCTCGCTCTCGCTCCGGAGACCATTCGATCTTATTTGTGGGTTTTTGTTTTTTTAGTGCGGCATACAATGGTTGCATGAGCTGCGCTGCGCGGGGGAGGAAACGGTTATAAAAATTCACCATTCCCCAAAACTCCTGTAACGCCTTGACTGTTTGTGGCTGGGGAAAATTTGTTACCACGCGCACTTTGTCAGGCAGCGGAACTGCTCCTTCTGGGGAGACGCGATGCCCCAAAAAATCAATCTGCGTCACCCCGAATTGACACTTCGCTGGGTTGATTATTAACCCGTGTTCTCCCAACTCCGGAAAACTGTCGTGAGGTGGTTTTTGTGTTCGTCTTCGGACGCGCTGGCTACTAAGATGTCGTCCAGGTAGACGAACACGAAGGGGAGATCGCGCAACACCGCGTCCATCATGCGTTGGAACATCTGCGCAGTGCCTTTAAGCCCAAACAGCATGCGCAAAAACTCGAAGAGGCCAGACGGAGTTATTACCGCTGTTTTGGGTATGTCCTCAGTGCGCACTGGGACTTGGTGGTAACCGTGGACCAAGTCTATCTTAGAAAAAATGCGCGCCCCCACCAAATGAATGGAAAAATCTTGGATATGCGGGATTGGGTAGCGGTTGTGCGCTGTAGCGTTGGTCAACCTGCGGAAATCTCCGCAAGGTCGCCATGAGCCATGAGCTTTAGGGACCATGTGAAGCGGGGAAGCCCATGGGCTATTCGAACGCCTGATGATGCCCAACTTTTCCAGGTTGGCGAACTCCTCGCGCGCTATGGTCAGTTTAGCTGAATCCAAGTGCCGAGCTTTTGCAAAAACGGGCGGTCCAGTGGTAGTAATAAAATGTTCCACTCCGTGTTTAGCGAAGGCTGCTGAAAATGTGGGAACCGTGAGTGCTGGGAACTGAGTGAGCAGTGTGTGGAACTTACCGCTTGCCGTTGAGACGTTGGCTTGTGCTGTGGGCGGGGTCACTCGGGCTGCACAGGGAATAGAATAAAAAGAAAGTGCATTAACCAGGCGCCTGTTAGCAAGATCAACCAACAAACCATGTGAGCACAGAAAATCGGCCCCCAACATATTGAAATTCACTGCTGCTATGATAAAAGTCCACTCAAATGTACGGCCCTGCAAAGACAGAAACAGAGTCTTCTCACCAAAGGTCTTAATCTCCGAGCCGTTCGCTGCTACCACCCAGGGACCTTTGGAACCTGTTAGCCTGTCTGCGTAGGAAGGTGTGATGAAACTCAGCTGGGAGCCTGTGTCCACGAGGAAATGCCTCCCCGAGCGGGCGTCCAACAAATAAAGCAGCTTGTTCTCCTCCCCGAGGGCCGCAGCTGCTACCGACCCCCGGTCTTGGCGTTTCCCAAACGCCTGAACTGGCACGGTGGTACACATTTGCATGCCCTCTCTGCGAAGCGGCGATGGTAGAAACAAAGGACGGCGTCTGATCCGTGTTTCTTGGCCCCTGCCGCTGCCATCGTCGGCGAGTCTGGTACCGCTGTCTCTGGCCCCCTGCCATCTCTGGACGCCGCGCCGAGCTCCGCTGCAGCGGCCGTGGCCGTGCGCCGTTTGGTGGCGTTGACGATTCGTTGCGCCTCCTGGCCCAGCGCGTGGTAGTCTCGTTGGGCCAACAGTGGTGAACTGGCCAGGGTCGCTCTCACCGCTGACGGTAGGGTCCTGAGGAAGAGGTGGGTGAAGATGAAGTGATCATCGTCAGAGTCCTTCAACCTCAACAGCTTCTGCATCAGGTCCGCGGGCCTGTCGCTTTCAAATTCAGTCAGCGCCAGGAGCCCTTCTGCTCGCTCCTCCGCCAAGGGGGTGAAGTACCGGATGAGTGCAGCCTTCAACGCGCCGTACTTGTTGCTGTCCAGCGGCTGGTCGATCAGGCTCTCCACATGCTGGGCTGTGTGGTTGTCCAGTTTTGCAACCACATGGTAGGACTTTGTGGCGTCTACCGAAATCCCCCGGAGGTTGAACTGCGCTTCAACTGCATTAAACCAGGAGCGTGGATTGTTCTGCCAGAAGTTCGGTAGCTGGACTGTGGCTGCATTCGCTTGGCTGGCTCCTGACGAGTCTGGCTTGGGGGAATTCCTTTCACTCATGATACGTCTTAGGGTCACCAGTGTGGGAATGTGAAAGTGACGAGGCAGAGTTTATCTCACGAGTCAGGTTTATTCACATTCTCCAACATCAGCAAAAACAGAAAGAGAAAGAATTCCAGACATTCGTCCTTTTTATACCCCAGGACATCAAAGCTCACAGTCACATTGTATTTAATCCCAAGTAACAATGCATCTTCTTCCGGATCTTAACACCTCCACCTATAATCTCTGGCAGCCAGGAAAATCCCCCAAGGCCGTCTCTCTGCATACCAAAGCCTAAACTTTCACATCCTCCTGTCATCTCCAGAGAGACTCAGTCCTTTGTTCAATCTAAGATGTGAAGCCTAAAGTGGTATACATATGAAGCATAAAGTGATATACATCTGTGCATATGTGTCCCACAAGGAAATCATTATTAGTTTTGGAATAAAACCTCAAACCTTCAACAGAGAAGTTATTATTCAAGTGTTAAGTGGGTGCTCTTTGTACCCTTAACTCACCTAGAAATTTTTGGTTGTCTACTTTTAATTTTTAATTTCAAAGCACTGCTTTTACATGAGTAGAATTTCTGGCTACTATACCCACCACTGATCATTTAATTTAAGTATGCACAAGCAAATTACTATTATGAATGTTTTTCCCTTCTCTTTCCTGCTCTTTCTCAATGGAAAAAAGTAACATTAGAACAAAAATTTTAAAAAAAAACCCACACACATATTTTTGTCATTTATGTAAACCATAACAAAAACATCCTGCAGGACTAAACGTGACACTTGGTATTTTCTAGCCTGTTTGTATACCACCATAGACAGAGAGAGAACCTGAATTTAACAAGTCTCAGAGAGGAAAAGATGAGACAGACAAGATGAGCCAAGGAGAGGAAAGTGTTCATCCAGAGGGACCAGGAGAGGTGAGAGCAGAGGAAAGAGAGAAAAATGACACCAGTAAAAAGTTCAAACACAAGATGTCTGGGTGGGATCCTAACTGGCCCAATATTCCAATATTCAAGCCTTGGTTGTACAATACTTCAAATGATAAGTTCCATATGCAAAGTTACTGTGCAAAATTTTAACGCTGGACAAATGGTTAGGATTAGGTATTAAGGCTGTAATTCTCCAGCACACAAAGATAGAATTGGTCACCAAATCATTTTGTGTAGCTGTCTTCAAAATCACCATCTTAACCACCTTAACAAGATGCCACTTTTTGTTAACCCCAAACCTAATTATAGCATCTAATTTATGCTGATAACACTATTCCATAAAAGTGCACAAGTGAAAAATGTATTTTAATAACTTGTGAAATGAGTTAACAAACATGCAGGTGTTTGTTGTTACAAGGAAATAGCCTGATTGGAGATTGGAGAGAAAAGGTGTGATGCAGTATTGTAAATCTAAAATACTAATTAATATTAAGGGATAAGGACCTGTACTTATACAGTGCTTTTCTAGTCTCAAAGACCACTCAAAGTGCTTCACTAGTACTAACCCTGTATTCTAAGGGCCTATCACAGATGGATACCTAGGGACAATTTAGAATCACCAATTAACCTAACGTGCATGTCTTCGGATTTTGGGAGGAAACCGGAGCTCCCGGAGCAAACCCACGCAGCACAGAGAGAACATGCAAACTTCACACAGAAAGGTTTCCATCACTGCCAGCCTGGGGATTTGAACCACAAGATTCAAAGATTCAAAGATTTTATTTGTCAATACTACTATACATACAGGACATACAGGAGAAGTGAAATGGCGTTTCTCTCTCTCTTCAGTGGTGTGCACAATATAAAAAAGGAAAATGAATAAGGCTGGAAAAACAACAACAGCGGTCTATGCACAGTAATGCTACCCGTAGTGCAAATGGCGACAAAAGATAGACCCAGACCTCCCATAGTGCAAATAAAGATAAATGATTAAAGATGATGAAATCCAAATGGTGTTTCTCTCTCTCTCTCTCTTCAGTGGTGTGCACAATATAAAAAAGGAAAATGAATAAGGCTGGAAAAACAACAACAGCAGTCTATGCACAGTAATGCTACCCGTAGTGCAAATGGCGACAAAAGATAGACCCAGACCTCCCATGGTGCAAATAAAGATAAATGATTAAAGCTGATGAAATCCAGCAATCCTATATACAGAAGAGCAGAGCTGTAATACACGTAGGTGCAAGTTCAATGCGGTAGTGTGGGTGCAGACAGTGACATAGGACTGCACATCATCAGTATTGCAATGACAGACAGACAGCAGCAGATATGGCATTTGCGCAAATGGTTGCAGTTAAAGTGCAGAGACGTGCAGCAGCAAAATGTATTACTGTTGGTGTGTGAGGCTTTCTGTGCCAACAGCTGAGGTAGTTATTGTGCGGATGAGTATATTATGGTCTGGGGAGGAGTGACGGGGGGGGGGGGGCAGAGTTCAGGGTCCTGATGGCCTGATGAACAAAGCTGTTTAGCAGTCTTGTGGAATGGGCCCGGAGACTCCGGTACCTTTTCCCCAAGGGCAGGGGGCTGAAGAGGCAGTGTGAGGGGTGGGAGATGTTGCCTGCAATGTTGATGGCTCTGCGAGTGAGGCGAGTGACTTAGATGTCCAAGAGGGGGGCAGAGGGGCACCAATGATCTTGCCGGCTGCTTTCACTGTGTTGTAGTGTCTTCCAGCAGGAGGTGGTGCAGCTTCCATACCACACCGTGATGCAGCTGACGAGGATACTCTCAATGGTGCCCCAGTAGAAATAGCCCATGATGGGGGGGGTGGGGGGTGGGACTTGTGCTCCCCTCAGTTTGCAGAGCAAATGGAGGCGAGTTTGAGCCTTCTTGGCCAGTGATGTGGTGTTGTTGGACCAGGAGAGGTCCTCAGAGATGTGCACCCCCAGGAACTTGGTGCTGTTCACCCTCTCCACAGCTGCACCATCGATGATCAGAGGGGGGTGCTGTGTGTGACCCCTCCTGAAGTCAACCACCATCTCCTTGGTTTTTCCCCACATTCAGGAAGAGGATATTGTCTTTACACCACTAGATCAGCTAGCTCACCTCATTTCTGTATTTGGCCTCCTTGTTGTTGGTGATGAGGCCCACCACTGTTGTGTCATTTGCAAACTTGATGATGTGGTTGGTGTTGTAGGCTGGTACACAGTCATGGGTCAGCAGGGTGAAGAGCAGCGGGCTGAGCATGCACCCTTGTGGGGCCCCTGTACTTAGTGTGATGGTCTGGGAGGTGTTGCTGCCAACCCACACGTTCTGTGGCCTCCTTGTGAGAAAGTCCAGCACCCAATTACAGAGAGAGCGTTTTGAGTCCCAAGTGTCTGAGTTTTTGTATCAGGTGCTGGGGGATGACTGTGTTGAATGCTGAAGTGAAGTCCAAGAACAGCATTCACACATAGGAGTTCTTTGAGTCCAGGTGGGTGAGGGCTGGATGGAGAGCAGCAGCGATGACATCTTCTGTGGATCTGTTTGACCTGTATGAAAACTGAGATGGATAAAGGGAGGGAGGGAGGATGGACTTGTTTTGCATGACCAGCTGCTCGAAGCACTTCATTATGATGGGAGTCAGTGCTACGGTCCGGTAATTGTTTGTAGCTGGATGGGACGGGCTTCTTTGGGACTGGTATTATGGTAGCAGTTTTGAAACATGTGGGGACAACACCTTGAGTCAGGGAGATGTTGAAGATGTCGGCCAGGACATTCTTGAACTCCTCTGCACAGTCCTTCAGGACGCGACCCAGTATGTTGTCTGGTCCACCTGCCTTACATGGGTTGATCCTGCAGAGGGTCTTCTTCATGCTAGCCGGATCCAGACTCATGGTTTGCTCATCTGGAGGAGGAGTGGTCTTCTGTGCTGATGTGCTGTTTTGTTCTTCAAAACAGCCAAAGAAGTCACTTAGGTTGTTGAGCAGTGTGGTGTCACTCGCACTGGTCTGAGGTGGAAGTTTGTAGTTAGTAAGGGTCTGTATGCCACGCCAGAGGGAACGTGCATCTCTGGTGTTACTGAAATGGCTGGATATTTTCTTGCTGTACTGTCATTTTGCCTCCTTGATGTCACAGGACAGGTTGGCCCTAGCTGTTGTTAGTCCTGCAGTGTCACCGGCCCTGAAGGCTGCGTCCCAAGCCCTCAGGAGCCTGTGGACCTCTGCTGTCATCCATGGCTTTTGGCTGGCACGAACAGTGATGGTTTTGCAGTGAGTGACATCATCAGTGCATTTTGCTTTGTATGCTACAACAACCTCAGTGTACTCCTCTAGGTTTGTGTGTCCATTGTGAGTGGCTGAGTGCTTGAAAGTGTCCCAGTCTGTAGTGCTGAAGCAGTCTTTCAGAGCATCACAGGCCCCCCTCTAGTCACACACGTACCTGCTTTTTTGTTGGTCTGATTGCTTTCACTCTGGGTTTGTATGCCGGCCTTAACAGGATGGTGATGTGATCAGAGAGACCCAAGTGGGGAAGGGGGAAGAGGGGGAGGCTCTGTATGCTTTCTTTTGAGTTGTGTACACCAGGTCCAGCAAATTGTCTCCTCTTGTTGGAACCTTCTAGCTGTTAGGCAACAGTGCTTACCACTGTACTGCCTGAGAACCAGAGAACCATATACTACACATAAAAAAAAAACAACTTAAAAGTTTACAACTAATGTCTTAGTGGTTTATTTTATCCAGTTTAATTGACCAGATTAATTTACTCTGACATAGAAGAGCATAAAAATGAAGATGCAGGAACAAGCAGTGAACATTTAACTTGGTTGTGCCAGTGGTCATGTTCACAAATACAATAACTGCTTATATCTTTCATAAGCAATTCAATGCTTTTATACTTGTCTCTCACGCAGTAAATAATAGCTGTCACTGTTAAAGCCATGCTAATTTTCATTTGCTAATCAGAGGAGAGAGACGTGCCAGCAGCACAGCAGAAGACCATTTTGAAAAGTTATTTTTACAAAGAAACTTGCTAAAGGGCCATCAAGTGTTTTTAAGACTTGCAGCAAAATCATCAAATTGGCAAAAATGAGGTGAAATGAAGGATGACGATTAGTTCTGTGAGTGAGGCATTAAAGCTGTGATTGCATTTTTTTCACATTTGTAACCAAACTGATATTCAAATTTCAAAAGATGACCAAATACTTCAACAAAATGGAAAATCTGAAAATTCAGATAATGAGCAGAGCCCTACAAAATTAGTTAGAAACTGGGATGGTGGAGCATATTGACAGGCAGTCTTTGTAGGGCAATGTTGATGGTCTGCTGTGGTAATACAAATGAAACACACCACAAATACATTAGTAACAAATGAAAAATCACATCTAATAAAACCTATTTTCCTCTGTTGCCCTCATCACCCTCTATGGTGATTTAATTTAGAAGGCCTTGGCCCAGTTTTTCTGAGAAAATAACATGCATGTGTGTTCCCAATACTCTGACCTGACTGGTTCTCCATGCCCCAGTACAGGACTGACACAGAAGTTATTGTTTTACTTTGAGTATACAGCAGGGAAAATAAGTGTTTCTTACAGTGATGTGAAAAAGTGTTTGACCCCTTTCCGATTTCTCTTTTTTTTTTTAAGTTTGTCACACTTAAATGTTTCAGATCATCAGACAAATTTAAATATTAGACAAAGATAGCACAAGTAAACACAAAATGCAGTTTTTAAATGAAGGTGTTTATTATTAAGGGTAAAAAAATGCAAACTTACATGGCCCTGCGTGTGAAAAAGTGATCCCCCCCACCCCTGTTAAAACATAAATTAACAGTGGTTTATCATATCTTTGGAAAGCTGAGTTCAATTTCTCTAGCCACACCCAGGCCTGACTACTGCCACATCTGTTCTCAATCAACAAATCACTTAAATAGGACCTGTCTGACAAACTGAAGTAGACCAAAAGATCCTCAAAAGCTAGACATCATGCTGCAATCCAAAGAAATTCAGGAACAAATGAGAAACAAAGTAATTGAGATCTATCAGTCTGGAAAAGGTTATAAAGCCATTTCTAAAGCTTTGGGACTTCAGTGAACCACAGTGAGAGCCATTATCTACAAATGGCAAAAAAATGGAACAATGGTGAACCTTCCCAGGAGTGGCCGGCTGACCAAAATTACCCCAAGAGGACAGCGATGACTCATCCAAGAGGTCACAAAAGACCCCACATCAACATCCAAAGAACTGCAGGCCTCACTTGCCTCAGTTAAGGTCAGTGTTCATGACTCCACCATAAGAAAGCGACTGCAAAAATGGCCTGCATGGCACAGTTCCAAAACAAAAACCACTGCTGAGCAAAAAGAACATAAAGGCTCATCTCAGTTTTGACAGAAAACATCTTGATGATCCCCAAGACTTTTGGGAAAATACTCTGTGGACTGACAAGACAAAAGTTGAACTTTTTGGAAGGTGTGTGTCCCATAATTGACATGATTCGGGACCCAGTAAGCAGACACAGACTCAAAAATAAACTCAATTATCTTTATTGTGTAGTGAGTGTGTGAGTGTATGCGTGTATGTGTAAATGTAGCAGCCGGGGTGAGCAGAGCACCGTACAGCCTGGCAACCCTATGGAAGAGCAGAGACAGGGAGGATTACTGCCAACACTCTGGCGAGAACGTTCAGTTATGTTTGGTCTTACTGTTGATGAGTTGGTGAACAGCTCAGGCTTGGCCCCGAAGGCTCCGGCTGGGGAGACAGCGTCTTCAGGTCCGGTTGCAGATGAAATGAAGGGAGGAGTTGTTGAGGTGTAGTGTGGGTTCGGTCCACCGCCAGGAGGAAGAGGTCCACTGCCACGGATTTCCACCTGCGCACAGGGGAGCAGAGTGTAGAATGGTGATGAAGGTGAAGATGGCTTACTTGCCACTGGGGAGTGAGAGCTCCCAGGTGAACAACGAGGGACAGAAGGATTCTCTGGAGAACGACGATGAAGAGAAGTAATCTCTGGAGATAGACAAAGTGGTGTACCGGTCTCATCAGACCAGGGAGAAAGACAACTCTGTGCAGACTGAAGGGCAGCACGGCTTAAATAATCCAGCTGATGAGGAGAGCAGGTGTGTGCGCAGCTGTGGAGGATTAAGGCAACAGGCAGGCAGAGCAAAACACCACAGTACTCTTCCCCTACTTGGCGCCTCTTGGCAACCGATCTAACCTACCCGGGTGCATCCGGTGGAAGTCCCTGATGAGCTGAGGATCCAGCATGAAGGACGGATGCACCCAGGACCTCCATTCAGGGCTGTAACCCTCCCAGTCCACAAGGTACAGGAGGCCTCGACCCCGGCAATGGACGTCCAGGATGATGGTGTTGACCTTCCATGCCGGGTCGCCATCAATCACCACTGGTGGAGGTGGTGTCTTGGGAGGGGGACACAGTGGGCTGGAGCAGAACAGCTTTACCTGGGAGACGTGAAAGGTGGGACAGATGCGGAGGGAGGGGGCGAGAGCTAGGTGCACAGCCACAGGATTAGCAATATGGGTGATAGGAAAAGGCCCAATAAAGCGCTGAGAGAACTTTCTATACTCAGCCTTAAGGTTGATATTTTTTGTAGACAGACATATCTGTTGCCCAACCCGGTAGGGTGGAACCGAGGTCATATGACAGTTGGTGATGGTGGCGGTGCGATCTGTCGTGCACCACAGCGCGGCCCGGGTTGCCTTCCACAACCGGTGGCAGCGTCTCAGGTGGGCATGCACCGAAGGTACGGCAATGTCCCCCTCCTCCTTGGGAAACAGAGGGGGATTGTAGCCCAGAGATGCCTCAAAGGGAGACATGCCTATGGCAGACGACACAGTGGCGTTGGGAGCGTACTCAATCCATGGCAGGTAGGTGCTCCAGGATGCTGGGTTGGCGGTGGTGATGCATCGTAGAGCTGCCTCCAGTTCCTGATTGGCCCGCTCACATTGGCCATTGCTCTGAGGGTGATGCCCCGACGATAGGCTCACCGTAGCCCCAATGGCATTGGAAAAGGCCCTCCACACCTGCGAGATGAACTGGGGCCCCCGGTCGGACACAATGTCCAGAGGGATGCCGTGCAGCCTCACCACATGGAGGGACAGCAGATCAGCTGGCCTGCCAGGGATGGGGAGAGGATGAAGCAGGCCAGCCGGAGGAGAAGAGGACGTCTTGCTGGTGGCACACTGGGGACAGGCACGGATATACTCCCCGACATCCTTCCGGAGCGATGGCCACCAAAAGGTCCTCTGAAGAACAATCACTGTGCGTGCCATCCCCGGATGGCACAAGAGCTTGGAGGAGTGGGCCCAATTAATCACTTCGCCCCGGACGGCGGATGGCACATATAGCCTCCCCGCTGGCCCCCTGCCCAGGTCTGCCTCGGTCTCTTGCGCCCAAAGAACCCTCTCCTTAATACCCCACGAGACGGTGCCAACGATGCACGACGGGGGAATGATGTGGTGCACTGGAACTGCCGCAGCATCCGAGGTGAATTGCCTAGATAAGGCGTCAGGCTTGGTGTTCTTGGACCCAGGGTGGTAGGTGATGGTAAAGTCAAAGTGGCCAAAAAACAGTGACCAACGGGCCTTGTACATGTTCAGCTGTTCAGCCATCCTGAGGTATTCCAAGTTCTTATGGTCCGTCCAGACGACGAACGGCTGGGAGGCCCCCTCCAACCAATGGCGCCACTCCTCCAGTGCCAACTTGACTGCCAGGAGCTCTCTGTCCCCGATGTCATAGTTCTTCTCCGCTGGGGAGAGATGGTGGGAGAAGAACGTGCAGGGGCAAATGCTGTCGTCCACCAGGTAGCGCTGAGACAGGACAGCTCGAACACCAGAATCTGAAGCATCTACTTAACCAGGCACTGCAGAGCGGGGTCCACCTGCGCCAAGATAGGAGGAGAGGAGAATTGAGATTTCAAGTTCACAAAGGCCGCCTCAGCCTCCTCCGTCCACCGGAAGGGCACCTTGGAGGAGGTGAGGCAAGTCAGAGGAAGGGCAATAAGGCTGTAGTTCTTGATAAAGCGGCGGTAGAAGTTGGCAAATCCCAGAAACTGCTACAGCTGCTTCCGGGAGGAAGGACTCGGCCACTCTACCACCGCTTTTACCTTAGTTGGGTCCGCGATGATTTGGTTGTGTGAGATGATGAAGCCCAGGAATGACGTGGATGACGTGTGGAACTCGCATTTTTCTGCCTTCACAAACAGCTTGTTCTCTAGTAGCCACTGCAACACTCACCTCACGTGCACCCGGTGTTCATCAAGGGACGGTGAAAAAATCAGGATATCATCAAGGTAGACAAAGACAAACAAGCCCAGAAAGTCCCTCAACACATCGTTAATAAGCCGTTGGAATACAGCGGGAGCATTGGTCAGCCCAAACGGCATGATGAGGTTGTAGAAGTTACAGAAAAACAGACAGGATACGCATAAGTCTGTCTGGAAAAACTTTATTTACATTTTTGTACTTCCTGCTTTTATCTCCGTCCAAAACGGAAAAACTCCGCCTTCACATTAAAACTCCACCTTCACATTAAAAGATCCAATTTTGTGTGTGAGACCAACAACTAACATCACCACACAGGCCCCCCCAGAACACACAAATAACAACATAAATAAACATGCTGACAAAAAACAAACAAACAGCATGAACAAAAATCCAACAAAAAATAACTCAAGAGAACCTCTTAGGCAACCTAATTACCCTGCCCCGACGACTGCACTGCACAGTCCTAGTGGGCACCACTGTAACTGGAGCAGAAACAACCTGAGGCGCAGGGTTGGGAGGGCGCCCCCGCCGAGCCGGGCGGGCTAACTCAACCTCATCGTCACAAAGAACATGTGCAGGCTTCAAACGATCCACCGAAATCCGATCCTGACCAGTCCCCAACTCAACCAAAAAATCCTTATGGCCTGTTTCTAACACCCGAAAAGGGCCATCATAAGGTGCCTGCAGGGGAGAACGATGGGCATCGTGCCGGACAAAAACATATTTAGCCGACCTAAGGCTGTCAGGGACGTAGGACTGAGGAAGGCAGTGGTGCGCAGCCACAGGAACAAAAGCCCTAACTTCCTCTCGACACTTAGGCCTCTTAACCATACTGGGACCTAACCCTGGACTGGTAGGAAGAAACTCCCCTGGAACCCTCAAGGTCTGGCCAAGGACCAACTCAGCAGAAGAGGAATGCAGGTCTTCTTTGGGGGCTGAACGCAAACCCAACAAAACCCACGGTAATCTATCCACCCATCCACTATCCACTAATGATGCGCGAAGGGCCGCTTTCATAGTCCGATGAAACCGCTCGCATAGCCCATTAGCTTGTGGATGGTATGCTGTGGTCCGATGGAGTTTAACCCCCAAACTACCAGCTACTTCATTCCAAAGTGCAGAGGTAAATTGCGGGCCCCTGTCAGAGGTAACGTCCAAGGGGACACCAAAACGGGACACCCAAGAGGAGATAAATGCCCGGGCAACATCAGATGCTGTAGTTGATGTCAGGGGAACCACCTCCGGCCACCGCGTAGTCCGGTCCACCATAGTGAAGAGGTGAGTAAAACCGCGAGAGGGAGGAAGAGGTCCAACCAGGTCCACCTGCACATGATCAAAACGTCGCTCCGGAATCCAAAAAGGCTCCAATGGAGCCTTTATGTGGCGCTGCACCTTAGCACGCTGGCACGCCACACAGGTTGTCGTCCAAGTCTTCACATCCTTTCTAAGACCCGGCCATACAAACTTGGCACTCACCAACTTGACCGAAGCCTTAACCCCAGGATGCGACAAGGAATGAACAGCGTCAAAAACATGACGACGCCAAGCCACAGGCACCAGAGGTCGTGGTTTTCCCAGTGTAGTATCACACAGAAGAGTGGCGCCACTGTCTTGAAAGCAGACATCCTCCAACTGCAAACTGGACTCCGTGGAACGAAGCACCTGCACCTCCGGGTCCAACAACTGATCGGCAGCCATCTCAGCATAGTCCATGCCCAAATGAACAGCAGCAACTGGTGCACGAGAAAGACAGTCCGCCACCAAGTTTGTCTTACCAGCCACATGCTGAATGTCTGTAGTGAACTCGGAAATAGCCGAAAGCTGCCGTTGTTGCCGAGCTGACCAAGGTTCAGTGGACTTGGCCATGGCAAACGTGAGAGGTTTATGGTCCACAAAAGCGGTGAATTTACGGCCCTCCAAAAGAAACCTGAAATGCCTTGTCGCCAAGAAAAGGGCCAGCAGCTCCCTGTCAAAGGTGCTGTACTTCCTTTCTGACTCGCGTAACTGTCTACTAAAAAAGGCCAGGGGTTCCCAGGAATTGCCCACCCACTGCTCACAAACTGCTCCGATAGCATAATCAGATGCGTCGGTGGTAAGAGCAATGGCGGCCGTGGAATCTGGATGAGCCAACAAGGCAGCATCAGCCAGTGCAGCTTTAGCCCCGTCAAAAGCACATAACCTCTCATGAGTCCACTCAATGTCCTGATTACCCCTCTTACCCTTCAAGGCCTCATATAGCGGACGCATAATATGGGCAGCATGAGGTATAAAACGGTTGTAAAAATTGACCATGCCCAAAAACTCCTGCAGGGGCTTGACAGAGGAGGGGCGTGGAAAAGCTAAAACTGCTTCGACTTTAGCCGGGAGGGGCACGGCACCCTGCTGGGATACCTTGTGCCCCAAAAACTCAAGTTCTGAGAGCCCAAACTGACACTTCACGGGGTTCACTATCAGTCCATGGTCACAAAGGCGTCTGAAGAGCTGGCGAAGGTGCAACACATGTTCCTCCACCGAAGCGCTCGCCACCAGTATATCGTCCAGGTATACAAACAAAAAAGGCATGTCCCGCAACACAGAGTCCATAAGCCTTTGAAACGTCTGTGCAGCACCCTTAAGGCCGAACGGCATCCTCAAGAACTCGAACAGTCCAAATGGAGTGATCACTGCTGTCTTGGGGACGTCCTGGGGATGGACAGGCACCTGATGATAACCACGCACTAAATCCACTTTAGAAAAAATGACTGTCCCTGCCAGACATGAAGAAAAATCCTGGATATGGGGGACTGGGTACCTGTCGTTGGTAGTAGCGTTGTTAAGGCGCCTAAAATCTCCACAAGGGCGCCAACCCCCATCTGACTTAGGGACCATGTGGAGGGGAGAAGCCCACGGACTGTCGGAACGGCGCACAATACCCAGCCGCTCCATATTGGCAAACTCATCTCTAGCGATGGTCAACTTAGCAGCATCCAGACGGCGTGCGCGAGCAAAAACAGGTGGACCCACAGTAGTAATATAATGCTCAACCCCATGTTTAACTACTGCCGCAGAAAATGTAGGCACAGTGAGGGCAGGAAACTCAGAGAGAAGGCGCTGGTATCTGTCTCCTGAGGCGAGCATGTTAGCAAGCAGTGGACCAGCCTCACCCAGTGTACATGGATAAGAATCAAAAGACACAGCATCAATCAAACATCTGTTAGCTACGTCAACCAACAGTCTGTAAGCACACAAAAAATCTGCGCCAAGAATAGGAACTGCTACAGATGCTACCACAAAGTCCCAACTAAATTCACGGCCATTAAAACACACAGTAATGAGCCTGGTGCCAAAGGTGCGAATAGGAGTACCATTAGCAGCGTCCAGTGGAGGTCCATGTTCATATTCCATGACGTCAGCCGAAGAGGGGGGAACGATGCTCCGCTGCGCTCCCGAATCCACCAAAAAACAACGTCCAGCCGCGCAGTCCTCAATAAAAAGCAGCTTATTGCTGGTGCCGGTGCACGCAGCTGCTAGCGAGCACCAGCCTTCTCGTTTCCCTGTGGCTGGAAAGAGCACGGTGGAATACAGCGCCGAGCCTTTGGTCCAAAACGGCGGTGATAAAAACACAAGCTGCTCTCTTTCTTACGGCAATCCGATACTGCGGCCACATCCACCAAGACTTCTCCATCAGACTGCCCAGGCAGCAATGCATGCACCGACAAATGACGAGAAGCCAGCCAAAGCCTGTCCGCTTCTTCAGCCAAACCCCGATAATCCTTAGTACGAATGAGGGGCGAGCTGGCCAGGACAGTGCGCACTGGAGACGGAAGCTGACGCAGAAACAGGTGAGTAAACAGAAATGAACTATCTCCTGAACCAAGAAGTGCCAACATATTCTCCATCAGCTCAGAAGGTTTACTGTCCCCCAAACCAGTCATAGACAGAAGACGATCAGCTCGCTCTATATCAGAGAGTTGGTACAGCTGCAGTAGAGCCCTCTTCAGAGTGACGTACCTGTCAGCGTGAGGCGGGTCCCGGAGCAGTCCCATCAAACGGCGAGTAGTGGCAGAATCCAAAGCTGCGACAACATGGAAATACTTCGTGTCATCTGTGGTTATTCCGCGCAGATGGAACTGAGCCTCGACATGCTGAAACCAGGGCTCCGGGTCGTGCTGGCAAAAGTCCGGTAATTTAACGGTCGTCGCAAAAACAGCCGGTGCGGGAGCCGCAGCGGATACAGACGCCATGGCGGCGATATCAGAAGAGGTCGCTTGATCAAACATTTTTCAAACGTCAGGGTCACCAATGTAGAAGTTACAGAAAAACAGACAGGATACGCATAAGTCTGTCTGGAAAAACTTTATTTACATTTTTGTACTTCCTGCTTTTATCTCCGTCCAAAACGGAAAAACTCCGCCTTCACATTAAAACTCCACCTTCACATTAAAAGATCCAATTTTGTGTGTGAGACCAACAACTAACATCACCACAAGGTACTCGAAATGACCACTAGGGGTCTGGAACCCCATCTTCCATTCGACTCCCTCCCGGATCTGCACCAGATGGTAGGTGTTGCGGAGGTCAAGTTTGGTGAACCAGGAGGCCCCCTGGAGGGAGTCAAATGCTGTGTTGATGAGCAGGAGTGTGTATTTATCCTTGATGGTGATGTTATTAAGCTCCCGGAAATCGATGCACGGTCTCAGCGAGCCATCCTTTTTTCCCACGAAGAAGAATCCCGCCCCCACCGCTGAGGACGAAGGACAAATTATGCCCGAGTTCAAGGACTCCTTGATATACGTTTCCATGGCCTCACCCTCCGGAGCTGACAGGCTGTACAGCCAAACAGATGGTAACGGAGCCCCAGACCGGAGATTGATGGCACAATTGTTTGGGCGGTGGGGCGGGGGGGGGGGGGGGATAGAGCTTGGGACTTACTAAAGGGAAACCCCAGGTCGTGGTATTCTGGGGGAACCTTGGACAGTTTCCGGAGCGCCAGTCAATTGTGGGGTTGTGCAACTGAAGCCAGGGGTAACCTAGGCTAACCAGGGAGGTGGAAACTGTTGTGTTGGGTTCTTTTATAAATAAAGACTACTGCTTTGGGTGAACACGGAGCCTCCTTTATTGACTGGCTGCAACACATTAACACACGAACTCCGCCATATTAATCTCCATCATGCTGTACTCCTGACAACATCCGGTCTGTGTCGCCCCCTAGTGGCTCCACATATGTAATACTTAGATTACACCACATCCCCCTTACTGAAGCCAAGTTGACCCCTTTAGCTGAAAAACAAAATACATTTCCACATGAAATCATTCCTGCTCACCTTGGTCAACTAACTATGATGGGCGATCTAACTTTTTCTAACCCTTTTTCTTTTTAAACACTTGTACCATGCGTGAGAACATTTTTATGCAGAAGCCTCTTATATCACATTTTTTCAACATTTCAAGAACTCAAACTCTGCATCTCAGAAATAGCAATACATAATTTTTACAGATCCAGTCTTTGTGGTTTCTTCACTTCTCTGCCTGATCTTGTTCTCATGATGGCAGGTGTGCATTCCTGAGTCTGAGTTTCTGTGGAGGTTTCCTCAGACTGGACGTCCTGTGGAGTCTCCATTTGGCTCTCTGGAGAAGGCATAGGCACTAAATGGCTGCGATTCCTCCTCAGTGTTCCTTGTGGTCCACTGATGACATAAGACCGTGGAGTTTTGTGGACAGATGTCACTGTGCCCTGTGCTTTTGCATCTGTAATCCAAACAGAGTTTCCGGGTAACAGTTTATCCAAATCTCTCGTTCTGTGTCTTTTGTTAAAGTATTCTGTTTGCCTCATCCGTCTCTTCTTTTCCACGTGACGAATTTGTTGCAGATTCGGCAAGCATGGCTGCAAGGCCTCTGGAAGCATTGGCAGGGTGGTACGAAGCCTACGCCCCATGAGAACCTGTGCTGGGCTGTAGCCATTTGCCAACGCTGTGGTTCTGTAGGCTAACAGTGCTCGGTATGGATCACTGGCTTTCTTGATAAGATTTTTGACTGTTCTGACAGCTCTTTCTGCCTCACCGTTACTTTGGGGGTACCTGGGACTACTGGTCACATGCTCAAAACAGTACTCCTTTGCAAAGTCTTCCATTTCCTGACTTGCGAACTGCGGGCCGTTATCCGTGATCAGTATCTCTGGTATTCCGTGACGTGCAAACATAGACTTTAAATGCACAATGACATTGGCAGAGCGAGTTGGGCTGAGCTGGGCAATCTCTATATACCTAGAGAAGTAGTCCACTAATAACAGATAGTTTTTGTCTTGTAGCGTGAACAAATCAGCTCCCAACTTCTGCCATGGCCTTTCTGGTAAATCTGTGGGCATTAAAGGCTCTCTCACATTAACTCTTTCCTGTATGCACTGTCTACATTTGAGTACAACTTCACTGGTCTGGTTGCTTAAACCTGGCCACCATACAGCCTGACGGGCGCGCTCTCTGCATTTAACCACCCCCTGGTGGCCCTCATGTATCTTATCCAAAACTGCATTTCTCATGTTAGCAGGGATAACTAACCTCGTGCCTCTCAGTAGTAGTCCGTTATGCACACTCAAAACGGCTCTCTCAGACCAGTAGTGCTTCACCGCTCCCTGTAGCTGGTTACGATCCGGCCAGCCTTCTGTGCAGTATTTCATGACTTGTGAACAGATGCTGTCGGACTGCAGTTGCTCTTGGAGATCTGCAAGATATTTGCTGCTTGTAGGGAGTCCCTCTAGCACAGAGTCAACATAAATGTTAGTGTCCTCCATAAGATCTGTGTCTGTGTGAGTAACACTGTTTGTGAGCGGTAAGCGTGAGAGTGTGTCGGCAGTGGTGAGACTTTTGCCCGGGATGTGCTTTATAGTGTATGAGTACCTCATTAGGCGCATACGAAATCTCTGTATACGCGGTGGAAGCGCATCCAAAGCTTGTCCTCCCAGTAGGCTCACTAGTGGCTTATGATCAGTTTCTAGTTCAAAGTGCAGACCCAGGATAAAGTCATTGAATCTTTCGCAGGCCCACGTGAGAGCCAGCGCTTCTTTTTCCAGCTGGGCGTAGCGCTGCTCTGTAGGTGTCAATGATCAGGAAGCGTAAGCAACTGGTGACCATACGTCTCTCTCCTTCTGTAGCATGACTGCCCCCAATCCGTATGAAGAGGCATCTGCAGATATTTTCTGTGGTTTGTTTGGGTCATAGAGCTGCAATACAGGAGCAGAGGACAGTTCTTGTTTGAGATTACAAAACGCATTTTGTTGTTCATGCCCCCAGTACCACATGTTCTTTGTTGAAAGCAAGTCTCTCAATGGTTTGTCCTTTTCAGAAAGGTTCGGAATGACCTTCCCCAGCTGGTTCACCATTCCGAGAAAGCTCCTGAGCTCACTCACGTTGCTTGGCTCTTTCATGTCCTGAACAGCTTGGGTTTTGTCTGGATCTGGCCTCATTCCTTCTGCTGAAACAATAAACCCAAGAAATTTGACCTCTCTTTTGCCAAACTCACATTTTGACATATTCAACGTAACGCCGGCTTTCTCCACGCGCTTCAAGACAGCGTGCAGTCTTGCGTCGTGCTGCTCCTTCGTGGATCCCCAGACCAGGATATCGTCCACGTGACAAACGACTCCGTCGAGACCCGATGTAACCTCTGTCACCATCATGTTTTGGAAATGTTCAGGAGCACTGGAAATACCAAATGGCAAACGGTTGAAGTGGTATCTACCAAATGGCGTAATGAATGTGGTGAGAAAGGCCGACTTTTTAGACAGTGGTAATTGCCAAAATCCCATATTTGCATCGAGCTTTGAAAAGTACTGAGCACCTGTGAGCATGCCTAGCGTTTGGTCCACAGACGGGAGGATGTATCTTTCGCGACACATTGACTTGTTTAAAGGTGTCATGTCCACACAGATACGCACCTTTTCTTTGTCCTTTTTGGGAGCCACAACCATGCCACAGCACCAATCTGTTGGCTGCTCCACGCGACTGATAACTCCCAACTTTTCCATCCTCTCGAGCTCTTCTTTCACTTTACCCATGAGCGGCAGTGGCACACGCCTTGGCACCTTGAGCGAAAAGGGCTTAGCATCAGGTTTCAGTTTAATTGTGTATGGCTTTTGAACAAGCCCAAGTCCATCGCATAACTTGGGGTACGCTTTTCTCACTGTCTCTTGGTCTATAGTGTCAATTCTGGCAATTAGTTTCAGTCTCACGGAAGCTGTTCTACTCAGTAGTGCCATGCACAGATTTTTGACAATATAGATTTTCTCAGTAGCGCTCTTGTCACCGTATGTAATAGTCTCTGTCATAGACCCCAACACGGTTAGTGCAGTTCCACCCGGTCCGTAGAGTGGTTTTTGTGCCTTTTCCAACTGTTCATTTTTCTTCTTGAAGATTTCAAATGTTTGGTCAGAAACCGCTGTGACGTCCGCTGCGGAATCTAACTTAAAAGTCACTTTATTTCCTCTCACATTTATGTCTGCCAGCCATGGATCCTCTCCTAGATCCACTTCACCCAGAAAAAGTCTGTCTGCATTGTCAGCGACCTCAGTCACAGTTGGGTTGGACCTACAGACTCTACTAATATAGTGTCCACGTTTTTTACAGTTATGGCATTCCGCGTTTTTAGCTGGGCACTGTACTGCTGCATGTGCTGGTGCTTTGCCACACTTGGAACAAACTTTACTGTCTTGTTTTGTCTGCTGAGGCCTTGAGGACTTAATCTGTTTTTGTTCCTTGATTATGAACTTGTTTGGCTTAGCTTTTCTGATGTGTAGCACATCCACGGCTGTTCTGTTAACGCTAGTTTCACCTCTTAGGTCAGTTTGTTGTCGTTTTATTTCTTCAGATTGTCTTGCCATTGTTATAGCTTTAGCTAGGGTAAGATCTTTGTCAAGCTGCATTCTTTCTGACAGCGACGAATCTTTTAGACCCACTACAAGCCTGTCTCTCAAAAGGTCATCATGAAGTGCACCGTACTCACAGTTTTCTGCCAGTGCATAGAGTGCTGTTATGAAGGAGTCTACTGGTTCTGCCGGCTGTTGCACTCGCTTGTTGAATTTTGCTCGTTCATAAATCACGTTCTTTCTGGGAACGAAATGTCTATCAAAGGCTGTTTTAACGGCATCGTACTGCTGGCGCTGCACACTCGTTAGCTCGAGCCCTCTTAGCACGTCGTCAGCCTCATCTCCCATGCAATAAACCAGCGTATTTACTTGGTTCGCCTCAGCTGAGTTATTCAGGTTACTTGCCAGTCTAAAACGCTCAAAACGTCTTATCCACTTTTCCCACTCTTGGGGTCTCGCAAAGTCGAAGGGCTCCGGTGGTTTAATGGTGAAGGTTGCCGCTGGAGTAGCCGCCGCCATTACTGGATCAATTGGCACAGCTGCAGCTCTTTGAACTTCGTCTGGCATAGCCGCTAGCCGGTTGCAAAGCTGACTTTTCTCACCTCAAAGCGCACCAACTTCTGACACCATGTTGTGTTGGGTTCTTTTATAAATAAAGACTACTGCTTTGGGTGAACACGGAGCCTCCTTTATTGACTGGCTGCAACACATTAACACACGAACTCCGCCATATTAATCTCCATCATGCTGTACTCCTGACAACATCCGGTCTGTGTCGCCCCCTAGTGGCTCCACATATGTAATACTTAGATTACACCACAGAAACTGGAAGCACAAACAACCTGAGCTGCTCACAATGATTTCCAGACACAATAACTGATACTGGAGCAGTTTGTTTAGACACCACGGCCAGTGGGGCTTTGGACAGAGCGATAAGTTTAAGAGGTGTCTTTAATTGGTGATAAGGAAGCCCCAATCGGGTTGCCAGTTCCCCAGAAATGAAGCTCTGTTCGGCCCCTGAATCAATAAGAGCATGTGTGGCTATTTCAATTTGATTATGAACAAAGCGGATGGGTAACAGGAATTTAGTGAGGGGATTGTTTTGGAGTGAGTCCGTGAGTCCCCCTACTGTGACGCATGGACTCCCTCTTTTGGCCGTATGGGACAAGTAGCAACCTCATGCTCCTCACTGCCACAATAAAGGCATAGCCCTAACTCTTGGCGGCGTTGTTTCTCCGCTAGTGGTAACTTGGATTGCCCTACTACCATTGGCTCAGGGGAGTCTACAGAATCAGAGGCAGGTAAGGCCAGCAGGGGGAGCTACGGGGAGTGGTGAAACTGGGTGCCTGAGCAACCGGAAGCTTTACGCTCGTTGGCCTGCTCCCTTAACCGATTGTCCAGGCTAATGGCCAGAGAGATAAGCTCGGTTAACTAACTTGGTTTTTCTAAACGGGCTAGCTCATCCCTCAGGCTAGGGATAAGACTTCGGACAAAGATGCTGCAAAGGGAGGCATCCTCCCACCCCACCTCCATGGCTACCACCCGAAAGTCTACAGCGTAGTCGGCTACAGATTTGGCCCCTTGCCTTAAGTTAAGTAGCCGGGAGGTAAGGACGCTATCACGGTTGGAGTGGTCAAACACCTCATTAAACTCACTGACAAACTGGTCATAAGTTAAAGTTGCATAATCAGCCCTAGCCATCACCGCGTAAGCCCAGGCTAATGCCCGCCCCTCCAGAAGATTTACTACATAGCCTATGCAGCTGTGACTGGTGGGAAAATCCCCTGGTACCCGCTGTAAGACTATCCCACATTGCAACAGGAATCTCCTAGCCTCCCCTAGCTTACTGTTGAAGAGTGTGGGCGTTGGAACTGGTGTCAGCTGGGATGGTGGAGACGGAGCAGGAAGGGAGCTAACGGGGGTGGTAGAGCTACCCGAAGCTGGAGGAAAGGGCTGAGGACCTGACAAGTGATCCAAGCGGAAGTTAATCTGGACCAGCTGAGTGAATATAACGTGTTGTTGGTGTGATAATTGATCTACTCGAGCCTCTAAGATGTTAACCTTGTGTGCTAGCGCACTGTCTGCTGGGTCATTTTGATGGAGTCGTACTGACATGATTCGGGACCCAGTAAGCAGACACAGACTCAAAAATAAACTCAATTATCTTTATTGTGTAGTGAACGTTCAGTTATGTTTGGTCTTACTGTCGACAAGTTGGTGAACAGCCCAGGCTTGGCCCTGAAGGCTCCGGCCAGGGAGACAGCGTCTTCAGGTCCAGTTGCAGATGGAATGACGGAAGGAGTTGTTGAGGTGTAGTGTAGGCTCGGTCCGCCGCCAGGAGGAAGAGGTCCGCCGCCACAGATTTCCACCTGTGCACAGGGGAGCAGAGCATAGAATGGTGATGAAGGTGAAGATGGCTTACTTGCCGTTGGGGAGTGAGAGCTTCCAGGTGAACAACGAGGGACAGAAGGATTCTCTGCAGAACGACGATGAAGAGAAGGATTCTCTGGAGAACGACGATGAAGAGAAGGAATCTCTGGAGATAGACGAAGTGGTGTACTGGTCTCATCAGACCAGGGAGAAAGACGACTCTGTGCAGACTGGAGGGCAGCACGGCTTGAATAGTCCAGCTGATGAGGAGAGCAGGTGTGCGTGCAGCTGTGGAGGATTAAGGCAACAGACAGGCAGAGCAAAACACCCCAATTACATCTGGCGTAAAAGTAACACAGCATTTCAGAAAAGGAACATCACACCAGCAGTAAAATATGGTAGTGGTAGTGTGATGGTCTTGGCCTGTTTTGCTGCTTCAGGACCTGGAAGACTTGCTGTGGTAAATGGAACCATGAATTCTGCAGTCTACCAAAAAAATCCTGAAGGAGAATGTCCATCTGGTCGAAACCTCAAACTGAAGCACACTTGGGTTCTGCAGCAGGACAATGATCCAAAACACACCAGCAAGTCCACCTCTGAATCGCTTAAGAAAAACAAAATGAAGACTTTGGAGTGGCCTAATCAAAGTCCTGACTTGAAACCGATTGAGATGTTGTGGCATGACCTTAAAAAGGCGGTTCATGCTCGAAAACCCTCCAATGTGGCTGAATTACAATTCTGCAAAGATGAGTGGGCCAAAATTCCTCCACAGCATTGTAAAAGACTCATTGCCAGTTATCGCAAATGCTTGATTGCAGTTGTTGCTGCATTAAAGCAGAAAAAAATCTGCTGTTTTACGGCAAAAGTTGAAAACATATAACTGGGATATACTGGATAAATATCAGCAACTGCCATTAGCAGCCCTTATTTGCCAATAAGCCGATACCATTCAACAAGGTGAATATCAGCTGATACTCATACAGCATATTGGTTCATATATCAGTGCATCCACAATTCTCAGTAATTATATGCCAATAAGAAAACACCAAAAATGGAGAGCCTAAATGAAAACACTATAATGCACAATTTGTAGTATAGCTCATTATCATGTTTTAATTGAGGATTTTAATTGGTATAAATCTTTCACTTCTGGTTCCTGTAAGGTGAGGACGCACAGGTAAAGGCTCCCAGTTCGTTTCTTGCTTAAAACTCAGTTTAGAGCTAGCGTTTTGAGCTGGTTTTTTTTTTTTTTTTGTTACTACCGCTGGAAAATAAACCTGCTCGTGCGAAAAAAGAGAAATTGTCAGTCTCATAACTTAATATTGTAGTGGCTGGTGAAGCAATCAGGCCCCTCACGCTCAGGGAGAACAAAGGGATTTCTCCCACATGTTTTTTTTTTCCTACGATCACAATCAACGATCATCAGCCGGGATCATGGGTCCCAAGAAAGCTCAGCAGACTGAGAAGGTGGACGAAATTAAAAAAGCGCTGGATTTCTTGGCGGAAGAGATTTCTGCCGTTAAGCTGCAGCAAAGAAACATCCTGGACCTGATCGAGGAGGTGAAAGCGCTGCGGATCCAGAATGCTGAGAAGGACAAGAGGCTGGCATATCTGGAGAGCAGAGTATCGGAACTGGAGCAGAACACCTGGGTGAACGACGTGATCATCACGGGGCTCCACATTAAACCCCGATCATACGCGCGAGCGGTGGCTGCGGACAGTGGAGGGAGGCTCGGTGAGCTGGAAGACGAATTCACGGAGCAACAAGTGGCGGCCTTCATGCAGTCCAAAGGAATTCAGCTGGACTGCAACACCATAGAGACCTGCCACCCTCTGCCCAGGAAAAACAGCATCAAACCAGCTGTGATCATGAGGTTTGTCAACAGAAAACACAAGACTGCGCTGTTGAAACAAAGTAGGAAACTGAAAGGAACGAACATTTACATAAACGAGCACCTCACAAAAGAAAACGCAGAAATAGCCAGAAAAGCAAGATACATGAGAAAGCAGAAAAAAGATTCAAAACACCTGGACATCAAACTGTAAAATATACATCAAATTAAACGGATCACCTGAAGAAGCCAAGGTCATTAACATCCGTAATATTATGGAACTGGACAAATATCAATGAATATTATGAACTGGAGTCACAGCAACAAAAGACAATTGTAGGACACTGAAGGATTATACTCATCTGCTACAAGACATTTAACAACATGAAACAAAAGATCAACAAACAGGAACAACAGGAACTGAAAGTTTTTGAATATACAGATCACAACCCACAGGACGTAGAATATAACATAGACCCTGATAATAATTTATTTAGCTCCATCAATAATGACTGTAGTTACTACACAGATGATCAGTTTAACACAATGGTCACATCTGATTTCAATATTTCTATGATCCACTTCAACAGCAGAAGTGCCAACTTTAATAACATTAAAGATTATTTACATCAGTTTAAAGAGCCGTTCAATATTGTGGCAATATCAGAGACATGGCTCAGTGAAGAGAAAGGAGTGGATTTTACCATGGATGGCGATGAATTAAATTATATAAATAGAAAAGTGAAAAAAGGAGGAGGAGTTGCAATTTATGTTGACAAGAGCTTGAAATACAAGGTTGTTGAAAATCTGTCAGTAACTGTGGATGATTTATTTGAATGTATTACAATAGAAATCTGTCTAGACAATGTGAAGAATGTAGTAGTGAGCTGTGTATATAGAACACCTGGATCAAACATTGACTTATTTAAGGACTGGATGGAAAAAATGTATGCAAAACTAACTCATAAAGTTATGTTCATCTGTGGGGATTTCAATATAGATCTGATGAACTCAAAACAACATAGTTTGACAGAAGAATTTATCAACACAATGTACAGTATGGGCTTACATCCAACAATTACCGGACCTAGCAGAATCACGTCACACAGTGCCACACTAATAGATAACATATTCACAAACATTACGGAAAATAATATCAGGAGTGGGCTTTTATTGAATGATATCAGTGACCACCTGCCAATTTTTGTTGTCTATCAATGTGATTATAGGAAGAAAAAGTATACAAAAAATATTAAATATAAAAGAATAAGAACCGAAGAATCAATGTATTTACTGACAAAGGAATTATTAATACAAGATTGGAAGATAGTTTTTGATGAAAATGACATAAATAAAGCATATGATAATTTTTTTTACAAATATTTCAATCATTGTACAATAAAAACTGTCCTATAAAACAATACAGTGACAGACAACAACAACAAAAAAATTCCTTGGGTCACCAAGGGGTTAATAAATGCATGTAAAAAGAAGAATATATTATATAAACAATTCATTAAATGCAGAAAGGTGGAAGCTGAGATCAAATATAAAAGATATAAAAATAAGCTTACTAATATAATGAGGACCTTTAAGAAAGAATATTACAACAGAATATTAGAGGATAACACAAATAACTTAAGAGGAATATGGCAAGTACTCAATGGGATTATTAGTAACCGACCTAAGAATGCTAATTATCCAGAATATTTTATTGAAAATGGCAATTTGATAAATAATATGGAGGATGTGGTCAGTGGTTTCAATAATTTTTTTGTAAACGTTGGTCCTGAATTAGCAAAATCAATAGTGACACCAGAAACAAACAACAGTGATTCTGTAAATGAAATAGAAGATAGAAATCCAAACACAATCTTTTTGGGTGCAGTTACTGAAAAGGAAATTATCGAGACTGTGAGTAAATTTAAGAACAAAAAATCAACGGACTGGAATGAAATTGACATGACAATAGTGAAAAAAGTAATTGAAGGAATTGTTAAGCCACTCACCCACATCTGTAACCTGTCATTTCAAACTGGTACATTTCCAGACAAAATGAAAATAGCAAAAGTAATACCTCTATACAAAACAGGAGACAGTCATCACTTCACAAATTACAGGCCAGTCTCTTTACTCTCACAATTCTCCAAAATACTTGAAAAAATCTTCACTAAGAGACTGGATGATTTCACTGAAAAACACAACCTCCTTACAGATAGCCAGTATGGTTTTAGAGCAGATAAATCTACATCTTTGGCACTGATTGAACTTACAGAAGAAATGACTAGTTGTATAGATAAAAAAAAGGTTGCTATAGGAGTATTTATAGATTTAAAGAAAGCTTTTGACATCATTGACCACAGAATACTACTAAGGAAACTGGAAAGGTATGGGATAAGAGGGGTAGGACTGAGTTGGGTGGAAAGTTATTTAAGTAACAGACAACAATTTGTACAAATTGGTGAGCACAAATCACCCTTCATGGACATCACTTGTGGTGTGCCCCAGGGGTCAGTTTTGGGACCCAAGCTCTTTATTTTGTATATAAATGACGTATGCCAAGTATCAAAAATTCTGAAATTTATTTTGTTTGCGGATGACACAAATATCCTTTGCACTGGTGAGAATTTGCAGCAGGTTTTAGAGGTGGTCACAACTGAAATGAAAAAGTTAACGCAGTGGTTCAACAAAAATAAATTATCTCTAAATCTAAAAAAAAAACAAAGATTATGTTGTTTGGAAATTATAAAATAAATCATGAAATAATGGTAACGATAGATGATACCAGAATAGAAACAGTACAGGAAAATAAGTTTCTGGGGGTGACGCTAGACAATAAAATCTGCTGGAAACCTCACATCAGTCACATCCGGGCCAAGTTAGCAAAATGTGTAGGCATACTGGGGAAGACAAGACACATCTTGGACTATAAATCATTGGTCTTACTGTACAATTCACTGTTTTTACCTTATCTTAACTACTGTGTAGAAGTCTGGGGAAACACCTACAAGACCAACCTACAGTCAATATGAACATTACAAAAAAAGAGCTATAAGGATAATAAACAATGTAGGATATAGAGACCATACCAATTCGTTGTTTTTAAAGTCACATGTCATAAAGTTCATCGATTTAGTTAAATTTAAGACAGCACAAGTAATGTACAGGGCAATTAATAATCAACTCCCAACTAATATACAAAAAATATTTAAAAAAGAGACAATGATCATAATTTGAGAGGAGACTTAAACTTTACAAAACCCAAGATACGAACAACCAAGAAAAGTATGTGCATATCTGTCTGTGGGGTGGATTTGTGGAACAGTCTGGAGCCGGAACTGAAACTATGTACAAACAGAAATCAATTCAAAAAGAGGTATAAACATTATTTGCTGAAAGGATATATGTTAGAAGGGTAGTATTTATATGTACGATTCACTATGCTCATTCTGGGACATTATGGGACACTATGGAATGGTGGGTGGGACAGCACTTTGTATATCTGTGTTGTTTGAGGCTGGTTTTGATGCATGGACATCAATATACAGTATGTTAGGCTGGATGGGTGTTAATGTTGATATGTAAAAAATACAGTAAATTGTTTACTTGGGGTCTTAAAGGTGGTAATTTGTATATAATTCACATGGGTGTATTTATGGAAAAGAGGAGATGGAATTAATAAGTGTTCACTTCTTCCTTCTCCCTTTCAAACACTGTATACTGTTACTTTACTGCATTTGTCATTTGTTTTGTTTTTGTTATACTTTTTTGTTCGAAATAAAGTATCTATCTATCTATCTATCTATCTATCTATCTATCTATCTATCTATCTATCTATCTATCTATCTATATCTTATGTTCACCAGATATCAGTAACAACCCAAGTAATCCATACATACAAAGAAATCAAGGCAAATGTGTTCACAAAACAAATTGTATTTAATAAAGTGGAGTGACACAGGGAATAAGCATTGAACTCACTTGGTGAAATTCATTTAATATTTAGTAGAAAAGCCTTTGTTGATAATAACAGCTTCCAGACGCCTCCTGTATGGAGCAACTAGGCACAGGCATTGCTCAGGAGTGATTTTAGCACATTCTTCCACACAAACTCTCTTCAGATCTTGAAGGTTCCGTGGATGTCTTCTATGAATTCTGATCAGAACAGTTCATTCCATAGATTTTCAATTGGATTGAGATCAGATGACAGACTGGGCCATTCTAGCAGCTTTATTTTCCTTCTCTGGAGCCAGTTGAGAGTTTCCTTGGCTGTGTGTTTGGGATCATTGTCTTGCTGAAATGTCCACCCTCATTTCACCTTCAGCATCTTGGCAGATGGCAACAGGTTCTGTACATTTGTCCATTCATCTTTCCTTCAATTATAAGAAGTCTGCCTGTACCATGTGCTGAAAAACACCCCCACACCATGATGGGATGTGCAGTGCCATTTCTCCTCCAAACATGGTGTGTGTTGTGACATCCAAAAAGTTCAATTTTGGTCTTATCTGACCAGACTATATTCTCCCAGTATTTTACTGGCTTTCCCAAATGTTGTGCAACAAACTTTAAACGAGCTTCAACATGCTTTTTCTTCAGCAATGGAGTCTTGCAAGGTGAGTGGGCATAGAGACCATGTCCGTTGAGTGCATTACTTATTGTTTTCTTTGAAACAGCAGTACCTACTAACTCCAGGTCTTTCTGGAGCTCTCCACGAGTGGTCTTTGGCTTTTTGATAACTCTTCTGATAATTCTTTTGACTACTTTGTCAGAAATCTTGCAAGAAGCTTCTGGTCGTGGCCGGTTTATGGTAAAATGATGTTCTTTCCACTTCCAAATGATGGCTCCAACAGTGCTCAATGGAACATTCAGCAGTTTAGAAATGTGCCTGTAACCAATGCCATCATTATGTTTTGCAACAATAAGGCTGTGAAGGTTTAGAGAGAGTTCTTGGCTTCTACCCATCATGAGTTCTTTGTGGTGTGATAATCTGTTATTCACAGAGCTTTTTAAAGACTATCAGTTAGGACTTAACCAGCTGAAATTAATTTGCACTGATGGGGGATGGGATGGCTTCTTAAATTCTAATGGATTTCAGCTGGTTTCTTGGCTTTCTATGCCTTTTTACACCTCTTTTTCTTCATGTGATCAATACTTATTCCCTGTGTCATTCCACTTTATTAAATAGAACTTGTTTTGTGGACACAGTTGCCTTGATTTCTTTGTATGCATGGGTTCGATCCCAGCCCCCGACCAACAGTGATCTGTGTGGAGTTTGCATGTTCTCCCCGTGTTGCGTGGGTTTACTCCGGGATTTCTCCGGTTTCCTCCCACATGCCAAAAACATGCATGTTAGGTTAATTGGCTGTTCTAAATTGTCCCTAGATATCTGTTTCCTATAGGCCCTTAGAATAGAGGGTTAGTATTAATGAAAGCGCTTTGAGTGGTCTTTGTGACTAGAAAAGCGCTATATAAGTGCAGGTTAGTTAGTTAGTTAGTAGTTAGTTACTTGGGTTGTTACTGATAGCTGGTGAAAATCTCAGGTCAGTGGCTCCATCAGAAATATTTTTAATGAGAAAAATGTTGACGTGTTCAATACTTATTTTCCCCACTGTATTTCACTGATAAAACAGCTTTGAGAGTGTATCCAGAAAACTGTGTCCAGCAGCCCCTTACCATAACTAACTTGTTTGTCTATCACTAAGTTAGTGATTACACCAGCATCATCAAATAAGAGGTGTGCTGCTCCTTTACAAGTGTACACTGAAGCATTTAAAAAAGTCATATTCAATTCAATTCAATTCAATTCAACTTTATTTATATAGCGCCATTTCACAACAACAGTCATCTCATAGCACTATCAACTGTAGGGGGAACCCCCACAGTTGCTGAAAGACCCCAGCAATCAGGCGATCCCCTGTGAGCAAGCACTTGGCGATGGTGGAGAGGAAAAACTCCCTTTTAACAGGAAGAAACCTCCAGCAGAACCAGGCTCAGGGAGGGGCAGTCATCTGCTGCGACTGGCTGGGGGGTGAGGGGATAGAGAAGAAGAAAAGAACAGACATGTAGAGAGCAAACAGCACGATGGGGACTCAATCTATGGGAGAGAACAAACAAATGTTAATGACCAGCAAAAAAAATATTTCATTGAGAGTGAGGAAAGGAGTGAGGCCCAGTGCATTACTGGAGGTCCCCCGGCTGACTAAACCTATTAGCAGCATAACTAAGGGAGGGTTCAGAAACACATGATCCCTCCCTAATTGTAGGCTATATCAAAAAGGTAGGTTTTAGCCCTATTCTTAAAAACAGAGGTCGAGTCTGACTCCCGAATCTCTGTTTTTAAGAATAGGGCTAAAACCTACCTATCAGGAAAAGCACAAGACGGGGAATTTTGGTACCAAAATATGTACAGATAAGGACTTGTATTGACTTTCTCATTTAACCTTTGGCAAAGTGACTAGATTTCTTTACATGTAGCAAGGGCGTAACTTTGTTTCAAACATTGGGGGGGGGGCTCTCTGCCCATATAAGGATTTAAAAAAATCTTTTTATTTATAGGACTGTCAGGTCATCAGTACAGGCAGTTGTCTCCAGTGTCCTCTTTTTCATTTTTAAAGGAAAAGGATTTTTTTAAGCAAAAAATGACAGTATATGTATCCTAGCATGGAGGAAGAGCGCAAAATCATTAACTTTGCTAAAAGGACAAGGCTAATTTACTCCTTCATTTAGGCATTCCCATATTAGTAACAGTTGTAAAAATTATTTCCCTAATTTATCAGATCTATATTCAGCCTTGTAATCATCTACAGTGTATCTGGAAAGTATTCACAGCGCTTCACTTTTTCCGCATTTTGTTGTTACAGCCTTATTCCAAAAGCGATTATATTCATTTTTTCCCTTAAAATTCACACACAATACCCCATAATGACAATGTGAAAAAAAAAATTTTGAGACTTTTGCAAATTTGTTAAAAATAAAAAACTAAGAAATCACATGTACATAAGTATTCACAGCCTTTGCCATGAAGCTCAAAATTGAGCTCAGGTGCATCCTTTTTCCACTGATCATCCTCAATTGCAGTCCACCTGTGGTAAATTCAGTTGATTGGACATGATTTGGAGAGGCACACACCTGTCCCACAGTTGGCACTGCATGTCAGAGCACAAACCAAGCATGAAGTCAAAGGAACTGTCTGTAGACCTCCGAGAAAAGATTGTCTCAAGGCACAAATCTGGGGAAGGGTACAAAAAAATTTCTGCTGCTTTGAAGGTCCCAATGAGCACAGTGGCCTCCATCATCCGTAAATGGAAGAAGTTTGGAACCACCAGGACTCTTCCTAGAGCTGGCCGGCCCTCTAAACTGAGTGATGGAGGAGAAGGGCCTTAGATAGGGAGGTGACCAAGAACCTGATGGTCACTCTGTCAGAGCTCCAGTGTTGCTCTGTGGAGAGAGGAGAACCTTCTAGAAGGACAACCATCCCTGCAGCAATCCACCAATCAGACCTGTATGTTAAGTGGCCAGACAGAAGCCACTCCTTAGTAAAAGGCACATGGCAGCCCGCCTGGAGTTTGTCAAAAGGCACCTGAAGGACTCTCAGACCATGAGACACAAAATTCACTGGTCTGATGAGACAAAGATTGAACTCTTGGCACGAATGCCAGGTGTCATGTTTGGAGGAAACCAGGCACCGTTCATAACCATGCTAATGGTGGTGGCAGCATCATGCTGTGGGGGTGTTTTTCAGCGGAAGGAACTGGGAGACTACTCAGGATTGAGGGAAAGATGAATGCAGCAATGTACAAAGACATCCTGGATGAAAATCTGCTCCGGAGAGCTCTTGACCTCAGACTGGGGTGACGGTTCATCTTTCAGCAGGACAACAACCCTAAGCACACAGCCAAGATATCGAAGGAGTGGCTTCAGGACAACTCTGTGAATGTCCTTGAATGGCCCACCCAGAGCCCAGACTTGAATCCAATTGAACATCTCTGGAGAGATCTGAAAATGGCTGTGCACCAACGCTTCCCATTCACCTTGATGGAGCTTGAGAGGTGCTGCAAAGAGAAATGGGTGAAACTGCCCAAAGATAGGTGTGCCAAGCTTGTGGCATCATATTAAAAAAAACAAACTTGAGGCTGTAATTGCTGCCAAAGGTGCATCAACAAAGTATTGAGCAAAGACTGTGAATACTTACATATGCACATGTGATTTCTTAGTTTTTTTTAATTTGTAATAAATTTGCAAAAATCTAAAAAAAAAAAAAACTTTTTTCACATTGTCATTATAAGGTATTGTGTGTAGAATTTTGAGGAAAAAATGAACTTAATCCCTTTTGGAACAAGACTGTAACATAACAAAATGTGGAAAAACTTTCCGGATGCACTGTATGCCACTATGAAGCAGCAGGCCTACTTAATACCCATTATGTATTAAGTAGTACCGGAGTGGTGGCTCAGTTGGTAGAGCATCCGCCCCACACCCGGGAGGCAGGGGTTCAAATCCCGGCCGGTCATGCCAAAGACCATATAAAAGTGGAACTTCCTGCTGTCCAGCTTGGTGCTCAGCAATAATGGAATGGAGGAGGGAAATCTGTGGTGGCGCCTTGCATGGCAGCGGCCCTCTGATTCTACACTTGGGGTGTGTGTGATTAACACCGTAGATAGGTAAAACACAATCTCGTTCTACTGTACATGACTGGTTGTACAGTTGAATGACAATAAAGGGTGATTTAATTTAAAAATTTAATTTCAGCACTGGCAGACATCAAGTTTTCACTATTGTTACCTGGTTATGTGTGCCTCCTGTACCTCTCTGGTTACCTTTACTTCCTCTCCCACTTGGTTCACCCTGCTGCTGCCACAGTCCTGCTCCTGATATAAAAAAGGCTCAGTTAATCTTCAAATGGTTTAAAAGAGGTACTTCATGGACAGTTTTGGAGGATGTAATTCATGCTAGATTTTTGCCCTTCTTCCCTCTTAATAGCATCTTAACAGTGCAATCAGTATTAACTAAGGTTAATCTTGCTGCTGAATGAGGCTCAATCACCATTATTCTTAACTCATTTTATTTTGTTATTAATCAGTTGTGGTGATTAACGCATTTATTCTGACAGGACTAATGTCTTTTCATTAATTTATGATGTCACCACTTGCCACCATGTGGCTATTTCTTACCAAGCAGATGAACTGAGGGCACTACTGGGATTTAATCAGCTAGACTATGACAAAAGTAACAGCTATCCTGCCTGCAGAGACATTATGAACACAGCACACCACACCTTAGGTGTGCTGTTTCATTCATGAAATAATAGCAAATCTGTGAGTAGATTTGTGACTAAATCATCCTGGTATTAAAAACTTACTCTGGATTCATTATCTAGACATTTAATTTTTTACAATGACATTCAGTTTTCAAATTTAGGATACAGGTATTTGCCCCCTCCCAAAAGGAAAATAGCAAATTTACCGTTACCAAATTTATCAGAAAAAAGCATGCAAATTTAGGAGAAAATAGTATAAATTCACAAGAAGAAAGTAGGAACTTGATGATAGTCAAAAAAATTATTTAAAAAATTCTGAAATTCAAATGATTGTGCAAATATGTAAGGTAAAAGGATTATTTTCCATGCCAAAAATGCAAATTTGAGAAAAATGCTACATTTTTGAAAAACTGAATTTAGGTGGAAAATAGCATAGGTGAAATATTGCATTTTTATACAAAAAGTAGGCAAATTTACAAAAAAAAAAAAAATGTCTCTGATTTACAAGAAAATCTGTAAAACTATGGCAAAAAAGTTGCACACACAAAAAAGTGACGTTAGAAATGTCACAGTGCTACATAAAACACTGATGAAGTTTATTAAGGGAAAAAAAAGATTGGACAGAATATTCACAGCCCCAAAAGTTGGTAGTGAGGACAGCTCTAACTTTAAATGGGTTTATAATACGCTTTTAGTTGATATATAATATATATACATACACACGTATATTCAGTACTGAAACGACCATACAGGAAAAGCAACAGGCTGGAGGAGATGACAAATGCTGTAAGACAAAAAAAAAAAAAAAAAAATGCTGGAAGAAGCATTGCAACTTTTTATTTATCAAATTATTTTTTAGCACTCCTTTTATTGCAAATTAGATTAGATTAGATTAGATTCAACTTTATTGTCATTACACATGTATGAATACAAGGTAACGAAACACAGTTTAGCATCCAATCAGAAGTGCAAAGGACACCAGTGCAGTATATACAGTAATTAACAGTATGTGCAATTTAAGCAAATATATGCAGCAGTGCAGAAAGTTAAGAGTACTGTTATGTGCAAATAATGTACAATAAGTTAGATGGGAAGTTATGTACAGGTGAGGATGGTAAGAGATGATGGTAAGAGAGTCAGCGGGGAACTAAGTTCAATAACGTGACAGCTGTTGGAAAGAAACTGTTCCTAAACCTGCTGGTTCTAGTCCGAAGGCTTCTGAAACGCCTTCTGGAGGGGAGAAGCTGGAACAGTCCATGAGCAGGATGGTTGGAGTCCCTAAGAATGCTGCGTGCCCGGCGCAGACATCTTTTCCTGTAGACGTCCTCTATAACTGGAAGTGGAGTCCCTGTGATGCGTTGGGCGGTTTTCACCACCCGCTGCAGCGCCTTACGGTCAGCGACAGAGCAGCTCCTATAACAGACTGTGACACAATTGGTCAGGGTACTCTCTATCACGCAGCGGTAGAAGTTGCCCAGGATGTCAGTTGACAGATGGTTCTTCTTCAGTGTCCTCAAGAGGAAGAGGCGCTGATGGGCCTTCTTGATCAGGCTGGTGGTGTTAACTGACCAGGACAGGTCCTCCGAGATGTGGGTCCCCAGGAATTTGAAGCTGGGGACACGTTCAACAGCTATGCCATTGATATGGATGGGGTCGTGTGTCTCTCCCCTCTCCTTCCTGTAGTCCACTATGAGCTCCTTGGTTTTGCTGGTGTTAAGGAGCAGGTTATTGTCAGCGCACCAAGTAGCCAAGTGATCAACCTCTGCCCTGTAATCTGACTCATCGTTGTCCCTGATGAGTCCAATCACTGTGGTGTCATCTGCGAACTTTATGATGGAATTGGATCCATACATAGGCCTGCAGTCATGGGTGAAGAGGGAGTAGAGGAATGGGCTGAGCACACAGCCCTGTGGTACACCAGTGTTGAGTGTGATGATGGAAGAACGGTTGGGGCCTGACCTAACATGCTGGGGTCTGTTGGTCAGAAAATCCATGATCCAGTTGCAGGTGGAGGTACTGATTCCCAGGTCCCCAAGTTTAGTGATCAACTTGGAGGGGATAACTGTGTTGAATGCTGAGCTGAAGTCAGCAAACAGCATTCTTGCGTAGGTGTTCTTGTCATCCAGGTGTGAGAGTACATAGTGCAGCGCTGTAGAAACTGCATCCTCTGTACTCCTGTTGCTCCGGTAGGCAAACTGGTGAGGGTCCAGTGTAGGGGGCAGGCATTTTTTGAGCTGTGCCAAGACCAGTCGCTCAAAGCACTTCATGACTATGGGCGTCAGTGCCACAGGGCGATAGTCATTTAGGCACGATGGTGTTGAATGTTTCGGCACTGGTACTATAGAAGTGGTCTTGAAGCACGCTGGTACCACAGCCTGGGACAGGTTGAAGATGTCTGTGAAGACCCCTGCCAGCTGCTCAGCGCATGCCCTCAGCACACGCCCAGGAATGCCGTCAGGGCCAGCAGCCTTACATACGTTGACATGACTCAGTGCGTTACGGACGCCGGTGTGGGTGAGTGTGAGGTGGTGGAGGTCGTCAGAGGGTGGGAAATTGATGTTTTTTTCGTTATTGTCCTTGTCAAAATGAGCATAGAAGTCATTTAGCTCATTGAGAAAGGGCACAGTCATGGCTATAGGTATGGAGTTGCTGGGCTTATAATCAGAGATAGCTTGAATGCCCTGCCACATGCGTCGGGGGTCAGAGTCCCCAAAATGTTCCTCCACCTTCAGCTTGTAGCTGTGCTTGGCCTTCTTGATGCCCCTCTTCAGATCTGCCTTGGATGAACTGTAGGCCTGTGCATCACCAGATCTAAAGGCATTGTTACGTGCCTTTAGCAGAAGCTGCACTTCTCTGTTCATCCACAGCTTCTGATTTGGGTACATGGTGATCTGTCTTTCCGTGGTGACACTGTCAATAGTGGTGTTGATATGGTCCAGGACTGAATGGGTGCAAGAGTCGATGTTTATGTGGGAGCCACAGGTAGCCTGAGAGGTGAACATACTCCAGTCTGTGTTCCTAAACTTCTCCTGGAGTACAGAGTCAACCCCCTCTGGCCACACTTTGATGGTCCTCACTGATGGCTTCACCCGGTTGATGAGCGGTACATACTTGGGGGTAAGGAACAAGGTTAAGTGATCAGACTGACCTAGGTGGGGGAGGGGAGTTGCTGTGTAGGCTGCCACAATATTGGTGTAAACATGGTCCAATGTTTTGTCCCCTCTTGTGTGACAGGAGACATGCTGGTAGAATTTAGGAAGCACTGTCTTGAGGTTAGAGTGGTTAAAATCACCTGCCACAATAAATGCTGCCTCTGGGTGTGCAGTTTGTTGTTTGCTAATAGCTGCATGCAGTTCTTTCCTAGCAAGCTTAGCATTAGCATCCGGAGAAATGTAAGCAGCTGTTATGATGGTACAAGTGAACTCGCGTGGCAGATAGAAAGGTCTACATTTAACCATGAGAAACTCCAGGTTAGCTGAGCAGTGTCTCTCAACAGTGACAGAGTTCGTGCACCAAGCCTTGTTAATATAAATGCACACACCCCCACCTCTGGTCTTACCGGAGTGTTGCAGGCCAAGCCTGCTCTCCTTTAACCTGGACAGGTTGCAGTGTGTATGTGTGTGTGAGTGTGTGTATGTGTGGAGGAGAAGTGACGTAAGGGGGCCCATGGCGTTGTTGTTGTGGCTGAGACGGGAGTAGCGATGGAGGTATAACGAGCTGTATGTAGTGATATGAAGAGTGTAAGAAAGCCAGTGTGCTCCGGACGAGCAGTAAGTGTGGACAGTTGCTGCAGTTCTAAATAAAGTGCCTCGTTCTTCCCACTTGAAAAGTCTGTTGGATTGTGTATTGGCTGTTACCACTAACGAGCCGCGCTAGAATAAACAGGCTAGCGCTACCCGGGGCTGCTCAACTACGGTTTGGCGGCCGGCAGAATAGCGGGTCGGTAACACTGGGGGCTCATCCGGGATCAAAAGACTTTAAGTTGGAGACACAACAGGCACGTTTAATGCCACGACGAAATTGTAAATCTGCAGCGGTGGACCCGGAGATAATGGTGGAGTGCGGCTGCCGTGGCACCAGTGCGGGCCAGAGGTATGCTGATGTGACGACCTCAAATATGAGTAAAAACCCCTTTGTGAATGATGTAAGAGAGGATGTTGGAGTTACCACAGACTGTTTTGAACGACAGGACGGCATGTGCGCGTACGATGGATGTAGCACAAATCCCTTTGTCACTAGCATGGAGCTAATATTAGCTGCACACGAAATGGCGGCCAGTAATACGCTGCTTCAACCAAACGTGGCACAGCTGCCTGCTCTACCACCCTCGCTGTCCACCAACCCTTTTATTTCATCTCCAGCTCAGCATGGAGTGGTATGTGGTGAGTTTGTGACCTCATCTAACCTGAACTATGATACCACCAGAAGCACAGCTGTCTATAGTGGCTCATTACCACCACATAATAACAGAAATGTTATGGGCCCAGCCACTGTTTTCACCGTTGGTGATGGGCTGGTTAACTCAGCCACTCCCATGTACATGAACTATAACAGCTGCGAGACTAGCACCCTAGCTCCCCTGATTCAGACACCACTCCAACCATGCACAATGTCACCATTTATCCCACACAGACCCCAGCATGTGGGACGGAGTCTGGAAATGCAGGCCCTGGGCTGCGACTGCATCACCCCGAGCCCTATGTCACCACCATGGAATACAAAAACTCAACCGTGTGGCTGCCACCAGTATAACCAGAGGAAGGCTGGCTGTACACCACGTAGCTGCTCATCACATCTAGTACACTACGACGGTGCTGCAGATGACAGTGACGATGGACCTCGTGGACGACAGGAGAGGATTCCTACACTGCAGCCAGGTCAGTTTGACTGATCTGTTGCATGGAAGGATTTCCTTTATCATTTTGAAAACTGTGCACAAGCTAACTGCTGGTCAGAGAGAACAATGGCGGTGCAGCTCAGGTTCAGTTTGACTGGAGCAGCTGGGGCAATCGTCCATAAAAATCCAAGATCTGGCAGGTGGAGCTATCAGCAGATCGTCGACGAGATAGAGGCTGCCTATGGGCCATGCTCCGAGCACGCAGCAGCTGTGGGGATTGAACTGAGACAAAGAGTCAGGCGGCCCGGTGAAACCTTGCATTCTCTGAGGGACGACATCTATGAGAAGGTTTCTATCGTGTATGCCGACCGTACAGAGCGAGAGCAAGATGCTATCAGAGTAGAGACTTTTACTAACGACCTAGCTGATGCAGAGGTGGTGCAAAGACTCTTAGAGGAGAAGCCACGCACACTGGCCAGCGCCTACAACATCGCTCACAGGTATGAGACAACAAAAAGGGCTGCAAAGACTGTTACACGACTGATGCAGGCAGGTGTGCTCAGTACAGGGGAGAGGAGAGCTAGAGCAGCCGCAGTGCGGGACAGCACCGGGTTGGAGCCAACAGGACTAGCTGTGAGGCCTGTCAGTGCACCAGAGGGAGAGCCGAAGCTCCATCAGCATTGGCAGCCCAAGGGAGATAATGGACCGGGGAAGAGGATCTTCAGGGAGCTGGTCTGCCACAATTGCTCGGGCGTTGGACATATTCAGCGGAACTGCCCTTCCCCCCGTTCTCTGAAGCCACGTGCCACAAGTGCGGCACAGACAGCAACAACGGGCCCTGGCACAGTGGTCATCTGCACTAAGGGTCAGGAGGACGAGTCATGTGTACAGGTGACGATGCACGGCCTGGAGATTCGTGCTCTGTTGGACTCCGGTGCCCGCCGGAGTGTACTACCCCTCCACCACTGCACATTGGGAGCTGTGTCTGCAGTGTGAACTTTGTTGTGGCAGACATCACTGAGAACACTGAGGTCATCTTTGGACACCCTTTTCTGCTACAAGCACGAGCTTGTTTGGACTACGGCCGGGGAGAGATAACCTTCTTTGGCGAAAAGGTGCCCCGCTGCAATACAGACTCAGGGCCGGAGGTGCACCTTGTCAGGGTGGCTCGTCGCACCGTGCTGAGGCCAGGCTGCGAGTACATAGTGCCTGGCACTGTACGCCGCCAACCTGCTGTTGATGGAGACCTATTGTTAAGCCCCACCAAATGCTTCGTCGAGAGACACCGAGTCCTAGTGGTGCGGGTTGTTGTGCGAACGCCACAGTCCACCGATATCCCCATCAGAGTTTTTAACCCTGGTGCAGCTCCTGTCACCTTGAAGAAGGGAGCGGTGGCGGGAGTGCGCCAGTCAGCAGTGGTGCTGGGAGAGGCGGAGCTTCAGTCTCGTGATGTCTCAACTGTCCCTGAGCGTGTTGACCAGGCCACTACGCCTGTGCCCCCCCCACCTGCAGGCCTTGTATGCAGAGAGCTGCACCAACCTACCAGAGCACGACCATAGTAGGCTGGCTGGCCTATTGCAGTCCTACAGTGATGTGTTCTCCATGGGGCCCACCGACCTTGGCCGCACCAGCCTTGTGCAACATGACATTCTAACTACTCCTGGGCCGCCTGTTAAACAGCCACCCCGCAGAATGGCTAAGGATAAGCAGATTGCAGCTGACCAGCAGGTGTGGCAGAGCCTGGAGATGGGCGTAGCTCAGCCCAGTAACAGCAGTTGGGCTGCACCAATTGTGATGGTGAGAAAGAAGGACCAGAGCCCGCACCTTTGTGTGGATTATCGCCCCTTAAATGAACGAACTATTAAAGATGCATATCCCCTGCCCCGTATTCAGGATACTTTGGACACTCTGTCTTCTGCCACGTGCTTTAGCACACTGGATTTGACATCTGGCTACTGGCAGGTGAAAATGACCCCAAGAGCCCACAAGGCTGCTGCTTTCTGCACCCGGAAGGGGCTTTTTGAGTGAAGTGTGATGCCTTTCGGACTCTGCAATGCACCTGCAACGTTCCAGCGGCTCATGGACCGTGTTCTAGTCGGTCTGCAGTGGGAGACATGCTTAGTGTATCTCGATGACATCAAAGTCCTGGGGCGGGACACCACGCAAATGTTGGAGCGGCTTGGCCAAGGGTTCACTAGGCTGCGTGAAGCCAACCTCAAACTGAAACCATCCAAGTGCTGTTTGTTCCGGGAGCAGGTCCCCTACCTGGGGCATATTGTCTCAGCCAAAGGTGTTGCTACCGACCCTGAGAAAATAAAAAAGGTGGTGGAATGGCCCATCCCCCGCAATGTCTCAGAGGTGCGCCAGTTTGTGGGCTTGGCATCATATTATCGGCGGTTTGTTGAAGATTTTGCCTCAATCGCCAAACCACTTCATGAACTCACAAAGAAGTATGCACGTTTTAATTGGACAGCTGACTGCCGGGGGGTATTTGAGGAACTAAAAGTCCGGTTGACGTCAGCACCTGTGCTTGCCAACCCTCTTGATGATGGTGACCTCTTCCTGGACACGGATGCTAGTGAATGGGGAATTGGAGCGGTCCTCTCCCAGATGCAAGGAGGTGAGGAGAGAGTGCTGGCATACGGAAGCAGGAGACTTTCCTCCACGGAGCAAAACTACTGTACCACTAGGCGAGAACTCCTAGCAGTGGTGGAGTTCACCTCCCATTTTAGACAATACCTGCTCGGGAGGTCCTTCGTTGTCCGGACCGATCACAGCAGCCTGTGCTGGCTAACCAAGCTGAGACAGCCAGAGGGACAACTTGCTCGCTGGTTGGAGAAACTAGCCGAATATGACTTCCAGGTGATCCACCGGGGGGGGGGGGAAGTTCCACCAAAACGCCGACGCTTTGTCCAGGAGGCCGTGTAGAAGCTCCTGTCCCTGCACCGTACCCGAGCCGGACTCTAGCGGCAGCCTGCGTCAAAGTAAGGGGGTGCAGTGCAGCCTTGCCAACAGTTTCCTGGAAGATGCTCCGCTAGCAGCATCCCCTGAGCAAGCTCTAGTGGGGGTAGTCAATGTTACCAACAATAACGGTGACCATCCTCTCTCTCATCCAGATATCACCAGGGTGAGCGAGCCATCTCAGACTGAACTGTTCAGGGGTTGGACCCAGGAGCAGTTAAAAGGAGCACAAATGACTGACATGGACATAGCACCTTTGTGCATGTGGTTTGAGAAGGGGGAGGGACGGCCTGCGTGGGCTGATGTGGCATCATGCAGTCCCGCCACCAAAGCCTACTGGGCACGGTGGAAGCGACTCTATCGAAGGGATGGGGTTGTACTCAGAAAGTTTTACTGCACAGAGGGAAAGGTGTTTTACCCCCATATTCTCCTGCCGAGCTCGTACCGCACATCTGTAATGGCACAGATGCATGAGAGGCTGGCGGGGGGCCATTTTGGTGCAGAGAAGACCCTTTCTCGCCTTAAGACCCGGTACTTTTGGTACGATATGAAAACTGATGTCACCCTTTGGTGCCGTACCTGCACCAGCTGCGCAGCCAAGGCTCACTCCAAGAAAACTCCACAGGCGGCCATGGGCTCTGTAAAAGTAGGCAGCCCCATGGAACGGATTGCTGTTGATCTCATGGGTCCGTTAAACGAGACTGGGCGGCACAATCGCTATATAGTGGTTGTTCAGGACTATTTTAGCAAGTGGGTTGAAGCTTATCCAGTTCCTGATGAGCAAGCGACAACAGTAACTGAGAAGATTGCCTCGGAGTGGGTGTGTAGGCACGGAGAGCCCCACTCCCTCCACAGTGATCAGGGCACAAACTTTGAGTCAGCTGTGTTTCAGGGAATGTGTGCCCTACTGGGAATTGAAAAGACCCGTACCACCCCATTTCACCCCCAGTCCGACGGCCAGGTGGAGCGGTTTAATGCCACCCTGCAAAAGATCCTGGCTACAACTGCTGAGAGATGTCACTGGGATTGGGATGTGATGATTCCTTATGCACTGATGGCTTATAGGGCAACTAAGCACAGTTCCACAGGGTTGTCACCCAACATGATGCTTTATGGTCGAGAGGTCACGGAACCAGTTGACTTGGTGGCTGGTATGCCCCCCGACTACACCCATAGCAGCTCACTTCCCTTATATGTGATGCAGCTCAGAGAACGACTGGAGCTTTCCCACCAGCTGGCATGGGAAACCTTAGGGAGAGCTGCTGAGCGTGCAAAATGGCAGTATGATAAAAACATTCACCAAATCCACTACAAGGTTGGAGATGCAGTATGGCACTTGGTCAAGGGCACCAAGAGGGTGAAAAACAAAATACGGAAGTTTTTGCCCTCCTACGAGGGTCCCTATATCGTCGTGGGCCAGCTGGACGACATGGTTTACCGTATCCAGAAAAGCCAAAGGGCTAAAGTCAAGGTGGTGCACCATGACAAACTCAAACCTTACTACTCCAGAACCCCTCTGGACAACAGCTGGGCGTTCCAGGGCGCCAAAGAATGGTCAGCGGTGGAGGTTCCTCCGCCGGTGTGGGACGACGGTGCAGACAACACAGACATCGGCCCTCTGGACCTGTGGGACAACTCGCCAGAGGTGGAGGCTGCTGCGGCAGGGGCCCTTCCGGACCCCCGCTCTTCACAGACAATTCGACCAGACTGCGACCATCCTTCTGTGAGTTCTTCTTGCCCTCGGCTGGATGAGGCCGGAGCTAAGGATTCGAGTGAGGGACGCGACCAATGTCGTCTTCCTGTTGCCGCACCACTTCAGAGGCCACAGAGGACCCGCAGAGCTCCTGACAGGTTTGGTGACTGGGTTGCACACTGAACATTAAGAATTGAATAGACTTGCCTTAGTTATTTAGTGGTGAGATCATTGTTCCAGGTGAGGGCAAGAATGCGCCCTGATCTCATCGGGAGTAACGGTAGTCTACCCGGAACTCCCTAGTTTCAGTTAAAAAAAAAAAAAAAAAGAGAGGGAATTACGTTTCTAAGTGTTCACTTTGTAAGAAATAAGAGTTCTATTTTTGTAGTTGCACTCAGCAGCAGGCTGTTTGAGGGGCTGTACAGACTTTGGGGCACACTGAAGATGCTTTAACCACTATGTGTATGTGACAGTTGGCATTTGATATCTCAGTCGTTGTGGCCGCATGTTATGATATTAGCACTTTGCATGTAGAACCCTAGGGGTAAGCTGAAGTCTTTGGTTTAAGATGTTTATAGATGTCTAAGTTTGCTTATCCTCCTACAAACTCTTGTGCACAGAACAAAGTATCAAAATATATATACCAAAATATCACACATATTTTGGTGTCACTGCAATGTGAATGAATGATTTTTGTGTTACATTAGTGTGAGGACATGCAGTAGGCATTAACAGACATTCTTTGGACATTTCTTTCCCTTTTGCCTTCAGTCACCTTTTACAGGTGGAGGACTCATTTGTGGACTGTTGGAGATGTTCAGTTGTATGATGTCTGTATTTCTCTCGCCATGATATGTAATGATGTGTGCTGGAGTGATGTCAAAGATTGATCATCATCCAGAGTGGGGGTAGTGTTGCAGGCCAAGCCTGCTCTCCTTTAACCTGGACAGGTTGCGGTGTGCATGTGTGTGCGAGTGTGTGTATGTGTGGAGGAGAAGTGACGTAAGGGGGCCCATGGCGTTGTTGTTGTGGCTGAGATGGGAGTAGCGATGGAGGTATAACAAGCTGTACGTAGTGATATGAAGAGTGTAAGAAAGCCAGTGTGCTCCGGACGAGCAGTAAGTGTGGACAGTTGCTGCAGTTCTAAATAAAGTGCCTCGTTCTTCCCACTTGAAAAGTCTGTTGGATTGTGTATTGGCTGTTACCACTAACGAGCTGCGCTAGAATAAATGGGCTAGCGCTACCTGGGGTTGCTCAACTACGGTTCGGCGGCCGGCAGAATAGCGGGTCAGTAACAGGAGTCATCTGCTGCTCTGTCTGCCCGGAGCGTGTGTAGGCCGGCTAGCTCAATAGCATTGTCGGGTATTCCACTGTGTAGCCATGTTTCCATGAAAATCATGATATTGCAGTTCATAAGTCTCTTATTGTTGGTGATCCGAAGCCGTAGTTCATTCATTTTGTTCGCCAGTGACCGTACATTAGCGAGGAAAATACTGGGTAGAGAAAGCCGGTACGGTGTTAGCTTTAGCTTAGCTCTTAGCCCACCGCGCTTCCCCCGCCTTTGTTTACGGTCTCTACGCCACCTGCGAGCACTTCCGGTCGGCCGGGAAGCCTGCTGAGCGTCGGGTGTTCTCCGGAGCTCAGGGATGAGACATAGGTTGCTGATAAAAAGATCGTTATCGTTATTTTGAAATCCAATGTCCAAATGCTCATTTCGGGTGTAAGATGTGAAAGCGAAGCTGTTCTGAACGAACATACCCGAAATGAGCAGAAATAACACTGCTAATCCACAAAATCTGAAGAGACGCTGAGCCTCGCGTTGTGCATGCACCGCCATCTTGGTCACAGACTCATGGACCCTTAAACACCAACAAACTCAAAAGGTATGGTGTTAAAGTGATGAATGTTGTTATACTAGGAGATAAATCACTATACAGTGATAATAAGCCATCAATATCTCAGTGTTTGAGCACTGCCTAATGCTGTCTCGTGATTAAATAAAATGGGAACGGAAAACTAGAAATGTGATTTTAAGCTAAAACTTTATTTTTATTTATTTAAGCTCAATAATTAAATTCCAAATAAATCAGTGATACTGTATTGCAATGCTTTTGAACTCATTTTAACACATTATGCATATGGGCAAAATTTAGAGTGCTGTATTTTCCTTAATGAGATATTTTAAAAAGTTTAGGCCGATGAAATGCATCTATTCTTTCATTCATCTATTTGGTGTTTATTTCTTATATATTCATTTAGATACTATTTTGTGCAGCTGTGGTATTTTAACAGAAGATTGAAGATCTGAAAATGATCTGCAGGGAAACTAATCAATTTCTTTTAACGTGGATATTTAAGAGTGACTTAGTCTATAATTGAAAGTGGTAAAACTTGCGTTCTAATTGAATTTTATAATTATCAAAATCAAGACATTTTAAAAATACAGAACAGTTTAAGGTTAACTTTAATTTTGTGGGGATGATAAGCAATATTTAAAGGCATTTATATTTAAGTACCAGTGGTATAGAGAGTTTGTTTGTCCTTGATAAATGTTGGGAGCTGCTAACATTTAAATGAGCCCTGAAACATATGTAAATTTCACTCTAACAGCTGACGAACAAATCCATTCTGATCACATTTCGTGAATGATTAATACAATGTAAAGCCCAAATTTGCATAAGAAGAGCTAATCGTTTCTCAGATCAGCTAAATCCTACCAGGCAGCACATATGATGTACTCCCATAGCTTTAACTCATATTAACAAACTAGCAACCAGCTAACTTCAGACAACAATTCACCAGCTAAATCAAGAGGTTTGTCCTTTCATTAGACAACCAACAATTTAAAATGGTATGTTGCCCTTGTGGAGCTCTTTTTATTCTGTCTCACTTGTGAGCTGCTCCCGTTGCGTCAACAAGCGTCCTCATCTGCCGCTGCTACAAATGACTGAGTATTGACCAGAGAAGGCATGGACCGGTTGGGCAATACCAAGTCTGCGGGGGGGTGTATTGTTTGATTATTACAAATGTTACTTTCCGTTGCTTGTAAATGAAAAAAATGACAACTTCTTCACTCACTTATAGATATTTTTTTATTAATTATAATTATATGATTATGGGGGGGGGGTTATATTGGATGGATTTGATATTGTAGCGAACTCAATATGAGCACCCTACTTGGCTTGCCAAGTGGGTTGACCCTATTGGCGACACAGGTAGGGTGCGGGACTCCGGAGCGGGAGGCGTGAGTTCGAATCTCCCGGTGGGACGTCGCCATGTCGAGCAGCACGTTACATTGGTGTCAGAAGTGGGATCTCCTGTCCAAAGCAGTAATGGGGCGCTGACATCGGGACGATGTCGAGAACCAGAGGGGAGTAGTGTAGCGAACTCAATATGAGCACCCTACTTGGCTTGCCAAGTGGGTTGACCCTATTGGCGACACAGGTAGGGTGCGGGACTCCGGAGCGGGAGGCGTGAGTTCGAATCTCCCGGTGGGACGTCGCCATGTCGAGCAGCACGTTACAATATTTTTGGGGGGTGGGGGGGTTGGAACCCCGCTATACCCTGATAAATTATGCCAATGACATGTAGTCATTCCTAAAACAAAGTTATTTTTCGTGTTTCTAACCCCTCACATCACATTACACATTACACTTGCTTCAAGTTTGTGGTCATTACATCCTCCTTCCTTCTTGAACTGTTAACTTATTTGGAAGCAAACAGGAAAGAGGAAATGTTTATTACCATGTATACAAAAGGTCACAGCACAGCTACAGACTCAACTGCTTACACACAGCACAGTTACAGTTTTCCTGAAATGAGATCTTATCATTACACACATGAGACAAAAATGGGCCATAAAAAACAATGGACTTCCTTTTCTTCTACTAATCTCATGTTCCTGAGCCCAGCCCATATCAGCGCTCCTTGATGTAACCTTCATCTTGAATATATTCAAAGAGACAGCCAATCTTGAGGCAGACACTTTCTCATGAACATGTGTGAATAATTCTCAGTGGCACTATGACTAATGCAGACCCTTTAACAGACCACAACTAACAGCTGCTCAGGGCACTGCAATTTTGACCCACTGCTGCTCTAAACCAAAATCATCAAAATCTATCATACTGTGATAAATACATGTATCTGTACACCTAATATCGATTTGCAAGGCTAACCATCTCCCCAAGAGTGAAGTGAAACAAATGCCTGAAGTTGCTGCAACTTGCTCTTATAATCCTGTCTATTCCCTTATTAGGCTTGGAAAAATGGTGTTCACCAGACCATACAGCTATCTAATGTGACATGAAAATGAAGCACAACTGTTTCGGTTTAGTGTGTCTGTGAAGTGGGGAGGCAAAAAAAATACTGCATATTTAGGAAAGAAAATGTAACAAACACAAAAATATCAGAAAATAAATGAAATGTAGTTCATCTACTGGCAAAATATAGCATAATTTACATAGGGTTAATATCAGAAAAGAAACTGCTGAGTCATTGTTTTGGTTAAATATTCTTTCTTACATAGACATTTAGGTCCTAAAGACTGCGGAGTGGCCAAAGCAGGAACAGCCCTGTCGCTATTTGCTTTTTGCAGTGACGCATGCAGGTTAAGAAATCTTTCAATTTGTCTCAAGTTGCAAGCACTAAAAATAGTGCTCCCCTGTTAGCAACTTAGTGTATGAATCCTTGTGCGCTATTCCGCGGCGCACGAGGCAGGGAATGAAAAACCCAAGAGCAGGAGTAGAACGTGCCATTTATTAACTTAAACCACAATGAAATAATTGTGGTTTCACACAACCGGGTTTGAAACCATCAAACCCAGGTTCATGACATTTAGGTTCAAATCACGCTTTTAAGGGAATTTAGATTTCTGTTTCATAAGATTTGTGGTATCTCAGGTTAGTGCACACTCTCTCTCCTCCCTTCCTCTGTTGATTACACCCTCCTTCAGCTGCTTCTACTTCCTTACCTGCCTGCAATAAATTGCAGTATTTAAATTGCAGTGTTCACTCTCCTCTGCACGGGATCATGGACTCATACCAGCAGCGTGGAAACAGACAAATCTTGTGCGCTAACCTGAGTGCCTTTGCCTCTTGTTACTCAAACCTTCTCCCTCCGTGGGATTCTAATTCAACCTCAGCCTAAATTCACTTTGCTGCCTCTCCCCTCTTTCCAGGAATTTCCATACGACCATGGTGGATCTGGATTCCTCCTGGGTGGATAAGTGGACTCGGGCTCCCCTCTCTTCTCACCAAGCAAGTCTTGAGCACTATCAATAAGTTCCTTGCCAACCTCAAGGTCCTTGGCACCGGGGCATACCCTCCATCTCTCCCAGATCTCCGACTCACCCTGGAGTCTTTAGTTGGAACTCCTTCTCAGCCTGGTGACTGACTGCAGCTGGAGCATCAGCAATCATCTCCCTGTCCATCTGAACTCCATTCTTATAAGAGAAAACTCATTCATTAACTTCTATGTTCATTCTCAGCAATTACTCCATACTCACCATTGTCCTCTTTCTGCAGGGTTGTCAGACTCACCATTCTAAAACTAAACCTGCTCAATAAAAACTTATTTTTAGTCACACTATTCCCTCTCTCAGCATCTGCTTTTGGGTCTATACAGTGACATATGCTAGCACAATCCCATCAGGATTAGAACCCAGTGGGTGCTGCAGGGGGGGAGTAGGGGATACCTCTGCGCACTTAGATTTGGTTGAATCTCACCTTGAGCACCTTTCCTACCAGGTTTCTATAGCCTTAACTCGGTTATTTAAACTTACTAAACACTTCAACCAATTTTGCAGAATCTCTTTTCCACCTTCAACCAGTGTTTCGGCTCCCCCTGCTCTGCCTTCCCCAGAGCACTCCCAGCCACACCACTTCCTTGCTATTTCAACACCCGCACACTACAACAGCAAATTGCGTGAGGGCAGGGGTTTTCTGCTCCAGTGGTCTACCAGCTTGTACCCAAAGATCTCCACACTGACTTGGGCAAGACTTCTTATATAACCAACCTGCTCGATGGGCGTACGCTCGCCTGGGCACAGGCAATCTTTGACAGCCCAGACTTTGATAATTACATCTATCCCCAGTTTATCAGTGAATGTGAGCATGTGTGCGATCACACCGATAAGGTGGTAAATGTCATCAAAAGATTTTTAAACTTACAGCAGGGTTCCAAGTCGGTGGCTGAATACTCTATCAATTTCCGGGTTCTCACCACGGAGGTTTAGTGGGACGACGTTATGCTCCGGGGATCTTCTCCTGCAGCTTAAATTCAAACTTGAAGGACGAGTTAGCCAGCCCGGATGAGCCACCCTCTCTTGATGCATTAATCTCTTTAGCCATCAAATTGGACAATCGGCTACACGAGTACTCCCACAAACATCAGCATGTGAGCTGTCCACTTCCACTCACCTCATCGCCTCCTTGCCTGCACTTCCCTGCACTTCTGCCATCAGCTCCACATGACACCATGGAGCTCATGGTTCTTGGCCATTCTAGGCTGTCCCCAGCCGAGTAGGAGTCATCAAGATGCCGATTTGTGCATGTATTGTGCGAGTGTGGAACACTTGCTAGCCGATTGCCCCTCCAAAACAAGCCCGCCAGTCACAGTAGGGTGCCTGGTGGGCAACAAGGTCACATTCCCTCACCACACATTAACCCTTCCAGTCTTCCTTCAGTTACCGCAACGTGAGTTTTTCTCCACTGCTCGCATAGACTCAGGACTAGGTGGAGATGGCAGAGTTGAAGATGCTAAAATTCTCATTGGGAGTGACTAGGAGGGACAGGATTAGAAATGAGTATATCAGAGGGACAGCTCAAGGTGAGCAGTTTGGAGACAAAGTAAGAGAGGCAAGGCTGAGATGGTTTGGACATGTGTAGAGGAGGGATAGTGGACATACAGTGGGGCAAAAAAATATTTAGTCAGCCACCAACTGTGCAAGTTCTCCCACTTAAAAGATGAGAGAGGTCTCCAATTTTCATCATAGGTATACCTCAACTATGAGAGACAAAATGAGAAAAAAAAAAATCCAGAAAATCACATTGAATGATTTTTAATGAATTAATTGGTAAATTCCTCGGTAAAATAAGTATTTGGTCAATAACAAAAGTTCATCTCAGTACTTTGTTATGTACCCTTCGTTGGCAATGACAGAGGTCAAACGTTTTCTGTAAGTCTTCACAAGGTTTTCACACACTGTTGCTGGTATTTTGGCCCATTCCTCCATGCAGATCTCCTCTAGAGCAGTGATGTTTTGGGGCTGTCGCTGGGCAACACGGACTTTCAACTTCCTCCAAAGATTTTCTATGGGGTTGAGATCTGGAGACTGGTTAGGCCACTCCAGGACCTTGAAATGCTTCTTCCGAAGCCACTCCTTCGTTGCCCAGGCGGTGTGTTTGGGATCATTGTCATGCTGAAAGATCCAGCCATGTTTCATCTTCAATGCCCTTGCTGATGGAAGGAGGTTTTCACTCAAAATCTCACGATACATGGCCCCATTCATTCTTTCCTTTACACGGATCAGTCATCCTGGTCCCTTTGCAGAAAAACAGCCCCAAAGTATGATGTTTCCACCCCCATGCTTCACAGTAGGTATGGTGTTCTTTCTCCTCCAAACACGACAAGTTGAGTTTTTACCAAAAAGTTCTATTTTGATTTCATCTGACCATATGACACTCTCCCAGTCCTCTTCTGGATCATCCAAATGCTCTCTAGTAAACTTCAGACGGGCCTGGACATGTACTGGCTTAAGCAGGGGGACACGTCTGGCACTGCAGGATTTGAGTCCCTGGCGGCGTAGTGTGTTACTGATGTAGCCTTTGTTACTTTGGTCCCAGCTCTCTGCAGGTCATTCACTAGGTCCCCCCGTGTGGTTCTGGGATTTTTGCTCACCGTTCTCGTGATCATTTTGACCCCACGGGGAAAGATCTTGCGTGGAGCCCCAGATCGAGGGAGATTATCAGTGGTCTTGTATGTCTTCCATTTTCTAATAATTGCTCCCACAGTTGATTTTTTCACACCAAGCTGCTTACCTATTGCAGATTCAGTCTTCCCAGCCTGGTGTAGGTCTACAATTTTGTTTCTGGTGTCCTTTGACAGCTCTTTGGTCTTGGCCATAGTGGAGTTTGGAGTCTGACTGTTTGAGGTTGTGGACAGGTGTCTTTTATACTGATAACGAGTTCAAACAGGTGCCATTAATACAGGTAACAAGTGGAGGACAGAGGAGCCTCTTAAAGAAGAAGTTACAGGTCTGTGAGAGCCAGAAATCTTGCTTGTTTGTAGGTGACCAAATACTTATTTTACCGAGGAATTTAAAAATTAATTCATTAAAAATCCTTCATTGTGATTTTCTGGATTTTTTTTTTCTCATTTTGTCTCTCATAATTGAGGTATACCTATGATGAAAATTGGAGACCTCTCTCATCTTTTAAGTGGGAGAACTTGCACAACTGGTGGCTGACTAAATATTTTTTTGCCCCACTGTATAGGACAAAGGATGTTGAAGATTGGAGCTGCCAGTCAGGAGGAAAAGAGGAAGATCACAGAGAAGATTCTTGGATGTAGTGAAGGAGGACATGGAAAAGGTTGTTGTTACATAGGAAGATGCAAGGGATAGGGTGAAATGGAGGCAGATGATCCCGTGTGGCGACCCCTAAAGGCAGCAGCCGAAAGAAGAAAAAGAAGAAGAAGCTCTCATATACTCAGGTGTTGAGCAGAACTTTATTTCCACCTGACTAGCAACCACATTCCAACTCTTCTCTACTGAACTGGCACCCCCACTTAGTGTAATTGCTCTCTCTGGTGCCCACTTATCCTTAGTCTGCAGATGCACAGCCGCCATTTCAATGTTTGTTTCAAGGAACACATTCATTTCCTCATCCTGCCCACTTCCACAGTAGGCAGTTTCAGGCAACCTATGGCTATGGCTGCATAATCCCACAACAGACTGGAAAAAGGGGAAAATCACATCATGGAGTTCATTCTGCCTTTCAACCTGCCTTCAGTCAGCCATCTGCTCTCCTTCTGTTCTGTTAGCCCTCTTTTCAGCCAAGCTGCCCGACCTCTCACACATGCCCCTGGAGTATCACAATCTCTCATGCAGTTTTTAGTAAGACCAAAGCTCTGTCACTGCCACCACGTCAACCTTATGATTGTGCCATTGACTTCATTCTGGGGATATCTCGTCAAACCAACGGGTTATACAGTCTAAACTGGAGAGAGGGGCCATGGAAAAATATATAAAGGAGTCATTAAACACAGGCATAATTCGTCCTCCCCCTCATGGATCGTCACCTTATCGTGGTGGGGGGGTTTGCGTGCCCCAGTGATCCCAGGAGCTATGTTGTCCGGGGCAATTTGCCTCTGATAGGGTCTCCCAAGACAAACTGGTCCTGGGTGAAGGGCCAGACGAAGAACGATCCAACAGACTCTCATGATAAATTGTATATCAAGGATTCAGTGTACCCCGCCCGGTATGGGGTTACCGGGGCCCCACCCTGGAGCCAGGCCTGGGGGAGGGGCTCGAAGGCTAGCGTCTGGTGGCCGGGTTTCCACCCATGGGACCCGGCCGGGCTCAGCCCGAAGGAGTTACATGGGTCCGCCCTCCAGTAGGTTCACCACCTGCAGGAGGGATCATGGAAGTCCGGTGCTATGTGGATTAGGTGGCAGTCAAAGGCGGAGACCTTGGCGGACTGATCCCAAGCTTTCTAAACTGGCTTTTGGTACGTGGAATGTCACCTCTCTGGTGGGGAAGGAGCCTGAGCTGGTGTACGAGATTGAGCGATACCGGCTAGATATAGTCGGCCTCACCTCAACACACAGCTCCGGTTCCGGAACCAGTCTCCTGGAGAGGGGCTGGAGCTTGGCCTTTTCTGGAGTTGCCCCGGGCGAGAGGCGACGAGCAGGGGTAGGTATTCTTGTATCGCCCCACCTTGCTGCCTCTATATTGGAGTTTTCCCCGGTGGACGAAAGGGTTGCTTCCCTGCGCCTTCGGGTTGGGAAACGGGTCCTGACCATCATTTGTGCCTATGCACCAAATGATGTTTCAGAGTACCCACCCTTTTTGGAGTCTGTGACTGGGGTGCTGGAGGGTGCTCCTCCTGGAGACTCCATTGTCCTACTGGGGGACTTCAATGCGCACGTGGGCAACGACAGTGAAACCTGGAGGGGGGTGATTGGGAGGAACGGCCTGCCCGATCTGAACCCGAGTGGTGTTCAGTTATTGGACTTCTGTGCTAACCACAGTCTGTCTATAACGAACACCATGTTCAAGCATAAGGGTGTCCATATGTGCACCTGGCACCAGGACACCCTAGGCCGCAGGTCGATGATCGATTTTGTTATCGTATCATCAGACCTGCGACCGTATGTCTTGGACACCCGAGTAAAGAGAGGTGCAGAGCTGTCAACTGATCACCACCTGGTGGTGAGTTGGATCCGATGGCAGGGGAGGAAGCCATTCAGACCTGGTAGACCCAAACGTATAGTGAGGGTGTGCTGGGAGCGTCTGGCTGAGGCCCCTGTCCGGGAGGTCTTCAACTCCCACCTCCGGAAGAACTTCAACCACATTCCGAGGGAGTCTGGAGACATGGAGTCTGAATGGGCCATGTTCTCCACCTCTGTTGTTGAAGCGGCAGCCCAGAGCTGCGGCCGCAAGGTGGTCGGTGCATCTCGTGGTGGCAACCCCCGAACCAAGTGGTGGACACCAGTGGTGAGGGGGGCCATTAAGCTGAAGAAGGAGTCCTATCAAGCTTGGTTGGCTTGTGGGACTCCCGAAGCAGCTGAGGTGTACCGGCAGGCCAAGCGGAGTGCAGCTCGGGTGGTTGCTGAAGCAAAAACCCGGGTATGGGAGGAGTTCGGTGAGGCCATGGAACAAGACTTTCGGTCGGCTTCAAAGAGATTCTGGCAAACTGTTCGGCGGCTCAGGAGGGGAAAGCAGCTCCCCGTCCACACTGTGTATGGTGCGGATGGGACACTGTTGACTTCAACTGGGGATATCGTCGGGCGGTGGAAGGAATACTTCGAGGATCTCCTCAATCCCACTGATACGCCTTCCACAGAGGAAGCAGGGTTTGGGGACGAGGGGGATGACTCGCCTATCACAGGGGCTGAGGTCGCCAAGGTGGTTAAAAATCTCCTTGGTGGCCGGGCCCCGGGGGTGGACGAGATTCGCCCCGAGTACCTCAAGGCCCTGGATGTTGTTGGGTTGTCATGGTTGACACGCCTCTGCAACATTGCGTGGAGGTCGGGGGCAGTGCCTTTGGCATGGCAAACCGGGGTGGTGGTTCCTCTCTTCAAAAAAGGGGACCGGAGGGTGTGCTCCAACTTTAGAGGGATCACACTCCTCAGCCTCCCTGGGAAGGTCTATGCCAAGGTACTGGAGAGGAGAGTCCGGCCGTTGGTCGAACCTCGGATTCAGGAGGAGCAATGTGGTTTTCGTCCTGGCCGTGGCACATCGGACCAGCTCTTTACCCTCTCGAGAATTCTTGAGGGTTCGTGGGAGTTTGCCCAACCAGTTTACATGTGTTTTGTGGACTTGGAGAAGGCATTTGACCGCGTCCCTCGTGGATTTTTGTGGGGGGTGCTTCGGGAGTATGGGGTATCGGGCTTGTTGTTACGAGCTATTCGGTCTCTGTACGACCGTTGTGAGAGTTTAGTTCGCATTGCCAACACTCGGTCGGAGTCATTCCCAGTGAGAGTTGGACTCCGCCAGGGCTGCCCTTTGTCACCGGTCCTGTTCATAATTTTTATGGACAGGATTTCTAGGCGCAGCCAGGGAATGGAGGGTGTCATGCTTGGTGACCACAGGATCTCATCTCTGTTGTTTGCAGATGATGTTGTCCTGTTGGCTTCATCCAGCAATGACCTACAGCTCTTGCTGGGACGGTTTGCCGCTGAGTGTGAAGCGGCTGGTATGAGAATCAGCACCTCCAAGTCCGAGTCCATGGTCCTCAGCCGGAAAAAGGTGGATTGTCCTCTCCGGGTTGGGGACAGGCTCCTGCCCCAAGTGGAGGAGTTTAAGTATCTTGGGGTCTTGTTCACGAGTGAGGGGAAAATGGAGCGAGAGATCGACAGACGGATTGGAGCAGCATCTGCAGTGATGCGGACGTTGTACCGGTCTGTTGTGGTGAAGAGGGAGCTTAGTTCTAAGGCAAAGCTGTCGATTTACCAGTCAATCTACGTTCCTACTCTCACCTATGGTCACGAGCTTTGGGTAATGACCGAAAGAACGAGATCGCGGATACAAGCGGCTGAAATGAGCTTTCTCCGTAGGATTGCTGGACTCACCCTCAGAGATAGGGTGAGGAGCTCAGTCATCCGGGAGAGGCTCAGAGTAGAACCGCTGCTCCTCCACATTGAAAGGAGTCAGTTGAGGTGGTATGGGCATCTGATTAGGATGCCTCCTGGACGCCTCCCACTTGAGGTGTTTCAGGCACGTCCCACTGGGAGGAGACCCCGGGGCAGACCTAGGACTCGGTGGAGAGACTATGTCTCCCAGCTAGTCTGGGAACGCCTTGGTATCCCCTCTGAAGAGCTGGAGCAGGTGGCTGGGGAGAGGGAAGTCTGGGCTTCTCTGCTTGAACTGCTGCCTCCGCGACCCGGACCTCCGGAAAAGCGGTAGAAGATGGATGGATGGATGGATAATTCGTCCTTCCACCTCACCTCTTGGCACAGGGTTTTTCTTCGTTGTCAAGAAGGACTGGTCGCTGCGGGGATGTATTGATTTTAGACAGGTGAAGTACATCACCATAAAAGACAAGTACATGCTCCCTTTGATCAACTCCACCTTCGACCTGCTACAAGGGGCCACTGTATTTACGAAGCTCAACCTGCGCAATGCCTACATAGGGTAAGGTCATGAATGGAAAACGGGGTTCCGTACCCCAATTGGACATTACAGGTATTTAGTCATGCCTTTTCAAAGATCCTTTCTCTTAGATGTGACATTAGTGCGTGAATATAAGAGCAAGGATTCAGTGTGCCCTGCCTGGTACGGGGTTACCGGGGGGACATAGAGAGCTCGATGGCTCTCTATGGCCCTCGATGCCCTGTCCTGTCAATTTTACCCCTGATCCCTCCTCTTCACCCAATGAATCCATCATCCCTCCTTACCTGCATTGTAGGCTCACTTTCCTGGGAAATAGAGAAGAAGGTTAGAGAGGCACAGGGCACTGAGCTGGACCCTGGTGGGGGGCCGGCGGGGCGCCTTTTTGTTCCCACCACTCTCTGGGGCAACGCCATTCACTGGCTTCATATGACCAACTTCACCTGCCACCCCAGGGTTTCAGGCACCCTGTCTCACCTCAAGTGCAACTTTTGGTGGCCCTCCATGAATGAGGACATTTGGGTGTATGTTAGAGCCTGTCCTCAGGCTCTAACATACACTGTTAGGTCATACACTGACATATGCCTGTCAGTGCACCACTGGCAAATCTTCCTCCACTCCCCCTGCTGGTCTGCTCCTACCTCTGCCTGACCCTAGTTGCCCATTTTCTCATATCTCCTTAGATTTTGTTACTGGCCTCCCTATCTCTGATGGCCGTATTATTTGGTTTTGTTGACCTCTTTTCTAAGGCAGCACATTTTGTCCCTTTACCCAAACTTTTGTCCTCCAAGGAGATGGCTGACCTTCTCACTCTTTACGTGATCCGACTTCACGGCATCCCTGCTGACATCGTCTCTGAATGTGGGCCACAGTTCATTTCACAAGTCTAGCAAACGTTCCGCAAGGCTGTCAGCACCATGGTCAGTTTAACTCCTGTCTACCACCCGCAGAGCAATGGAAAATGCGAGAGGGCAAATCAGGAGCTGGAAGCGGCCCTATGCTGCATAATTGCCACCAACCCCGCATCTTGGATGCCCATAATTCTTCCACATTCACGGCCACTGGGTGTCACCATTTGAGGCCTCTCGGAGATACACTCCACCCCTTTTACCCATATCGGAGGCTGAGATTGTGGCTCCCTCCATTCATCATCACATCCACCATTGAAAACGCATCTGGAGGTCCACCAGAGCTGCCCTCCTGCACATCATGGACCTTCTCCAACTCCAAGATTGTAAGTCCAGCTGCCGTCCATCCCAATGTGCCTCTCTCACTTCAAATACACCCTATATTCCACATCTCTCAAATCAAGCCTGTTTGCCCCAGCTCATTTTGCCCAGCTTCAAGGCCTCAACCTCCTCCGAAGATGGTTGAGGATGGTCTGGCATATTCAGTCAATCGGGTCCTGGGCATGTGGCGCAAGGGCCGTAGTTTTCAATACTTGTTTGATTGGAAAGGTTATAGTCCAAACGAGCGCTTGTGGGATGGTTCACTGTCGACCCCAACATGGTGTGTGGGTTCCATTGGACCTATCTTCACAAGCTGGGTGGGGCGCTGAGTGGCACCCCACACTCTCTCTCCTCCCTTCCTCTGTTGATTACAGCCTCTTTCAGCTGCTTCTACCTCCTGACCTGCCTGCAGTCAACTGCAGCCTTTAAATTGCAATGTTCACTCTCCTCTGCATGAGATCTTGGATACTTTGCTCTGAGTATCTGCTTTTAGGTCTATACAGTGAAATATGTCAGGATTTTCCACTAAAACTTCTTGATGAGACACTTTTTAACAAATCACTCTTCTCAGCCTCTGACATTATTATGCTCCTCTGAACTGGCTGTGCCTGTGTTTGTCAGAATCAGAATCAGGTTTATTGCCATTGTTCATGTAGTACACAAACTAGGAATTTGTCTCGGTACAATGCTGCAACATTAAACATGATAAGATAAGAGAAATAAACTATACATGTAATAAAGTGTAGGATAAGATTAAGTGATACTGGTCAACAGTTAAAATATATATTAGCCAGCAGCAGATACTGTGGAGAACTATATAGTGCAGTCGGTAATGCAGGAAGAAAACAGTGATGATTGACATGAGTCTGGTTGAGCTGCTGTACATGGTGCACGAGAGTCACTTAGTGTTCAGCAGTCTAATGGCAGAGGGGAAGAAGCTGTTCATGTGACGGGAGGTTTTAGTCTGGATGGACCGAAGTCTTCTACCAGAGGGGAGGGGGGCAAACAGTACATGACCAGGGTGTGAGGGATCGGCTATGATCCGGCCAGCACGCCTCCGGGTCCTGGAGATGTACAGATCCTGGAGAGATGGGAGCTTGCAGCCGATCACCTTCTCAGCAGTGCGCACGACGCGCTGCAGCCTTAGTCTGTCCCTGGCAGTGGCTCCTGCGTACCACACGGTTATGGAGGTGGTGAGGATGGACTCGATGATGGCTGTGTAGAACTGCACTAACATCTTGGTGGGTAGCTTGAGCTTCCTCAGCTGCCGCAGGAAGAACATCCTCTGCTGGGCTTTTTTGATGAGTGAGCTGATGGTCAGCTCCCATTTGAGGTCCCTGGTGATGGTAGTGCCTAGGAAGCGGAAGGAATCAGCAGTGGTGATGGGAGAGCCTGAGAGGGTGAGGGGGGGCAGAGGAGTAGTGACTTTCCTGAAGTCTACAATCATCTCCACTGTCTTCAGAGCGTTCAGCTGCAGGTTGTTATTGCTGCACCAGGACGCCAGCTGGGCCACCTCTCTCCTGTAGGCGGACTCGTCGCCGTTGGAGATGAGCCCGATGAGGGTGGTGTCGTCCGCAAACTTGATCAACTTGACAGACTGGTGGCTGGAGGTGCAGGAGTTGGTGTAAAGGGAGAAGAGTAGGGGGGAAAGTACACAGCCCTGGGGTGATCCGGTGCTGATGCTAGTATAGTCTGAGACAGTCTTTCCCAGCCGCACATGCTGCCTCCGGTCCGTCAGGAAGTCGATGATCCACCTGCAGAGGGAGTCAGGCACGTTGAGCAGGGACAGCTTGTCCCGGAGCAGAGCGGGGCGGATGGTGTTGAATGCGGAGCTGAAGTCCACAAACAGGATCCTGGCGTAGGTTCCCGGGGAGTCCAGGTGCTGCAGGATGGAGTGGAGGGCCAGGTTGACTGCATCGTCTACAGACCTGTTGGCTCGGTAGGCAAACTGCAGCGGGTCCAGGAGAGGGGTGGTGATGGACTTGAGGTGGGACAGGACCAGGCGCTCAAAGGACTTCATGACTACAGAGGTGAGCGCTACAGGTCTGTAGTCATTAAGTCCAGTGATCCGTGGCTTCTTGGGGACAGGGATGATGGTGGAGGATTTGAGGCAGGACGGCACGTGGCATAACTTAAGGGAGGTGTTAAAAATGTCTGTGAATACAGGAGCCAGCTGTTTCGCACAGAGTCTCAGGGTGGAGGGAGACACGCCGTCTGGGCCGGGGGCCTTGCGCGGGTTCAGTCTGGAGAACTGTTTGAGCACATCCTGCTCACTGATGATAAGGGGAGGGGGGGAGGTGGGGGGGGGTGCCTTAAATGAAGTAGGGAATGTGGAGGCTGTGGAGCTGGAGGGAGGGGGGGAGTTGGACACAGATGACGAGGTGTCAAAACGGGCATAGTGTTGGGACAGTCTCTGACAAAGGGCTTTGTCATCCTGACCTTTAGGAGCCTGAGGCCGATAGTTGGTGATTTGCCTCAGTCCTCTCCACACGGAAGCCGAATCATTAGCAGTGAACTGCTGCTGGAGTCTCTCTGAGTACACAGATTTAGCCCTCTTCAGCTCTCTGTTAAACCGGTATTTAACCTCCCTGTAGCAGTCCCTGTCTCCACTTTTCAGCGCTGCTTCCTTCTCCTTCCTGATCTGTCTGAGCTTAGCTGTGAACCAGGGTTTGTCATTAGAGTAACTCACCCTGGTGCGTGATGGAAGAATGTTCTCTTCACAAAAGTGGATATATGAGTTCACAGTGTCCGTGTACTCATCCAGATCATGCGTGGCTCCTTTAAGCATGCCCCAGTCAGATATTTCCATGCACGTTTCCAGCTTCTCCTCAGCATCACTGGTCCGTATCTTCGTAGTGCTCACAACAGGTTTAGTGAGCTTCAATCTCTGTCTGTATGTGGGAATGAGGTGAACCATCACGTGATCAGATAATCCCAGCGCAGCTCGAGGGACAGCGCGATATGCGTCTTTCACTGTGGTGTAACAGTGATCCAGTGTGTTTAATCCTCTGGTGGGGCATTTAATAAACTGTTTGTAGCGGGGGAGATCGTGGCTCAGATTGCACTGATTAAAGTCGCCAGCCAGACATCAAACAGCATGTACGGCAGTTATTTTCACAACCACATGAAGTCTGTTTTTGTTTTGTTTTCAAATATTTAACTACAAGCTGTAGATCCTGTAAATAAAAGCATTTTTTTCTTTTCTGGGATGGCTCTTTAAACTGTCAAGCAAAACAAGGCTTGATACATATCAGCATACTACAAGGGCTGTTCCCCGGACTTATTTTCCATGGACTGAAAGGAATAAAACCTGGCACAGTTATTATCTTTCTCTACCGTATATAGGTATCTCCCAGAGTCAAACACTTCTCCCATCGCTTTATGCAGCTGTGGAGACCTTGCTTGTAGAAGTTTGAAGATTGCATTAGAAGCTACAACTTGACCTCGGAAATTAGCGTTTCATTGTCTGGGAAGTGCTTGCTATTCAAAGATGACTTCATGCTTGGAAAGAGGTAGAAGTCAGATGGTGTGAGGTCAGGAGAGTAAGGGGGTGAGGAACAATTTCATAGCCGCAAGACCGTGCTTCTATCTGGGCAACATGCCAGTTGTTAACTGCGATATTGTCTTGCAGGAGGTGGACACCTCTCGGTTTTGATGGCCTTCTGCAATTTCTGCTGCAGTGAAGTGTAGTAAGCCCCGGTAACTGTAGTATCCTTTACCAGGAAATCCATCAATACTCCATGCTGGTCCCAAAAGACCGTATGCATGACCTTGTCTGCCGAGTGATGTAAATGTGCCTTCTTCAGAGGTGCTGAGTCATAATGCTTCCATTTCTTTGACAGAGCTTTTTAGTCTCTCGATCATGGTGATGGACCCATTTTCTGTCCTGCATAATTAGTCTATCAAAAAAGTCCTCCTGGTTTTCTTTGCACATGGTCAAAAGAACCTGGTAGCATGTGACGCATGCCTGCTTCTGGAAAGGTGTGAGCAACCGGGGAATCCATCACGCAAACAACTTCTGCATTTGAAACTAATCATGGATAATTTTTTCCAGAGACATCTTGGGCTAGTTGGTGTACAGCACTTGTGAAAAAGAAACTCTTAGGAGTTCAGAGCCACAAATTACCATGAGACCTACACACACACACACACACACACACACACACACACACACACACACACACACACACACATACATACTGTATATACTGCTCAAAAAAATAAAGGGAACACTTTGAAAACACATCAGATTTATATATATATATATATATATATATATATATATATATATATATATATATATATATATATATATATATATATATATATATATATACGTATATATATATACAGTATATGTATATATATATATATATATATATATATAATTATTATTATTATTATTATTATTATTATTATATGGTTGCAGTTTCAGCCTCCTACAATAACTTGAAGTGGGACAGGGGAAATCTTTAACAAGCAGCCCCCATATGAGATGACAAGCCCTTAATGTCGCTGTCAGGCACAAACCTCATATCTCCAAAACACATTTTCACAGAAAATGAGAAAAACCCTACATTTTCTGATTGATTAAGCAGTTATGAATTTTATCCGATGTTTTTGTAATTCTTATCATTGGTTTGATATTAGTAAAAAAAAAAAAATCATCATGAAAGCTGCACAACAGAATGAGTTACAAAAAAAACTAAAAAAGACAAAATATGGAGATAAAGGGTTTTCCCCGAACAGCTTAAAGTTAAGTTAATCCCTTGTGTATGCTTATTTAATTTACACAAACATCATGGTGCTGTCTTAATATGAGAGCTTTAAAAATTTGTGTGTGTTCTGAAGTTGAAAGTTTGTATTCTGCTTTGAAAGTCAAGAATTATTTATTTAAAAATTCACAGTCACCCTCAAATTCTTTTCTTCAGTGCTACTCAACTTGAACCTGACTCTTGGTCCGCTCCCCTTCATCTCTAATTAAATGCTTCCGAACTCCCATAGGGTATTGCTATCTTCCTGTCCTATTCATTCCAATAATAAGAAAGGACAAATTGTTTTACTCCTTGGTGCTCCCTTCTTTCCAGATGTAACAGACTGTTGCTTCCTTTCTTTTTTCATAGCTGTCAGTCTTCCCTCTGTTATGTGCTTTATATTCCATTCCTCTCATCCTCCCACTTCTTTACTCATTCACACTTTGGTCCCCCTGTCTACCGCTAATGCTTCCCATTACCACATGCTTCTTTTCAGGATGTTGCCTCGTCATCTGCCTTTTAAGCCATCTTCCCTCCTGTCCTCCATGTATCTCTCCACCACTGGCATGGTGTAGAATATTGAATAACAGTCTGGCCGAAATAGCCACTTAACATAATGTTTTTTTTTCTTTTACAAGCCAGGCACTGAGGCTTTAAACTGGCAAGCTGAACTGTGTAACAATGCCATTCATGGAAAAATTGTAAAAGTTCTGCAATGAGGTAAAACATTTCCTAATGGGATTCTCAATAATGTTAGTGGTATGCCTAAAAATATGAGTGTTGCAGTATATGCAGGTGTGCAGAGAAACAGGCAGTGGATGAATAAACATGTAAACTTGTTGCATCATGCCCTTTCCATTTTTAACATGATATTTTTTTTCCTGTCCTCCTTTCTCTCTCTTTTTTCTGCATTAAACTGTTGCAGATTGTGCAATAACACACCTTTGCATGTTTAGACCTGTTGGGTTACACACGTTGCACATTTTGGTTGCTGTTTAGGTCCCATGATTCATATTTCACATCTGCAATCTCACTTACTGTAGTTTCCAATAACTGAACAAGTAGCAGCAAATGAAGCTTGACAAAGTCATTCTATCCTTTATTATCCTCCTTCCTTCTATACAGGATTTAATTACCCTATTTTGGATAAATTTAGTAAATAAAGTAAATCTCTGATGATGGGCAAATGTTAAAAGTTTTTCATAGAGGCATTCAGTTGTCTCTCATAATTTATGCAAAATGGGTTATTTTTTCCTAAATTACAGCTGGTTGATGATGGTTAAAAATATAAGTCATCCTTTAATATTTGATGTCAGTCTTATGTAGTTCTGTCCTGGTAGAGTGAAGATTGATTTGGAGTGATCCTGGAAACATGGTAATGTGCTTCCTGTATGTTTCATTAAGCTGATTTGTCTTTATGACTCAGCATAACCACAACTTTATAATCCCAATATACACTAATGGGCAGCATTATGGCAGCACGGTATGGATAGCACTGTGGCAGCACAGCAACTCACCCTTGGCCGGGGGATCCTGGGATCGATCCCAGCCCCCGACCAACAGTGATCTGTGTGGAGTTTGCATGTTCTCTCCGTGTCTGTGTGGGTTTACCCCGGGATTTCTCCGGTTTCCTCCCACACGCCCAAAACATGCAAGTTAGGTTAACTGGCATCAAACTGGGGATTCTAAATTGTCCTTAGGTATGACTGTGAGAGTGAATGCTTGTCTGTCTCTCTGTGTTGGCCCTGCAATGGACTGGCGATCTGTCCATGGTGTACCCTGCCTCTCGCCCAAAGATGCTGGGATAGGCTCCAGCCCCCCCGCGACCCAAAAAGGATTAAGCGGAAGAAGATGGATGGATGGACGGATGGATGGATGGATGGATGGGCAGCATTATAGCTTTTCCTATCCTTCTTCTTTCACTCTGTTTTTGAAGCTTCAACAAAGGAGATTCAGTTTCTCACCTGAATTAAAAATGTAATCCAGGATAGAATGGAAAAAGCAGTCGCTGCAACCTTTTCAGCTCATTCTGTGCGAAGCTGTAATGCAATGATGTGGCATCTGTCTGTTTGTCCATCCATCCACATTTTACGGGAATTGCAACTCCTCCTACGCATGTGCCCTGATGCTTACCAACCTCACTGACAATGATTCTCAGGTGGGTCTGCATCCAGGCTGTGGTCACGGTCAAAGGCCAGGAGAAATGGGCACTTAGGTAATTTCATGAAAATTGCTACTCCTCCTAGGTAATTGCCTCTGTAGTCACCAAACTCACTCACAAGCAGGGCAAGGCAATTTGATCTTAAATCAGCTTTATGGTTAAATGAAGCTTTCACGTTGTTTTTTTTTTTTTTTTTTTCCGGGGGGAGGGTGTTGTTTTTTTTCCCTTCTTTCTTCTCCATTACAGTTCACTGACAAGATTCATAATTAAGCAATATTACACAAGAGTGTGGTATCATATGAGTGCAATGATTTGGTAGTAAATGGGCATAATAAAATAAAGAACAGGCCTATTGTCATGAATTAAATATTGTCCAGGGCAGAAGTCTGTATTTACATACATACCTCTTGAGGGTTTATAGGTCATTTAACACGTGCCAGCAGCTAATCAGCTTGTTTGCTGTGTTGGCGGAGTCCTCTACACAGCCACAACTGTGTTACCCCCACATAGTGATTATGAGTCTATGATCAGGTTCTTAAATACAGCCTTAGCTCATTCATTCTGGTCTGTATAGGTGACAGCTTGTTTTCATTTAAGTATTAAATACTTACAGTATTGAGGCGTAGGACCTGAAGAGCTTTTTCTTCTTCCTACTCTTTTTCGGGAACCCAAGGAAAGAGTTTCGTCACTTTGCATTGTGTTTTTGTATCTTTTGGTGTATTTGTTGGATGTTCTTTTTTGTTTCCTTTTGTCCAAAATAAATAAATAAATTTTGTTGTTCATTCCCACTGTAAAATGGCCAAGATGATGCGGATAGCTGTCAGAGCAGAGACTAAGAGCGATTTAGCTACAGGCATTTCCAAGTCAGTTTATGCATACTTCGCTCACTTTTTCTTGGCATCATCATCATGAAATAAAGAGTCATCACATACTATGTGTATGGACACTGAATTTCTTTTCAATACAAGCCCTTTAAATTTTCCAACTGTGTTCTACTGTTTCTGAACAGCGGCAACTGTGCTGCTTCCGGGGTGTGGAGTCATGTGACCATGCATGCAGGAGACATCTTAAAAGGGTAGTACATGAAAGCTCTCGTACACACACACATACACCAGGGAGGGGGAAATTTTTTAAAAAGATATGAGTAAAATTACATCAATTTTACACACTGAACATTGGTTTTGGTTTTATTTCGGTTACTTGCCCAGCCCTACTCACAAGGATCCTCATACGTAGGTCTGCCCCCAAGCTGTGCTCAAAGTCATTGTCAAAGGTCAGGGCATCTGGGCACAAAATTTCAGAAAATCAACACTCCTCCTCGGCAATCACCCTAATTCTCAACAAACTCATGCAAAATGATCATCAGTTGGGTCTCCATCAAGGTTGTGCTCAAGGTCAGGTCAAAGGTCAGGAGGTCTCAGTGGTTACATGATTTTATGAAAATTGTTACTCCACAATTACTCTAATTCTCAACAAACACACACACTGATCCTCAGATTTGTCTGCATCCAGATTGAGGTCAAGGTCATTGTCAAAGGTCAGGAGATCTGGGTATTTATGATTTCATGAAAACTGTTACTCCTCCTAGGCAGTTGCCCCAATGTTTGGCAAACTTAAGCAGAATGATCCTCAGGTGGGTCTGCATCTAGGCTGTGTTTAAGGTCAAGTTCAATGGTCAGGAGATCTGAGTACTCTCAGGGTGATTTCATCCAGCTGGAATGACCTAATCCGTCAGTGATGGTCTGATTGGATTTAGTTTGGCATTCTGTGACCTAAAAGAATCCATCAGTCAACTTTCTGGTTGCAGTCATCATCTGCCAGTGTGCGTAAAACTGCTGTTCATGACAGTTTTAATTTGAAATTCAAAACTGTTTTCTACAAAGCCTCTGTAAAGCTTCCACTAATGGACCTTGCAAGTTGTTTTACTCCAGTAAGAATTTGAGTTAATTACTAATTACTTTGTTCCTCTGCCTTTTGACCCCAGTGCTTAGAAAACACTGTTTTGAAACTACAAAACTAAAATCAGATTCAGTTAAAGAAAAATATGTTTTGGGGGATAAATTCTGTCTTTTTAATTCCATATTTATCAACTGCTGCAGAAATAGATGATTGTTATGGTTAAAACTTACACAGCATCTTTAAAAGCAACTTTATAAACATAGCTCTCACGTTTACAACCATGTCCATTAACAATGTAAAATCAACTATTTACTCAAACATTACTCCACCCCGCTTCATTTCTCTCTCAATCCAAGTCATGGTCTGACACAGCATGTTATTTAATGCACCCATTTAGTTAATGTGCATATTGTGGAAGATGGAAGCAGACAAGGCAGCAAGCTAGACAACACACAAACTTTATTCCTCTTCCAACATAAAACACAATAAACTCTCCCTTGAGTGCCTGAGCAAACCCTTTTATACACTTTTATTCCTGCCTCCGGCACACAGGGTAAGCACATTAACATACAGACGTGAAAGACATGCACACACATCAACATAACATTGACCCACATGTCACAGAGCAGGTCTTGGTACAATACACTCACACCCCTGCATCTTCAGGTGTGAACCTGGCATTGCAGGGGGCGAAAGGCACATCTTTGTTTGTTTGGCTCCCCTCACCTTTCTCTATTAGCATCCTTAACTATCTTCTCCCCCACCAACCCCTTTGTCCTGGGTGGAGTACCATGTGTACTGTGTCCATCACACAGCCCCCCTCCCCACCCCCCGAACACCCAGAAGGGGCTCTAACTCTCTGGCACCTTGGGCTTGAGCCGGCGTCCGTAATGGTTGTAACGTGGAGTCACCAGACCGGTCGAAGCATCTTGGTGTTGAGGTGGGCCAGAGACAAACTCGGCCTCTGGTGCGCAGTCCTGTGGAGAGGGAAAGGGTGGGGAGGGGAAAGACCTAGTCTGCTGCCAACAGTTCTCTGCAGGGAACGCCAACTTGCGGGGCCACTATAGGTGGGCGTCCGTGCCGGGGAGCTTGAGCCAGCACCACCTGTTCATCTGCCAACACATAAGTGGACTTAAGCCTGTCAATGCAGACGGTTTCCCTACGCCCCCCCAAAGTCTAACACAAAATGCTTTGCCCCAGCACTCTGAACGGTCCATCATACGGTGGGAGCAGCAGGGTTCTGTGTGTGTCATGCCTAACAAAAACAAACTTGGTGCTCTGTAAGCTCTTTGGGACGAAGGTGTAGAGAAAACAATGGTGTGCCGGGCCTGGCACCTTGGCTGGCCCTGTACCGAGAAAAAATTGCATGGACATGTCGGTTCCAGGTGCAGGGTTTTCCGGTAAAAATTCCCCAGGGATCCGCAGTGGCTGAGAAAAAACGAGTTCTGCCAGGGAGGCTGCCAGATACTCCTTAGGCGTGGAGTGCAGCCCTAACAGGACCCAGGGCAAACGGTCGACCCAATTTGTGTCCGTGAGTGAAGCTCTGAGCGCTGCTTTAAGTGACCTATGAAAATGCTCACATAACCCATTAGCCTGGGGGTTTACTCGGTGATGCGGTGCATTTTGACCCACAGGCTCTGGGCCATCATGGACCAGAATTCCGAAACGAATTGTGGACCCCTGTCGGAAGTGATGTCCACGAACCACTTCCATGGATGTGGTGGAAGCCAGCGAGACCACTTCCGGCCAACACGTGGTGCGGTACACGATTGTCAAAAGGTGCGTGAAACCTTGCGAAGGTGGGAGGGGGCCCAACAAATCCACGTGGACATGGTTGCACCTCCTGGCCGGAATTTGGAACGGCTCAAGGGGGGCTTTGGTGTGTTTGTGCACTTTGGCCCACTGGCACTGGACACATGCAGCAGCCCACTCTTTCACGTCCCTGTGTAAGTGCTGCCAGACAAATTTCGCCCCCACCAGTTTAACCGAGGCATGCACACCGTGGCGTGAAAGGGAGTGGACTGACTCAAAAATGCGGTGACGCCAAGAGCTCAAAATCACAGGGCGACCGATAGAGACATCGCAGAGCAAGGGGAGGCACCCTTCTTGCACCGCCCTGCTCTCCAGTTTTAACCCAGTCGGCACGGGCTGGTGCGCACAAATGTCCGTGTCCCGGTTTGCTCCGCGGCCATGGCGGGGGGATCTATTCCCATGTAGACCGGGGAGACTAACGCGCATGACAGGCAGTCGGCCATGACATTATAGTTACCGGCTACGTGCTGGCTGTCGGTCGTAAGCTCTGAGATCACGGCCAAATGTTGTTGCTGCCAGGCTGACCACAGTTCCAAGACTTTGGACATTGCGTACGTTAGCGGCTTATGATCAATGAACGCGGTGAACTCACGCCCTTCTAGCCAAAACTGGAAATGGCGCATCGCCAGGTGGAGGGCCAACAACTCTCTGTCAAACGTACTGTATTTGTGTTTGTTGTCACGCAAAGTACAGCTGAAAAATGCGAGTGGCTGCCACGCACGGGAAACATACTGCTCCACCACTGCCCCTATGGCAACGTCAGATGTGTCAGTGGTGAGTGCTATCCGTGATGACAGGCAGGGTGCGCTAGCAAAGCGGCGTTAGCGAGCGCTGTTTTGGCGTTTGCAAAAGCCTGGACTCACTCGGGGGTCCAGACAATGTTTTTTGCGGGCTTCTTTTTCTTGAGCACGGTGTACAACGGCTGCGGCAGCTGGGCTGCTCAGGGGAGGAAACGGTTGTAAAAGTTGACGATGCCCAAAAATTCCTGCAGGGCCTTCACGATCTGTGGATGCGGAAAATCCGACACGGCACACATCTTACCAAGCAGTGGAATCACTCCTTCCGGCAAAATGCGGTGACCCAAAAAATCAATCACTGGCACACCGAACTGGCACTTCGCCGGGTTAACGATAAGCCTGTGCTCTTCCAACCTCTGGAAAACTAGTTTGAGATGGGCGAGGTGCTCTTCTTCGGACGCGTTAGCCACCAGAATGTTGTCTAAGTAGACAAAAACAAAAGGCAGGTCACAGAGCACCGCGTCCATCATTCTTTGGAAGGTTTGCGCCATGCCCTTTAACACAAACGGCATGCGCAAAAACTCAAAAAGGCCAAAAAGAGTTATTACCGCTGTTTTGGGAACGTCCTCCACGTGCACCGGGACCTGGTGGTACCCGTGGACCAGATCCACTTTCGAAAAAACACGCGTCCCGGCCAGGTGCACAAAAAAATCCTGGATGTGCTGGATGGGATACTGATTGTGTTCTGTGGCATTGTTCAAGTGCCGGAAATCACCGCACGATCGCCACGACTCATCGGCCTTAGGCATCATGTGTAGTGGGGATTCCCATGGGCCGTTGGAGCGCCTAACGATACACAGCTGCTCTAAGTTGGTAAACTCCTCGTGTGCGCTGGCTAGTTTAACCAGGTGCAGAGGTTGCGCGAACACCGGCGGGCTTTTTGTGGTTATGTTGGTTACTGTAGCAGAATACGTCGGAACCGTGAGTGCTGGGAACTGTGAAAGTAAATGCTGGTACTTACCTCCTGGAGCTGTAACGCTAGCCTGCGTTGTTGGCCCAACTCCACGAGCTGTGCAGGGCAGGGAGGTAAAAGAGACAGCATCCACTAAATGTCCGCTGGCAACATCGACTAACAACCCGTAAGCACATAAAAAATCTGTGCCTAAAATGGGAGCAGAACATGCCACTACCACAAAGTCCCATTAGCAATTGTGTCCGTGTAAGCACACCGTCACCGTCCATTCGCCAAATGTACTGATGTTGGATCCATTGGCGGCTGTGAGCTCGGGTCCGCTGCCTCCTGCCGATCTGTCTGCGCTGACCGGCAGAATGATGCTCTTCTGGGAGCCGGAGTCCACTAAGAAATGTCTCCCTGAACGTGTGTCTGTGATGAACAGCAGCTTGTTCCTGTTGCCAGCAGTCGCAGCTGCTACTGACTGCTGGCTGTGCCATTTCCCTGGCTTCTTGAATTGGCACAGTGGCACAGCTTTGGGTATTTGAGCTAAAGCAGAGGTGATAGACACAAAGCGTCCCGCTCCTGCATCTCTTGGTGTCCGACCCAGGCACCACCAGTGGCTCCTTGACCTCGCTGGAATCCTTCCCGGATGCCGGTGTTGTTGCATGCACGCTGAGAGTTCTGGTCGCTAGGATGATGTGGTCCACTTCCTGCGCCAGAACACGGTAGTTCTTGGTTACCAACAGTGGCGAGTTGGCCAGGATTGCCTTCGCTGTAGCAGGTAGGTTCCTGAGGAAGAGGTGGGTGAACAGGAAGGATTTGTCGTTCTTCCCCATCAGTGCTAACATGCTCTCCATCAGCTCCACAGCTGATCTGTCACAACTATGAGCACATTAGGAGTCTCTCTGCTTTCTTACTGTCCAACAGGGTATACCTCTGAATCAGCATCTGCTTGAGTGTGTCGTATTTCCTCTGGGCCAGCGGTTCCTGGAGCGGGCTCGTCACTTGCTGTGTGGCATGCACATCCAGCGCAGCGACCACATGATAATATTTGGTGTTGTTCCGCTGTGATTCCGCCAAGTGCGAGTTGGGCTTCCACATGTAGGAACCAAGCGGTCTCCGGGGTGGTACTTGGCTCGTTCTCCATTGCACGTCTTAGGGTCGATCACCTCGTGACCCTAAGTGATGGTAGAGGTCATACCTCTACCATTGTCCCTGTCCCCAAGAAGCCACTGATCACTGGACTTAACGACTACAGACCTGTAGCGCTCACCTCTGTAGTCATGAAGTCCTTTGAGCGCCTGGTCCTGCCCCACCTCAAGACCATCACCACTCCCCTCCTGGACCTGCTGCAGTTTGCCTACAGAGCCAACAGGTCTGTGGACGACGCAGTCAACCTGGCCCTCCACTCCATCCTGCAGCACCTGGACTCCCCGGGAACCTATGTCAGGATCCTGTTTGTGGACTTCAGCTCTGCATTCAATACCATCCACCCCGCTTTGCTCCAGGACAAGCTGTCCCTGCTCAACGTGCCTGACTCCCTCTACAGGTGGATCACCGACTTCCTTACGGACCAGAGGCAGCATGTGCGGCTGGGAAAGACTGTCTCAGACTCTGTTAGCATCAGCACCGGATCACCCCAGGGCTGTGTACTTTCCCCCCTGCTCTTCTCCCTGTACACCAACTCCTGCACCTCCAGCCACCAGTCTGTCAAGCTGATCAAGTTTGCGGACGACACCACCCTCATCGGGCTCATCTCCAACGGCGACGAGTCCATCTACAGGAAAGAGGTGGCCCAGCTGGCGTCCTGGTGCAGCCACAACAACCTGCAGCTGAACGCTCTGAAGACAGTGGAGATGATCGTGGACTTCAGAAAAGTCACAGCCCCTCTGCCCCCCTTACCCTCACAGACTCTCCCATCACCACTGCGGATTCCTTCCGCTTCCTGGGCACCACCATCACCCGGGACCTCAAGTGGGAGCCGACCATCAGCTCCCTCATCAAAAAGGCCCAGCAGAGGATGTTCTTCCTGCGGCAGCTGAGGAAGCTCAAGCTACCCACCAAGATGTTGGTGCAGTTCTACACGGCCATCATCGAGTCCATCCTCACCACCTCCATCACCGTGTGGTATGCAGGAGCCACCGCCAGGGACAGACTAAGACTGCAGCGCGTTGTGCGCGTTGCTGAGAAGGTGATCGGCTGCAAGCTCCCATCCCTCCAGAACCTGTACATCTCCAGGACCCGGAGGTGTGCAGGTCGGATCATAGCCGACCCTTCACACCCTGGACATGCACTGTTTGCCCCCCTCCCCTCAGGCAGAAGACTTTGGTCCATTCAGACTAAAACCTCCCGCTACATGAACAGCTTCTTCCCCTCTGCCATCAGACTTCTGAACACTAAGTGACTTATTAGACTCTCGTGCACTACGTACAGCAGCTCAACCGGACTCATGACAATTATCACTGTTTTCTTTTTGCACTACCGACTGCACTATGTGGAACTCCACAATATCTGCTGCTTGTTAATATATTTAAAAATTGCATAGATTAGTATTACTTATTCATATTCTACCTTTTATTGCATGCATAGTTTTTTATTTTTATCTTTAGTGCTACTCCATGTTTAATGTTGCAGCATTGCACCGAGACAAATTCCTAGTTTGTGTACTACATGAACAATGGCAATAAATCTCATTCTGATTCTGATTCTGATTCTTCTGACCAATGTGGAAGATGGAAGCAGACGAGGCAGCAAGCTAGACGACACACGGACTTTATTCCTCTTCCAACATAAAACACAAAAAACTCTCCCTTGAGTGCCTGAGCAAACTCTTTTATACACTTTTATTCCTGCCTCTGGCACACAGGGTAAATACATTAACATACAGACGTGAAAGACATGCACACACATCAACATAACACTGACCCACATGTCACAGAGCAGGTCTTGGTACAATACATTCGCATCCCTGCATCTTCAGGTGTGAACCTGGCACGGCGGGGAGCGAAAGGCACATCTTTGTTTGTTTGGCTCCCCTCACCTTTCTCCATTAGCATCCCTAACTATCTTCTCCCCCACCAACCCCTTTGTCCTGGGTGGAGTACCATGTGTACTGTGTCCACCACAGTATGTTGAATTGTATCCTTATGGTGACTCTTTATATTGAATCCACAGACCAAACATCACTCTACCTGTGCAATAATGCATCTAAAAATGTGTTGTGATTCCTTTCCAAAACAAGCCCAGCCTGGCTTAATTACTTTACTCCTGTATTTCATTCCATTATGCCCACGTTTTAATAGCTGGATGGCTTACGCTCATCTCTTGGAGATGAGCATTTACCAACTAGTGGTGGACATTTCTTTCTTTCTTTCTTTCTTGAAAATGTACAGGAAGTTAATAAATGGACAATATGAATAAGAGTAATGGTTAATTATATACAGGTACATCTCAAAAAATTAGAATATCATGAAAAAGTTTAATATTTTTTGTCACTCATTTCAGAAAGTGAAACCCATATATTATATAGATTCATTACACAGACAGTGATATATTTCAATTGTTTATTTATTTTAATTTTGATGATTATGGCTTACAGCCCATGAAAACCTCAAATTCAGTTTCTTAAAAAATTAGAATATTACATAAAATTAATTTTAAAAAATAGTTTTTTAATAGAAATGTTGGCCGACTGAAAAGTATGTCCATGTACATACTCAATACTTGGTCGGGGCTCCTTTTGGATAAATTACTGTATCAATGTGGTGTGGCATGGAGACGATCACCTGTGTTACTGCTGAGGTGTTATGAAGGTCCAGGTTGCTTTGACAGTGACCTTCAGCTTGTCTGCATTGTTGGGTCTGGTGTCTCTCATCTTTCTCTTGACAATACTCCATGACAATACTAACCCTAACACTACCAGTATTTTTGTTATGTAAGGTGATGAAAAAAATATTACAAAGGGTAGAGAATCCACCTTGCTTTGTTGCATAAAACTAGAGTGTTTACTTTAGAGAAGGGGATATGTGCTCAATATGTGTGTTAAAGCATTTTGTTTACTTGGTGGCATAAAACAAGTGACCCAGGAATTCAGAGTATGTACAGTATGTATGAAAACTACTGTCACATAAACAGATTGATGATGCCTTAAAAAGGCCATAGGCAATGTGCTATTGTTGTTCTCAAGACTTAATTTTGTTTTGTATTGCTTGAGGAAATGGAAAGGAATAATGTAAAAACATGAGTAAAAAAATATGCTCAGTCTCTGGAGGAATGAATCAGACAATCACTGGTGACATCCTGCCAAACTGAGACGATTTAAGATAAGGTGAATTATATGAGCTCAGAAGCCAGACATAAATACAAAATTAAAGATTTTATCAGCTCATCAGGATCATACAACAGATTTCGGTTTGCACTAGGGCTGAGAGAGCTCACCAAAATGAAAAAGCCACAACACAACACAAAAAGTCACAACATTACAAATCCACAGCATAAAGCCTGAAGCCACAACAGCATGGCAAATGTCACATTACTACAGCAAAGTGCCACAACACAATGGCAAATGCTACAACAGAAATAAGCCAGTCAAAGTGTGAACTTATAATGGAAGTCAGTGATGCTGACAGTAAAACCTGCAGACTACTGTTGACTTCATGTGAAGCGGAGAGTTCTTACTTATTTGTGCAAAAGTGTATAGGTAATAGTCACCTGAGGTCATCATAGATGAACTACATCCTGCTGGAAGATAAGCACTCTATATACAGTCTATGGGCTGAACTCACAACATTGTAGATATTGTTTAATTTGTCTTCTAAATGGACTGTTTTTGTAGTGTTTAGTTGCTCAAATGATGTGAAAAAAGATGGGTAGTCTTATCAATAAATTTCTTCATTAATAGGTTTACCACAGAAAAAACTGAGATTTCATCACGCAGTAATGGTAATATTGCTATCAAGCTTTTTTTTTTTTTTTTTTTTTTTGGAAGACTAGGAGGCAACAGAGAAGTCAAGATCAGACTGAGACTAGAGTATAAAAAACAAGACTTTAATGGCTCAAGACCACTCTGTATGTAGGTCTTGGTCTTGAACCCTTATCCTGGACTTACACTGACTCCGGATGCAGTCCGTTGGAGATGCAGTGCACATGGTGCCTTGTGTCAGTCCCCACCCACTCTGTTTGTGTTTTGGTCCGCACGGATCAGAGCAGGGTTTGAAATACAAAATCACACAAGAATTATACAAAATAACGCAAGATCTCAAGAATGAGAACAAGATGAACCGATCACGATTACGTGATAACAACAAGGAAGTGTGATGCAGCAGTTCTCCACCTGAATTTTTGTGCTCTAATAATATGCAAGTAGCCCATTAATTTTAATTCTATGAAGTGTTTGTATGTTTTGTCAGAGTTTTTATCTTCTCTGACACAATGGTGAAGGAGTAGACCTCAGAAAATAACGGAGATCCTTAATTTGTTTTTAATGAACAAACAGCTATTAAATACCGTGAGATACTGCGGCATTTCCTTGTGGACTGGATCTGGCTTCTATCAAAAATAGACTCGTTGCGTCTCATTAGCAAACCGAATCCGCAGTACCACAGTGGTCCGGACCAGGTGGGGATTAGAAAATTGATGAGAATGGGGACTATTTGCTGCAGAGACCAAATTGCATCCGTAACAGACTGCATCTGGAGTCAGTGTAAATCCAGGGATAGAGTCTTGGACTTGTTTTGTCTTATCTTGGTAGACTCTGGTCTTGATGAGGTCGTGACTACAATGTGTTGGTAAAATGACATGATTGCTCTGTCTTTCTCACTCTTCTTTATCTGCTTGCTTCACACGCTACACTGCAGAGTTTAGTTTACACCCTATAATTCATTTGCTGAAATCAGTTAGAATCAGTTCTGCACACAGCCAAGCTAACACATATGCGGAAGTGTACTGATACAATTGAGGTAAAACCCCTTCCTCTTGCACGAGGGAGTGGTTAAGCTTTATAAAAACTATAGGGCTCACTTTTTGGGTAGCACACTCTCTCGGGGTATTTGCCTAAAGAGTTGTGTTCCAGCACTGTAGTTCATCTCACTTTCAGTAAAATAAGTGAAAGTATACTTCATCTCTCAGTCTGGTTATTTGGCCTTCGTATAAAAGAACTGGGGATTAAGGCATTTTAGATGCAACAATTTGGTGTTTCCGCCCAGTTACGAGGCTAAATTTTAGTTTTAGTTTTGTAAACGGCGTGAGGGTTTTTTCTCTACAGACTGGCGACCGCAACACTATAATGAGCAGAAAACCTTTTTCAATAAATTTCTGCCTGTCCCTTTGGGGACAGCCCTTTCTGTAGAGATTAAATATTCATGCACGTGTGATTTTATTTGTGGAATGAAACTGAGATATGGTCTTGAATTTATGATATGTTGTTTTAAGAAATATATTTACTGAGTTTGATGAAATCTCCAAACGGTTTTAACCCCGTGGAATTAGTTATACACGTTAATACTGTTCCAGAAAGTAGAGTTGGAGAGAGCTTGGGTAATCAGTTTAAACCCTGCAGTGGCAAGTATTTATTTGGGTCACTGAAAAGCAGAGTTACCCCGCTGAGCATTTCATAGTCCGGGTAAAAGGTTTTAACCCTGAGGCAACTGATATAGGGTTGCCGAAAAAGGAGTCTTTGTCGGCTGATAGCTTTGCCAAAAGGTTTAACCTCTTGCACTTCGGTGTACCGCAGGCGGGCACGTCTCTGCATCCGAGGGCGCACGAGGGCATCCTAGGACGCACACTGTACGTCCTAGGAGGCACTGAAAAAAAAAAAGCTGCATTTCCGTTCTTCCACTACAGACACAGCCGCGAACAGAAAGCCAAAGGAGTGCTTTGATTGGTTTAGATGTGATTGACCTCTCATTCGACTAATAAGAGCCTTGAATTGGGTTTCTGAAACCTTGAAGAACCAATGACTGAAAACCTAGCAAGAAGGACCCGCTTACCAACGGCTGCGAATACAGCGAGCCAATTGAAGCACAGTAGTTCGAAAGCGTGCCTCCCTTGCAAAATCTGTTTTGTTTTTAGCCGCTGGGTGACACACACGCATTCGCCAGTCTTTTTTTCTTACTACTGTTCTTATTTGTTTTGAAAAATCGTTCGCCAAAACCGCAATCATGGAAGCGCAAAACCGCAATAATGGAATTATGGTTTGACCGGGTCGCGTGACCAGAACCACGAGTCCGTAACTAACAAGTGGACCAGCGTCATGTTCGTCTGACAATGAGGAAGAGAAGTTCACCAGCGACACTGCTGTTGTGGACAGGTAAGTGTTATAAGCTAAATTATTCTTTATCCCTGAAAATTGTAATCAAAAATGACTTTTGACCAATCGGTAAATTACAACTGTGCGTAGTAGACTGCGGCGCACGAGCCGGACTCCATGCGCCGCGGTATACGGTTCGTGCACCGTGTCCGGACCGTGAACGCCCCCCCCCCCCGCTACTCTTCTATAGCGGATTGCAGATATTATTGCAGATATTTTAGTACAACTGTGCGTAGTAGACCGCGGTGCACCGTGACCGCGGCGCACCGGGCGATGTCCGTCCTCTGTAGCGGGGGGGTGGGGGGGTCTGAGTTGTTATCTTCTACATTACAGATATTTTAGTATAATTTTTAGTGCACTGTAGGTTATTTTTTCTTGTAAAAAAAAAAAAGCCACACATTTTTTACGTGGCATGCTTCTTTGTGTGTGGGGGCTTGTTTGTTCATTCATTCATTCATGAATGAATAAACAACCCCCCCACACACACACACACACACACACACACAGCCCTGAGTGTCACCTTTCATTAGAGCCCAACATCAAGCTTCTATATTGAATCATTCAAAAGTTAAAGACGTTTTTCTAAACTGTGCCATTTGGCACAATTTGGCACAGTTCAAAAACGCCTGGGAACAACCTGTGAAGAAAGCTGTGTAATAAATTCATTTTTTGTGGTATTGTTACAAAATTTGGACCTCAGCTGGATAACACTTGGTTCTACATTTCTGTTGCATTTTCCAGCCTGGATCTGACAGCTGTGTGTTATTTGCAAGCATTTGTATCCAAAAAAAACACCCAGGCGAAATTTATTTTCTTCAAGTTCAGTATGTTTAGATGACTGTTACTCAGTGGCCGGAGCACTTAGAGAGATTATGACTATTTTGCCAAAAAATTCAAAGTGTTTTCTTTTAAATGAGACCAACCCCATGAAGATGCTGCAAAGGGTTGAAGAACAGCTTTTGATTTACTTTGGGTACATTATTTTTTGGCATTTTTAGGGAAATTGACCAGAGTGCAAGGGGATAAACCCCTTGAGATCATTGCTTGATTTCAAAAAGTAGAGTTGGCACCCCTCGAGTGTTTAGCTCAGACCAAAAGGTTGTAACTCCTTGAGAAAATTGCAATGGGGACATCTCTAAAATATAGTTGGTCTTACCGCATTAGATAGGGACCTACTGTGCGTGAAATAAATGCATAAGTTTTAAGTAACCCGATCGGGACGATCGGTTCATAGGTGATATATAATAATATAATTAAACTAATTATAGTAAAAAACACGGTGATGTGTGAGGCAATATTGTCGTGAGGAAGTGGAAATAAAAAAGATCATCATAATAATTTCATTCTATGCTATAAGATATTGATATTAGACTATAACATTTAAAGACGGTTGGATTAAAATGGCAACAAAAATGGATAATGATAAACACAGCTCTGAATATCCATTGGGTAGTCTGGGTTATGCTATAAATTTTTATTTTTTTATTTATTTTTTATTTTACCTTTATTTAACCAGGAAATAAAACCCATTGAGATTAAAAACCTCTTTTTCAAGGGAGTCCTGGCCAAGAGGCAGCAAAAAAAATCACAAATACACTTACAATGACATACAAATCAGATAAACAGTTACAAATTAGTGAGGCCGTCTCAAGTGTTCTCAATCTGGTTTTAAAGTCGTTCAATGAAACAAGTTCTGTTAGTTTCCAGTCTTTTTGCAACATGTTCCATGTAGAGGGGGCTGAGAACATGAAAGCTCTTTTTCCCAGCTCAGTACGGGAAAATGGAACAGAAAGCAACAAATGATCATTAGAACGCAAACCGTAAGAATCAGCACTTCTCAGTGTGATCAAATTACAAATGTAAGGGGGCAACAGTCCAAGCATGGCCTTGTAAATAAAAAAGTACCAGTGAGTCAACCTCCTGGTGGACAAAGAGGGCCATCCCACTCTAGGATGCAGTTCACAGTGATGGGTCAAGGCTCTACAGTTTGTAACAAACCTCAAAACAGCATGATATACAGAGTCAATCTTACTCAGACACTGAGCTGAAGCGTTCATATACAACAGGTCTCCATAATCTAAAATAGATAAAAAAGTTGCAGTAACAAGACGCTTTTTAACCTCAAAAGAAAAACAACATTTATTTCGAAATAAAAAACCCAGTTTCAGTTTCAGTTTCTTCACAAGTTTTTCAACATGGGGCTTAAAAGTCAGAGCGTCATCAAGCAAGATACCAAGATACTTGTACGAGTGAACCACCTCAATTTCATTTCCCTCAAAAGTGGACACTGTGGGAAAAATTTGTCGACTCTTCCTAAAATTTGAAAACCACACCATTTCCAATGAAATGGAAGAAGTATTAAAAGCCGCTGTGCATTGAGAGAAACTAATTGAAGAGCTTAAAACATGGGTAAAATGGTTAAAGAGAGATGGCTTGTTTGGCAATATGGGGGCCCCCAAACAAATAAATTAGACAAAGCTGTTTATGTGGATTATTGCAGTCTGGGTTGTTTTGTCTTTGTGCAGAAAAAATGGAAGGACCTGCTTTGACCTTGTAGAGATACGTAAGAGAGAGGAGCAATTCTGTGGTTGTGTGTGTATGTGTGTGGGGGGGGTGGGGTGCTGATCTGTGTGACGGGAGTGAAAGAGAAGTAATCTAAATATGGGTATTTTTGCAAAGTTTTGGGGGTTTATTTTTTCAATCTAACTTTGCGGGTTTAACTAATGTTGTGTACGCGATAAATTATTTACATATTTTTTTAAAACAATTTTTTGACGTATCACTGACTTTTTTCTTTGACTGAAGCAAAACAGTGCACTTTACAGGGAAAAGGGACACAGGACTAACGATGATGAAGTTTTTATTATTGGGAGATGATAAATTTATGAACAGAAAAGATAGAAATAGCACAAGAATTCTGATAAGATGGAGAAAGGGAATTTAATTTCAGTGGTAAACTGAGACTGATTAGTGAGTTGTGCCAGTCTGACCTAGATAAGAATAGACAGAATCAGCCTTCAAAAGGGAAAAAAAAAAACCACACAGGCCACAGATTGCGGTCCTGTGTCATAAATTCCTGAAAACAGAGATTAGGTTTACACCTACAGTTACTAATTCTAAATGCTGCACTGGTCTAAGGTTTTTAATATATGATATTGTTTTGTTTGAATATAATCTTAAACTAAGTGGTTACCCATGTCAATTGGTAAAACCTTAACTGATTCACAGGATATTTAGTGAATACTTGTTGTGAGTAGCGAACTCACATTCAAATTGTGGAAGCTTTAGGTGTGATTTAAAGGTTTTTCTGCTATTCCTTATTCTTAGTTTTTCAAAAGGAAAGGGAAAAGCATTCACAAAATATTTTTTTAGCTTTCACCAGGAATTAGATTTGCCAAATTAACAAGGAACCATAACATCATCATTACCTTTTAATTTAATTAATCTTTGGTGACATATGCAATATGTAATAAAATAATAAAAAACAATAATTGGCATTCATTGACTGGAAGGGGTGACCTTGACTGACCAGAGAAGAAAGGACCCCTAAATTGATAAGCATTTTTTAAAGCCAAGTATGACTTTGCATGACATTGTAAATGACATAAAGTATAACGATTTAAATGACTCTGACTTTACAAATGTAATGTTTATACGATTTTTGTGCTGCAGGATACATCTGATGTTATTCACCACATAATGGTGTGACAACATCATATTTCAGAAATGTGACAGTAAAAAGGAATGTGTTTTCCTGATGCTCAGCCGTGGCCAAGCTGGGCCTTGGGACTACATTCCACTCCATAATTTACCAAGGAATGTATAAAATGAGGAATTCCTTGTACAAAATTAAGCCAAATTCTAATTAGGCAAAAATGCCCACTTTTCCATTGACTGAAGGTGTGTGACGCAATCTTTATTCATTTATACAAATTCAACCTGTCTGTGTTCAACTGGACAAACTGACCTTACTTATTACTGCTAAATCATATCTCATCTGTACAGACAGCTATTTTGTTTTTCTTAAATGGAATTTGTAAATTAGTTCAAGAGACATCACAAAAGAAGCCATGATTATTGAAATCTTATTTTGAAGGAGCTGTACTACCCACAAATTTTCATCTAAATTAACTGTGTAACACATAAAAGTGGTAACACGCTTCCTTTCAGTAAAAGATACTACCCATCAAGTAAATACCCTGTAACTTTGCTGCATGTGCATCTCCATTCATCAAAAAGGGGGTATCAAAGAAATTAATTAGCAAAAATAATTAGCAATCCTCAGAAAAATAGATAATACATAAAAATTACCAATAGGTGATCAATAATGAAGAGAAAAATACAAATGAAACCGCTTGGTAATGAAATTACAACATTCAATAGGAGAAGTTAAAAGTTACATCAATAAATTTCCAGATATTTAAGGAAATATCTGTAGATTATTGTAAAGGAAATATCATGTCTATAAGGAACAAGGTAAACTGATAAGGAAGAAAACCATGCAAATTTATGAGAAAAGTTCCAAATGTCTAAGGAAGGTCCAACTTGTGCTGAATTTATGTTTACTGTGGGACTTGATTTAGAATCTACTACAGAGACAATACAGATTTTTACATTCATTAAAATTGTTTTACAAAAATTGAGTGGGTACTGGCACAAGTCCCACTGTATCAAGTGCACAGTGCCTCCAGGAACTCAGACATTGGCTGAAGTCCGTGATTCATTATCTTTGTAACGCTAAAATTCTATTCAGATGCAAAAAGATGCAAAAAGACATATGATAACATAAATATACACTTCATAAAATTTTTGAAATTTAAAAGGGCTCTCAGAAAACAGGGGAAATACAGTCAACATGGACAAAGGACTGTAAGGTGTGGATAAAACTGCTTGGAACTCCAGAAGAACCTAAAGTAATAATGATTAATAATGATTAGAGAAATGGAGGAATTAGATAAATTTAAACCTTAGTTCTGATGTACGAATAATAGTGCAGTAAGATTGAGTAGAGATTTTTGTGTTCTTCTTTCCTTTGTGTATCTTCTTTTTTTTTTCTTTTCCTCATTTAATAATGGAAGTGTATTAGGGCAAATTGAAGCTGAAACCTTTGTCAATACTGAACAGCAACCACAAGACATTTTAGGAGATATTGACCCAGACAATAACTATTTTAATCATATTAACAATAAGTGTGCTTATCATGATCAACAATTAAATGGAATTATGAATTCGGATCAGACATTGACAATAATATATATTAATAGTAGGAGTCTCTATGCAAACCTTGAGACATAACTTGGAGACACCATAAGATAAAGCCACAGGGCTTCAAGGCCATCAAGCAGTTTACACCCAGGACAGGAGAAAAGGGAGGAGGGAGTAAGAGCATGAAACCCTTTAGCCGGTCAGTGTGGCATAAAACTTCATTTTGGAACACAAAATATAATAGATATATCAAACAGCTTGTTAATATAGCATATTAAAACAGTTCATATATGGATAAAAGTTACAGTCACATGTTGTAACACACCCACACACACAATTATAGAACATGTGATCTCAACAGATAAATGCATAATTAGTGAATTTCTATTACAAGGTAATATTAGATGTTAAAAGTAGTTGGAAACAACACGTCAGATAAATACAAAACAAAGTTGCAAGAATACTGCAATCATAAATAAAATTAAGCAAGTCCTAGATTACAAATCACTTCATATCTTGTATTGCTCGTTGGTACTTCCATACTTGACCTATTGTATAGAGGCCTGGGGTAACAATTATAAAAGTACACTTAATTCATTGCTAACATTACAAAAAGGGCTGTCCATGGTATACACAAAGTCGGGTATCTTGAACATACTAATTTATTGTTAACACATTTAAAGTTATTGAAATTGCGGGATCTGGTTGATTATTATATAGCACAATTAATGTTTAGAAAAAAGAAAAACCTTTTGCATAATTAATCAATTAACTTACTAAAATAGTTATAAAATCCATAAGTTGCATATTTTTAATAAAATTATAAAGTATAGCTTAAATTTTAGAAAAATGAAAATCTTTATAAGAGCTAAAGGCTCAATAAAGCTTAATCTGGTATTGATAATCTTGTAGGTAGTTGGTTTGATAATATATTTGGCAAAAGGGGAAAACTAATTTAAGGAGCCCTTGTAAGTATAACTATTAGTTTATTGATCTTTGTTTTTGTGGATGTTGTTGCATTCCCATGATTAAAGAATAAAAATTAAAAGAATAAAAATAAAAAATAAAAGAAAGATCTATTTTAGCGGCCTTCTCTTCCAAGGACCCGCCTCCATATTAAGGGGACCCACCTGCCCACCTGCTCTCCTATTGCCAGGACAATGACAAGATTGTGCCACGACTGAACCTAGATGGGGACCTAGAAGATGCCGAGGAGATAGTTTAGGGTCTGCAATAGGGTCTACAATGCACATTCACATGGTGTTAGATTTTGCTCTGCTGTGCTTCTGCACTACAGGTTTCCTTTGTGATAAGTGATTAATGCAAGAATAGATGCAAGTATATGAATGTATTCATATATGCATATATTCATATATGCATTTTCATATATATTCATATATATGCATAGATGAAGATAGCTTAGTTTTGAATGTATTTTACACATATAGGATTGTTAGCTATATTGACTCATAATGTCTGCACCACACCCGATGTCCTCTGGAGAAATGGCGACCTAAGGGGAGGCAGGTCCAAATGACTGCCGGAAAGAGGACATCACACACATATAGAACTTTAGAAACACTACACACAGGGGATAGAATGGGGTTATGAGATAGGTTTAGACCCATCTCAACAGGGGGAGATGCAAAAACGTAAGTTTAGGTTACTAGGTTATAGATAGATAGATAGTGAGGTGCCCTAATAGGACACCTCAACAGGGGGTATTGTTGGTAAAATGACATGATTGCTCTGTCTTTCTCACACTTCTTTATCTGCTTGCTTCACACACTACACTGCAGAGTTTTGTTTACACCCTATAATTCATTTGCTGAAATTAGTTAGAATCAGTTCTGCACACAGCCAAGCTGACACATATGCGGAAGTGTACTGATACAATTGAGGTAAAACCCCTCCCTCTTGCACAAGGGAGTGGTTAAGCTTTATAAAAACTATAGGGCTCACTTTTTGGGTAGCACACTCTCTTGGGGTATTTGCCTAAAGAGTTGTGTTCCAGCACTGCTTGTATCCATATCTCACTTTCAGTAAAATAAGTGAAAGTATACTTCATCTCTCAGTCTGGTTATTTGGCCTTCGTATAAAAGAACTGGGGGTTAAGGCATTTTAGACGCAACAAATGGTAACTGACTCCTAGGAGACTAAATGATAGAGAATGACGATGAAGAATTAAACAGGGAAATGCAACAAAATGGACAGTTACTAAACTCAAATACTTTTTAAAACAAAACAGGCTTTTAAACCTTGTAGCCACAGAGACATAACTTGTTTTGTTTTGTTTATTTAGGCTATTTTATAATACATTTCTTCATGGCGTTTATGTTGTAAAGCAGAAAAAAACAAATATTAATGTGTCTTGTCACATGGCAAATATTTCGTGCTGACAGTGCTTGCCTCCTTTAAAAAAGAAAAAGAAAACCACAAGCCATTTTTTAATGGTTATATAAAAAGCACTGTCTGAATCCATGAGATCTGTCTCCTTCCACGTCCTTCCAGATGTAGCGCATCTGAATTAGTATCACTTTTGAGGCTGCCAAACAACATTACTTTATTATTTTCTATTTCTATTACTAGTGCATTGCCCGTAGAAAGCAAACATCCTTGTCTGAAAACAGGTAGGCCAATTAGGCTTTCCAGACCCAAATGTAGGCTGTGTTTGAAAGTGGAATACAAAGAGGTGTAGGCTATATGTAGGCAATCATGTTAGACTTTGACAAATATAAAAGGGACTGAACACTAAGATTTATTTGATTGTGTGAATATTAATTATGGAATTGTTGAAAATGAATGGGACATCCAATATTAGCTACTGTTTAAGAACCCCTGTTTGTTTGTTTGTCAGACTTATTTGTGTGATATTTTATGAGTTATATTCATAAGTGCATATGTGTCGGCATATGATATGCAATTGATCTGGATATTCCGCTCCACAATCATGGCGGTATTATTAACTTAATTTTTAGATAGCCGTGTACCGGGAGCAACGCCATGTTGAACCCACTGTGCCACAAAGGACAGCGGTGGCACGGGTGAAGCAGCAGCCGAGATTCTGTCCTGGTAATCGGGCAGGCTTGGCTGGCTTGGCTCCCTGGGAAGAATTGCGATAAGCAGGTCCGGCTGCTCCCCCTGCCCCCCCACACCTCGTGTTCTCCACATATCGATGGACAAAACGCAAAACCTCCTATCTGAAAATGCACTTTTTTAAGAAAAAAAAAAAACACTTTTGGTTTTCTTGCAGAATGCTATGTTATTTTTTTTTTTTCATCAGAATAATTTTCTGTCACAATAAAGGGTGGGACTGTCTTGCAGACAGATATGAGCAGCCTTCCTTGTTATCATACAAAGTGAAATCTGCAAATCAGAAAATCTTATATTTTCTGATTTGAAAAATGCAAAAATCATATGATATGCCAAATTATCCTTTAGAGCTAGCAATCACGGCAAGGGGGTAATTTTTTTAAGCATTAAATCTTCAGTATTCTCTTTTTCTGGTCAAATTTGTCACGTTTCACTTCCTTGTTTTGTTTGCTGAGAGCTCTGGTGACTGGTCATCATGCCGCGTATTACCCGTATGGAGTCAGTCTGAAGCCTCACCCACACTTCTAGAAGCCAGGGCATGAAGAAAGGGGTGGCTAAAACTTTTATTGATAAAAATTGCATATTTTCACTGAGCAACTCCATACTCGGGAATGCACATCCTAGTAATCTCAGCAAAGCAGTTATAAAATCTGAGGCCAATCTGACGAACGGTTTGAGAGATATCCGAGGAAAACACACACACACACACACACACACACACACGAACAGACTGAGATATGCTGCATTTATAGACAGATTGTCAATTTCCACTTCGGAGAAGTTTCTCTTTTTTGCAGTCTTACATTGAGCCGTGTCACAAACAGTCGGGGTGAGAACACCTAAACCCTGAATATACAAGGGTGTGGTATTTAAAAGACAATTGTTTACAGCAGTCCAGTTTATCGGTGTCAGATCATTTCACCACATACACGCATTTCATGAAAACCACAAGGAACTTGTCCTATGATGGTTTCTGCACATGACTATGCACTGTCTTCTGCACACTTTTGATATGGAAAGGGCACTGTTCAAGCATAAGGGTGTCCATATGTGCACCTGGCACCAGGACACCCTAGGTTGCAGGTCAATGATCAATTTTGTTATTGTGTCTTCAGACTTGTGACCACATGTCTTGGACACTCGGGTAAAGAGAGGTGCAGAGCTGTCAACTGATCATCACCTGGTGGTGAGTTGGATCCGACGGCAGGGGTGGACGCCACTCAGACCCAGTAGACCTAAATGTATAGTGAGGGTGTGCTGGGAATGTCTGGCTGAGGCCCCTGTCCGGGAGGTCTTCAACTCCCACCTCTGGAAGAACTTCGGCCACATTCCGAGGGAGTCTGGAGACATGGAGTCTGAATGGGACATGTTCTCCACCTCCACTGCGGAAGCAGCTGCCCAGAGCTGTGTTCGCAAGGTTGTTGGTGCATCTCGTGGTGGCAGCCCCTGAATTAAGTGGTGGACACCAATGGTGAGGGGGCCATCAAGCAGAAGAAGGAGTCCTATCAAGCTTGGTTGGCTTGTGCGACTCTTGAAGCAGCTGGCCAAACAGAGTGCAGCTCGGGTAGTTGTTGAAGCAAAAACTCGGGTGTGGGAGGAGTTTGGTGAGGCCATGGAACAAGACGTTCAGTCAGCCTGGAAGAGATTCTGGCAAACTGTGCGGCGACTCAGGAGGGGGAAGCAGCTCCCTGTCCACACTGTGTATGGTGCAGATGGGGCGCTGCTGACTTCGACTGGGGATATCATCGGGCGGTGGAAGTAATACTTCGAGGATTTCCTCAATCCTACTGACACGCCTACTGACACAGGAAGCAGGGCTTGCGGACGAGGGGGACAACTTGTCCATCACAGAGACTGAGGTCACTGAAGTGGTTAAAAAACTCTTTGGTAACCGAGCCCTGGAGCTGGACAAGATTCGCCCTGAGTACCTCAAGGCCCTGGATGTTGTAGGGCTGTCATGGTTGACACGCCTCTGCAATGTTGTGTGGAGGTTGGGAACAGTGCCTTTGGCATGGCAAACTGGGGTGGTGGTTCCTCTTTTTAAAAAGGGGGACCAGAGGGTGTGTTCTAACTTTAGAGGATCACACTCCTCAGCCTCCCTGAGAAGGTCTATGCCAGGGTACTGGAGAGGAGAGTCTGACCACTGGTTCAACTTCAGATTCAGGAGGAACAATGTGGATTTCATCCTGGTTGTGGCACATTGGACCAGCTCTTTACCCTCTCAAGAATCCTTGAGGGTTCGTGGGAGTTTGCCCAACCAGTCCACATGTGTTTTGTGAACTTGAAGAAAGCATTTGACTGCGTCCCTCATGGTCTCTTGTGGGGGGTGCTGTGGGAGTATGGGGTATCGGGCTCGTTGCTACGAGCTATCCGGTCCCTATATGACCATTGCAAAAGTTTGGTCCATATTCCCAACACCCAGTCAAACTTGTTTCCAGTAAGAGTTGGACTCCGCTGGGGATGCCCTTTGTCACCAATCCTGTTTATAATTTTTATTGACAAAATATCTAGGTGCAGCCAAGGATTGGAGGGTGTCATGCTTGGTGACCACAGGATCTCATCTCTGCTGTTTGCAGATGATGTTGTCTTGTTGGCTTCATCAAGCAATGACCTACAAGCCTTACTGGGACGGTTTCCTACTGAGTGTGAAGCGGCTGGGATGAGAATCAGCACCTCCAAGTACGAGTCCATAGTCCTCAATCTTAAAAAGGTGGATTGTCCTCTCAGGGTTGGGGACATGCTCCTGCTTCAAGTGGAGGAGTTTAAGTATCTCGGGGTCTCATTCACGAGTAAGGGGAGAATGGAGCGACAGATTGACAGATGGATCAGAGCAGCCTCTGCAGTGATGCGGACGTTGTACCTGTCTGTTGTTGTGAAGAGGGAGCTACGCTCTAAAGCAAAGCTGCCGATTTACTGGTTCAGCTACGTTCCTACCCTCACCTATGGTCATGAGCTTTGGGTAATGACCGAATGAATGAGATTGCAGATACAAGCAGCTGAAATGAGCTTTCTTTGTAGGCTTGCTGGACTCACCCTTAGAGACAGGGTGAGGAGCTCAGTCATCCGGGAGAGGCTCAGAGTAGAACTGCTGCTTCTGTATATCGATAGGAGCCAGTTGAGGTGGTGTGGGCCTCCTGGACACCTCCCACTTGAGGGGTTTTGGGCACATACCACTGGAAGGAGACCCCGGGGCAGACTCAGGACATGCTGAAGAGACTACATGTCCCAGCTGGCCTGGAAATGTCTTAGTATCCTCTCTGAAGAGCTGGAGCAGGAGGCCGGGGAGAGGGAAGTCTGGGCTTCTCTGCTTGAGCTGCTGCCTCCGTGACCTGGACCTCCGGAAAAGCGGTAGAAAATGGATGGATGGATGGATGAATGGGGCACTGAATCCACAGCTTTATAAGCAAAAAATATGTTTGTTTTTTTCTGCCTGGGTGCATTTTATGCAGCTGAAATTACTTCACTACTCCATCTGACACATGAAAAAAGTTTCTGTAGTTGATTTTGTCTGAGTTTACTATAGCTCTAAAGATGAATGAGTGAACACAAGCTACAAAAGTAAATATAAACCAGCTCTCTGAAAAATGAAATTTATAACAGTTCTTATATAAAAAGCAGCAAGTGTGAATGGTCCATGGCATCACTGATCACTCACCAATACAGCTGCTCACTTCTCGTGTTTTCCTCACAAAAACAACTTTCAATTTCAATTTAATTATATAATACTAACTCAACATTCATCTCATTGCACTTTTTATTTGGAGAGTACAGATCCTACAATCTCAGAAAAGAGACCCAACAACAGGTTGTCCCCTGTCAGCAAGCAAAACTAAATTCCTGTCTGATTTATCAAATCAATGTATGAGCTTTTTAATGTTCAACACGTTCAAAATTATCTGGCGGTGGGTTCATATGAGCACAGATTAATGTTTTATTCTGTTAAGAGGCAAAATTCCTGTTAAAGTGCATATTTCTCAATGTAGACACAGACCTAGACTGCTAATCTCACACTTTGCCATAGTGCCAGTCAGGCTGCTACAGAAATGACTGGAAAAGTTGTTTTAAGGTAAGATAAAAAGGCGGCTTTTCAAATCATTACTCTACACATTTATCCACTGGGTTTTTTAACCTGCAAGTTGCTCTGTAAGGTCAGGAAAATATTCAGAGTTAGGACTAAAGGTGAGCATCTAATTAGCACACACTCAGTCTAACTTAACACTCCACTCGCTTTCTTTATGTCATTATTTGCACAACCACCACGGTCACTTGATGACAAATTGTGCATATACTATATTAGATGGGCCCCCTGGGGGCATATCATGTTGATAATTTATTACCCACGCCAATGGAGTCGAGGCGTGGGTATAGCGGTCACCTCTTATTGTCTCTCTGGACTGTAACTTGATAAAAAATGAAGCATGGGTCACAAAACTTGGTATATGGGTGAACCTCAGGCTTATCGTGTGTTGCTGTTTTTGGGATCACAAGGTTTAAAGTCAATGTCACAAGGTCATCCATGCTCTAACTCAATAGGGAATGAGGTCACCAAACTTGGTAAATAGGTTGACCGTGTGACTAGCACTTTTGGCTTCATATTTGGAGTCAAATGTCAAGGCAACAAGGTCATAAAAAGTCAAATCCATTTTGAAGTAAGGTGAAAAGGTGGCTTTTCACCTAGTCGCCGTAGTGACTTCAGTTTTAAATATACTGTATGTGGTGGGGAAGTAGGGATGCAAACGACATGGGTCTGCATCTCTGCTGAGTGCAGTTCTAGTTGGCACTAAGCTGTAGAATAACAGAGGACCCAAGTTGTGATCCCCTTTAATATAACTCAATATAATATTCCTGAAAGGTTATTTCAGCATTCTTTATCAAATCATACCGCTGAAAATTTTACAATCCCCACTTCTAGGTGAAATACATAGCTATGTACAGCAGTTCAAATGAGAGTCTAAAGAGGTCAGCCACAACTGAATACTTCAATATTGTAAAACAAGTGCTAAGAAAGTAGTCCATAACCTGTTCATAACCACAGACGCCCGTAGTCATCATAGACCTAGTTCTACCCAGCCTGCAATACTAGGAACACCTACGTATGATAATGCAAAGAACCCTACACCTACTAAGCAATTTGCAGCATTTATTGTCCCTGTCAGGACTGCATTTACGCCGTCTTGTTTAACAAACTCAGCAATGCATTTAGACAAGAAAAAGGGCTGTGTTTGATCAGTGGTATTGTACCATTACACCAACACTGACAAAAGCATTTGCATCATGATTTAAATGACTCCAAGTTCAGCTTATTTTCTTTCTATGAAACAACTCTCAAATAGTATTTCCATCACAGCTGCTTTCGAAAAATGCTAAAATATAAGCCAAACTTTGAGTCTCACGATTGTAAAGATCTAGCACAACATGCGTCTGAATGGGAGCTATGTTACTGTGGTATTTACACAGAACAGATACGCTGACCTTCTCTCTATTTGATATAGTCTCAGTGGCATTCAGCTGAATTGATTAGGTTAAAGAAAAATCAGTCAGCTCCTCAGTGCAGGACAGGAAATGTAAATGGATTCATTGCCAAATGTTTAAATTAGACAGATAGTGGATGGGAAAAATGAAGAGTGATGAGAAAATGGAGGTAACCACGGAGTAAAGAGGGAAAAAAGACCACATGTGGGGTTGGTCATAAGGTTTAGCCTGTTGATCACAGTTGCAGTCAGAGGAACCCAAGGGAGTTGTTGACCTTTATATGAGTGGGTATGTGTGTTTTTGTACGGATATGAGCTGTTTACTGAAAACTAAAGAGTGCACCTGACTTTACTGACCTTTCTTTTAGGGACCATCGAGAGTGAATGCAGACTTTTGGGCAATCATATTAAATGAACAGGAGAGCATACTTCAGTTGTAAATGCCACTGACAAATTTCCAATATTGTTGTAATGATATGCTCACCAAGTAATACTCTTTCCAGAAAACTATCTAGTGAACAAATTACTAAAATTCTGAGTTGATACGCCACCCGTTAAATTCCAAGTCCATTTTGGGGTACGCTTTCCTCCCACAGTCTGAAATCCTGCTTATTAGGATGATTGGTAGTTTTAAAATGGCCCTTGATATGGTTCTGAGGATGTGAGCTATCTGTACAGAACATCTCCAGTTGCTCACAACCCTAAATTGTATAAGCAGATTATAAAATGGAGGCATGGATACATCAAATTTAGGATTCATTTGTTAAAGCACTTGCTAAAAGTCTAATTTTCAATGGCTCTGTTGAATCCACCACTATGTTATCTGGCAAGTGGTGCCCTTTGGAATGTTTTTGGTGAAAGCAGCTATGTGATTTGAAACAATGATAAAATTATCTTTTGACTAAATTGAAACAGAAGATTAGTTTGGCTGTAACAGCAGAACAGACAAGAGCATTCAGAGTCTGTGCAGCTCTGCCAAAGCTGAAAGCTTCTCCCACATCATGCATGGATTCAGCCCATTGAAGATATCTGGATTATGACAGACATCAAGATAATCTCTCTCAATTCCTACCAGCATTTGTGAAGATTCTGCATATGTAATATCTTTAATGTTTGCTATATGTTGCAATTATAAAGAACATGTCATGGATCTGGTTGAGCACAGCACCATCTTGCCTTGTTTTGCTCTTTGGCTGCTTTGTAACATCTCTCATCAGGATCCAGGAGGCTTAATTGGTGGCAGCTGGGTGATCATCCTCACCTGTGGCTAATCACCCACCACTGCTAGATAAGCTTCACTCTGGAGCTAAAGTGGTGTGGAATCGTCAGATTGGTAAATATTCTCCTGACTAAATGTAAACTCTCGTCTCAGTTCTCTGGCTTCCACTAAACATACTACTCTTTGTTCCCCAGGTCAAACCCTACCTGCCAGCCAGCCTGCTGCGTCATCCTTCTTGTCAGGTTCGGGTTACTTTATTTGTACCCGTAGGTAGATTTGTTATCATCTGTGTTATCCTAGTATTTTGTACTAATGTTCATCAATATGCATTGTCCCATCCATCCATCTTCTACCACTTTTCCGGAGGTCCGGGTCGCGGAGGCAGCAGTTCAAGCAGAGAAGTCCAGACTTCCCTCTCCCCAGCCACCTGCTCCAGCTCTTCAGAGGGGATACCAAGGCATTCCCAGACCAGCTGGGAGACATAGTCTCTCCACCGAGTCCTGGGTCTGCCCCGGGGTCTCCTCCCAGTGGGACGTACCTGAAACACCTCAAGTGGGAGGCGTCCAGGAGGCATCCTAATCAGATGCCCGTACCACCTCAACTGACTCCTTTCAATGTGATTGCCCCCGGACAACATAGCTCCTGGGATCACTGGGGCACGCAAACCCCCCCACCACGATAAGGTGACGATCCATGAGGAGGATGCATTGTCCCTTTCAAATAAATATTAAATTAGCTCCTGCGTGCTCACCCAGCAACCTTCCTACTCCTGACCACCTCATCTACCTTCTCTGGACAACCTGAACTGGACTCACTCTCCACTAGAAAATTCATGTAAGGAACCATACTAAAATCACCCTAACAACCCCTTACCTCAGGACCAGCTCCACCTCCATGACCCACTTGCTGGAAACCCTCACAAGCCACTCTGGAATAATACAAGAATCATACTCACCCATTTATAATAGGAATGGGCTCTATACCTCAGGTCCTCCTTTTCCTGCACACCACCTGTTGGACACATTCACCTGTAAGATGTCTCTGAACAAATGGTAAGAACTCACTCCTACAAAATACCAAAACCATACTTGGCTCCATTTAAACCCTGCCAATCACACCTCTCCCCTTTTCCACCCTACAGGCATTATACTCATCTTGTAAATAACTCAATAAATACACTCACTTGCCTCAACTATGGTTTTTGTGTGTTTGTGTTCTGTTATTGGGTCCTTGCTTCAGGAAAAACATGACAGAAGCTCATACAAAGTTACTGGACTGAGCTCTGGATGAACTCAATTACTTCTAAGTTTGGCCAAGCATCTTCTGGTGGGGAAAAAATCTATAACAGTTGAAATTATTTTGCTAATACACAAACCTGTCCACAAAAATTGAACAAATCTGATTTTTAAAAAAGGCTAAATCAGTGCACATGCTTTAGCTGTCCAATGTAAAAATATGACTAAGACATAACAGATCTCTTGCAGAAAACACAATTGCTATGTGATTATCATAGACATTAAATAAATATTTTTATTCATTTTAAATTTACAATTTATTTTAAGCATTTTTCAAATGCCATATGCCTTTTTTTAACAAATTCCTTTTTTTTATTAAAAGAGTTAGATGAACAAAGTTGCATGCTTCAGTCACAACATTAAGATATTTGACCACTGATGTAGTGTTATCCCACTGTACCAGGTTTGTTTTCATGTGAGCCGAGCAGCATCATTACAGCAGAGTCTCATGGGAAAAGAGCGAGGCAGGCTATCAGCATGCTTTTACTGGAAATGTGGCACTCAAGGCCAGTAATGAGTGTTTAGGCAAAAAAAAAAAGAATGAGAAAATGTGTGCTTCTGAGAGATACTATACTGGTGAATTTCTTTATTAAATTCAAGTTAGGCACCGCCTACAGGTGTTCATTTGAGGAATCTGTGAGAAAGGAAATGTTCATACTAATTTAGGACAACTGTAAGAGTGGGCACACAAAAATAAGGTGGACTAGAAAAGAGCGGTGAAGAGATGTAGAAATGGAAGAAGAGAGGCAAATAGAATTCATTGTTTCCTACCTCAGTCTTTTGGAAGGCAGATAGGACATCAGTTCCAGCTACTCATCAGAATTGTGAGTACGAGGGTCTTCTTATAGGCATGTGACAAGACTTGAATTTGATGAAGAAAAACAATAGAAATATAATTAAGATGGAACAATGAAAAAATACAAATGAGAAGATGAGACACAGAAGCCAAAAGACTTAAAGTGCTCCACTTAAAGTGACACTGCCAAAAATCAAGTTTTTTTCTTAACGTTATTTTTTTATGACTTGTAAGACAGATCAAGAATTAAATCAATCAAATGTCTCAGGTGTCTTTTTTGCTTTAAAGTTTCACCTAAGCCCCACCCCCTGAAAAAGGCAAGTTTCGGCAGAGCGTTTTTGTGACATAGCTATCTACAGCCGATCGCACATCTGTAGTGTTGAGCCAATCAGGACTCTCTGGCCTAACTGAAGTTAGCATTTTTGGACAGCTGCTTTGAAAACTTGACCCAAATTAAGATGGGTTTTACCATTAAACTGCTTTTAAGGACTGATGCAATTTCAGTCATTATTCTGGGCCACCGTGAATACAAGTGGGCATGTTCTTCAACTGCTAAGTCTTTTTTATCACAAGATTTATTCTGTTTAATGTAATGTTAGCCACTATTAGCCTTGTGGTGTGTAGGTTGGATCTAGTCACCAATTCTGGCATTTATTTATTTATTTAACCAGGAAAGACTTGTTGAAATTAAAAATCTCTTTTTCAAGAGTGTCCTGTCTAAGACAGGCAGCAGAACAGTTTCAAACACAGACAATAAAAACCAAGCTTTCCTTCATACACATAGACATTTAAAACACGGGTTTGAAGGGGGGGAGTGAAAAGAGTTTGACAGAAAACTGTAAGACAATGAAAGGTTTTGTTTGTAGAAAAAATATCATAAGATACCATTTTAGACAATGTAGACTTGTTTTTATGGGGGATTTATAGCCACTGGAGTACATCTTTAAATATACTGTATGATACAAGGGAATGGGAGAAGGAAAATTAACTTAAAAATTTATTATTTTTCAAATTATTTTTTGACTACACTATGATACAGAAAAGGGCCTGATCACTACTATTTGTTTTATCTATCCACCTTATTCCTAGGCCCCATGATGCCTTGTGTGAATTATGGTAGCAACTACTAGTTTAGAACATATAGTTGTCACTGAAACAGGACACTTTTTCTTGTTCAGAAATAATGACTTCGGCTTCAGAAATGTGGGAACACGGCCTCTTACACCTCAAAACAGTAATATACCACTTCCCACGACTATCAAGGGATGGGAAGATGACCTTAAAAAGTGGCCTTGTAGATAGTAGCTCCGTTAGCACTGCTGCTAAGATGCTAATGCTGTAAACAAATGACCCATGCTGGCAAAATGAGTCACTTTGAGGACATTTTCAAAACTGATGTAATGTTATTTCCATATTCTGTATTGAAAGATGTTCAAAATGATATTTAATTTGTAGGAAGTGCATGAAAACTGACCCAGAAAAAGACGATTTGTTTATATTTTAGCTAGGTTGAAAACTCGCGTTCGATTGGTCGGGAGTTATGTCTTCCGCAAAAACAAAGGTATTTTTAGAAAGTACGATTTCTAAGCTTTCCAATGATACCAGGAACTCATGGGTAGTAATGGCCAAACGAGGCTTTCTGGAAGACTTGAGGCCTTTCATCAACATGGTTCACATAGACAAGGCCTCATGTGGGACTTCATTTTCTCTACCAGGCCATCTAGTGGACAAAATGTATACAACATGCTGATTTTTACAAGGGTATTGTTGGTTTAATGTGTATTTTTTTTCCAATTTCAATAAATGTGCTGTCTTAAGAAATATCAATGATCATAAGGGAAAAAAAATAATAAAATTGAGGAGACTACAGTGAATGTGCTTGTGCTACTTATCAATTTTTTTTTAAGAAATAATAACTTTTCAACAGTCATACTGTCTTTCTCAGTACATTCATCTCTGTCCTTATTGTCATGCAGGGCACAATAGTGCCTCAGCATAACAATGTGTTATTGTTGTATCCAAACTCTTTGAAACACAACAGACACTTCACTGTGCAAATAAAAATAAATTATTAGCACGACCAAGCTGAGACTTGAACCTACCTTCCCAATTGCAGGACAGATATTTGTCTTCTAAGCTACTACTTAGTCATGAGTAGTTGAGGCTTTCTTGAACACTTGAGCCTTTCATCAAAATGGTTCACATAGATGAGGCCTCATGTAGAACTTCATTTGCTCTACTAGGCCATGTAGTCGACAAAGTATACAGCATGCAGATTTTAGAATGTGTATTTTTCGATTTCAATAAATGTGCTGTCTTTTAAGAAATATCAATAGTCACAATGGAAAAAAAGAAATAACAAAACTGTGGTGACTCCAGTGAATGTGTCTGTGTTACTTTGTGTGCTTGTACTATTTATCCATTTTTATTAAGAAAAAATACATTTTCAACAGTCTTATACTGTCCCAGTATATTCAACTCTGGCCTTATTGTCATGCAGGGCACAATGGCAATAGTGCCTCAGCATAATGATGCGTAATAATGATCCAAGCTCTTTGAAACACAAGAGACACTTTACCTTGCAAATAAAAATGAAATTAGAAGAACAACACAGCTGAGATTCAAACCCAGGTCTCCCACTTGCAAAACAGATGCATTACCACTAAGACATCGCCTCAGGTACAAATGGTAGCAACTATTTGTCAATAATACATCAATAGGAGAAATTCGCCCAAACTGTTCCCAAATTTGAGAAGTCCGTATTTTTAGTGCTGGCTCCATCTGTAATTTGGCTGTGACAAATCCTTTACACAGTCAAACATGAGAAAACAAAACATGAGGGAAGGGGATTTCAATTGGGTACCGCTGCTCACTTTATTTCATGTTGCATGCAAAATCATGAAAGGCTTCCTGACCCAGTCACGTGGTCCGACGTCAACACATATGTCATGATACACACCTCGAAACACGCCTCGCTAAATATTTCCTGGATATGATCGGAGCACTGGTGCCTGCCTTCCCATCACTGCTCATGGGGTTTTCCTGGGACTTTGCTGCTACCAAACAAAGAAAGAGTCATGATTTTTGACTTCTCATTGCCTGTACATACAATGACGCGGTGTGCATTCAGACCAGCACGTCTCCATCGCAATAAAGTTGGCTGCATTTTGTTAAAATATGTTGGACATAATCAAACTTACCTTAGAGCAGACGTACGCCACAACACCATGCTTGGATGTCGTCTGTCACCATGTGGTGAGAAGCCTCCATTTATCCAGTCTATTGGCACAACCATGAACACCAGCAAGTGCCAGAACTATGCCAAAACATTCAAAAAATACAAAAACTAGAAGAGCTGAAATTAGCTGCCACTTGAGTGCAAAAAACGTACTGTATGTGGACTATAACACCGGAGTGGTGGCTCAGTTGGTAGAGCATCCGCCCCCAAACCCGGGAGGCAAGGGGTTCAAATCCCGGCCAGGTCATGCTGAAGACCATATAAAAGCGGAACTTCCTGCCATCCAGCTTGGTGCTCAGCAATAATGGAATGGAGGAGGGAAATCTGTGGTGGCGCCTTGCATGGCAGCGGCCCTTTGATTCTACATATGGGGTGTGTGTGATTAACACTGTAGATAGGAAAAACACAATTTCGTTCTACTGTACATGATTGGTTGAATGACAATAAAGGGTAATTTATACATTAAAATGAATTTTAAAAACGTTATTTTAAATGCCCCTGCTACTCCACTCTGACTGACTGATTTAACATTACGTCAGCTGAAACCAGAAGCTCCATCCATAATCGTTCCTACAGCAGCACCCTCAGGAATAAGGTGGATAGTCTAATTTAAAGATCCCATCTATTACTTTTTTCATGGATTAATTTCAAATTCTGACATCATCAAGAACATATATTTGTAGCTGGATTCATACTGCACCTCTGCTGTCCGCGTACGTGCAACCGGAAACCTCGTGTGACAAAATTTACATCATCGTCTCCACTCCGCTAGTGTCCGCAGTGCTCGACCGCGGATGACCGCGTGCAGCATTTTGTGACCGTGCTGCCTGCCCATGACCTGAACGCGTTGAAAAGTGTATGCGCAAGACTGAACATTCCATTCACGAGGTGGCAATATTGGCACAGCATACCAAGACAAAGTAGAATCAGAATCAGAATCAGAATCAGGTTTATTGCCATTGTTCATGTAGTACACAAACTAGGAATTTGTCTCGGTGCAATGCTGCAACATTAAACATGATAAAATAAAAGAAATAAACTATACATGCAATAAAGTGTAGAATAAGAGTAAGTGATACTGGTCAGCAGTTAAAATATATTAGTGAGCAGCAGATACTGTGGAGAACTATATAGTGCAGTCGGTAATGCAGGAAGAAAACAGTGATGATTGACATGAGTCTGGTTGAGCTGCTGTACATAGTGCACGAGAGTCAATAAGTCACTTAGTGTTCAGCAGTCTGATGGCAGAGGGGAAGAAGCTGTTCATGTGACGGGAGGTTTTAGTCTGGATGGACCGAAGTCTTCTACCTGAGGGGAGGGGGGCAAACAGTACGTGACCAGGGTGTGAGGGATCAGCTATGATCCGGCCAGCACGCCTCCGGGTCCTGGAGATGTACAGATCCTGGAGAGATGGGAGCTTGCAGCCGATCACCTTCTCAGCAGTGCGCACGACGCGCTGCAGCCTTAGTCTGTCCCTGGCAGTGGCTCCTGCGTACCACACGGTTATGGAGGTGGTGAGGATGGACTCGATGATGGCTGTGTAGAACTGCACTAACATCTTGGTGGGTAGCTTGAGCTTCCTCAGCTGCCGCAGGAAGAACATCCTCTGCTGGGCTTTTTTGATGAGTGAGCTGATGGTCGGCTCCCATTTGAGGTCCCTGGTGATGGTAGTGCCTAGGAAGCGGAAGGAATCAGCAGTGGTGATGGGAGAGCCTGTGAGGGTGAGGGGGGGCAGAGGGGTTGTGACTTTCCTGAAGTCTACAATCATCTCCACTGTCTTCAGAGCGTAGTAGACGAAGTAGACGAAGAAGACAACGAGGAAGCGGAAGACAAGAATAAACATACATAAATCATACATACATACTTCAGCAGCAGCAGCATCTTCGTGGAAAAGGAGTGAAAACCATGAAGTCAAGCAGCAGAAAGCAAGCAGCGTTTCTTCGTTGGTGAAAATCCTGGCGCGTCAGCGCATTGGCGTTACCTATCGGGTGGGAGTGAAGCTAACAATGATGGTTGTGCACATGCGTCAACCGCTTGGCCTGGGTAGATGAAAAAAATGAGCATGAACAGCGCCACGTGTGTGCCGGACTCTTCCAAAGTGCACGTGGACCAAAGCAGACTAGAGGGGAAATGCACCATGAATAAGGCTTAACAAAAAACATTTTGTTTTACATGAGCTCTAGACAGCCACTCTGTTACCTCTCCCAGAAAATGCAGCGTTTCAGGCTTTCTCAGCATTATTCATGAGCCCCTAATCTGATTGGGTGAAAGCTTTGTGATTGACAAGCGTGATAAAACCAATCAGAAGCAAGGAGGCGTAACCTACATCAGAGCCCAAGTTTGACTGTTCATGACAAAACAAGGAAATGAGAAGTGCCCAATTTGACAAGATAAAGAGCACAATGAAGACATAATGCCTATTAAATTAAAATCTAACATTACCATGACTGTAAAGCACAAGCCTCGGGGGACGCATAAACACAGCAAAACGGCTCCCGGCTCCTACACTGTATGGGATACCTCCAGCTGGCCAACAGTGTGGGTCCACCCTCCAGATACAAAAAAAGTGGGCTGCTGCTCCTGTGCCTCACCTGTTACATGTGCTCTGTGACCACATATGACACAGGCCTGGTGCACACAGTGTTTTTGTTTAGACCCAGAGAGAAACATCTGCGTGAACATGACATCACAGAAGCGACCACATGTGCACACGGATCCACCGAAGGTGTGAAAACTGCTGTTCTGCTGTTGTAACTAACGGATGACAAGTAGATGTTTTACTAGGGACTTTGGATTATAACTATAAATGCCAGATTCCACCTGCAAGAAATATTTATAGGCTATTCATTTTTTAAGCTGCAAGAGTGAGGGAGTCATGACTAAATAAATAAATAACCTGTGTAGCTAATTGCAGGTAATAAAAAAAATTGACTTACTGACAGCTGGTTTGAAAATGTGATAAGGAGTCTTCAGTCATAACTTTTACAAAAGCATGAAGCTGGATTCATGCTACATTTCCCTCTGGTCCGCATGCGCTTTGGCGTGCACGCCATGCTGTACATGCTCACTTTTTCGTCTACAGTACCAGGCCAAGCGGTTGATGCATGCGCACGACTGTTATTTGTAGCTTCGCCCCAGCCCTATGGGTAGCACAATTGCGCTAATATGACAGTTTGTTTACCGGCTATAAACGCGAGAGCGATGCACATTTTATTTGTAGCAACAACAATGGCATTGTTTCAAGGAAAAGGAGGAATTACCGTTATCCAGTGCTCTTCTCCACTCAAGCTGCTGCTGCTGCAAAATGATTCATGTGTTTTTATTCTCATCTTCCGCTTCCTCTTCGTCTAGTTTGCCTTTGTATGCTGTGTTGGTAGCGCCACCTCGTGAATGGAATGTTCAATCTTGTGCATGCGCAGTCAACACGGTTGACCCCGCGCACGGGTAGGCTGTGCGGTCAGAAAATTTGGGTGTCCGCAAAAGAGCTCTGCTGACACTAGCGGACTGGAGGATATGACTTAAATTTTATCACACAAGCCTTTTCCAGTTGCGCGTATGCGAACAACAGAGGTGCAGTATGAATCCAACATTACAAGTCATAAAAAATAGTGATATGATGTGATGTCAGCCAGCTAAGGAGCTGCGCAAAACTGGATTTAAAACATTGGCTGCTCCACAGCATTTTTTTTTCATCATTCAGCCAAGGTAAGCAACATTTTAGGGATGTATTTCAGTCTATAAATCCTCCTTGGTTATAAATTATAAATATGAGAAATCTATAACAGACTAGTGCATCTAAATACATAGTTTGGACATCTGATCAGGATGTCTCCTGGATGTCTCCCACTAGAGGTGTTTCGGGCACGTTCCAGTGAGAGGAGACCCCAGGGCAGACCCAGGACTCACTGGAGAGACTGGGCGATACTGCCCAAAGATAGGTGTGCCAAGCTTGTGGCATCATATTCAAAAAGACTTGAGGCTGTAATTGGTGCCAAAGGTGCATCAACAAATTATTGAACAAAGGCTGTGAATACTTACGTACATGTGATTTCTTAGTTTTTTATTTTTAATAAATTTGCAAAAAAATCTAAAAAAAAAAAACTTTTTTCACATTGTCATTATGGGGTGTTGTGTTTAGAATTTTGAGGAAAAAAAAATTTAATAATCCATTTTGGAATAAGGCTGTAACATAACGTGGAAAAAGTGAAACACTGTGAATGCTTTCCAGATGCACCGTATGTATAGTTTATATCACAAACAAGTGTCTAATATTAAATGTTACAAAAGTGCTATCACTTTGGTGCCCTCCTTAGTACTTTGTGCCCCATGCACAGTGCATGATATGGGTAATGGAAGCAGTGGCACTGGTATTTTTTTTTTTATTTATTATTAAATGTGTAGGCATTTTACAGAATTGCTGCACGCAATGCAGTGGTATCCTTAAGAATAAGCTTTTTGACCAAACCTAACTTATATTTTAGAAGGTCTGGGAATGAATCCATAGTGAACTGACCAGAACAGAGCAATAAGTTTAAGCTAAGATCCCCACGAATGTCTGTGAAAATAAATTTTTGCCACTTTTCTCTCAAACGTGCATCCTTTGGAAGTTTGTGTAAGGATCCCTCCATTGCATATCTCTCAAGTGTGACATGTTTGCAGACAGGCAGGAAACAGGGCTGGATCGGCTCACTTATGGTGCATTTAGAACAAACACGAAGTGAATGTTTCATGCAGCACAATTACATGTTAACTTAATGTACACATGTGAATGAAGTGTAAAGTAGTTGAAATGAAATGATGCCACTCATCCGCAGACAGTTGGATTGGGAGCGCTGCAGCTGAAACAGTCTGCCGGGAGTTTATCCACCCATGTCCTCCTGCTATGGATATGCTAATGAGGGCTAGCAGGCTAGCAGTGTAAACAACCATCATCCAGGTGCAGTTTCTGGAGGAGGCAGTGACAATTTCTCAGCTGTGTGCACCACCAGATAAGGCTATAAACCTAAGCATAACGGCATTTGGGGGATTTCCATAGCAGGTAGAAAGCAGCTGCATAAATTCTGAAGGTAACAATGCCCCTCTGCAAGTCACTCAGATGCAAATTTGGGTTTATTTGTGTCTTTGCATTGAGTTTACATACTGTATATTCACACTGCGCGAAAAATTCACGCTTTAGCGTTTGGTCTTAATGCACTTTTAGACTGGCCAATAATAGAGCAGTGGCCAGGTATCAAGGCTGGGTTTTACTTTTAGTGATGTACAGGAGTAAACACAGAAGAGTTACACAGGCTTGATATAACTGATATAAAGGCTGTGTGGTTTGTTTTTTTTTTAAGAGAGGTGAGCATGTGAATGTTTGTTTTTTTGACAGTCATGTGACCAATGAAAGCATTTCATAAGGTTAAAACCTAAAAAAAAACACAATTGTTCAGTGAATGGGAGCTACAAATTATCCAATATAGGGGAGTTTTTGCAACTTCAACTCTGATAACTATTGAACTGTTAAACAGGAGGATTTAAAGAAATAGAAGACAGAGATTGGAATATATACATCTTAACTTATATGCTTTTAACTTGTCATGACTGTAGCACTTGTTGCCAGTTTGTTTCTTATACTGGCACAAAGGCCCAGATTATATGAACAATGAATTATTCAAAGCAACTCAAGGAAGAGGCCAGTTTTGTTTTGTTTTTTATTCAAGCAGTAGATATCTGTCTTTTTGTGCGGGGCTGATTCCTTAATACTGCATGTTTTGAAGATAATTCTTTCCTTAAAAGTAAAGGGGGAAGTTGTGTTTTTGATGCTCATTATGGTTTTACATGCCTGATCCACTCAAGACTAAATTGTATACGGCCCACAAACTAAAATAAGTGACAATTTTGGCAAAGGGACAAAAATTACTGAGCTGTGAAAAGCAGGACATGGTAGGCTTGTGAAATTTAAGATTGTGCACTATTTCAGCTGTAATGACCCTTTCAGACGGTCTGAAAGAATGTCATGGTTCTTGGTTGATTCTTTTTGAATATTTACGCTCTTCTTGCCAAATGGAGCCATGGTTTGTATGTTTTGGTTTGGAGGGCAGTGATCCAGAATTTACTCTAAATAAGGCCATGAGAGTTTTGTAGGAGGTAATTTTAACTTTGTCCTTATCTAACTTCACACCTGGAAGCCCGTGCAGAGAAACATTGCTCCCTCAACATGGATCAGTTCTGACTAGGAACAGCTGACTCACCAAAACCATGACAGCGTGAGCAGAGCAAACAGGAGGCAGCCCAAGTTTATCTGTAAATACAATATAGCATATGGCAATGTGCAGTTCCCTCGGTTTATTAAAGACATTTATATTAATAATATATATGTTGTATATATAGTGTCATTGCAAGTAATAATCATTGAGAATACATAAGAGAATTCAAAGACAAAAAAGCATTTAAGCCTGCTTTAGAAATTCAAGGTTGACTCACAACAAAGCTGTTTTCGAAATGTGATGAAAATGTTAATGTCACAGAGCAGCTCAAGGTATGCTGACCTTGCCAACGCTGGGGTTAACACATCTAAATGAATATAAAATTAAGCTTCCAGCCATGTTTGATATCACTGTTTCCCTGTCAGCCAGAAGTTTTTGTTCTCTCTTGTTTTTTCCTTTTAGCTTTATATGCCATACTTTAACATTCGACTTCAATCTTTATGGCAACAGTGTCAAAGTGCAATGTGTCAGACTGCATAAAACTGAAACTGAAACTGCTCTATAGTTATGCAAGGAGGACCAAAAACACATTCTTTTAACACTGCAAACTTAATTTCTCACCTTAAAAGCCATCAATCAGATCAATATGAGGAATTTACGAAGCTTAAACAAAAGAAAGAAAGACACAACAGCTACAGTGATCATCCGAGGGCAAAAGGCACCACTCAGAAAATTATGGAGTTTATCGCTCTTGATAAACAGCCATTTTCAGTCATTTTGGGTTCAGTAGAGCAGTGGACTTCATTGAGTCTTGCTACACAATGTCCAGTCACAGGTAATTTTCAGTTGTGGCCCGACCCAAGTTGCAAGCTGAAAATTTTAACAATGTCACATATTGAGGTGGTTCGAAGTTACTGTTTGAAAAAGCTGAGATGCTGCAAGCTTAGTAGGTTCCTGTTTCTGGGGTCAAAAATGACCACACCTAGTCTGTTATTTAAAGCATATACAGGTGCTTCTCAATAAATTATAATATCATTGAAAGGTTAATTTATTTCAGTAATTCAATTCAAGATGTGAAACTCATAGATTATATAGATTCATTACGCAAAGTGATATATTTCAGCTGTTTCTTTTAATTTTGATGACTATGACTTACAGCTGATGAAAATTCAAAAATTCAGTTTCTCAGAAAATTAGAATATTATGTAAGACAATAAGAAAAAATGCATTTTTAATAGAAATGTTGGCCTACTGAAAAGTATGTCCATGTATGCACTCAATACTTGGTTGGGGATCATTTTGCATGAATTACTGCATCAGTGCAGCATGACATGGAGGCAATCAGCCTATGTTACTCCTGAGGTGCTATGGAAGCCCAGGTTGCTTTGATAGCGGCCTTCAGCTCGTCTTCATTGTTGGGTCTGGTGTCTCTCATCTTCCTCTTGACAATACCCCATAGATTTTCCATGGGGTTTAGGTCAGGAGAGTTTGCTGGCCAATAAAGCACTGTGATATCATGGTCATTAAACCAGGTATTGGTACTTTTGGCAGTGTGAGCAGGTGCTAAGTCCTGCTGGAAAATTAAATCAGCATCTCCATAAACCATGATGAAGTTGTAACCCATGTAATAAAATGGGCTACATACAAGACACTAAACATGCAGAACATCAAAGATAAAATAGTTAATTAAAATGAGTTACTCTCTTAAATCTTTGCTAAATGAAAAATATCAATTATTGCGCTAAGAGAGAAAGACTATATTTTTATTTCATTTTTGTTTGCCGTTATTTGTTGAATGTGAAGTTGCACATTTTCACCCAATGAACAGTTCAGAATGTAGTTACAAGGTTGGCTCGGCCAAACCAAGATGTTGCCATGACAGTTAGTCCCGCCCACCTGCTGGGAGAGTGGGTAACGCTGTTTGTGGGTCAGAAAGACGTTTGGATTTCAGCAGCACAGTACATGGTCACAGTGAACGGGAGAGGGAGTAGACGATAAGAAAGGGAGCGAGAGTGAAACGAGATAAACCTACAATATACTGAAGGTAAATTACTTTTACTAAAGTGGTGACCTGTAAAAAGTAACCCTAAGTGAGCTAAAACAGCTCAGTAGATACTGATTAGCACTAAATGCTAAGCTAAGTCTCTGTTTAACTGTCATCCCTCGTGCAGCTGAAAAAGTGAAGCTTCCCAGTGGTTTTCTACAACTTGTTCTTTACTGCTTGAAGCCGAAAGGTAAAACATATGACGTTCAATTAATGTACTTGTCTAATATGGTCATCAGTGTAAGCTAACTTGCCTGGGAAGTAAAAGATTGCACTGCTGTATGTTTGTTTAGAGGCCTGTGGTTTAGCTGGGCGCTTCCATTTCGCGCCAGTGCTTCCACTTCATGCCGTGTGCAACCCCCCCCCCCTTCCCGAGAGAGATTGGTGAGCACGAGTTTTACTTTCCCATAGAGGGATTTCATTCACTTTGCATCTTGTTAAGCTGTTTATTGCACAATTCTGGATTTTTCTACTGAATTTATAGCTGTTGAATATAAGGTTTATTTGTTATGTTTGTTCAGTGAATATAAGCTATTGTATTTTTCTACTTGTTAAAGGAAAAAGTTAATTCATGGTAATTAAGATAAGATAAGATAAGATAAGCCTTTATTAGTCCCACAATGGGGAAATTCCAGGATTGCAACAGCACAGGGATAGCAACACTCAGAGCAACAATCAGAAGGCAAGAAAAAAAACAAGCAAGCAAGAGCAGCTAATATACATATGTACATATTACTATAATATACTGTATATATATACACACACACACACAGACACACAGTGCAGAGCATTGTAGCTGGATGGAATAAATATATGAATATATGAACACACAGTGCAGAGCATTGTAGCTAGATGGAATAAATATGTAAATATATAAACACCCACAGTACGGAGCATTGCAGCTAGGTGGAATAAATATGCAAGTATATAAACACACACAGTGCGGAGCAATGTAGCTAGATGGAATAATATGTAGATATATAAAAACACAGCGCATTGTAGCTAGATGGAATAAATATATAGATATATAAATATAAACACACCCAGTGCTGAGCATTGTAGCTAGATGGAATAAATATGTAAATATATAAACACACACAGTGCAGAGCATTGTTGCTAGGTGGGATGAAACAGCATAACCGTCTATTTAGTTATCCTACATGGTATGATTATGTGCCCATACATATTCTCACCCTCCATAGCGACCGGTATGTTCCTAGTTGTATGCCGGAGAGGACCATTGTGTAAGTCTATTGCATCTTTTGCATTCAAAAAAACTATTAGTTTGTTACGTCTTTTTGCTATCTCTGCGAGCAGCCCTGCTTAGGTTGTACAGTCTGACAGCCGTTGGTAGGAAGGACCTACGAAACCTCTCGGTTGTGCACCTGGGATGATGTAGTCTGCTGCTAAATGAGCTTCTCAGTGCATCCAGTATGTCCTGCATAGGGTGGAACTCGGACTCCAGCAGAGATGACAGTTTAGCCACCGTCCTTCTCTCTCCTATCTCCTCCATTGGATCAAGGCGCTGCCCCAGGACAGAGCTAGCTTTCTTAATCAGTTTGTTCAGTCTCTTCCTATCGGCTGCAGTAATGCCACTGCCCCAGCAGACCACTCCAAAAGTGATGGCTGATGCCACCACCGTGTCATAGAATGACTTCAGCAGCGCCCCTTGTACACCAAAAGACCTGAGTCTCCTCAGCAGGAACAGCCTGCGCTGTCCCTTCTTGTAGAGTGCGTCAGTATTGTGTGACCAGTCTAGTTTATTGTTCAGATGAATACCCAGGTACTTATAGGATGTCACCATCTCGATATGTCTGTTCCCTGTATATTTACTGGTGCTGTGAGGGGCTGCCCATGCCTGCGGCAGTCCACCACCAGCTCCTTAGTTTTCCTCGCGTTGATCTGGAGGCAGTTCCGATGGCACCAGTCCACAAAGTCCTGGATAAGCCCTCTGTACTCAGCTTCATCTCCGTTGGAGATGAGACCAACGATCGCAGAGTCATCAGAGAACTTCTGTAGATGGCAATGTGTTGTGTTGTGTGAGAAGTCCGCAGCATAAAGAGTGAACAGGAAGGGAGCCAGCACCGTTCCCTGGGGGGCCCCCGTGCTACTGATGATCGTGTCGGAAACACAGTCCCGGGTTCTCACAAACTGAGGCCGGTTCGTGAGGTAGTCCAGGATCCATGATGACAGGTGCTGGTCCACCCCTGCGCGCAGCAGCTTGTCCTTCAGGATCATCGGTTGGATGGTGTTGAAAGCACTGGAGAAGTCAAAGAACATGATCCTCACCATATTCCCGGGCTTCTCCAGGTGGGACAGAGAACGGTGAAGGAGGAAGATCACCGCATCCTCCACCCCAATGCCATGCTGGTAGGCGAACTGGAGTGGATCCATCGCTGGTTCCACCAGGGGGCGGAGATGAGCAAGGAGCAGTCTCTCCAGGGTCTTCATCAAGTGGGACGTCAAGGCCACCGGTCTGTAGCTGTTCAGGTCTTTGGGGTGGGAAGTTTTTGGTACAGGTACCACACAAGATGTTTTCCACAGCTGTGGTACCCTCCCCAGTTTCAGGCTCATGTTGAAGATATACGTCACAATCCCACACAGCTGGTCTGCACAGGACTTGAGGAGCTTTGCGCTGATGCCGTCCGGTCCTGACGCCTTCCTCGCCTTGATCTTCCTCAGCTCCGTCCTCACCTGGGTCTTGGTCAGGGTCAGGATGGGGGGCTGTGTGTTGGGAGTGGGGGGGGGTGTCGGTGGAGTGGGGAGTGGGCAGCAGGACTTGATTTCTTAGAGGCAGCAGTGGTTGTTGTGCAGACAGGGGGGAGGGCGGTTGGTCAAATCTATTGAAAAACAGATTCAGGTTGTTCGCCCACTCCCTGCCCCCCGTGGCCTGGGGGGAGGTATTCTGGAGCCCCGAGATGGTTTTGAGGTTTCTCCAGACCCCGCTGATGTCGCTCTGTTGCAGCTTGTCCTCCATCTTCTTCCTGAAGCTGTCCTTGCCTTCTCTGATCTTTCTCCTCAGCTCCCTCTGTACGGACTTCAGCATCTCCCTGTTCCCCGACCTGAAGATCCTCTTCTTCTCTCTCAGAAGTGTTTTTATCTCAGGGTTGATCCAGGGTTTGTTGTTTGAGTGACGCCGTATGGTCTTGGTGGGAACGGATTTGTCCACACAGAAGCTGAGGTAGCCCGTGAAGGTGTGAATAAGGCCATCGATGTCCTCACCATGTGGATCGCAGAGCTGCTTCCAGGCAGTGGCTTCAAAACAGTCCTTTAGAGTGTCCATTGTCTCCTCAGACCATAACTCCACAGTGTGCATGGCCGGAGGTTGTCTGTGCACTAGGGGTTTGTACACCGGCCGGAGATGAACCAAGTTGTGATCCGATCTCCCAAGTGGGGGGAGTTGTGATGAGGTGTACGCCTCCTTAGTGTTTGCGTAGAACAAATCCAGTGTTTTATTGTCTCTAGTGTGGCATGTGACATACTGGGTGAAAGTGAGCAGAATGGGAGACAGTGAAACGTGGTTGAAATCGCCTGAGATGAGGAGAAGAGCATCTGGGTGTTCTGTCTGCAGCCTGCTGGTTACTGAATGGATGACGTCACGCGCTGTCCCAGCGTTCGCCGTCGGATTTGCATAAACAACAATGCAGATCACGTGTGAGTGTTCTCTCGGGAGATATGTAGGCCTCATGCTAACAGCTAGCAACTCAATGTCTTTGCTGCAGTGTCGTTGTTTAACAGTGATATGTCCCGGTCTGCACCAGTTGTTGTTAACATACATTATCACTCCACCGCCCCTTGCTTTGCCACTCTCTGGTGTTCGGTCAGCTCGTATCATGTGAAAACCCTCCAGCTCAATGTTAGCATCTGCTGCTAGTTCAGTTAGCCACGTCTCAGTAAACAAAAGGAGAGAGCACTCCCGGTAAGTGCTATCATAACGGGAGATAGCCGCTAGCTCATCTAACTTTCCCAGTATCGACCGTACATTTCCCATGACAACAGATGGAAGGGAGGGTCTGTACCTTATATTTTTTGTCCTCCGCCTTACTCCAGCCCGGCAGCCGCGACGCTTTCGCCTCAATTCTCTCGGTATGTCGAGTTTTTCCAGTGGGACCGGGTGGCGGTTAAATGCTAGCAGCTCTTCCCTGTTGTATCGTATCCTGCTATAAACAGTGGCTCCATCCACCGGCTCAGGAGACATTTGGGACGATCTGTGTGTCCGTGATATAAGTGGGGTGAAAAAAAAAGTGATCAAAAGAGAGAGGAAGGGAAAAAAAACTCGGAATCGAGCCGCTGTTGCAAAAGGCAGCCTACTGGTGTGGCGCCGAGAGACACTTACATGTGTCAATTACACACAATTAAATTGCCATATGCACTGATTTTATGGTGAAACATTTTAAGGAAATGTAATCAGTGGAACATTTCATGTTAATTGATGTATTTTATTGTATTGTTTAATTTGCAATCCAAGAGCGACAACAATTTAGAGTACCCAAAAATGACATCATGTCCCTTTTTGTGATCGGTTTTGGTGCTGACAAAATAGCTTGTTTGCAAGCTGGGTCAACATGTTTGCCTTCTGCTGACAAAATGTAGCCTAAATATTTGACTTCTTTTTTCCAAAACTGTAATTTTTCCTTGTTGACCTTGTGACCTTGTTCTGCTAAAAATTTCAGTAAGACAATGGTGTCTTTTTTGCATCTTTCTTCATCAGGCGATGCCAGCAAAATGTTGTCAACATAAAGGAGCAGCTCCCATTAGGAGGAATAAACTGTGCCAAATTTGCTGACATTGCCTGTGAAAAAAAATGGTTGGTGGTTCACAGTAACCTTGTGGTAATCTGGTGAATGTATACCTTGTGTCTTCAAATGTGAATGCAAACCAAAATTGATGATCTGGATGCATTGATATGCTGAAAAAAAAGCATTGCTGATGTCTATTATTGTGAAATATTTCATTTGTGGTTGTCACCCATGATTCCATTTTAAGAGCACAAAAACTCCCATCACATTATTCTGCACAGGCAGTTGAATTAGTTGCTCTAACTGAAGCTTGTAAATTAGGCCAAGGAAAGCACTCATGGTGTACACTGACAGTCACTATGCATTCTCTACCGTCCATCACTTTGCACAATAGTGGAAGAAAAGAGGCATTATTACATCAACAGGGAAGCCCATCCAGCACAACGACCTCATTTTAAAACTGCTAAACAGTGTAAAACTTCCATCTAAATTAGCCATATACAAATGTGCAGCATACACCAATGGCACAGATCCAATTTCTAAGGGCAGTAGCTTTGCAGATCAAACAGCTAAGGCCGCTGCACCCAGCCTTACTGGAAAAGACACAACACCGGGTTTTCTTTTGACACTGACAGAAGATTTATCACATGACATCCTCACTGAGGCTCAGAAAACAGCACCACAAGCCAAAATTTACAGATGGATCCAAAAGGCAGTGATTTTTGACAACACCTCCAATCTTTACAAATGCAGCAAAAACAAACCCATTTTACCATGCAAACTGTTCCACCAGGCCGCCACTGTGCTACATGGGGTTTCCCAGGCATCAAGGGGGGGTATGATCTCTATGCTAAACAAATCTTTTACTGCTTATGGCTTCAGCCAATTTACTACTCAATTTTGCAAGAAATGCCTAATTTGTGCAGAAAACAATGCTCCAGGGAACTTAAGGCCTAAAAAAGGCACCTTTCCTACATAAACTTATCCATTTCAAAACATTTGCATGGATTTTATTGAGTTAGATAAATGTGAAGGCAAAAAATGTTGTTTGGTTATTTGTGACATGTTTACCAAATGGACAGAAGCCTTCCCTTGCACTCACCCAAATGCTGTTACAGTGGCAAAGAAACTGTTAGCAGAAATTGTGCCCAGATTTGGTATGCCTGAGAAGATTTACTCAGATAATGGAACACACTTTGTAAATCAGATTATATCACACTTAGGCACAGCACTCAACATTAACCTAAAAAACAACATTCAGCTTACCATCCACAATCTGCAGGATTGGTGGAACACACAAATAGAACAATTAAAGAAAGGCTTAGAAAAACAATGGCAGAAACAGGACAAAATTGGACATATTGCCTACCCCTAGTTCTGTTTTACATGAGAATAGTTCCCACCAAAGGGAGGTTATCCCCATTTGAAATAATGTATGGCAAACCCTACCCACTCTCACCATTAAGGCCATTTAATCCAGGTGATGAGGAGGTGTTCTTAGCTGATTACATGCGAATAATGTTGACTGACAGAGATATTGTTCATGCTGCTCTTCCCCGGTGAGACCACAGTGAAGCACCCATCTTGGCCAACCTGGGGATCTGGTCCTTATTAAAGTCATCAAAAAGAAAAACTGGGTCGACAATCCCTGGCAAGGACCACACAAAGTCATTCTGGCGACACCAACAGCCGTGAAAGTCAAAGGACGTGACTCTTGGGTGCATTTGACACATTGCAAACTTTATCCCACTCAAAACCCCCAGCAAGAAACTATTTAATTCCCATTCCCTCAGCAAGAAACTATTCAATTCTCATTCCCTCAGCAAGAGACTGTTTCTATTTTAATCCCCATTGCAAACTACATCACAAAAAAAAAAAAAATCCTCAACAAGTGCTGCTGTCTAACTGTCCAACTGTTTTTTTATATGGGTGTCGGCTGACAGTTTGTCCCAGTAAGGACTTGTATAGCGAAACGACTGTTGTTCATCATGGAGAGACAAAATGCCAGAGAGAGAAGGCTGGCAACTGAAGGATGAGAATGGTACACCTGTTTTTTTTCATCATCATCATCCTTGTGGTGACACTTTTGTTTTGCTTATTTTTAGGGACATCATTACCCATCTATCGTAGGGCTAGACACATTACTCACACACACCATGACTGGCTAGAAGGTCCAGGTCATGAGGATCATGTTTATGCTGGTAATGTGTGGTGGAAGTATGCTAATTATACAGTCAAATCAGCTAATCGATCAAATTGCTATATGTGTTCTTTGCTCCCACTCTCAGCTGGTCAAATATCTGTCACTGCTAAACTAGTGGAATTATCAGAAGCTGTTTCTTGCAAGAGGCTATGTATAGAAATAGTAGAGCAAGCACTAATTTGAATCACACCTGTTACCTTGCTTATGACTCCACTGACCGGAGATACGATGACACCTCTTACTCGGTGAAGGCAAGGTTAATCTCGCCGGGGAATTTCTCCTTTTGTCTAAAAGGGTGTGGTAATGTCTCTTTGGGCAGTTTACTGCTTTCTAGGTGTGCAACGGTGCATAGTGCATCTCGCCCCTGTACTGCTACCTGCTGGACCAACGTAGTGGACAAAAGTTGTCCTGAAGATCCTTTTTGTCAGTCTAGAAATTTGGAAGGCAATGTCACCCTGCAGGAGCTCTGCAGCGCTGCAGTTTGTGATTCTCACAAAAACGGCGCGCATATGGTGACAGGGGGTTGGTGGCTGTGTGGCCATCATGCCTACTCACACCTGCCCATGAACTGGGGAGGGGTGTGTGCCCCCGTAGTTGTGACTGACCATACCATCATATTGTCGGCAGGACAGATGGGCAGGGTGAAGAGAGATGTCTCCTTTGCACCATATGATCCCATCTGGGGCACAGATGTGCCGAAGGAGTTTAAGTTAGAGACCACAGGGCAGAAGGTACTTCATTCCCTGCTTCCCTGGGTGGGAGTGGCTAAAAACAACTGTGGATTGAAACAACTAATTATAGGTTACAGTCATTTGTGAATTTTTCTTTATCTGCTTTTTCTGGTATCAATGAGGAATTAACGGCTCTTAGACTTATGCTGACCCAAAATAGAATGGTTCTTGATCAAATAACTGCTGTCCGAGGGGGCGTGTGTACAATTGTAGGTGATTATTGTTGTACTTTTATCCCTGAAAATGATGCAGATGGTCACGTGATTGCCTCGGCCATATGCAACCTTACTGCCTTACAGGCTGCTGTGGCCAAAGACAATGTTACCGATGAACAAACCTGATTAAGTTGGTTACTCTCTTCATGGAGAAGTCTCTTCATGAGCCTATTAATGATTTTGATAGTATTATTTTTATCCTTTTCTTGTGTCATTCCCTGTATCTGTAGATTGATGATGAGACTTGTTCATATTAACTTAGTGATGTACCATGGTGCAGTTGCCAGGGATGGTGGGGATGATGAACAAACAGTTTGAGCTCAAGGTATCTCTCCATGACTCAAGTACAGCGTAAAAGTATGATTGACATGCAGAAAACTGAGAGGAGTTGCATGATCATAATATGAAGTTGAAATGTACTACTTGTAAATACATTTATGAAGTTTGAAACATTACCTTTACTTTTATTTCTTTTATGTGTTACTCTTGTTTTTACGTCTTGTCATTACACTTTATTATTATGATTATTGTTTTGTTTTATATTATTTTGTTTTATCCTTTATGCTTGTTTTTATATCAGCTGCAATGACACATAACTATAACACACATACTGTATATACTTATTACATCCTTTTATTATTTTATCATCATTCTGTTTTTCACTGTTTCACTGTTTTGTTTTGGGGTTTTTTTTGTTTGTTTGTTTTGATTTTTTTTACCATTGATGCCATTGATTTTGTTTTTTCTTCATCTTTTTCTCTTTTTATCTGTTTCTTTTCTCTAAAGCCCATCCAGGGAAAACAGTTGCAAACTAGCTTAATGCTATACACTCTCTGTGCAACACATCAGATTTTCTTTTTTGTCTATGTTTATTGCACTGTCCCTGACAAATAAACAAATAAAATAAATAAAAAATGATTTTCTTTATTGATTAATGAGTTTATTGTTCCATTTCTCCTCCTAAAGGACTAAAACGTTTAGCTGGTGCCTGGGGCAGCAGGGCCAATGGCGGACTTTCCCCATCGATAGCCAGTTAGGATCTGTTGCACGCAAATGCATTGGAGCTTAGCATAGCTGCCAGATGGGGTTTTAGATGCCATAAACCGTTCTTTTTTTGATGCCTTGCATGGCATCAAAGGGGGGAGAATGATAGAAAAATATTTGTCTTATATTTGTGATTTGCTTTGTCTCAGAGTCTGTGTAAAAGTGTCAAGGATGCAGCTGCATTAGTTATCATTTTGTTTTTAGTTCATTTTGTGTGGTTCCCATGTAACTGGTGCTGAGCGAACGTCATGGTTCCTGAGAAAGAGATAATCTGTACACCAAGTTTTGACCAGGTGTACTGGACCAATCATGATGGACAATTCCTTCTCCACCTCTCAGATAACAAAGGGCTTAAAGAACTGAGTGATGTGTGTTTGAGTCAGAATGGTGCATGAATAGGCTCTGAGACTACTTTTGTATTGTTCTCCACTGGCCAGTGTAATTAAATTTACTGAAACTCTGATCCAGCCTGGTTTTTGACTGAAAGTAAAGAGGGATTTTTCTAAAAGAAGTCAATACAAATTTCATGATGTGACTGCAGTTAAAAAAGAGAACTATTTAGATATTTGACTTATGCTATTTCTCTGACCCTTTCTGTCGACAGGTCAGGTTTTTTGTTTGTTTTTTTTTAATGTGCCTTGATTCTACAATGATTGTCCTGCATGATCCCTGTAAGGATCCCTCCATTGCATATCTCTCAAGTGTGACATGTTTGCAGACAGGCAGGAAACAGGGCTGGATCGGATCACTTATGGTGCATTTAGAACAAACACGAAGTGAATGTTTCATGCAGCACAATTACATGTTAACTTAATGTACACATGTGAATGAAGAGTAAAGTAGTTGAAATGAAATGATGCCACTCATCCGCAGACAGTTGGATTGGGAGCGCTGCAGCTGAAACAGTCTGCCGGGAGTTTATCCACCCATGTCCTCCTGCTATGGATATGCTAATGAGGGCTAGCAGGCTAGCAGTGCAAACAACCATCATCCAGGTGCAGTTTCTGGAGGAGGCAGTGACAATTTCTCAGCTGTGTGCACCACCAGATAAGGCTATAAACCTAAGCATAACGGCATTTGGGGGATTTCCATAGCAGGTAGAAAGCAGCTGCATAAATTCTGAAGGTAACAATGCCCCTCTGCAAGTCACTCAGATGCAAATTTGGGTTTATTTGTGTCTTTGCATTGAGTTTACATACTGTATATTCACACTGCACGAAAAATTCACGCTTTAGCGTTTGGTCTTAATGCACCTTTAGACTGGCCAATAATAGAGCAGTGGCCAGGTATCAAGGCTGGGTTTTACTTTTAGTGATGTACAGGAGTAAACACAGAAGAGTTACACAGGCTTGATATAACTGATATAAAGGCTGTGTGGGTTTTTTTTTTTAAGAGAGGTGAGCATGTGAATGTTTGTTTTTTTGACAGTCATGTGACCAATGAAAGCATTTCATAAGGTTAAAACCTAAAAAAACACAATTGTTCAGTGAATGGGAGCTACAAATTATCCAATATAGGGGAGTTTTTGCAACTTCAACTCTGATAACTATTGAACTGTTAAACAGGAGGATTTAAAGAAATAGAAGACAGAGATTGGAATATATACATCTTAACTTATATGCTTTTAACTTGTCATGACTGTAGCACTTGTTGTCAGTTTGTTTCTTATACTGGCACAAAGGCCCAGATTATATGAACAATGAATTATTCAAAGCAACTCAAGGAAGAGGCCAGTTTTGTTTTGTTTTTTTAATTCAAGCAGTAGATATCTGTCTTTTTGTGCGGGGCTGATTCCTTAATACTGCATGTTTTGAGGATAATTCTTTCCTTAAAAGTAAAGGGGGAAGTTGTGTTTTTGATGCTCATTATGGTTTTACATGCCTGATCCACTCAAGACTAAATTGTATACGGCCCACAAACTAAAATAAGTGACAATTTTGGCAAAGGGACAAAAATTACTGAGCTGTGAAAAGCAGGACATGGTAGGCTTGTGAAATTTAAGATTGTGCACTATTTCAGCTGTAATGACCCTTTCAGACGGTCTGAAAGAATGTCATGGTTCTTGGTTGATTCTTTTTGAATATTTACGCTCTTCTTGCCAAATGGAGCCATGGTTTGTATGTTTTGGTTTGGAGGGCAGTGATCCAGAATTTACTCTAAATAAGGCCATGAGAGTTTTGTAGGAGGTAATTTTAACTTTGTCCTTATCTAACTTCACACCTGGAAGCCCGTGCAGAGAAACATTGCTCCCTCAACATGGATCAGTTCTGACTAGGAACAGCTGACTCACCAAAACCATGACAGCGTGAGCAGAGCAAACAGGAGGCAGCCCAAGTTTATCTGTAAATACAATATAGCATATGGCAATGTGCAGTTCCCTCGGTTTATTAAAGACATTTATATTAATAATATATATGTTGTATATATAGTGTCATTGCAAGTAATAATCATTGAGAATACATAAGAGAATTCAAAGACAAAAAAGCATTTAAGCCTGCTTTAGAAATTCAAGGTTGACTCACAACAAAGCTGTTTTCGAAATGTGATGAAAATGTTAATGTCACAGAGCAGCTCAAGGTATGCTGACCTTGCCAACGCTGGGGTTAACACATCTAAATGAATATAAAATTAAGCTTCCAGCCATGTTTGATATCACTGTTTCCCTGTCAGCCAGAAGTTTTTGTTCTCTCTTGTTTTTTCCTTTTAGCTTTATATGCCATACTTTAACATTCGACTTCAATCTTTATGGCAACAGTGTCAAAGTGCAATGTGTCAGACTGCATAAAACTGAAACTGAAACTGCTCTATAGTTATGCAAGGAGGACCAAAAACACATTCTTTTAACACTGCAAACTTAATTTCTCACCTTAAAAGCCATCAATCAGATCAATATGAGGAATTTACGAAGCTTAAACAAAAGAAAGAAAGACACAACAGCTACAGTGATCATCCGAGGGCAAAAGGCACCACTCAGAAAATTATGGAGTTTATCGCTCTTGATAAACAGCCATTTTCAGTCATTTTGGGTTCAGTAGAGCAGTGGACTTCATTGAGTCTTGCTACACAATGTCCAGTCACAGGTAATTTTCAGTTGTGGCCCGACCCAAGTTGCAAGCTGAAAATTTTAACAATGTCACATATTGAGGTGGTTCGAAGTTACTGTTTGAAAAAGCTGAGATGCTGCAAGCTTAGTAGGTTCCTGTTTCTGGGGTCAAAAATGACCACACCTAGTCTGTTATTTAAAGCATATACAGGTGCTTCTCAATAAATTATAATATCATTGAAAGGTTAATTTATTTCAGTAATTCAATTCAAGATGTGAAACTCATAGATTATATAGATTCATTACGCAAAGTGATATATTTCAGCTGTTTCTTTTAATTTTGATGACTATGACTTACAGCTGATGAAAATTCAAAAATTCAGTTTCTCAGAAAATTAGAATATTATGTAAGACAATAAGAAAAAATGCATTTTTAATAGAAATGTTGGCCTACTGAAAAGTATGTCCATGTATGCACTCAATACTTGGTTGGGGATCATTTTGCATGAATTACTGCATCAGTGCAGCATGACATGGAGGCAATCAGCCTATGTTACTCCTGAGGTGCTATGGAAGCCCAGGTTGCTTTGATAGCGGCCTTCAGCTCGTCTTCATTGTTGGGTCTGGTGTCTCTCATCTTCCTCTTGACAATACCCCATAGATTTTCCATGGGGTTTAGGTCAGGAGAGTATAAAGCACTGTGATATCATGGTCATTAAACCAGGTATTGGTACTTTTGGCAGTGTGAGCAGGTGCTAAGTCCTGCTGGAAAATTAAATCAGCATCTCCATAAACCATGATGAAGTTGTAACCCATGTAATAAAATGGGCTACATACAAGACACTAAACATGCAGAACATCAAAGATAAAATAGTTAATTAAAATGAGTTACTCTCTTAAATCTTTGCTAAATGAAAAATATCAATTATTGTGCTAAGAGAGAAAGACTATATTTTTATTTCATTTTTGTTTGCCGTTATTTGTTGAATGTGAAGTTGCACATTTTCACCCAATGAACAGTTCAGAATGTAGTTACAAGGTTGGCTCGGCCAAACCAAGATGTTGCCATGACAGTTAGTCCCGCCCACCTGCTGGGAGAGTGGGTAACGCTGTTTGTGGGTCAGAAAGACGTTTGGATTTCAGCAGCACAGTACATGGTCACAGTGAACGGGAGAGGGAGTAGACGATAAGAAAGGGAGCGAGAGTGAAACGAGATAAACCTACAATATACTGAAGGTAAATTACTTTTACTAAAGTGGTGACCTGTAAAAAGTAACCCTAAGTGAGCTAAAACAGCTCAGTAGATACTGATTAGCACTAAATGCTAAGCTAAGTCTCTGTTTAACTGTCATCCCTCGTGCAGCTGAAAAAGTGAAGCTTCCCAGTGGTTTTCTACAACTTGTTCTTTACTGCTTGAAGCCGAAAGGTAACACATATGACGTTCAATTAATGTACTTGTCTAATTTGGTCATCAGTGTAAGCTAACTTGCCTGGGAAGTAAAAGATTGCACTGCTGTATGTTTGTTTAGAGGCCTGTGGTTTAGCTGGGCGCTTCCATTTCGTGCCAGTGCTTCCACTTCATGCCGTGTGCACCCCCCCCCCCCCCCCTTCCCGAGAGAGATTGGTGAGCACGAGTTTTACTTTCCCATAGAGGGATTTCATTCACTTTGCATCTTGTTAAGCTGTTTATTGCACAATTCTGGATTTTTCTACTGAATTTATAGCTGTTGAATATAAGGTTTATTTGTTATGTTTGTTCAGTGAATATAAGCTATTGTATTTTTCTACTTGTTAAAGGAAAAAGTTAATTCATGGTAATTAAATTGCCATATGCACTGATTTTATGGTGAAACATTTTAAGGAAATGTAATCAGTGGAACATTTCATGTTAATTGATGTATTTTATTGTGTTGTTTAATTTGCAATCCAAGAGCGACAACAATTTAGAGTACCCAAAAATGACATCATGTCCCTTTTTGTGATCGGTTTTGGTGCTGACAAAATAGCTTGTTTGCAAGCTGGGTCAACATGTTTGCCTTCTGCTGACAAAATGTAGCCTAAATATTTGACTTCTTTTTTCCAAAACTGTAATTTTTCCTTGTTGACCTTGTGACCTTGTTCTGCTAAAAATTTCAGTAAGACAATGGTGTCTTTTTTGCATCTTTCTTCATCAGGCGATGCCAGCAAAATGTTGTCAACATAAAGGAGCAGCTCCCATTAGGAGGAATAAACTGTGCCAAATTTGCTGACATTGCCTGTGAAAAAAAATGGTTGGTGGTTCACAGTAACCTTGTGGTAATCTGGTGAATGTATACCTTGTGTCTTCAAATGTGAATGCAAACCAAAATTGATGATCTGGATGCATTGAAATGCTGAAAAAAAAGCATTGCTGATGTCTATTATTGTGAAATATTTCATTTGTGGTTGTCACCCATGATTCCATTTTAAGAGCACAAAAACTCCCATCACATTATTCTGCACAGGCAGTTGAATTAGTTGCTCTAACTGAAGCTTGTAAATTAGGCCAAGGAAAGCACTCATGGTGTACACTGACAGTCACTATGCATTCTCTACCGTCCATCACTTTGCACAATAGTGGAAGAAAAGAGGCATTATTACATCAACAGGGAAGCCCATCCAGCACAACGACCTCATTTTAAAACTGCTAAACAGTGTAAAACTTCCATCTAAATTAGCCATATACAAATGTGCAGCATACACCAATGGCACAGATCCAATTTCTAAGGGCAGTAGCTTTGCAGATCAAACAGCTAAGGCCGCTGCACCCAGCCTTACTGGAAAAGACACAACACCGGGTTTTCTTTTGACACTGACAGAAGATTTATCACATGACATCCTCACTGAGGCTCAGAAAACAGCACCACAAGCCAAAATTTACAGATGGATCCAAAAGGCAGTGATTTTTGACAACACCTCCAATCTTTACAAATGCAGCAAAAACAAACCCATTTTACCATGCAAACTGTTCCACCAGGCCGCCACTGTGCTACATGGGGTTTCCCAGGCATCAAGGGGGGTATGATCTCTATGCTAAACAAATCTTTTACTGCTTATGGCTTCAGCCAATTTACTACTCAATTTTGCAAGAAATGCCTAATTTGTGCAGAAAACAATGCTCCAGGGAACTTAAGGCCTAAAAAAGGCACCTTTCCTACATAAACTTATCCATTTCAAAACATTTGCATGGATTTTATTGAGTTAGATAAATGTGAAGGCAAAAAATGTTGTTTGGTTATTTGTGACATGTTTGCCAAATGGACAGAAGCCTTCCCTTGCACTCACCCAAATGCTGTTACAGTGGCAAAGAAACTGTTAGCAGAAATTGTGCCCAGATTTGGTATGCCTGAGAAGATTTACTCAGATAATGGAACACACTTTGTAAATCAGATTATATCACACTTAGGCACAGCACTCAACATTAACCTAAAAAACAACATTCAGCTTACCATCCACAATCTGCAGGATTGGTGGAACACACAAATAGAACAATTAAAGAAAGGCTTAGAAAAACAATGGCAGAAACAGGACAAAATTGGACATATTGCCTACCCCTAGTTCTGTTTTACATGAGAATAGTTCCCACCAAAGGGAGGTTATCCCCATTTGAAATAATGTATGGCAAACCCTACCCACTCTCACCATTAAGGCCATTTAATCCAGGTGATGAGGAGGTGTTCTTAGCTGATTACATGCGAATAATGTTGACTGACAGAGATATTGTTCATGCTGCTCTTCCCAGGTGAGACCACAGTGAAGCACCCATCTTGGCCAACCCGGGGATCTGGTCCTTATTAAAGTCATCAAAAAGAAAAACTGGGTCGACAATCCCTGGCAAGGACCACACAAAGTCATTCTGGCGACACCAACAGCCGTGAAAGTCAAAGGACGTGACTCTTGGGTGCATTTGACACATTGCAAACTTTACCCCACTCAAAACCCCCAGCAAGAAACTATTTAATTCCCATTCCCTCAGCAAGAAACTATTCAATTCTCATTCCCTCAGCAAGAGACTGTTTCTATTTTAATCCCCATTGCAAACTACATCACAAAAAAAAAAAAAAAAAAATCCTCAACAAGTGCTGCTGTCTAACTGTCCAACTGTTTTTTTATATGGGTGTCGGCTGACAGTTTGTCCCAGTAAGGACTTGTATAGCGAAACGACTGTTGTTCATCATGGAGAGACAAAATGCCAGAGAGAGAAGGCTGGCAACTGAAGGATGAGAATGGTACACCTGTTTTTTTCATCATCATCATCCTTGTGGTGACACTTTTGTTTTGCTTATTTTTAGGGACATCATTACCCATCTATCGTAGGGCTAGACACATTACTCACACACACCATGACTGGCTAGAAGGTCCAGGTCATGAGGATCATGTTTATGCTGGTAATGTGTGGTGGAAGTATGCTAATTATACAGTCAAATCAGCTAATCGATCAAATTGCTATATGTGTTCTTTGCTCCCACTCTCAGCTGGTCAAATATCTGTCACTGCTAAACTAGTGGAACTATCAGAAGCTGTTTCTTGCAAGAGGCTATGTATAGAAATAGTAGAGCAAGCACTAATTTGAATCACACCTGTTACCTTGCTTATGACTCCACTGACCGGAGATACGATGACACCCCTTACTCGGTGAAGGCAAGGTTAATCTCGCCGGGGAATTTCTCCTTTTGTCTAAAAGGGTGTGGTAATGTCTCTTTGGGCAGTTTACTGCTTTCTAGGTGTGCAACGGTGCATAGTGCATCTCGCCCCTGTACCGCTACCTGCTGGACCAACGTAGTGGACAAAAGTTGTCCTGAAGATCCTTTTTGTCAGTCTAAAAATTTGGAAGGCAATGTCACCCTGCAGGAGCTCTGCAGCGCTGCAGTTTGTGATTCTCACAAAAACGGCGCGCATATGGTGACAGGGGGTCGGTGGCTGTGTGGCCATCATGCCTACTCACACCTGCCCATGAACTGGGGAGGGGTGTGTGCCCCCGTAGTTGTGACTGACCATACCATCATATTGTCGGCAGGACAGATGGGCAGGGTGAAGAGAGATGTCTCCTTTGCACCATATGATCCCATCTGGGGCACAGATGTGCCGAAGGAGTTTAAGTTAGAGACCACAGGGCAGAAGGTACTTCATTCCCTGCTTCCCTGGGTGGGAGTGGCTAAAAACAACTGTGGATTGAAACAACTAATTATAGGTTACAGTCATTTGTGAATTTTTCTTTATCTGCTTTTTCTGGTATCAATGAGGAATTAACGGCTCTTAGACTTATGCTGACCCAAAATAGAATGGTTCTTGATCAAATAACTGCTGTCCGAGGGGGCGTGTGTACAATTGTAGGTGATTATTGTTGTACTTTTATCCCTGAAAATGATGCAGATGGTCACGTGATTGCCTCGGCCATATGCAACCTTACTGCCTTACAGGCTGCTGTGGCCAAAGACAATGTTACCGATGAACAAACCTGATTAAGTTGGTTACTCTCTTCATGGAGAAGTCTCTTCATGAGCCTATTAATGATTTTGATAGTATTATTTTTATCCTTTTCTTGTGTCATTCCCTGTATCTGTAGATTGATGATGAGACTTGTTCATATTAACTTAGTGATGTACCATGGTGCAGTTGCCAGGGATGGTGGGGATGATGAACAAACAGTTTGAGCTCAAGGTATCTCTCCATGACTCAAGTACAGCGTAAAAGTATGATTGACATGCAGAAAACCAAGAGGAGTTGCATGATCATAATATGAAGTTGAAATGTACTACTTGTAAATACATTTATGAAGTTTGAAACATTACCTTTACTTTTATTTTGCTTATGTGTTACTCTTGTTTTTACATCTTGTCATTACACTTTATTATTATGATTATTGTTTTGTTTTATATTATTTTGTTTTATCCTTTATGCTTGTTTTTATATCAGCTGCAATGACACATAACTATAACACACATACTGTATATACTTATTACATCCTTTTATTATTTTATCATCATTCTGTTTTTCACTGTTTCACTGTTTTGTTTTGGGTTTTTTTTGTTTGTTTGTTTGTTTTGATTTTTTTACCATTGATGCCATTGATTTTGTTTTTTCGTCATCTTTTTCTCTTTTTATCTGTTTCTTTTCTCTAAAGCCCATCCAGGGAAAACAGTTGCAAACTAGCTTAATGCTATACACTCTCTGTGCAACACATCAGATTTTCTTTTTTGTCTATGTTTATTGCACTGTCCCTGACAAATAAACAAATAAAATAAATAAAAAATGATTTTCTTTATTGATTAATGAGTTTATTGTTCCATTTCTCCTCCTAAAGGACTAAAACGTTTAGCTGGTGCCTGGGGCAGCAGGGCCAATGGCGGACTTTCCCCATCGATAGCCAGTTAGGATCTGTTGCACGCAAATGCATTGGAGCTTAGCATAGCTGCCAGATGGGGTTTTAGATGCCATAAACCGTTCTTTTTTTGATGCCTTGCATGGCATCAAAGGGGGGAGAATGATAGAAAAATATTTGTCTTATATTTGTGATTTGCTTTGTCTCAGAGTCTGTGTAAAAGTGTCAAGGATGCAGCTGCATTAGTTATCATTTTGTTTTTAGTTCATTTTGTGTGGTTCCCATGTAACTGGTGCTGAGCGAACGTCATGGTTCCTGAGAAAGAGATAATCTGTACACCAAGTTTTGACCAGGTGTACTGGACCAATCATGATGGACAATTCCTTCTCCACCTCTCAGATAACAAAGGGCTTAAAGAACTGAGTGATGTGTGTTTGAGTCAGAATGGTGCATGAATAGGCTCTGAGACTACTTTTGTATTGTTCTCCACTGGCCAGTGTAATTAAATTTACTGAAACTCTGATCCAGCCTGGTTTTTGACTGAAAGTAAAGAGGGATTTTTCTAACAGAAGTCAATACAAATTTCATGATGTGACTGCAGTTAAAAAAGAGAACTATTTAGATATTTGACTTATGCTATTTCTCTGACCCTTTCTGTCGACAGGTCAGGTTTTTTGTTTGTTTTTTTTTAATGTGCCTTGATTCTACAATGATTGTCCTGCATGAATCTGTCCTGTGAGGATCCATGCTTTGACCTTGATGGCGAGCTGTCCCAATGGGATCTACACAGAATCATCAAGATATCACTGGATGCTGGACCAGTTCTGCTGCACTCCTCGGTGTGGTAGGGCCAGTATCTGCAGATGCCTTCACACTCAGCCCATTACACAATTTCCCTTTTCCCCCAACATCACACACACATTTCCCCTTGTTCCCTTGGACTCTGGACACCACTGACATTTTTCTTTTTTTCCTTTTCCTGGGAACTGTGGACTTATTTTTGTATTTTGACTGTTTCTAATATTTTGGACTTATTTAAACTACTGATGGCTAATGGCTAAAATTGTATACTGGTGCTGAAGTGCAGGGTATCCTCCCTGTCTGAAGGGTGTCTGTTACTGATTTTTACAGTGAACAGTGAACCCAGAACCAAATTAGATAACTTGGATTTTAAGTTACACTCCAAACTGAGGTAACAAGGATGCACCTGAGATCAAATTTGACTCAGCTGAGATTAGAAGTGAAACAAAGGTACAATTTTTGGTTTTGTTTTGACCATTCATTTGGTGCATGCTTTATCCATTTTCAATTGTTGTGTTGTAAATGTCTTTTTATTTTATTTCTCATTCTTTTCTAAAGCCGGCAATTATTCAATTTAACAATCCTGTCTCAGTGCTTCATTTGAATGCTCCACTTTGCTCCAGCAGCTGAACCTACTGGTCCAAATGAGTAACTTGTATTGGCTAATCACTTATTTATTTCGAGTGACACAAATTTTGCACATAAGTTACATACATGTGGTGGTTAATATATGCTACAGGTGTTATTCCAGAATACGGGTTTCACAGTGCTCTAAAATTTCCCGATAGATGGCCTCACTGACATTGGACTTAATAAAACACAGTGGACCAACACCAACAGATGACATGACTCCCCAAATCAGGTGCCAAGTCCTGTCATTTTGAAATTATGGTTCCAGAGTCTGAAGGAAGAGTGGAGAGGCACAGAGTTCACGTTGCTTGAGGTCCAGTGTGAAGTTTCCACAATCGGTGATGATTTGGGGAGCCATATCATCTACTGGTGTTCGTCCACTGTGTTTTATCGAGTCCAAAGTCATTGCAGCCATCTACCTGGAAATTTTAGAGCATTTCATGCTTCCTTCTGCTGACAAGCTTTATGAAGATGTTGGTTTCATTTTTCAGCAGGACTTGGCACCTGCCCACACTGCCAAAAGTACCAAAACCTGGTTTAATGATCATGGATGGCATCACTGTGCTTGATTGGCCAGCAAACTCTCCTGACCTAAACCCCATAGAGAATCTATGGTGTATTGTCAAGAGAAAGATGAAAGACACCAGACCCATCAATGCAGATGACCTGAAGGCCCCTATCAAAGCAAACCCGGGCTTCCTTAACACCTCAGCAGTACCACAGGCTGATCACCTTCATGCCACAGCACTGTGATGCAGCAATTCATGCAAAAGAAGCCCTGACCAAGTATTGAGTCCATACATGGACATATTTTCAGTCGGCCAACATTTCTATTAAAAATCCATTTTTTTCTTATTGGTCTTATGTAATATTCTAATTTTCTGAGAAACTGAATTTGGGGTTTTCATGTGCTATAAGCCATAATCATCAAAACTGAAAGAAACAAAGAATTGAAATTTATCATAATGTGTGTTATGAATATACAGTGATCCCTCACTTATCGTGGTTAATGGGGTCCAGAACCGACTGCGAAAAGTGAAAAACCGCGAAGTAGCGTCACCCCCCCCCCATTTTTTACATACATTTTTTTTGCGTATATATAATATCAATAAGTGTATATTAACCCTATAAATGCATATGTTATCATTAGAACATTAAAGAATAGTTTGAAACATGGAAAATAAAATATTAATAATATAAATAATATACATAAAATAATGTATAAATAATATAAATAATACGTACGTTCATTCTCTCACTCTCTCTCTCGACGGGAAGGTGTAGAGGCAGCAGGAGGAGGCGTAAAGGCAGCAGCGACATCTCGGCCAATCAGCTTGCGAGATTCCCGAGCCGAGCAAACACGAGAACAAAATCTCTTGGGGGGGGGGGGGATGCTGGCCAGCGAATCAGAGAGGTGGATTTTGAGTTGTGCCGGCTCTCCGTGTAGTCTCCCTGCCTTCTGCTAGTGCCCGGGCAACTTTTTTCTCAATTTTGAATTTTTGATGAATATTTTTGAAAAATCCGCGATGCACTGAGGGCGCGAAAGGTGAGGCGCGAAGTAGCGAGGGATCACTGTATATAATCTATGAGGGGTGTACCCCCCCCCAAAAAAAAATGGGAGAAAAAAGAAAAGAAAAATGTAAATAAAGAGCAGGTTTTGGGTATTTTGCATTGAAAATGTTAAGAAATCTGTAGTTGACAGGGGGCTGAAGCTAAAGCTTTGCCCCGGGTGAACGCCCCGGGCATTCAGAATGGTGGTGGTGGTTGGGGTTCAGCCCACCCCCACCCCCTTCACAAATTCCTGGCTACACCTTGATGATATTCTAATTTATTGAGATGCACCTGTACTACAAACTGTCAATAAGTTCTGTTTTGCACCTTTAGTCTTACTTCAGTCCAACCCATTATGACAAATTTTCCCCTTTATTTTGGAATTTAGGGCCAATAGACTTTGTTTATATAAAAGTATACCCTGTTTTTGAGTTAACCCTCATGATGTCCTTGGGGTCAGAATAAGCTGAAGGACATCATGAGGGTTAAAAGGAGGACGTTTACAGTTCTATTAAGCATGTTACTAAAAATAAAGAACATGTTAATTTTCATATTAAATTGAGGCAGTTGTCTTATTTTCCTTGGGGAATGTGTCTTTATAAGCCAGTTAGTCATCATTGTAAGACAAAGGAGATGTAAATATGGGAAAAAATGTGCATATATCTGCACTGGCATTGGCAATTAATTAACTATTTTCAAAATATCAGCATATCAATTATTGGCAAAAAAATCTAATATTGTGCATTCCTACTTTTTGTTTGTTTTTAACATCTTAATTTCGAATAGTTGTACTAATATCTATCTATAAAATTGCTATAAGTAGTAAGATGTAAGCAATCTGTGGCAAGGATATAATCATATGACCCCACACCCCCAAAATACACACAGAACTAACTTATCATGGATATGTGACTGACATGATTACTAGACCTAGTAAACAGACAAAGGCTCAAGGATGGATACAATTATCTTTTATTGTGTAAACCAGCGTGTGTGTATGTGCATGTGCGTGAGTGAGTGTGAGTGTGTGAGTGTGTGTGTACAAGTGTGAATCAAGGATGACGTGGCAGCTGGGGGTGAGCAGAGCGCCATGCAACCTGGCAACCCTATGGACAAAGCAGAGACAGCAGACGTTAGTAATGCCCCAATGGGAACGTGTGAGAATGACAGAGGCTTACTGTTCGCTGGGATGGTGACGTGTTCAGGTTGGCCCAAAGGCTCCAGGCAGGAGGACAGCGCCCGAAGCCACAGTACAGCTGAGGACGAGGATGGAGCTCAGTCCGCCGCTCAGGAGGAAGGATTCCTCCGCTATGGAACTCCGCCTGTGCACAGGGAATGAGCGAGGAAAAGGTGAGTAGCAGGATGGCTTACTTGGGTGCAGAAGGTAGCTCCTTCCAAGAGAGTAGGAAGCGAGGGATAACTCTGGTAGAACAACGTGGTCTAAGAAAGTCTCAGGAGATGGGCGAAGACGAGAGTAGTCTCGATGAGTCAAGAGGATCAGACGGCTCTGCGCCGATCTGAGGGCAGAGTGGGTTAAATAGCCTGGTAGTGATGGAGAACAGGTGTGTGCGCAGCTGCAGATCATAATCAGCTGGAGTGAGCCATCACAGTCCTCCCCCCCCCTCCCAAGGGGCATCTCCTGGCGCCCGATCCAGCCTACCTGGGTGCGTCCGATCAAAGTCCCTGATCAGCTGATCATCCAGCACGAAGGATGGACGCACCCAGGACCTCCATTCTGGGCCATACCCCTCCCAGTCCACCAGGTACTGAAGGCCGCGACCCCGACGGCGGACGTCCAGGATGGCATTGACTCTCCACGCCGGGTTGCCATCAATCACCACAGGTGGAGGTGGAGACCTGGGAGGGAGACACAGAGGGCTGGGAAAAAAAAAGGCTTAATTTGGGAGACATGAAAAGTAGGACAAATGCGGAGGGAGAGGGGTAGAACAAGGCGCACAGCCACAGGATTGATTATACGGTCTATGGGGATGGGACCAATAAACCGTTGAGACAACTTCCTCGACTCAGCTTTGAGGTTAATGTGTTTGGTAGAAAGCCAAACCTGCTGACCCACCTGATAGGAAGGGGCTGGCGTCCTATGGCGATTGGCTGTCGTGGTGTTGCACTCTGCCATGCGGCGAAGTGCAGTCCGGGTCGCCCTCCACAGCCAACGACAGCACCGCAGGTCAGCCCGAATGGACGGTACAGTGATGTCCCTCTCCTCTTCGGGAAACAGCGGGGGGTTGTATCCCAGGGAGGCCTCAAATGGGGACACGCCAATAGCCGAGGACATGGTGGTGTTGTGGGCATACTCGATCCAGGGGAGATGGGCACTCCAAGATGCTGGGTTCACAGTGGCGACGCACCACAGCGCAGCCTCCAGCTCCTGAATAGCTTGCTCGCACTGCCCGTTGCTCTGCAGGTGGTAACCAAAAGACAAACTCACCGTGGCTCCTAGGGCGTTGCAGAACGATCTCCACACCCGGGACACAAACTGAGGACCCCGATCAGAGACGATGTCTGTGGGGATGCCGTACAGCCTCACGACGTGCTGGATGAGTAGATCGGCCGTTTCCCTAGCTGTAGGCAGCCCCTGTAGGGGGACAAAGTGGGCGGCCTTAGAAAATCTGTCCATGATCGTGAGGATAACAGTGTAATGGTTAGACGGTGGGAGACCAGTGATGAAGTCGAGGGCGACGTGAGACCAGGGTCTGCCAGGAATAGGAAGAGGGTGGAGCAAACCAGCTGGAGGAGATGAAGATGTCTTACCGGTGGCATACTGAGGACAGACGCGGATGTACTCAGCGACATCTTTCCGGAGCGATGGCCACCAGAACCTCCTCTGGAGGAGTTCCACTGTGCGAGCCCTCGCCGGATGACACGAGACCCTGGAGGAGTGACCCCAATGAACAACCTCACCCCGGACAGAAGAAGGGATGAACAACCTCCCCGTCGGACCCCCGCCCGGATTTGGTTCGGTCTCCTGCACTCTCAAGACCCTCTTCTTGATACCCCACGAGAGGGTGCCCACGACACAGGATGAGGGGATGATGGGATGCTGTGACACTTCTGCAGCATTCGAGGAGAACTGCCTGGATGGTGCATCCGGCTTCGTGTTCTTAGCCCTGGGACGGTACAGTGGAGCAAAAAAGTATTTGATCAGCCACCAATTGTGCAAGTTCTCCCATTTAAAAGATGAGAGAGGTCTCCAATTTTCATCATAGGTATACCTCAACTATGAGAGACAAAATGAGAAAAAAAAATCCAGAAAATCACATTGAAGGATTTTTAATGAATTAATTGGTAAATTCCTCAGTAAAATAAGTATTTGGTCACCTACAAACAAGCAAGATTTCTGGCTCTCACAGACCTGTAACTTCTTCTTTAAGAGGCTCCTCTGTCCTCCACTCGTTACCTGTATTAATGGCACCTGTTTGAACTCGTTATCAGTATAAAAGACACCTGTCCACAACCTCAAACAGTCAGACTCCAAACTCCACTATGGCCAAGACCAAAGAGCTGTCAAAGGACACCAGAAACAAAATTGTAGATCTGCACCTGGCTGGGAGGACTGAATCTGCAATAGGTAAGCAGCTTGGTGTGAAGAAATCAACTGTGGGAGCAATTATTAGAAAATGGAAGACATACAAGACCACTGATAATCTCCCTCGATCTGGGGCTCCACGCAAGATCTCTCCCCGTGGGGTCAAAATGATCACAAGAACGGTGAGCAAAAGTCCCAGAACCACACGGGGGGACCTAGTGAATGACCTGCAGATAGCTGGGACCAAAGTAACAAAGGCTACCATCAGTAACACACTACACCGCCAAGGACTCAAATCCTGCAGTGCCAGACGTGTCCCCCTGCTTAAGCCAGTACATGTCCAGGCCCGTCTGAAGTTTGCTAGAGAGCATTTGGATGATCCAGAAGAGGATTGGGAGAATGTCATATGGTCAGATGAAACCAAAATAGAACTTTTTGGTAAAAACTCAACTTGTCGTGTTTGGAGGAGAAAGAACACCATACCTACTGTGAAGCATGGGGGTAGAAACATCATGCTTTGGGGCTGTTTTTCTGCAAAGGGACCAGGATGACTGATCCATGTAAAGGAAAGAATGAATGGGGCCATGTATCGTGAGATTTTGAGTGAAAACCTCCTTCCATCAGCAAGGGCATTGAAGATGAAACATGGCTGGGTCTTTCAGCATGACAATGATCCTAAACACGCTGCCCGGGCAATGAAGGAGTGGCTTCGTAAGAAGCATTTCAAGGTCCTGGAGTGGCCTAGCCAGTCTCCAGATCTCAACCCCATAGAAAATCTTTGGAGGGAGTTGAAAGTCCGTGTTGCCCAGCAACAGCCCCAAAACATCACTGCTCTAGAGGAGATCTGCATGGAGGAATGGGCCAAAATACCAGCAACAGTGTGTGAAAACCTTGTGAAGATTTACAGAAAACGTTTGACCTCTGTCATTGCCAACAAATGGTATATAACAAAGTATTGAGATGAACTTTTGTTATTGACCAAATACTTATTTTCCACCATAATTTGCAAATAAATTCTTTAAAAATCCTTCAATGTGATTCCGGGACTTCCGGGAAGATGGCGGAGAGACATAACACTTAAACAAAGAGCTCTCCCTAGCCGGATTAAAAATCATCGGTAAATGGCCAACTCGACATAAACGAATCAATAAACTAAGGGATGAAAACACGAAGGAACCGGGCACAAGGACAAAAACAGGGTAAAATTGAAGAATTCCTCTCCAACAACGCAGGAAAAACCGCTGTACGCAAAGCCCAAAAAAACGAGGTGTCTACAGCAGAGAAAATGGAAGACACCAGACTCGACAACATGAATGCTGGCATCGCCAGTTTGGGTGAAGAGTTAAGAGAATTCAAGCGACAGCTACAACAGGATTTAGCGGCTCTTAAGGAGGAACTGAAAAAAGAAATTAAGGAGGAAATCATGGACCTCCGAAGAGAAATGGAGCGTAAATTAACGGAAAACATGGAGGAGCTGCGCTCCCAGCGGGCGTGTATGACAGAAGCGCAGACCCGAATTTCGGAACTAGAAGATTGGAAAAGCGAGGCAAACAAACAACTACAGACCCTGACGACGCAAACGCAGAGGATGCAGGAGAAAATAAACGACTTGGAGAGCAGATCCCGACGAAGCAATATGCGCATCTTTGGAATTCCGGAGGGCATTGAAGGCAACTCGATGACAAAATTCATGGATCAGTTCTTAAAAAAAGAACTGGAAATACCCGGAGAAACGGATCTGCAGATTCAACGGGCGCACAGAGCACCGGCACAGAACCCGAAAACAAACTCTCCACCCAGGTCAGTTGTGGTAAACTTTGTGAAATATGACATAAAGGAAAGAATCCTGACGCAAGCATGGAAAAAAAAGATACGAATCGGCGACAAACAGGTATTTTTTGACCATGACTACCCGACAGAAATCGTGCAGCAGCGGAAGAAATATGCCAATATTAAAAAAACGCTGAAAGAGAAAAAAATTAGATTCCAAACGCCGCTAACGAAAATGAGGATTCATTGGGAGGAAGGCACAAGAACCTACAACACGGCCAAAGAGGCAGCGCGGAATATGATGGAGCGGGGCCTTGAGGTGAGCGTGCCGAAGGAGACGGCTGGAGCAGCGGCGGCCCTGAACGCACCACGACAGACGGAGTGGAGGCGAGTGAACGGCGGAAGAAGGGGGAGAGACATAGAGCAGCGGGCCCAGGACAAGCTACAAGGCTTTCAACTGAAAGCCTAGATCATAACAAAGATTAAGAAAGGCACAGAAGAAATGAAGGCCAAGAAGACAAGGTAAAAGAGAAACAGACGGCTAGGAGAGGTTTAAGTGATATTTGTTGGACATTTCTAGACTTATGACTATTACTTTGATAGTAATTAGAAGTCTAGGGAGGGCCCTTCACTCTGTGAAGACAAACCCCCCACCCACCAACAGGGACCAGTGGGCAGAAGAAAGGCCCAAAGTACGGAGGTCGAGATTTTTTAATGTGTTTTTATATAAATATGTGTTATTTTTGTTGTTAAAGGGGCTAGGAGCACAAGTTAAAAAAATGGAAAAACATGAATATGGGTAAAAATCTTAAGATAATGACATTAAACGTGAATGGTCTGAACTCACCTGTTAAAAGGGAAAGAATAATAAGAAAATTCAAGAAGGAAAAAGCTGAAATTATATTTATGCAAGAGACACATTTGAGCAAGACAGAACATGTGAAACTAAAGAGATTTGGCTATAAGAACTCCTACTACAGTTCATTTAAGGGAGGAGCAAAAAGGGGGGTTATGATACTAATCTCAAACAAAATACAATTTGAAAGTGAACAGGAAATCCAGGATAAAGAAGGCAGGTATGTAATAATAAAGGGAAGAATAGATGGTATGCAGATTACATTAGTGAACATCTATGCCCCACCAGAAAGTGACAAGGGTTTTTTTCAACATCTGTTTGATCTCATAGCAACACACAGTGAAGGAGTCCTAATTTGTGGAGGAGACTTAAATGCTGTCATGGATCATGAAGTTGACACAACAAGTGTTAAGAAGACAAAAAAACATGTAACAAAGTTCATAAGAACCTCACTGGCAGAAATGGGTATGGTAGACATATGGAGAGACCTGCACCCACTCGAAAAAGACTATACACATTATTCAGCAGTCCATAAAGTACACTCTAGAATAGATTACTTCCTTATGAATGAAGGTGACAGACACAGGGTGAGAAATTGTTGGATTGGAGGGGCAGAAATATCAGATCATAATCCTATATACATGGAAATATATGTATTTGAACAATAGAAAACGACAAACAACATGGAAACTTAACGTAGGACTGTTAAATGATGAGAAAATGAAAGAAAGAATAAAAATAAACATAAACGAATATATCCAAGAGAATGACAATGAAGAAGTGGACCCAACAATACTATGGGACACACTAAAAGCCGTGTTAAGGGGTAAATTAATTGTTGAAACAGGAAAAGCAAATAAGACTAAACTGGAAGCGTATGAACAAAGATGTGAGAGACTGAGGGAACTAGAACGTAAACATCAAAGCACAAATGACCCAAAAATATATCAAGAAATTAAAGAAGAAAAAACAAAGATAAAAGAAACACAAATGGATGAAATTGAAAGGAAAAATAGATATCTAAAGCAAAAATATTATGAAACGGGGCCAAAAGCCACAAAACTGCTGGCAAAACGGTTAAGAAAACAACAAACAATGAATAATGTATACAAGATTAAAGACCCCACCACAAATAAAACCACAGTTAACCCAGAAAACATCGAAGAAATTTTCCATAATTTCTACCAAGAACTATACTCGCAACCTGAAGAAACAAATACTAAAGATATCAAAAAATTTCTAGACACATTGGACTTGCCATCAATAGGAAATCAACAAAATGAAAAACTAACAGCAGAAATAACAACACAAGAGATCAGAGATGTGATTAAGTCACTTAAAAATGGTAAATCACCAGGTAGTGATGGATACCCCTCTGAGTTTTATAAACTGTTTATAGAAGAACTCACGCCACAACTCCTAAAGTCATTTAATTGGACGCTGAACAACAACAAAATACCTCCATCATGGAATGAAGCAATCATTTCAGTTATTTTAAAACCAGGGAAAGATAAAGAACAATGCGGAAACTATAGACCAATCTCTTTATTAAATGTAGATTATAAAATATACACAACAATTATATGTAAACGAATAAAGACATTCTTGACGGAATTGATAGAAGATGATCAAACTGGATTCATAGAGGGACGCCAAACACATGACAATATCAGGAGAACAATACATATAATTAACCAAATACATAAAGAAAAGAAAAGCGCAGTAATAATGAGTTTAGACGCAGAAAAAGCATTTGACAGGGTTAACTGGAAATTCCTATATAGTGTACTGGAGCGCTTTGGATTTAACGAAAAATCAGTACAATGCATAAGGACGCTATATCAAGAACCTGTGGCAAGAATCAAGATAAACGGTAGCTTAACAGACAAAGTAAATATACAAAGATCAACTAGGCAGGGATGCTGCTTATCGCCCACCTTGTTTGCTCTGTTCATAGAACCATTGGCTCAAGCGATACGACAAAATAAGAAATTAAAAGGTGTAACAATAAAGGGGGCGGAACACAAGATTGGGCTATTTGCAGACGATATTATAGTTTACCTTGAACAACCAGATAAATCAATAATGGAAATGATGAACTTGATAGAAAATTTTGGAAAATTATCAGGATACAAGATAAACATAACAAAAACACAAATACTGACATTCCACTATAACCCTCTAAACCAGATAACTGATAAGATCAAACTAAACTGGAAGCAAAAAGAAATAAAATACCTTGGAGTGAACATACCTAAAGACCTAAGCAAAATCTATAAAGCAAACTATGATAGGTTGGAACAAGAAATAAAAAAAGATATTGATAGATGGTCAATCTTAAATATAAGATAAGATAAGATAAGATAAGATAAGATAAGATAAGATAAGCCTTTATTAGTCCCACAATGGGGAAATTCCAGGATCTGAATTCAAAAATTGAGACAGTCAAAATCAGCATACAACCTAGATTACTTTACCTCTTCCAGGCTATACCAACAGAGATTCCAGATGCCCAATTCTCAAAGTGGGACAGGATGATATCGAGATTTGTTTGGGGAGGTAAAAAACCAAGAGTGAAATATAAAACCCTCCAATTACCAAAAGAGAAAGGAGGCATGGGCCTACCGAGTCTAAAGGAATATTACTACTCAGCACAAATAAGATATATCATATGTTGGTGCGACGAGGGATATGAGGCAAAATGGAAAGAAATGGAAAAGGAAATTGAGGGACTCCCAGTACAAAGCATAATAGGGGATAAAGATGCATATAAGCAAATCAAACAAATAGACCCAATCACTAAATTTACTTTAGAACTGTGGTATAAAATAGTACAAAAATATAATATAAGGGAAGACATAAAACTATTGAAATGGGTAGCATTTGACAGTCAGTTTGAACCGGCAAAACAAGATAGGGGATACAAAAATCTGGTGAACAAGGGAATCACAGCATGGGGCAATATCGGAAAAAAAGATCTCGGGAGCTTTGTAAATATCAGGAGAAAATTTAAATTAGAAAGATCGGAATTTTTCAGATATCTGCAGATGAGAGATTACTATATGAAGAAGATTAGGCATAACCTCCAAACAGATGTGAACGAGATTATACAACTTATTTTAAGCTCATATGCAGGAAATAAAATAAGAATTATTTCAAAACTATATCAGAAACTTATGACAAACAATCATACAAGTAACTATATAAAGGAGAAATGGGAGAAAGAGCTCAATTTAAACATAACAGAAGAAAGCTGGCAGGAAATATGGAAAACACAACACACATCAACAAATTCAAGGGCATGGAGGGAATTTGGATGGAAAAACCTGATTCGCTTTTTCATTACACCACAGATTCAAGGAAAATATACAAATACCCAATCTTTATGCTGGAGGGGATGTGGGGCTCAAAATGCAGACCACTCACATATGTTTTGGAAATGCTACAAAATATCATCATTTTGGAAATCTATGCATGTGACAATACAGAGGATATTAGGATATAATATACCAATGAACTGTAACCTGATGTACTTATGTGATCTTAAAAAAGACAATGTTATACAGGCTGAGGACAGATATCTAGTTAAAATCTTGTTGATTGCATGTAAAAAAACTATCACAAAAAAATGGCGATCAGAAGTTCTTCCTGACCAAGAACAATGGACTGACATTGTTGAGGACATACATATGATGGAAAAACTAACATATCGACGAAGAATGCAAGAAGGAATATGGGAGAAAAAATGGCGGAAATGGACACACTACAAAGTGCAACAACGAGGCAGAAATTGAAAGAATAACCAAAGACACTGAAAAAACCAGAAGAATTAAGAGATGGAAACTAAAAACTTGATGCTCCAACATTTGCCCCCCCCCCCTTTTATTTTTTTTATTTTATTTTTTTATTTATTTTTTATTTTATTTTTCCCTACCCTAACCCCTTTGTTTTTTAAATGTAGAATGTGATCTGAATGCATTATATATGATGAAAAATGAATAAAAATCTAAGTTACAAAAAAAAAAAAAGGGATGGGGGAGGTCTCCAGTTTTCGTCGTGGGTGTGCCTCAACTATGGGAGACAGAATTGGGGAAGGGGGATCCGGAGGGTCACATTGAGGGATTTTTGGTGAATTGATTGGTGGATTCCTCGGTAAAATAGGTATTTGGTCACCTACAAACGAGCAAGATTTCTGGCTCTCACAGACCTGTAACTTCTTCTTTAAGAGGCTCCTCTGTCCTCCACTCGTTACCTGTATTAATGGCACCTGTTTGAACTCGTTATCAGTATAAAAGACACCTGTCCACAACCTCAAACAGTCAGACTCCAAACTCCACTATGGCCAAGACCAAAGAGCTGTCAAAGGACACCAGAAACAAAATTGTAGACCTGCACCAGGCTGGGAAGACTGAATCTGCAATAGGTAAGCAGCTTGGTGTGAAGAAATCAGCTGTGGGAGCAATTATTAGAAAATGGAAGACATACAAGACCAGTGATAATCTCCCTTGATCTGGGGCTCCACGCAAGATCTCACCCCATGGGGTCAAAATGATCACGAGAAGGGTGAGCAAAAATCCCAGAACCACACGGGGGGACCTAGTGAATGACCTGCAGAGAGCTGGGACCAAAGTAACAAAGGCTACCATCAGTAACACACTACGCCGCCAGGGACTCAAATCCTGCAGTGCCAGACGTGTCCCCCTGCTTAAGCCAGTACACGTCCAGGCCCGTCTGAAGTTTGCTAGAGAGCATTTGGATGATCCAGAAGAGGGTTGGGAGAATGTCATATGGTCAGATGAAACCAAAATAGAACTTTATTGTAAAAACTCAACTTGTCGTGTTTGGAGGAGAAAGAACACCATACCTACTGTGAAGCATGGGGGTGGAAACATCATGCTTTGGGGCTGTTTTTCTGCAAAGGGACCAGGACGACTGATCCATGTAAAGGAAAGAATGAATGGGGCCATGTATCGTGAGATTTTGAGTGAAAACCTCCTTCCATCAGCAAGGGCATTGAAGATGAAACGTGGCTGGGTCTTTCAGCATGACAATGATCCCAAACACACCACCCGGGCAACGAAGGAGTGGCTTTGTAAGAAGCATTTCAAGGTCCTGGAGTGGCCTAGCCAGTCTCCAGATCTCAACTCCATAGAAAATCTTTGGAGGGAGTTGAAAGTCCGTGTTGCCCAGCGACAGCCCCAAAACATCACTGCTCTAGAGGAGATCTGCATAGAGGAATGGGCCAAAATACCAGCAACTGTGTGTGAAAACCTTGTGAAGACTTACAGAAAACGTTTGACCTCTGTCATTGCCAACAAAGGGTATATAACAAAGTATTGAGATGAACTTTTGTTATTGACCAGGTGCTTGTTTTACCGAGGAATTTGCCAATTAGTTTATTGAAGGTCCTTCAGTGTGATTTTCTGGATTTTTTTTTTCTCATTTTGTCTCTCGTGGTTGGGGTGTACCTGTGATGGAAGTTGGAGACCTCTCTCATCTTTTAAGTGGGAGAACTTGCACAAAAAAAAAAAAAAAAAAAAAAAAAATCCTTCAATGTGATTTTCTGGATTTTTTTTTTCTCATTTTGTCTCTCATAGTTGAGGTATACCTATGATGAAAACTGGAGACCTCTCTCATCTTTTAAGTGGGAGAACTTGCACAATTGGTGGCTGACTAAATACTTTTTTACCCCACTGTATGTGATAGTGAAATTGAATCGTCCAAAAAACAGGGACCAGCAGGCCTGACGGGCATTCAGGCGTTTGGCCGTCCTCAGGTATTCCAAATTCTTATGGTCCATCCAGATGATGAATGGCTGGGCGGCCCCCTCCAACCACTGACGCCACTCCTCCAGGGCGAGCTTGACCGCCAGGAGCTCCCTGTCACCAATGTCATAGTTATATTCCGCCAAGGACAGGCAGCGGGAGAAGAATGCACCGGGGCGGATCTCACCATCGACCGGAGAGTGCTGGGACAGCACGGGTCCAAACCCTGAGTCCGAGGCGTCCACCTACACCAGGCATTGAAGGGCAGGATCCACCTGTGTCAAGATGGGATAGGATGAGAACTGAGATTTCAATGCGGAGAACGCCGCTTCAGCTTCCGCGGACCAATGAAAAGCCACTTTGGGGGAAGTGAGGCGAGTCAAAGGAACAGCAGTGATGCTGTAGTTTTGGATAAAGCAGCAGTAAAAATTGGCGAACCCCAGGAATTGCTGGAGCTGCTTTCTGGAGGTGGGGGTGGGCCAATCAACCACCGCTTTTACCTTGCCGGGGTCAGGGATGATCTGATTATGAGAGATGATGCAGCCAAGAAATGACCTTTGGGGGGCGTGAAACTCGCACTTCTCAGCCTTTACATTCTCCAGAAGCTGCTGCAGAACCCGCCTCACGTGTACCCGATGCTCGTCTAAGGACTGCGAGAAGATTAGGATGTCATCCAGGTATACGAAGACAAACAAGCCCAGGAAATCCCTCAAAATGTCATTAATCAGGCGCTGGAAGATGGCAGGGGTGTTGGTCAGCCCTAACGACATCACCAAGTACTCGAAATGCCCGCTAGTGGTCCGAAAACCAGTCTTCCACTCATCACCCTCCCTGATCCGCACCAGATGATCGGCGTTACAAAGGTCCAGTTTGGTAAAGCAGGAGGCCCCCCGGAGAGAATCGAACACCGTGTCCATCAGGGGGAGAGTGTACTTGTCCTTGATGGTGATGTTATTCAGGGCATGGAAGTCGATACACGGTCTGAGGGAGCCATCTTTCTTCCTGACAAAAAAAAAAAATCCAGCCCCCACCGCTGAAGACGAAGGGCGGATGATGCCAGAGTTAAGCGATTCCTTAATATATGACTCCATCGCCTCCCGCTCTGGAGCTGACAGGCTGTAGAGACGGCTCGACGGCAGCAGGGCTGCAGCCCGAAGATTGATGGCGCAGTCATATGGGCGGTGGGGGAAGAGACAGTGCTTGGGATTTACTGAATACAGCCCCCAGGTCGTGATACTCCGGGGGAACCCTGGACAGATCGGGAGGAGGAGTGGAAGGAGAAGACAGGGGCATAGACGGTGAGCAGGCAGCGGACTGCAGACAGGCACGCAAACAGAAGGAGCGCCACGAAACCATGCTCCCAGTGCGCCAGTCGATCGTGGGGTTGTGAAGTCGAAGCCAAGGATAGCACAGGATGACCGGAGAGGAGGAAACTGGTAACACAAACAGCCTGAGATCCTCCTGATGGTTCCCTGAAACGATGACTGACACCGGGGTGGTCTGCTTGGATACCACTGCCATAGGGGCTTTGGACAGGCAATAAATTGGAGGGGAGTCCTCAAAGGATGACACGGGAGTCCCAATCGGGTTGCCAGTTCCCCCAAGATGAAACTCTGCTCAGCCCCCGAATCAATCAAGGCCTGAGTGACAATTTCCCTGTGATTGTGTATGAACCTAATGGGAAGCTTGTGAGGGGATTTAAATGTGGAGAGTCCATGAGTCCCCCTACTGCGACGCACGGACTCCCTCTTTTGGCCGAATGGAACAGGACACTACCTCATACTCCTCACTGCCACAGTAGAGACATAACCCTAACTCCCGGCGGCGCTGTTTCTCTGCTAAAGACAACTTGGATGACCCTACAGCCATAGGTTCTGGCACATCTGAGGGGTCTAGGGAAGGCAGGGCCAATAGAGGGGGCTGTAGGGAGTGACGAAACTAGGAACCAGAGCGACCATAAGTCCTATGCTTGGCTGCCTGCTCTCTCAGCCTGTTATCGATGCTAATAGCTAAGGAGATTAGCTCAGTTAACTTATCTGGTTTTTCTAAGCAGGCCAGTTCATCCCGCAAGCAAGGGCTAAGGCTCTTGACAAAAATGCCGCACAACGAGGCATCCTCCCACCCAACCTCCGCAGCCACCACCCGGAAATCTATGGCATAGTCCGCTATGGACCTGCTACCCTGCTTTAAATTCAATAGCCGGGTGGTGAGCACACTATCACAGTCTGAATGATCAAACACCTCCTTGAATTCACTAACAAACTGACTGTGAGTAAGATTAGCATAGCTTGCCCTAGCCATCACAGCATAAGCCCAGGCTAACGCTCGCCCTTCCAATTGGTTAGCTATGTAGCCAATACAGCTGTGATCTGTGGGGAAATCCCCGGGCACACGCTGGAACACTATCTCACATTGAAGCAAGAAACCTCTACCCTCCCCTAGCTTACCACTAAAGCGAGTAGGAGTGGAAACAGGTGTTAACAGGGGAGGGAAAACCTGGCTAGGTGGCGAGCTAGTGGGAGCAAAAGTACTACTTGGGGCCGGTGGGGGAGGCTGTGAACCTGACAACCTATCCAGCCTACCATTAATTTGAACCAGCTGGGAGAGGATAACCTGTTGCTGGTAGGCTAATTGATCCACCCGAGCTTCTAAGTTGTTAACTCGGCGCGCTAGCGCGCTGTCCACTGGGTCATTATGGCGGAGCCGTACTGACATGATTACTAGACCCAGTAAACAGACAAAGGCTCAAGGATGAACACAATTATCTTTTATTGTGTAAACCAGCATGTGTGTATGTGCATGTGCGTGAGTGAGTGTGAGTGTGTGAGTGTGTGTGTTCAAGTGTGAATCAGGGATGACGTGGCAGCTGGGGGTGAGCAGAGCGCCATGCAACCTGGCAACCTTATGGACAGAGCAAAGACAGCAGACGTTAGTAATGCCGCGATGGGAACGTGCGAGAATGACAGAGGCTTACTGTTCGCTGGGATGGTGACATGCTCAGGTTGGCCCAAAGGCTCCAGCCAGGAGGACAGCGCCCGAAGCCACAGTACAGCTGAGGACGAGGATGGAGCTCAGTCCGCCGCTCAGGAGGAAGGATTCCGCCACCATGGAACTCCGTCTGTGCACAGGGGATGAGTGAGCAAAAGATGAGTAGCAGGATGGCTTACTTGGGTGCAGAAGGTAGCTCCTTCCAGGAGAGTAGGAAGCGAGGGATGACTCTGGTAGAACAACGTGGTCTAAGAAAGTCTCAGGAGATGGGCGAAGACAAGAGTAGTCTCGATGAGCCAAGAGGATCAGACGGCTCCGCGCTGATCTGAGGACAGAGTGGATTAAATAGCCTGGTAGTGATGGAGAACAGGTGTGCGTGCAGCTGCAGATCATAATCAGCTGGAGCGAGCCATCACAGTGACTCAAACATATGATGCATGTGCAATAACTAAATATGATAAATAAATTAGGCCTCGTTTAAGATGGAATCAGAATCAGAATCAGAATCAGATTTATTGCCATTGTTCATGTAGTACACAAACTAGGAATTTGTCTCGGTGCCATGCTGCAACATTAAAAACATGATGAGATAAAGAGATAAACTAAAAAACTAAAGGACTAAAAACATGCAATAAGTGTAGAAAAATAAGTAATAATAATAATAATAATAATAGTAATAATGAGTAATACTAGTCAAGGCAGTTTTAAATAAATTAGCAAGTAGCAGATAATATGGGGTACCACAGTGCAGTTGATAATGCAACAGAAAAACAGTGATGAATGACATGAGTCTGGTTGAGCTGCTGTACAAAATGCACGAGAGTCAATAAGTCACTTAATGTTCAGCAGTCTGATGGCAGAGGGGAAAAAGCTATTCATGTGCCGGGAGGTTTTAGTCTGAATGGACCGAAGTCTTCTACCTGAGGGGAGGGGGGCAAACAGTACGTGACCAGGGTGTGAAGGATCGGCTATGATCCGGCCAGCACGCCTCCGGGTCCTGGAGATGTACAGGTCCTGGAGAGATGGGAGCTTGCAGCCGATCACCTTCTCAGCAGTGCGCATGACGCGCTGCAGCCTTAGTCTGTCCCTGGCAGTGGCTCCTGCGTACCACACGGTTATGGAGGAGGTGAGGATGGACTCGATGATGGCCATGTAGAACTGCACTAACATCTTGGTGGGTAGCTTGAGCTTCCTCAGCTGCCGCAGAAAGAACATCCTCTGCTGGGCCTTTTTGATGAGGGAGCTGATGGTTGGCTCCCATTTGAGGTCCCGGGTGATGGTGGTGCCCAAGAAGTGGAAGGAATCTGCAATGGTGATGGGAGAGCCTGTGATGGTGAGGGGGGGCAGGGGGGTTGTGACTTTCCTGAAGTCCACAATCATCTCCGCTGTCTTCAGAGCGTTCAGCTGCAGGTTGTTGTGGCTGCACCAGGACACCAGCTGGGCCACCTCTTTCCTGTAGACGGACTCGTCGCCGTTGGGGATGAGCCCGATGAGGGTGGTGTCGTCCGCAAACTTAATCAGCTTAACAGACTGGTGGGAGGAGGTGCAGGAGTTGGTATAAAGGGAGAAGAGTAGGGGGGAAAGTACACAGCCCTGGGGTGATCCGATGCTGATGCTAACAGAGTCCGAGACAGACTTCCCCAGCCGCACATGCTGCCTCCGGTCCGTCAGGAAGTCGGTGATCCACCTGCAGAGGGAGTCAGGCACATCGAGCAGGGACAGCTTGTCCTGGAGCAGAGCGGGGCGGATGGTGTTGAATGCAGAGCTGAAGTCCACAAACAGAATCCTGGCGTAGGTTCCCGGGGAGTCCAGGTGCTGCAGGATGGAGTGGAGGGCCAGGTTGACTGCGTCATCCACAGACCTGTTGGCACGGTAGGCAAACTGCAGCGGGTCCAGGAGGGGAGTGGTGATGGACTTGAGGTGAGACAGGACCAGGCTCTCAAAGGACTTCATGACTACAGAGGTGAGTGCTACAGGTCTGTAGTCGTTAAGTCCAGTAATCCGTGGCTTCTTGGGGACAGGGATGATGGTGGAGGATTTGAGGCAGGTCGGCACGTGACATTGCTTAAGGGAGGTGTTAAAAATGTCTGTGAAGACAGGAGCCAGCTCTTTCGCACAGTGTCTCAGGGTGGAGGGAGACACACCGTCCGGCCCAGGGGCCTTGCGCGGGTTCAGTCTGGAGAACTGTCTGTGCACGTCCTGCTCACTGATGACAAGGGCAGGGGGGAGGAGGAGGAGGAGGGGGGACCGCTTTTGATGAATTAGGGGCCGAGGAGGCAGTGAAGCTGGGTGGAGTGGGAGAGTTGGACACAGCTGACGAGGTGTCAAAACGGGCGTAATGTTGGGACAGTTTTTGACAAAGGGCTTTATCATCCTGACCTTTAGAAGCCTGAGGCCGATAGTTGGTGATTTGCCTCAGTCCTCTCCACACAGAAGCCGAGTCATTAGCAGTGAACTGCTGCTGGAGTCTCTCAGAATACACAGATTTAGCTCTCCTCAGCTCTCTGTTAAACCGATATTTGACCTCTCTGTAGCAGTCCCTGTCTCCACTTTTCAACGCTGCTTCCTTCTCCTTCCTGATCTGTCTGAGCTTGGCAGTGAACCAGGGCTTATCATTAGAGTACCTCACCCTGGTGCGCGATGGGAGAATGCTCTCCTCACAGAAGTTGATATATGAGTTCACAGTGTCCGTGTACTCATTAAGATCATGTGTGGCTCCTTTAAACATGTCCCAGTCAGTTATTTCCATGCATGTGTTCAGATTCTCTCCAGCTTCACTGGTCAATTTCTTCGTGGTGGTCACAACAGGTTTAGTGAGTTTTAGTCTCTGTCTGTATGTGGGGATGAGGTGGACCATCACGTGATCAGATAGTCCGAGCGCAGCGCGGGGAACAGCGCGATATGCGTCCTTCACTGTAGTGTAACAATGATCTAGTGTGTTCTCACCTCTGGTTGGACATTTAATAAACTGTTTGTATCGGGGGAGCTCGTGACTCAGATTGCTCGGGTTAAAGTCGCCTACCACAATAACCAGAGAGTCTGGAAAAGTCCGCTCCGCATGTAGGATGTGATCTGCAAGCGCGCGCTGGGCCACGCGTGCGTCCGCGTCGGGAGGGGCGTACACAGCGATCAAAAAAAATGATGCGAACTCCCGCGGGGAACAAAATGGCTTGCAGGTGATAGAGAGAAATTCTAGATCGGTAGAACAGTGTTGTGAAATCACCGTTACATCAGAGCACCAGCCGCTGTTAATGTAGAAGCAGACTCCTCCTCCAATAGACTTACCGGAGAGCTCTGTGACGCGATCAGCACGAAACAGCTGAAATCCCTCGAGGCTGATCGCGCTGTCCGGTATGTTCCCTTTAAGCCAGGTGTTCCCTTTAAGCCAGGTAGGGCTTACCTAAGATGGGCATCAAAGGAAAAGTAGTTTTGAAGATAAGGCTGTATCGGAGAGCAAAGACATTTCTTATCATATTTACACCAAATGAGGCTCTAAAACCATTGTAAAGTCTGGTTTTAGCAGCACTCTGTGATCACATGTAGGCCTTTTCTACTAGTATCGCCTTGGCCTTACTTACTTCTACTCTACTCGCTTTCTCGCCCTTTCCACTGTACCCAGCACGGTTTAACCGACACTATTTTCGTGCCCGTTTGAGGGCAGGGTACAAGCGTGCTGAAGCGAGCCGAGATGTGACGTCAATAGACTGCTAACCACTGATTGGTCAGGGCGTAACGTCACAAAAGCGCCCGTCTTCAGTGGAATCTTTACGACCGCCATTTGCAATCTTTCACGGACTAACTCGGTCACGGAGTAAATACGATATTAATACAGACAGCGTTGTAGGTTTTGTGGAAATCTACACCGTGGTCCAACGAAGAGGTGCGGGGTTTTCTCTGCTTGGTGGCAGATACACAGTGAGAGGAGTGATCCGGACCGATACAGATGGCAGCCCTGCATAGAACCGTACTACTGACAAGCTGAAGACGAACGTGAGAGAACCATCGATGGTGAGTGATTTGTAATAATGTGCATCTGTTCGCTTATTTATCCTGTTGGTGGTAAGCTCACTTTTTTTGAGCAATACAGCACCATCCTGTGCTGGCTAACAAATGTTAGCTAGTAGCTAGCTAGTACCAACTGCTGATTCGCGCTTGTTTTCTCCTAAGTATTTGCTTGTGAGAGCAAAACGATGAAATATGTTAATCCTGGTTAAAGTCCTGGTTTTTGTACATGCTGCACTTTGGTGCTGCGCATTAAATCGTGTGCAATTTAATGCTAGAATGTGTTTCCACATGCCAGAGGTTAGCCTCCCTGTTTATAGTGGATACTGGTGAAATGGACCATAGGAGCCGAAATCTCAACAATATAAAAGTGCTTTTTCAAACCAGTGATTTATAAAGTCATTCATATAATTTTTTAAAGCGTCAGAATAGACCCACACACCTATTCTGTGGATTTTCCATAAAAGGTGCTGGAACAGTATTGTGCTGTTCCACCATAAATCCCTGTATTGAAAATATTCTTGTTCATGTACAGAGTGGCTCCTGAGGTGCTTGTCAGGGAAATGAAGCATTTTTGTCACATCCCACCACTGACTTTCACAGGTGTATTTCCCTAACACAAGTACATCTCCAAAAATTAGAATGTCATGAAAAAATTCAATATTTTTTGACACTCATTTCAGAAAGAGAAATCCATATATTATATTGATTCATTACACAGACAGTGATATATTTCAAGCATTTATTTATTTTAATTTGGATGATTATGTCTTAGAGCCCCTGAAAACCCCAAATTCAATTTGGCAAAAAATTAGAATATTACATAAACTTTAAAAAATAGTTTTTAAATAGAAATGTTGGCCGCTGAGGTGTTGGTTAATATGAGCTGTAGTCATAATCATCAATATTAAAATAAACACTATCAATATATCACTGTCCCTGTAATGAATCTATATATGGGTTTCACTTTCTGAAATGAGTGACAAAAATATTTAACTTTTTCATGATATTCTAATTTTTGAGATGTGCCTGTATAAGTGTTGAACTTGCTTGAAACTAACCACCATCCATTTCTGTCGTTCGTCTAGGCAGGAAGAAAGCAGCCGCACAACAACGGACGTCGCCACTGTGGAAAGTAATGAAATCCTTTGCTTTTATAGGTAAAGTGTCAAAACCAAAGTAGCACAATTTCCACTTAATATAAAAGGAACTGAACTGAGATTTATTTGATTGTGTGAGTATTAATTACAGAATAATTGAAAAAGACTGGCGCATCAACTGTATTTTTTGAAATTTTTTTTTGTCAGATCACTTGTGTGATCCTTTGTGAGTTATGTTCATAACTGTATCTTTTGGGGAATGGCAGTTGTTCAGTCATCAATATACTTTAGTTTATATGTGTAGTTTATACTCTATCATCAATAAACTCATGCAGTAACAGGACACATTACAAATATTTGAGACCCATTGTAGTGCATCCTTTTATATTTTAGCAATAAAAGTACAAAACACCGCCCACACTTGAAGCCAGGGCAAGAAGAGACACTTTTACATTCAAGACAAACTTTTATTGATAAAAACTCCATATTTTGACTGAGCGACTCCATACTCGGTGATGCACACCTTCAGTTACAGTACTATATTCCATTCAAGTGAATGTATTAATTCATTCTGATTGCTGAGGCCACAGTAAAAGCAGATGATTTTAAATGTAACCCAGCCCTTGTAAAATTGACTTTACATCAGTGCAGCTACATGAAAATTGTGGTTAAATACAACAACGAAGTACTTTATTGTCACATTGGAATTGGAATCACTCCTGTTTTGTTTTTCTTTTGAATTCTTGGATGGAATATGGGTGGGCAATATAAGCTGCAGCTTCAGCCATCACCCATTTCAGATAACCTATGTTGAACTGTACAATCAGAGGAGTTATTGTTTAATTCGACCTTATTAGATTTTTTTTCCCCTTTGTTATATTATTCTATTTTCTTTTAATCTATCCGAAATAAAGATTCATTCATTCACATTCCATCACTGGCTTTTAGCAACAAGTGTATTTCCCAAATATGTTTTAAACTTCCTTTATTTAACCACCACCCATTTCTGTCTTTTGTCTAGGCAAGAGGTAAACGATCGATCCACCCCAAACTGGACCTTGCGTCACTATTTACAGAGATGCAGGCCTAAGATCTGCTGATCTGAGACCAGTGTGAGCTGCACATCCCAGCTGCTGAGTGACCCAGTCTTACAGTTTGAGTTTTGCACATTCTGAATAATCTGGAATTTGCTGCTGATTGTAATAAACAATTTAGTGACTTATGTGTTTGCATCATGATTTCTATTTTTGTCTGTTAATACACTGGTGGGAAAAGAGTCAATAGTACAAACCATTAATGGGTGACCTTGAAAATAATGGCTCATTTTTAAGAAATTTATGTCACATGGTGGTAACCTTCACATATAAAAAACAGACATCTGCAAAAACTTCAGAGGTTTATTGTCAGTGCAATACTACATGAATGCATGTATAGTACATTGTTGATGCAGAGAATATACAGTATATTTCTACAGTATATGTATCTAGTAAATCAAGCATTTTCCATGTAACCTTGTGACTGCATTATTTTAATTGCTTTTAATCCTAGATCAAGTTTGTTTTGGCCTAAAATGCATCATAACTGTCAAATATATCTTATTATACCTAACTCAGTACTGTTTACTTTTTGAATATATATTTTGTGGCTAATATAGTTATTAACCTGGCGATCAAGTTGTGTCAGCTGATCATTTTTTGCTATGACACCATCTCAGACTCAGTGCAGCTGAAGCTGGTACGTCCATGATGTCTCAACAGTCTCTCCATGATTTTCACGCAGATCAGAGCAATTTTTTTTTCCCACAATATTTTTATTGAACCTTTTTTTTTTTTTTTACAAACAGCACACACAGTCAGACACTAACACAAAAGTAATTTAAAAACTAAAAAGAACAATAACAAAATAACAAAAAAAAGGGTAATAAAAACAACAACCATTAACAAAAACAAGTCAACAACAATGCTCCTCTGTTTAGTCTAGGTAATCTATTACATAAGAATATATAATATACATTCACCAGTTTGGAACTTGCAAGGTCCACACATATCATTCACCTTCTTCTTCAGAAGTTATGTTTAATTTCTTTACATAATCAATGAAAGGTCTCCATATATTCTCAAACACATTTTCCTTTGATTTCAGTATGTATGTTATTCTTTCTAGTGGAAGGTTGGTAACATCTGTCTTAACCACTGAGTCAAATCTGGTCTATGAGTTTTTCCACAGTAATGCAATACATTTTTTGGCATTAAGCAAACTGAGGTCTATGAATGTTCTTTCACTCTTATTAAAGTTATGTTTTTCTGGATACAGACCCAACAAAAACAGTTTAGGGTTCAATGTGATTTGTTTTGAAATTATTTTTTCAACTGTTACCCTCACCTCTTCCCAAAACATTCTGATTTTTCTACATTCCCATAAACAGTGAAATAGGGTTCCTTTACTTAGATCAGAGCAATTTTTTGCGCAGGAAATAAACCAGACATTCTTAAGCTCTACAACCACTGATCGTTTGTGAAGCTGTGTTGACATCAGTGACAGGCTGTGCTGAACGCCAGACTGACCGTTTGAAGTGGTAATTTTCCCACAACAGAGCCATCTGAAACACACACAGCTGTGGGGAGACTTGAATAACGAAACCGAATTGTCTTCCATTTCAGTTTATTCAAGAAATCATTCCACTGTCTGCTCTTATTCTTGAGCAGCGAACAAAGAGAGTGAACACACCAAAGTTCTCTCATTTAAACATTCTCACATCAAACCATTTCCCTCGCGGGGGAAATCACACATCTATATCAAAGTCTCTTTATTCACATTCATTAGCCTTTTATTTACATAACTCCCCCTTCTCTCCTCTCGAGCCTCAGTGGTCAGGAAGTCTTCTGTCCCCTGTCCTCCGCAGGGGGTCCAGGCTCTGTGGCTCCGCACCGCAGGGGGCTGGCTCTCCTTCATCGTGAGGTTAAATCACATATGCAGTGTCCAACATATACATGTCTCACAACACAGCCATATAACCCCCCCCCAAACGATGAAGAACAGACTAATTCCCAAAATTTAATAGCACCTTACTCACTACTGAATAATCAACACCAACATTCAGTCTGTGTGCCGCTTGGGCTTCAGCCGTCTGCCGAATCTGCTGTGCGTTGGCCCCGCCTTGCCTGCGGTGCTGTTCTGCTTCGGGTCTGTTGACTGAGGAAGAGAGTGGTTAATTGCCCTCTGCGGGGGCCTGCCTCGTCGAGGCGCCACCGCGACCGGTACAGAAACGTCCTTCATGACAAAAGCAGGTTTCAGTCTGTCAATGCTGACTGTCTCTTTTCTGTCTCCAAAATCTAGCACAAATTGCTTATCACCTGCCTCCAGCACTCGAAATGGCCCTTCGTAAGGTGGTTTGAGCGTTGCTTTAAGGGCTTCGCGCCTGACAAAAACGAAATCGGCATTTTTCAAAGCCTTGGGGACGAAAACTCGTGGAAAAGCGTGATGAACCGGACCCGGGAGCGTGTCTGCCCCCGTGCCGACTAACGGTCCCAGAGCAGAGAGAGGTGGGGGCTCTGGGTGCTCTGGTAAAAACTCGCCCGGCAGCCTCAGAGTTTGTGCGAATACCAGCTCCGCTGGGGAGGCGTCTAAGTCCTCTTTAGGCGCAGAACGCAACCCTAATAAAACCCATGGAAGTTTATTTACCCAATCTGCATCCGTGAGCGACGCTCTGAGTGCTGCCTTCAAAGACCTATGAAAACGCTCGCATAAACCATTAGCCTGAGGGTGGTAAGCCGTAGTGCGGTGAATTTTGGCTCCTAAGCCGTTGGCCATCGCTGACCACAGCTCAGAGATGAATTGCGGTCCTCTATCGGACGTAATGTCCGACGGAACCCCGAAGCGCGCCACCCAAGCCGTTAAAAAAACGCGAGCCACCTCCGCGGCCGTGGTCGTCGCAAGTGGGACCACTTCCGGCCAACATGTGGTGCGGTCCACCATTGTCAAAAGATACGTGAACCCCTGTGATGCCGGTAGGGGGCCCACAAGGTCGACGTGCACATGGTCGAACCTTCTGGCCGGAATGCGGAACGGTTCTAACGGGGCTCTTGTGTGCCTGTGAATTTTGGCCCGTTGACAGGAAATGCAGGTTTTTGCCCATTCCTTCACGTGCTTGCGCAGGCACGGCCAAACAAACTTTTCCGCCACTAGTTTCACCGACGCGCGCACCCCCGGGTGCGCCAGTGAGTGGACCGAGTCAAAAACACGGCGGCGCCACGTGGCCGGAACCACCGGACGCGGGCGCCCCGTCGACATGTCGCAGATCAGGGGGGGCATACCGGTTTGTAAACACTTGCTCTCCAGCCTCAACCCTGTTGGTCCAGACTGGAGCGAGCGCACGTCTGCGTCCGCCCCCTGGTCCGCTGCCATGGCTGCGTAATCTATACCCACGTGCACCGGGGCTGCGCGCGCCACCGTGCCGCTCTCCTGCGGCGCGGTCACGGTGGCCCGTTCTGCCTCTGCGCGTGTTGGGGTCGTGAACGCGCGTGAGAGACAATCCGCTACTACATTGAATTTGCCCGCGACGTGCCTAATGTCAGTGGTAAATTCCGAGATTGCGGCCAGCTGCCTCTGCTGCCTGCCGGACCACGGATCTGAAATTTTGGCCATGGCGTATGTGAGCGGCTTGTGGTCCACATAAGCGGTGAAGCACCGTCCTTCCAGCCAGAACTGGAAATGACGAATAGCCAAATGCAGCGCCAACAGTTCTCTGTCAAACGCGCTGTATTTTCGTTCAGCCGCGCTTAAAGATTTGCTAAAGAAAGCCAAAGGCTGCCAAACTCCGGCTACCTGTTGCTCAATAACGGCCCCTATGGCTAAATCTGAAGCGTCTGTCGTCAGCGCGATACGTGCTGCAGGGTCTGGGTGGGCCAGGAGCGCAGCGTCAGCCAAGGCTTTTTTAACCTCTGTGAACGCGCGCTCCCGCTCCGGGGACCATTCGACCGCCTGGGTCGGCTTTTGTTTTTTGAGCGCGGCATATAACGGTTGCATGATTTGAGCTGCGTGGGGCAGGAACCGGTTATAAAAATTCACCATCCCCAAGAATTCCTGTAGTGATTTGACCGTTTGTGGACGGGGAAAATCCGCTACCGCGCGTACTTTCTCTGGTAACGGAACCGCTCCCTCCGGGGAGACGCGGTGACCCAAAAAATCAATCCGCTCAACGCCGAACTGGCACTTGGCTGGGTTAACTATTAAGCCGTGCTCTCCCAGCCTCCTAAAAACTGCTGTGAGGTGCGTTTCGTGTTCGTCCTCTGAAGTACTCGCGACCAAAATGTCGTCGAGGTACACAAACACGAAAGGGAGATCGCGTAACACGGCATCCATCATCCGCTGAAATGTTTGCGCCGCCCCTTTGAGACCAAACGGCATGCGTAAAAATTCGAAAAGTCCGAACGGGGTTATTACCGCTGTTTTAGGAATGTCCTCCGGTTGGACCGGGACTTGGTGATAGCCGCGAACTAGATCAATCTTTGAAAAAATGCGCGCCCCCGCCAGGTGCACCGAAAAATCCTGAATGTGCGGGATGGGATAACGATCGTGTGCCGTAGCGTTGTTTAGCCTGCGGTAATCCCCGCACGGTCTCCAGGAGCCATCGGCTTTCGGTACCATGTGCAGCGGCGAAGCCCACGGGCTCTTCGACCTACGAACGATGCCCAGCCTCTCCAGGCTGGCGAACTCCTCGCGCGCAATGGCGAGCTTAACTGCATCCAAGCGCCGAGCTTTTGCAAACACGGGAGGACCAGAAGTGGGGATAAAGTGTTTCACCCCGTGCTTCGCGACCGTCGCTGAAAAAGTGGGCACAGTGAGCGCTGGAAATTGGGTGAGGAGTGTGTGAAACTTACCACCTGCTGTAGCGACGTGGGTCTGTACTGGTGGCGGGGACACTCGAGCTGAACAGGGGAGAGAGTAAAAAGAGAGTGCATTTACCAGCCGTCTATTAGCAAGATCAACTAACAGATTGTGTGAACACAAAAAATCCGCGCCCAACATGTTGAAACTCACCGCCGCTATTACAAAAGTCCATTCATATGTGCGGCCATGTAAGCATAAAGGCAAGGTCCTTCTCCCGTAGGTGTTGATGTTCGAGCCATTTGCCGCTGTAGCTCCGTCACCGTGGGGTCCAGCCACCCGGTCCGCGTATGTTGGGGTGATGAAGCTCACTTGTGCTCCGGTGTCAATGAGGAACACTCGTCCGGAGCGCGCATCCGTGATGTAGAGCAGCTTGTTGCGTTCTCCGAGGGTCGAAGCTGCTAGCGACCCCCGGTCTTGCCGTTTCCCGAACTCCTGAAGATGCAGGGCGGCACACACCTGCGTGCCTTCTCTGCGAACCTCCGATGGTAAAAGCAGAGATCTTCTCCTCCGCTGTGTCGTGCCCGCGCCTCTGTCGCCGGGCTATTGGCTCCCCCTCGTCGCGGTCGTGTTGCCGCCGTCGTCGGCCAGTCTGGTTCTGCCGCCTCTGGCTCCCCGCTGTCTCGGGTCGCTGCTGTGGTTGCTTGCCCGCCGCAGGCGTCCAGGATCCCATCTGCCTCCTGGGCCAGCTCCCGGAACTCCTCCAGGGTGTGACACTTTTTGCCGGCCAGCGTGCTTCTCGCATGCGCCGGGAGGTTGGAGAGGAAGATGAACTGAAAAATGAAATCATCGTTGTCCAAACCTCTCAGCTGTATCATCTCCTCCATCAGGGCGCTCGGCCTGTGTCCACCTTGGTCTAGCAAAGACAGGATCCTCCTCGCCCTCACTTCAGCCGAGGGGGTGAAAAACTTGATGAGGGTGGATTTCAGCTTGCCGTACCTGTCGGTCGCGGGTGGCTGCTCCACCAAGCTTTGCACGCACCGAGCTGTGCTGTTGTCCAGTTTAGCGATGACATGGTGGAACTTAGTGTCATCCACCGTTACTCCTGCGAGCGCGAACTGCGACTCTGCTTGCAGAAACCACGACCGTGGGTTATCCTGCCAGAAATCAGGCAGCTTAACGGCCACTGCGCTCGCCAGCTCTGAGCGCTGTGAGTCCGGGACCCTGAGAATTTCTTCGTTCATTCTCAACGTCGTCAGTCACCAATGTGGGGAGACTTGAATAACGAAACCGAATTGTCTTCCATTTCAGTTTATTCAAGAAATCATTCCACTGTCTGCTCTTATTCTTGAGCAGCGAACAAAGAGAGTGAACACACCAAAGTTCTCTCATTTAAACATTCTCACATCAAACCATTTCCCTCGCGGGGGAAATCACACATCTATATCAAAGTCTCTTTATTCACATTCATTAGCCTTTTATTTACATAACTCCCCCTTCTCTCCTCTCGAGCCTCAGTGGTCAGGAAGTCTTCTGTCCCCTGTCCTCCGCAGGGGGTCCAGGCTCTGTGGCTCCGCACCGCAGGGGGCTGGCTCTCCTTCATCGTGAGGTTAAATCACATATGCAGTGTCCAACATATACATGTCTCACAACACAGCCATAACAGCGTACATATTTTAGTACCTAACAGCGATAACTTGCAGAGATTACAGTGTAGTACGACGTACTTATAGCAAACTAGCATTAGCAACATTAGCTTACCGTCATATATGACCTAGTTTGTATCCTCACGTCTTCGGCTCTCCCAGAAGCTGCAGAACTATTCCAGAGTGTTTCGTCTCACTGCCTGTACCCTTGTCTGGCGGTCCTTTTTGGCATTTACGGTGTAAAAAAGCCACAGACCGAGGAGTCGCCTTGTAAAGCCGCCATGTTGTGTTTGGCTTGGGTCGTGTGTTTTACGTCACGGGAGTTTGGCACCGCCTTGCTGTAAAAAAAATCCTGCCCACCACAGCTTAACCCCGCTTTACCCGGCTGCTATGGAGACACAACCGCGGCCGAACCGAGTAGTAATGAAACGAAACGAGGCGAGTCGAACTGGGCTAGTGGAAAAACGGCTATAGTGAACTGCAGCCCCAATCACTCCATTAATTCACGAAAAAGCCACTGTTGCTTTTGTGAGAGTATGAGGGTGCATGATCAACAGTCTTTAACATTGGAATAAATGTGATTGCATTTCACCTCAAATCTTGAATTTCCAAATATTCAAAGTGCCTTTGAATGCAACACAACCCCAGTTATTTCAGTATAGTAGCATCAGCATGTTTCTTTCTAATTTCAAAATGTTTGCTGTGTATACAATTCTCTCAAGTACCACCACAAATCAGCTGATTGCTCATACCATGCAATAATGTTTGTCTCTTTGGAGAATGTGTCATAACTTGCCTTCAGGGCAGGAAAAAGTCTCCACGTGCAGGCTGTGAGTTTGCAATTTTATTGGGGAGAACAAAAATTACAACACAAATGAAAAAGGAAAACGCAGGCAAGCAAAAATAGCAACAGCAAAGGCCTGGAGACAGCACTGGGAAATGCAGGCAAGAAAAATAGCGAACTGCTTATCTCCTTATCCTCCTTATCTGTCGTGAGCTAGAGAAAGCGATCACTGACATCTGTGCCCTAAGCGAAGTTCGGCGACCTGGCACCGGAAACGTAGTTGAGAGGAGTCACACAATCTTCTGGAGTGGAGGAGAAGAGAGAACAGCTGGCATTGGCTTTGCTATCTCCAACAAGCCTAGCTGCTCAAGGTATCACCCCTACACCAATCAGCGACAGGCTCATGTCAATGCGCATACAGCTAAAGGGAGGAAACACTCTAACTCTCATTAGTGTATATGGGCCAACCATGCAAAGATCTCAGGAAGAAAAAGAGCAGTTCTATGAAAAGCTTGGCAGCTGCACATCTGCTGCCGAGATGGACATCATCATCATCCTGGGCGACTTTAATGCTCGAGTGGGCAAGGACTGGAAATCGTGGCCGAATGTAATTGGAAAACATGGCGTTGGTAAAATGAACTCCAATGGGCTTATGTTCTTAGAATTCTGCACCAGACTCCAGCTCAGTGTCATGGGTACTATGTTCCAACAGAAAAACACCTTAAAGAACACATGGCAACACCTACGTTCAAAGCATTGGCATCAAATCGACCATGTACTATCCAATAAGGCCGCAAAACCATATGTCACAGTGACACGAGTTAATCGAGCAGCAAACTGCTTCACTGATCATAAGCTCCTGGTATCTAAGTGCCTGTTCTTTATTAAAAACAAGAAGAATGGTACAAGGCCTCCCAAGAAGCTAGACACACATTTGGATGATGACAAAAAAGCATTACTGGAGCTCTTCCTAGACAAAAAGTTGTCTACCTGTAAGACGGACTTTGATGAACTCAGAGTTATTCTCCAGAATGCTGCCACCCATGTCTTCGGCAAAAAGAAACGAGTGCAGAATGACTGGTTTGATGATCAGGACCAAAAAATTCAAAAGTTGCTTCAAGACAAGAACTTGGACAGGCATGTTCTAAGAAGGCGGATCAGAGAGCTAAAGAATGACTGGTTCCGGCGCAGAGCTGAGGAGGCAGAGCGGCACTCTCAGGAGAAGAACCACAGAGAGTTTTATGCTAACCTCAATACCGTCTATGGCCCTAGATCCAAAAGCGCCCATCCTGTGAAGTCCAAAGATGGTGAGCTCCTGACTGCTCCTGACAAGATAAAGGACAGATGGGTTGAACACTTCAGCGACTTATTAAACCAACCAACGGATGTTGACTTGAGCATCGTCGATGACACAGACCAACTTCCAGTTATCGAATCAATGAGCCTCCCAATTGAAGACCAAGAACTTGACCAAGCCCTTAGAAACACCCGATTAGGAAAGAGCCCAGGTCAAGACGGTATTCTACCTGAAGTACTTGTGCATAGAGGATGCCGCTTAAGAGCTTGGAGTGGAGGATGCGGTGATCTTCCTCCTTCACCGTTCTCTGTCCCACCTGGAGAAGCCCGGGAATGTGGTGAGGATCATGTTCTTTGACTTCTCCAGTGCTTTCAACACCATCCAACCGATGATCCTGAAAGACAAGCTGCTGCGCGCAGGGGTGGACCAGCACCTGTCATCATGGATCCTGGACTACCTCACGAACTGGCCTCAGTTTGTGAGAACCCGGGACTGTGTGTCCGACACGATCATCAGTAGCACGGGGGCCCCCCAGGGAACGGTGTTGGCTCCCTTCCTGTTCACTCTTTATACTGCGGACTTCTCACACAACACAACACACTGCCATCTACAGAAGTTCTCTGATGACTCTGCGATCGTTGGCCTCATCTCCAATGGAGATGAAGCTGAGTACAGAGGGCTTATCCAGGACTTCGTGGACTGGTGCCATCGGAACTGCCTCCAGATCAACGCGAGGAAAACTAAGGAGCTGGTGGTGGACTGCCGCAGGCAAGGACAACCCCTCACAGCACCAGTAAATATACAGGGAACAGACATTGAGATGGTGACATCCTACAAGTACCTGGGTGTTCATCTGAACAATAAACTAGACTGGTCACACAATACTGATGCACTCTACAAGAAGGGACAGCGCAGGCTGTTCCTACTGAGGAGACTCAGGTCTTTTGGTGTACAAGGGGCGCTGCTGAAGACATTCTATGACACGGTGGTGGCATCAGCCATCACTTTTGGAGTGGTCTGCTGGGGCAGTGGCATTACTGCAGCCGATAGGAAGAGACTGAACAAACTGATTAAGAAAGCTAGCTCCATCCTGGGGCAGCGCCTTGATCCGGTGGAGGAGATAGGAGAGAGAAGGACGGTGGCTAAACTGTCATCTCTGCTGGAGTCCGAGTTACACCCTATGTAGGACATACTGAATGCACTGAGGAGCTCATTTAGCAACAGACTACATCATCCCAGGTGCACAACCGAGAGGTTTCGCAGGTCCTTCCTACCAACGGCTGTCAGACTGTACAACCTAAGCAGGGCTGCTCGCAGAGATAGCAAAAAGACGTAACAACCTAATAGTTTTTTGAATGCAAAAGATGCAATAGACTTACACAATGGTCCCCTCCAGCATACAACTAGGAAAATACCGGTAGCTACGGAGGGTGAGAATATGTATGGGCACATAATCATACCATGTAGGATAACTAAGTAGACGGTTGTGCTGTTTCATCCCATCTAGCAACAATGCTCTGCACTGTGTGTGTTTATACATTTACATATTTATTCCATCTAGCTACAATGCTCCGCACTGGGTGTGTTTATGTTTATGTTTATATTTATATATCTATATATTCATTCCATCTAGCTACAATGCTCCGCACTGTGTGTTTATATATCTACATATTATTCCATCTAGCTACATTGCTCCGCACTGTGTTTATATATTTACATATTTTTTCCACCTAGCTGCAATGCTCCGTACTGTGTGTTTATATATCTACATATTATTCCATCTAGCTACATTGCTCCGCACTGTGTTTATATATTTACATATTTATTCCATCTAGCTGCAACGCTCCGTACTGTGTGTTTATATACTCATGTATTTATCCCATCCAGCTACAATGCTCTACACTGTGTGTATGTGTGTGTATATATATATATATATATATATATATATATATATATTTATAGTAATATGTACATATGTATATTAGCTGCTCTTGCTTGCTTGCTTTTTTTTTCTTGCCTTCTGATTGTTGCTCTGAGTGTTGCTATCCCTGTGCTGTTGCAATCCTGGAATTTCCCCGTTGTGGGACTAATAAAGGCTTATCTTATCTTATCTTATCTTATAAGTAATGAAGTTACCTTCATTACACAGGGTCAGGGTCACTGGTGGTGGTGGAGCCCGGTGAGGTGAGCTCAGGTGCAGCTGATGGCTGCACTTGGCTCTCCCCACCTAGAACCAGGCAAGATTTCTCAAAAAGGGAAACAGAGACAAAAGAGTGTACTTGCCTGTTCTCTAGCTCCACCGCCGTCCAGGACTCCGACAATCCAGGCGACGATGTTGCTTCGGGCTCGGTCCTCTGGAGGTCCAGCTCCAATTCTGCTGTGGCGGCCCCCACAGTAGACATGGTGATTACTGCAGGCCCAGGCTCTCCATGTGAAATAGCCGACGCCGATGGTTCATCCGGTGTGGTGGCTGGAAGCCGCCTCACCGCTGGCGCCGACTTCCATGTAGGTGAAGCCAGGGGACACACTGCCGTCGGTGCAGAGCTTGACGCCAGCCTGCCCCTAGCCCAGAGATGCAGGGCCCAGAACCCCCTCACCGACAGCACTGGGTCCCGCATTGCCGAAACCAGGGGATGCTCTTTTGTCAGCTCAGGTTTCAAGGCACCGGAGGTGATCCTCTCCCTGGCTGGGTGTGGTTGAGGGGCTGCACCGGACCTCTCTGGGACCACAAGCCTCTCCATTGTCCGGCGGCTCCCTCCTAGGATCGGCAGACACTCAGAGGAATTGGAGAGGAAAATAGGAGAGGCAGGTGAGGACTGAATAACAGCAGCAGATGGTGAATGCTCAGCCCAATCGGGCCAGTGCTGCTGAGCTTCACCACCAGGAATAAGGCAAGACAATTCATTATAAGATGTTGATAAATGAAGAAATACTTACCTTAACTCCCGGGGCTTGGTGGTGGCTACTGCGGGTCCAGATGACGTCTCCTCGGGAGCTGTGAAGGTCATCTGGTGTGATGGACAGAGTACCGGAATCAGGGGGTGCACAGACTCCACTCTGCCTGGTAAGCCTCCCTCCAGCTGCTGCAAAAGCTCAGAAAGAAGCCATGGCTTGTAATTCAAAATGAGCTCCTTTTCTGCTGCCAAAACCCACTGGCGCTCCTCCAGTTCCTCTGCGCTGGGGCCATCAGAGGGCACGAGGGCTGCATACCCAATACAGCAGGCAGCAGGCCACTGTTCAGGAGGAGGAGACGAGTCTGCAGCTGGATGACGGTGAGAGGATCGGGGCTTCCACGCCTGAGATTGCTTCTTTGTGGGCATAGGCTGGGGTTTGGAGGAGTTTCCCCCCAGCCCGTGGAGCATGAGTGATGGATGGGTTGATTATGGAGAGGAGAAGGTCCATTAGCTCCAGGTGGCTCCACAGGCTGGGGCATGCTTGCAGTATTTGTGCTGCTCCAAGCACAAATACTCCTGTACCATCTCGGGAGTGCGGTAAGCACAAGCATCTGATAAGATGTCATATATAACGTTCAGAGCCCAAGACTCCTCCTCACTGAACCCACTTTGACCATGGTCAGAAAACGCTGCCATGTCAGCGAGAAAAAGAAAATACAGGTTTTAAAGAAAAAACACAGAAGGGAAAGAAAAAAGGCAAACTCACAGCTGCTGGTGCCCACACTGGCAGCACCCACACCTTTGGGCGCATGCGCACGCAGCGACCGGCAGCTGGTGAAAAAAGTCTGACGTCTGTGTCTCTGTTTTTACGCACTTTAATGTGTTTTAAAGAAATTCTCTGTGTCGTTTTTGTCCTTGAATGTTTGTGGACTACATAACGAAGAGCTCCCTGGTTCCATCAGTATGGATCTCCTCCTTATTTTTGCACTGTTGTTTCTTTCCTACCGGCTCTTTGTCTCTGAGGTAAGCGCAATCACGATCATGCCGGGAAGAATACAGTATTCCAGAGACATGTTACTGCATTTAAACACGGGTAATGCAGCATCTGTGAGAGAGTCTGTGCCGCAACTGCCGGATTTTATTTTAAGAGATTTTCATGGACACAGCGATGAAAAGAGAGACAAGAGGAGGAAACACAGAAAGCGTGGAGGTGTAAGATTAAGCCTGAGGAGACGTCAGCTTAACAGCATTCCTCTTCCTTCCATGATTATGGGGAACGTACAATCCCTGAGAAATAAAGTGGATGAAATTCAAGGGAATGTATGATATCAGAAGGACTTCAAGAACTGCTGTGTCATGGCGTACACGGCGACGTGGCTTATGGCGCATGACCCGGATGCGGACCTGTGGATTGACAGCTTTGGAACCCCACTTTGCTCGGATCGGCAGGAAGAGGTAACGGGAAAACGTCAGGGGGGCGGCGTATGTTTATACATTAATAAACAGTACTGCACATCTGTCACGGTCAGACAGCACATCTGTACACCCGATGTGGAGTTTCTGTCCGTATCGCTACGCCCCTTTTATCTGCCCCGCGAGTTCCCCCAACTTTTCATAACGACTGTGTACATTCACCCAAGAGCGGATGCTGACTCCGCCTCCAGCACCGTCTTTGATGTGGTCCAGTGGTTGCAGTCGATTTCCCAGAGGCTCCAAACTTTATTCTTAGGGATTTTAACCATGTTTCTTTAAAGAAGACACTTAAAAACTTTTATCAGTATGTCTCCTGCCCAACCAGGTGAAAAAAGACATTGGACCTGTGCTACGGCTCCATAGAAAGGGCCTATAAATCACTTCCCCTTCCTCCTTTAGGATCCTCAGACCACAACTGTGTACAATTGCTGCCCACATACAAAACTGCTCTCAGAAGAGGCAAGGTGAAGACCAGAGACATAGATGTGTGGACAGAGGATTCAGTGCACTGCCTCCAGGAATGCTTTAACTGTACAGACTGGAAGGTTTTCACACTGTCCTGCGGGGATGATTTGGACTCTTTGGTGGACATCACATGCTCATACGTGGCTTTCTGTAGAGATATGATCATTCCACGTAAACGTGTCAAAATATATCCCAACAACAAGCCATGCGTTACAAAATCAGTTAAATCCTGCTTACAGAGGAAAGCACTTGCCTTTAAACAGGGGTCTGTTTCTGAGCTACAGGTTGCCACAAAAGAGCTGAAGTCCGAAATTTTAAGAGCAAAACAGAATTGTAAATCAGAGTTGGAAAGCAAGAGGGCAACAAAGAAACTTGGCTCAGCCTGGGCCAGTATGAAAACTATTGCAGGCCTTCAGAGCACAGAGCACATTAATTGTGTGTTTTTAGATGGTTTTAATTCAGACACAGAGCTGGCTAATGCCCTTAATTGTTTTTATGGTCGTTTTGATTCCTCTGATTTTAGCACAGAAACCCAAGATTTGAAACAGCAACTCAAAGAAAATCAGCACTTTAATATTGAGGTGCAGGATATTAAAAGGGTGTTCTGTGCTGTAAAAGTGAGCAAAAGTCAGGGCCCTGATAATATATGTGGGCGATTTGTAAAGTCCTGTGCACATGAATTGAGTCCTGTATTTCACTACATTTTCAATAAGTCCTTACAGACACAACATGTGCCTAAGATCTGGAAAGATGCCATGGTTGTCCCCGTTCCAAAATCCAGCTGTCCTAAAATGGTAAACGACTTTAGACCAGTTGCTTTGACTTCAATTTTAATGAAAATTTTTGAAAAACTGGTCAGATGTGAGGTCCTAAAGCAGACTGAGCATGCATTGGAGCCTCTGCAGTTTGCCTATAGGCCTCACAGAGGAGTGGAAGATGCCACTGTCACTCTGTTTAACATGCTTTTTAAACATCTGGATTTTAACAGGACACACGCCAGGCTTTTATTTGTGGACTTTTCTTCCGCCTTTAATACAATCCAACCTCATATTTTAGTTGAAAGGCTCCTGCAACAATTTGATTTGAGCAATAATATGGTGGGTTGGATTCTTGACTTTTTTAACCAACAGGACACAGAGAGTAAGGGTCAATGGTACCTTGTCTGACCAAAAGTGCTCTTCTACTGGCTCTCCTCAGGGGTGTGTGTTGTCACCACTACTCTTCATCCTGTACACAAACATGTGTCAGAGCAGACATGACAACAGACACATTATAAAGTATGCTGATGATTCAGTTATTGTCAGTCTCCTCCAGGATGTTGAGAGTGGCCACGGCCCAGTAGTTGATGATTTTGTTCACTGGTGTGAGGATTCCTACCTGCAGCTGAATACGACAAAAACTAAAGATATGATTATTGACTTTAGGAGGAAAACTACCAGGCACGAAGTCACCGTACTAAAAGGCCAGACCACTGAATGTGTACAATCCTACAAATATCCTGGGACGATTATTGATAGTAATTTAAACTTTGAAGAGAACTGTGAAAGGGTGTGCAAAAAAGGTCAGCAACATTTGCATTGTTTAAGGAAACTTGCACACTTCCAAATTGACCGAACCATAATGACAATGATTTATCGGGCTTTTATTGAATCTGTTTTATCCTTTTCTTTAGTGTCATGGTTTGGTCAGATAAAACTGAAACAGAGGAAATCCTTGGATCAGGTAGTTAGATGGTCCAGTCGTTTGCTTGGTGAGTCACAGCTGAGCCTTGACATCCCTGTACACCAGACAGGTACAGAGGATTGCTACTGAGGCGGATGATAGGCAGCGAAGTGAGGTTTTAAGTAGGTTTATTATCATACCACCTTCACGGGGCTCGCTCCATGAGCGAGCCCTCGGGCTCTCTAGCAAAGAGACACAGGATGTGTGTGTCAGCAGCAGTTGATGGAATGAGAGAGTGAACATCGATTTCAGTGAGCTTATATACCCAGTTATAGACAATACATGAAAGGCATGGTATCATCAAAGAGACTTGCAGACAGGCATGAGACATTTGCATTTGAGAGACACAGCAAGGGCAGGATGCATGAACCCAATGCATGAATGGCACATTAACATCACAGTAGTGAGCCAGAAAAAGCCAGGAGAAGCGGGCTGTCTGTAGACATTAATACACACATTTCATTGTTCTGTTAATTGCTCTAGTCGAGCGCTGTGCCTGACCCAGTCTGCTGTGGGGGTTACGCCACAGCTACCTCCATTTTAAATGATGACTCCCACCCTTTGCACTGCCACTTTCAGCTTCTTCCCTCAAGACGGAGGTTCGCTGTCCCAAAAAGTAAAACCCGGCGCTACAAAAACAGCTTTGTTCCTGCTGCTGTCAAAGAGTTGAACAAGTTGTAACAATATATTGCACATAATTTAGTTACCTATTTATTAATTTCATTTTAATATTTACTTATTTTTGTAGGTTTTCTATTTGGGTTCTAAATTGCTTATTGGGTTTTAGACTTTTGAGTTTTTAACCTCTTTGACTAGTCTTTAACTTTTTAATATGACCCTTCTCTCTATCTCTGGTTTTTCTCTCATCTCTTTGTCTTATACCCTGATTGATGGAGCCTTTGTTATGACTCGCCGCTCATCAGCGGTGCCAGCCGCGCGCACACCTGCTCCTCGTCAGCAGCGAGGTATTTAATCCACTCTGCCCTGGGCTTCGGCCTGAAGCCGTCTCTCAACTTCGGCCCCTTTGCTACTACGGATCTCAAACCGACTAGTGAAGATAACTTGGGTAAGCTCCCCTTACCTCTCTCCTCTAGCTTTCCCCTGTGCACAGGTGGACATCCCCGGCGGCGGACTTCCTCATCTCGCCGTTGGCTCTACGCTGCTGCCACAGGTACTGCAGGTCGCTGTCTTCCGGGCCCCGCCCTTGTCGACGCCAGCCACCTGTCATAATCAAGTAAGCCAGCTGTCATCATCATTCCCTGTATTGGTGTGGTGCCCGTTACCCTTCTCCCTCTGCTCTCTCCCACAGGGTTGTCCGGCTGTACGGCCTCCTGCCCCCGTGCCTGACGCAGACGCCACCACCAATACATTCTTATTCCACAGACACGCAGCCATACACTTCCTTGTTGCTAATAAAGCTGTTAAATCTATCCTGAGCCTGCGTGTGTGTCTCCTGGGCCGTGCGTTATGTCAGTACGGCTTCAGCAGAGTGGCTCGGCAGACAGCGGGCTCGCACGCCGTCTTTCCACCCTCGAGGCTCGGGTGGATTTAATAGCTCATCAGCAACAGGTGATATTAAATCAATTAATGATCGTTACTAACCGATTAGACCGCTTGGACCCCCAGCAGCCGTTCCCCTCGGCTCGTCCGGGTGGCGCAGCTCCTGCGGCTCCGGTGGCCGTCCAGCCCGCTCCGGGTGCGCCAACACGGCTCACACCAATCCCCACTCCTGCTCGCTTTAGCGGTAAGCTGGGTGGAGCTCGGGGTTTTATTATGCAGTGTGAGTCCGTGTTTCTTCGCGTTCCCGGAGATTTTCCCTCAGACCATAGCAGAATTGGCTATATAGGTAATCTCCTTGAGGATCGTGTGCTTACCTGGGCTTACGCCATTATGGTGAAGCCCAGCTATGCCACCCTCACCTATGGCCAGTTCGTGCGACAATTTCTGGAAGTGTTCGATCATTCGCGTCTGGACAGTGTCCAGGTCGACCGCCTTCTCAGACTCCAACAGGGGAGCCGATCGGCGGCCGACTACGTGATCGACTTCCGGGTTACCGCGGAGGAAGTTGGCTGGGAAGAGCGAACGCTCTGCGGCATCTTCCTCCGCAGCCTAAATTCTGGTCTGAGGGATGAGCTGGCTGGACGGGATACCTCGGAGACGCTGGCAGAGCTGATTTCTCTCACCATCAGTTTGGATAACAGGCTGCGCGAGCGCGCCTCCGAGCGGAAGCAGTCTTCTCGCTCGCGGGGCGCCTCTGCACGTCTGCCCCAAGCTCGCCACCTGGCGTTGCCGCCGCCGGAGGTCTCCGAGGAGTCGGAACCAATGGTGACGGGCCGGACAAAGCTCCCCCTGGCGGAGAAACAGCGCCGTCGTGACCTGGGCTTCTGCATGTATTGCGGAGGTAGCCAGCACACGGTGGAGAATTGTCCGGAGAAGCCAAACGAGGTGGTCCGCGAGTCACTGTAGGGGGCCTCGCAGACGCTAATCGGTTAAGTCCCCTCACACATTTGACGCTGCCCATCCGCTTCTGTCACAACCTCACTGGGCACCTCACACATGCACTGGTGGATTCAGGCGCGGAGGGTAGCTTTATTTCACAAAGCCTGGCAACCCGACTAGGCATCCACTGTCACCCCCTCGATACTCCTCTCGCCCTGGTTAATCTCTCCCGAGTCTCCCTGGGAAAGGTAACTCACCAAACATCCCCTGTCCCAGTGATCATCTCTGGAAACCATCGGGAGGATATCTCCTTTTACGTCCTGCCCACCTCAGTAACACCTGTCATCCTCGGTTATCCCTGGCTCCGCCTCCACAACCCCGCCTTGGACTGGAAGACTGGGAAGGTTTCAGCGTGGAGCACTTTCTGCATGGGTACCTGCCTCCAATCCGCGGCCTGCGCCCCGTCCTCGCCTCCCACAGCTCCGGACACCGCACCCCCGGATCTCACCCTAGTGCCCTCAGAGTTCCACGACCTGGGTGCCGTTTTCAGTAAGTCCAAGGCGATGTCTCTGCCTCCTCACCGGCCCTACGACTGCGCCATTAACATCCGCCAGGGGGCGCCCTTACCCTCAGGACACCTCTACAGTCTGTCAGCGCCGGAGAAGGAGGCAATGAACAGTTACCTGAAGGAGTCGCTCAGTGCTGGGATCATCCGACCGTCCTCCTCTCCAGTAGGTGCAGGGTTCTTCTTCGTTGGAAAGAAGGACGGATCTCTTCGTCCTTGTATCAACTATCGAGCTCTCAACGATATCACGGAGAAGGACCGGTACACCCTGCCCCTTATGGACACAGCCTTCCACTCCTTCCAGGGGGCGACCTGGTTTAGTAAGCTGGATCTCCGCAGCGCTTACCACCTCGTTCGGATCCGGGAGGGAGATGAGTGGAAAACTGCCTTCCGTACCCCAAACGGTCATTTTGAATATCTCGTGATGCCGTTTGGGCTGACCAACGCTCCAGCCGTCTTTCAGCGCCTCATCAATGACGTCCTCCGGGACTTCATCGGCCTGTTTGTATTTGTCTACCTGGATGACATTCTCATCTTCTCCAGGTCCAGGGATGAACACCGGGTCCACGTGAGGCGGGTCCTGCAGAGACTGCTGGAGAACCGTCTGTACGTCAAGGCGGAAAAATGTGAATTCTACGCCAAGACAACTTCCTTCCTGGGGTTCGTCATCTCCCATGACCAGGTGCTTCCGGACCCAGTGAAGATCAAAGCGGTGGTGGATTGGCCCACACCAACTTCTCGGAAACAGGTCCAGCAATTCATTGGGTTCGCCAATTTCTACCGTCGCTTTGTCCCGAACTTTGGAGCCATCGTCGGGCCCCTGACCCGCCTCACCTCTCCTAAGACCCCGTTCCGGTGGACTGAAGAGGCCGCTTCGGCCTTCCAGGCGCTGAAGACGGAGTTTTCCTCCTCCCGGGTCCTCAGCCGCGCTGCAGTGCATTGGCGGTGTTGTCCCAGCGGTCCCCAGCCAATGGAGTCAAGCGACCCTGCGCCTTCTTCTCTCGGCGCCTGTCCCCAGCGGAACGAAACTACGACATGGGGACAGAGATCTTCTTGCCATCAAGCTTGCCCTTCAAGAATGGCGTCACTGGCTGGAGGGGGCAGCCTTGCCTTTTGTGGTCCTCACTGACCACAAGAACCTGGAGTACCTGAGATCTGCCAAGCGTCTGAACGCCCGCCAGGCGCGTTGGTCCCTGTTCTTTGCAAGGTTTAAGTTCAGCATCACATATAGGCCTGGCTCCAAGAACGGCCTGCCCGACGCCCTCTCCAGGCAATTTGCCCCGGAGGCCGCAGAAGACGTTGCTCACACCATCTTGCCCAGGTCGTGCGTCGTGGGGGCTGTTACATGGGACATAGAAGACAAGATCCGGAGGGCGCAGGAGTCGGAACCGGACCCTGGTGGCGGACCGGAGGGGAGGCTCTTCGTGCCATCTGCCGTCTGGGGGGACGTTATACACTGGCTCCATACCTCCAAGCTCACCTGCCATCCTGGAGCTTCGCGGATGATTGACCTTCTCCAGCGATCCTTTTGGTGGCCAGGCCTGCGGAAGGATTCCGCCCGTTACGCCCGGGCCTGTCCCGTCTGTGCTACCAATAAGTCAGGTAACGCTCCCCCTGCGGGTCTGCTCCAGCCCCTGCCCATCCCTGGCAGGCCCTGGTCGCACATCGGTCTGGACTTTGTCACCGGGCTCCCTGTCTCCAACAACTTTGACACAGTTCTGACCATTGTAGACCGTTTTTCCAAGGCCGCCCACTTCGTGCCCCTACGTGGACTTCCCTCAGCCTTGGAGACGGCGGACCTCCTCATCCAGCACGTGGTCAGACTGCATGGAATCCCGGTCGACGTGGTTTCCGACCGCGGCCCCCAGTTTTCTTCGGACGTCTGGAGGTCATTTTGCAACGCCCTGGGAGCCAAGGTAAGCCTCTCCTCCGGCCATCACCCCCAGTCTAACGGGCAGTGTGAGCGGACTAACCAGGAGCTGGAGGCAACGCTCCACTGCGTAACTTCATCCAAACCCACGTCCTGGAGTTCTCACCTCGCCTGGGTGGAGTACGCCCACAACACCTCTCACTCTACGGCCATCGGGATGTCGCCCTTTAAAGCATCCTTGGGCTATGATCCACCCCTGTTCCCCACGCAGGAGGGCAAGTTGGCTGTCCCCTCTGTCCAGGCACATCTGAGGCGGTGCCGTTCCCTTTGGTCCACGGCGCGTAATGCGCTTTTACGCACGGCGGAGCGCAATAAGTCTACGGCGGACCGACATAGGAGACCTGCACCTGCCTACCAGGTGGGACAGCAAGTTTGGGTATCCACACAGGACGTAAACCTAAAGGGTGAGAGGAGAAAGCTGGCCCAACGGTTCATCGGCCCTTATCCCATAACCAGGATCATCAACCCGGTGGCTGTGCGTGTGGCTATTCCCTCCTCCCTCCGCATCCATCCCACCTTCCACGTCTCCAAAATTAAACCGGTGGTCTCTGACCCCCTCTGCCCTCCACCTGCGGCGCACCTCGCTCCCCGGATGATTGGTGGCCATCCGACCTGGACCGTCGCTGACATCTTGGACGCCCGACGCCGGGGTCGCGGATTGCAGTACCTGGTGGATTGGGAGGGCTATGGACCCGAGTGGAGACAGTGGGTGCCTTCCTCGCTGGTGTTGGACCGGTCACTCATTTCTGAGTTTCATCGAGCGCACTCGGAAAAACCATCGCCAGGAGGCGCTGCTAGAGGGGGGAGTACTGTTATGACTCGCTGCTCATCAGCGGCACCAGCCACACACACACCTGCTCCTCGTCAGCGGCGAGGTATTTAATCCACTCTGCCCTGGGCTTCGGCCTGAAGCCGTCTCTCAACTTCAGCCCCTTTGGTACTACGGATCTCAAACCGACTAGTGAAGATAACTTGGGTAAGCTCCCCTTACCTCTCTCCTCTAGCCTTCCCCTGTGCACAGGTGGACATCCCCGGCGGCGGACTTCCTCATCTCGCCGTTGGCTCTACGCTGCTGCCACAGGTACTGCAGGTCGCTGTCTTCCGGGCCCCGCCCTTGTTGACGCCAGCCACCTGTCATAATCAAGTAAGCCAGCTATCATCATCATTCCCTGTATTGGTGTGGTGCCCATTACCCTTCTCCCTCTGCTCTCTCCCATAGGGTTGTCCGGCTGTACGGCCTCCTGCCCCCGTGCCTGACGCAGACGCCACCACCAATACATTCTTATTCCACAGACACGCAGCCATACACTTCCTTGTTGCTAATAAAGCTGTTAAATCTATCCTGAGCCTGCGTGTGTGTCTCCTGGGCCGTGCGTTATGTCAGCCTTGAGTATTTTTATCATGTTTATAGTCAGCTTCACGTGTGCCTGTGTTTGTGTTTATGTTGAATGTTTATGTTTTATGTTGTTGTTGTTGTTGTTGTGGTTTGTAAATATGGATGTCACCTGACTGCAAAACAAATCTAACTACGGATACAAATAAAGTAACCTGAACCTGAACCTGAACCCTTCTGTCATAAATTGCCTTCAGGGCAGGAAAAAGGCTCTACGCGCAGGCTGTGAATTTGCAATTTTATTGGGGAGAACAAAAAATTACAACACAAATGAAAAAGGAAAATGCAGGCAAACAAAAATAGCAACTGCAAAAGACAGCACTGGGAAATGCAAAATAGCAAACTGCTAAGGTGAGTGATGTTGCCGGCTAAACCTGGAGCTAAAACAACTCATAAACAGAAAAGAAGAATAGCTGAAACTAAGGCGAGAGAAATCGTCGGCTAACCCTGGATACAGCGCTGGGTAAGTGCAGGCAAAAATAGCAAATTGCTAAGACGAGTGATGTCGCTGGCTAAATCTGGAGAATATGCCTACAAAGAATTTACGTGTTGTAGAACAAGATTGAAGTAGTCTGCTGCGCTGGACAAATGTGTGCAGCCCCTTAAATAAGGCAAAAAACAAATTATAACAAGTGGTAACTGGTGTGAGCAATCCAGGCAGGAGAAAAACGAAAGGTACAATTCAAGCCAGCTGGGAATGATAGGAGAGAAAGGGGCAGTCGGAACTGACAGCTGACAGGGCCACGCCCAGGCAAGGCAAAACCCCAGAAGCCGCTGACAGCTGTCAACCCTGGAAGAGAGAGAACACGACAGAATATGAATATAAATATAAAAATATGGCAAAAGTTGGGCATATGTAATCTCAGAAATACAATAAGCAAACTAAAATAAACATACACAGGAAAATAAATCATACTGAGAAACAATATGGAATAAATGGCATCTCAAAATGGCGGCAGAGTACAAATATGGAAAAAAGGCAAACAAGCTGAGCCTGGTGGAATCCCACCCGCGCTCAGAACGTGACAGAAAGTAACCAATATTTCATCATATTTAAGTCTGCTAACAGTTGCACACTTCCAAGCCACAACACAACCCACCTCAACCCCAGGACCTGCTTTTCATACTCCACCATACTGTGTTGCCATCCAATGCCAGTGCCTGTTCTGCTGCCCTCGTCTACTTTCCACGCCTCCAGCATTCATATAGTAGCCTACACACATCATGGGGGGATGAGGTGTGTTCTCCTGGCATTGCACTTCCTATGTGTTTTATAATTTTGTTTATTCCTTGTTGTAATGACCCTTCCCCCCTCCCCCAACTTCCCTTGGCATTTATTTTGGTTGTGAGTGGGCAGTAATAAACGTAATGGAGAAGTCAGAGCAGGCTTCTCGTGAAGCAAGTATCTGTTAGGGTTAAGAATGAATCATAAAAACACATTTGAAGCAGCTGTGAGAAACTGGTATACTATTCTCTTATAATTTTTAATTCATAGTAGACTGTGGCCCCATTTTTCTTTTTCAGGAACACTCCCAAATACTTGGCAACATCATTTTATTGTGTAATTAATATATGATTTTGTTACGCTAATCTATACCTTACATTAGTGTCAAGATCTTGTCAAGACCAGACTGAGACCATAGTGTCTCTAGACCAAGTCAAGATCAAGACCAGTGTGTATGTAGGTCTTGGTCTTAACTTGGTCTCGACCCCTTAAAGTCTCAGTCTTTGTACGCTTTGGTCTCAGTCTGGCAGCACTACCTCACTTACATGGATTTCCTGACGGACCGTAATCCAAGTTAATGGTGGATAGACTATTTATGGTGGATATTTCTATTTATGGAAAAAAGACAACAACATTAGATTATTACTACAGTCTTGTCTCCTATTTCCTTTCACCATCTTTAATGTTTTGCATCACAGCAGAATCACCTGAACCTTTTGCTCGGACAGACCACAGCAGGTTCCTTAACCATTCTCCACCATCCTCTGTCTATGCCAGTGCCTTCTTTGTCCTCGGCCATGCTGCACACCTCCAACTCCTCTCTCTGGTTTTTAGGTGGCATAAAATAACCATCGACATCCATGTGCGAAACAGCAATCTGTTTTTATGTATTTGCCCTGCCTAACCTTTGGTGACTGCATTGGCTCCTAACTCTTCTTCATGGACAGTAATTGTGAAGGAATATTACACGCAAAGTGTGAAGTGCAATGACAAAGCCATTACTTCGCCAAATTACCCCTGGGGCATTAGGTGGTGGGGCCCATTTCTCGCTTGAACGCTCGGATAATGTGACTTCCAAATGTTGCAGAACTGTTCTGCAAAAATTAAAATAAATAAATGTGCATAGAGGCCAATATCACTGAAACGGGAGTCTTCTAATATATCTGATAGTTTACGGCGAATACAATTCACTCAACCTGCAGCAGCCAGGTTTAAACGCACGCAACTGTAGGCTCATGCGGGGGGGGGAGGGGCGGCGCAGAGCGCGCGTTTGGAGACGGGAGCTGCTCCGCGGGGCGGCGTGCGCGCACCTCCACGCTCCCTCGCGCCAAACAGTCAGTGTGTCTCACCTCCTCTGCTGACGGATCCTGTTTGCGATTCCTGCTCTTGGTGCCAGCGCCCGCAGCTGTCCTGTTGCGTCTCACCGCCTGGTGTTGTGGGAAATCGTCACCCCGCGTGACGAGCCGACGGTAGTTTCTCCTCCAGGAGTGTCAGTGCCAGCCTGAAGGGTGTCTTAACTTTGAAACATGCCCCAACCGGGTGAAGGCTTTGAACGTGAGCTTGTAAACGCCGCGTGTGCATGTTGACTGAATTGTTTTGGGGGCAGTGAAGGCTTTGGGAATGTGGAGTTCAAGTCTACGTGAGCGGTGAGTGGTTTTTTTTTCGTTGTTGTTGTTGTTTTTTTGGCGATTTGTTTCCTTCTCGCCGTGCGCACTCAGAAGTGTGTTTGCGTGAGTGCGTTGATCTGTAGGCTCTCTGCAAAATTAAATCACGTCTGAGGCTGACTTTGAATCCCAAATCTAATTAGTATTGAAAGTAAGCAACTAGCCTCTAGCATGCTGAAGAGCGGATTATGTTTAACCTTTTGTGAAAAGAGCTTGAATGCAGCATACTTCTTCTGCCTTTAACATGCCCTCACCTGTCTCTCCCTCGCATGCAGTGCAAGGACCCGTCTCTGCCCCTGACAACATGACCACTGACTTGAATTTGACCTCTCTGCTGAATGTGACAGACCTCCACAACCACACCAAGGGATGTTCCCTCACCAAGACGGGTTTTCAGTTCTATTACCTGCCCACTGTTTACATCATGGTATTTATAACCGGACTGGTCGGCAACAGCCTGGCCATTTGGATGTTCGTGTGCCACATGAGGCCGTGGAGCAGCATCTCCGTCTACATGTTCAACCTGGCCCTGGCTGACTTCTGCTATGTCTTCTCCCTGCCTTTCCTCATCTTCTACTACTTCAACAAAACAGACTGGATATTCGGCGATGTCCTGTGCCGACTGCAGCGCTTTATATTCCATGTGAATCTCTATGGGAGTATTTTGTTTCTGACCTGCATCAGTGTTCACAGGTACACCGGAGTGGTGCACCCGCTCAAGTCTCTGGGTCGACTGAAGAAAAAAAATGCAGTTATTACCAGTGCACTGGTGTGGGTGGTGGTTGTTTTAGGTATCTCCCCCATCCTTTATTATTCTAGGACTGGCTTGAAGCGCAATTCAACCATTTGTTATGACACTACCACCGAGGATGAGTTGCCAGGTTATTTCATTTATAGCATGACTTTGACGGTCTTTGGCTTCTGTATTCCTTTTATTATCATATTTTGTTGCTACGGCATGATAGTCAAAGCATTAATCTACAACGATATGAACAATGCGCCGCTGCGGCAGAAATCCATCCACCTCGTCATCATAGTGCTCGCCGTCTTTGCCGTTTCCTACCTACCTTTCCATGTGATGAAGAACCTCAACATGAGGGCTAGATTATACTTCCAGAGCCCCGACATGTGTGAGTTTAATAACCGAGTCTACGCCACATACCAGGTGACGAGGGGTCTGGCCAGCCTCAATAGCTGCGTGGATCCTATTCTTTACTTCCTGGCTGGAGACACTTTCAGGAGGAAGCTGTCACGGGCCACTAAAAAGCCCTCTAAGAAAGGGGACAATGTTCTTCAGTCTAAGAGCGAGGAGACGGCGCTCAACAGCCTGGCTGAGTATGTAGAGAATGGGGACCGGAGGCTGTGACAAGAGACCTCTGTGTACCCGCCTGTGGATGTGGGTCTGTATTAGCCATAGAAAGCATGATGGATTTTGAATAAATAAATGCACTGTTTGGACTGAAGACGTTATGGGACAACGGTTTCTAAAACTGTTGGATCAGCACTCCCTTTTATCCCTGTGATAACCATCGCTTGCTTGCAGCCTGTCGATGTTAATAAGCTATTGTACTGTATTGTCCTGTACATGTGTTGTACTCTAAATATTGGAACAGACCCTGTTTTTTTTTTGTTTTTTTTGGCATTTTTCCTGTCATCAAGTAGTTAGTGGTGCTTACACACTGGACAAAATGAACCTGATGATGAAGCGGCCTGGAGGCAATAGGTTGTCAGACAGGCAGTAATGTCCTGTTATCAATGTGTTCAGCAACAACAGGAGTGAGAATGGATGGCTGCTTCCTTCAGTGACGAGTGGATGCTTAATCAATAGCTATTAAGCAGGTGAGAGCATTGTGCTTGAAGGAAGTGTATCTTGGATGCTTTTTTTAAGGGGAAAAAAATAATGCACTGAACCTGAAATTGCTGCATAGATGTGCCGTGCAGACATTGTAATAATGCACTATGACCAGGAACTCTCTGCTCAGAGGGCCACCTATCTCTCCTCATTTCTTCCTCCATCTATTACTGACAGGGTGAGGAATGTGGTTGACTACTTTTTCATCCTGACAGCTCTGAGGTTATGTTCTGCAAAGGCTCTGTTGCCACAACTCGTCTCTCCCTAATATGTAACCTGAACGACCAAAAAAAAAAGAAGACAGTATTTGCAGTATTTTTGTGTGTATGTGTATGATGTTGCTCTTAATATTTTTGGGGTGTACTGTGCAGGATGTTGTGACGTTCCAGATTAATTTGTGCTATTTGCCGACAGTATCACTGATTCCTGTCTTTTAATGCATGAGCCCAGTGTCAGATCCAGCATCACTATCATCACCTTGCCTCACCACGGCAGGTTTTAACTGTTTGTAGATAATATTAGCTTTTAACTTAGCAGAGCACACACACACACATTTTGCAGCATATTGAAGATTTATTTGTATGAGATACCTCAAAGTAAATGGTGCACTGTGGCTGTGTTTTGGCAGGTGATTATTTCTGTTTCGTTAACTGTTGTAATCATTCTGGAAAAGGTACTGTGGACCTGTATCACTATATTCAACCCTGGTCTGTGTAGATGTTTGATGTCTGTACTAACTCCTTTTGAAACCTGTATTGTGGTCAGCTGTAAGTGTCAAAGAAGGAAGTAAATCAGCTTTACAGGACATTTGAGGACCCTTGTATCTCTGACAATATGTTTATGCATTCAAAATATGCCAAACAATGTAATATCACCAGTGCTGGGAGTAACGCGTTACAAAGTAACGCGTCACTGTAGCACCACTGCTTTTGCAGTAACGTCTTGTGTAATGAAATTACTGTTTAAAAATTCAGTAATGCATTACAGTTACTGAAATTTGATCAGATGTGTTTCTCGCGTTACTCGTTTTATTAATATGGATAGATATTTTAGCACGAAGAGACGATCCTACAACTTGCAGTTGCTAGACACCCTCCTCATCAGCTGCCAACTGGGGATGAACACAGTTTCGGTGGCTATTGGTGGAACAACTGCCATCTCCAGTGGCTTGAGGCTGCTGGAGGTTGTCATGCCAAAGGCAAGCAAATAGATAAGCAAATAAATATAAACTGACCCGACTGTAACTGACGCGGCCGTCACACAGTCTCCTCCGCAGGTCCATTTCCTGTCCTGCCCTAGTTCACATCACAACCCTGTAGGGAGAAATGCCGTGGCGGTGGCGACTTCTCATATCGAGCCCTGATCACCTGTTGTCCGAGCAGTAAGTAGCCCCTAACAGCTCTTACCTCTGTGGTTAGACATGAGTATTTTTTGAGCAAGCAGCTCGCATTTAATGTCCACATTAAATGCATTTAAAGTTTCCTTAATGTGCAGAGAAAAAGTGACTGTGATTTGTTGCCGTAAAGCTTCTTCTAAGCGTTCATTTTTCTCTGCTTTCTATTTTATTTTATCTCATTCATTTACATGCTGTTGTGATTTGCAACTATTTCATGGAAGTAAATCCTCTAAATATGCATTTTTAATGGGTTGGTCCAGGGATGTCAAACATATGGCTCGTGGGCCAAAAACGGCCCACCAGGGGGTCCAACATTTTCTCTGTGAATTCACAGCTTTATTTCTAGTAAATTTCTGACTTTCTACTGATTACAATAGTTTGTGTAAATCTGAGACATTTTTTTCTCTTTAAGATGAGACTTTTTTCTCATCAGTTTTCTTCTTTTTTCTGATGAGAACAAGGGGCCCTTGATCTTGCTGTGTGTGCAAGATGATTTAAGTATGCATTTAAAAGTAATGTGAAAGTTACTTTTCCAAGTAACTAGTTACTTTAATCATGCAGCTACTCAAAAGTAACTCAGTTACTTTTGAAAAGAAGTAGCTAGTGTGACGTTTGCGGGATTCACACAAAGAAAGAGGAGCAAGATGGTTGTGATGAACAGGCTTTATTTACACACCACCAACCCCAACTACTTCTGAGCACAGACAGGAGGGGAGGTCATTCTCCCAGACCCCTGTTTGAATCATGGTTACACACACATGATACATCTTGCCCTAATCCTGCTAAACACTGCTGGGTCATTATAACGCAGTTATAATGACCCAGCAGTATAACTCAGTAATAACACATTTAATACACACACACAGTAACGTTTCCAACTGGCAAAGCATGCTGGGAAATCCCTGCCCCCCTTAACATGGCCCCGACATTACACTGCCCTCCCCTGGACTGGTTTCTGTCCCCAGAAAATTCAAAGTCCACTTTCAGAAATCCAACGCGAGTCAGCCCGGTGCCGGGGTGGCATGCACGGGCCATCCAGTGTCCATCTGAGTCTCGAGTGGAGTATCTGGTTGGGGTAGGGTTCCGGTTTGGCCACCAGCGGGCGGATGGACACATCTGACAGTCTCTGTAGGACCACGCACAGTCCCTTCCCTGGCAGCGGGAGTCCCATGCCCGCTCCGGCCGACTCCCACCGCTGCCAGGTCTCCCAGGCGGCCGCTGGCCCGCGTCAATGCGTCCAGCCCTTGCCGCGCCTGGAAAATGGCCGGATCTTCGTCCTGCTCGCACCGCTGCTGCGCGTCTGCTGTGCTGAGGGCCTCCGTGACGTCACCGAAAGGGAAAGCATCTGCGGGTGGCGGTAGGACACGCACAGTTCCTCCTCTGGCAGCGGGAGTCACGACTCCCACCGCTGCCAGGACCTCCCAGGCGGCCGCTGGCCCGCGTCCAGGCGTCCAGCCCCTGCCGAGCCCGGGAAAAGACCGGATCTGTCCTGCTCGCTCCGCTGCCGCTGCGCTCCAAAGGCCTCTGTGACGTCACCGCCGGGGGGAGCATCTGCAGGAGGCGGCTTTTCCTCCGTCCATGCCACCTCGCTCTAATTTAACGTCGGCGCGGGGCCAGTTTGTCGTGCGCTGTGTGCGGGGCAGTACCATGCGATGTACCCTGGCTCTGTGCAGCGGAAGCCCCCCTTCCTCGCGTCGCCGCCGCTGTCTCCTTCGTGCACGCGCTGCTGTGATCTGCCGTAGCTCCTCCTCCCACTCGCTCTCAGCACGGAGGTTTCTTCCGATGACCAGTCGTTCAGCGCGGCAGCCAACTCGACCTGGGCAGGTGGTCATCCAACAGGTTCTCGCTGTTGTAGCGGGGAATCTTGGCCCGCTGCTGGACGGATGGGACGGTCATCTCCCGGTCGATCGTCGCTCCTAATTGCTCTGGAATCGCCAGCCTGTCCTGCCCTGAAAAGGGCGGGAAGCAGGGCTGGTTTGCTCTGCTCGGCCCGTTCTGCCTTGAAAAAGGCAGAGCAGTCCCGTCGGGTCCGCTGCTCCGTCCATCGCGGCGAGCCTCTCTGGGGGCCGGCGTCTCAGCTCTACGCTCCGTTCCCAGCCTAGCGATGAACCGCTCCGGCCGCTGGACCTCTGCCTGGATCCTCATCTTGCTCCATCCCCACTCCTGACACCAGTGTGACGTTTGCGGGATTCACACAAACAAAGAGGAGCAAGATGGTTGTGATGAACAGGCTTTATTTACACACCACCAACTCCAACTACTTCTGAGCACAGAGAGGAGGGGAGGTCATTCTCCCAGACCTCCGTTTCAATCATGGTTACACACACGATACATCTTGCCCTAATCCTGCTAAACACTGCTGGGTCATTATAACGCAGTTATAATGACCCAGCAGTATAACTCAGTAATAACACATTTAATACACACACACAGTAACGTTTCCAACTGGCAAAGCATGCTGGGAAATCCCTGCCCCCCTTAACATGGCCCCGACGTTACACTAGTAACTGTAACTCGTTACTATTTTTTAGTAACTTGCCCAACACTGAATATCACCCATTTAATTATTGTCTTTTTTGATTCACAGCACCGTATTTCTTGTTTGTACTAGCGTCATATGCTCTCATTTAAGTGCACAAACAACACTGTTGGTCTTGGAGACACTTGCGCGGCATTCTCCCCCCTCACCGCTCCTCCCCGTCCTCCTCGCTGCTGTTGACTTTTGCTTTCAACGCAGCTAGAAGGAAACGAGGGGACGAGGGAGGAATAAAAAGTGGCACCTTTTTCCTCCTGGCTTATCCCAAGACTGCCTTTGTGTCTGCCACAGTGGTGTGTGGCTATTGAAGTAGACAGGGGTGTGAAAACTGTCACCAGGACCCCTTGGCTGCATGGTGTCGTGGGCACAGGAAGCCGACCAACCCCCATCCTCCAAATGGCACCCGTGAACACAAACGGCTTTTGATTTCCCGGCTTTAAGGTGCACACCGCATATCTGGCCTTTTGCGAATGTGTGTGTGTGTGTGTGTGTATTTCTCTTGTGTGTTCGACAGTCTAAAGGCAACAGAGACCTTATTCCGGTGGGTGGTTGTTTCAGCCATTGTTTGTGTTGGGTAATAGTTGTTTCATTTTCAAAAGCAGCCACTGGGACATGTGCACAGAGCAGGAGTGTAATATATATGTGTGTGTGTGTGTGTGTGTGTGTTTATTTGTAGAGAGTGCTCCATGCTCTTTGTGCACGATGAAAGGAAGGTTGTATTCAGCCAACACCAAATCTCACGCCAACCTTAGTTCTTTGGAGCCCGGGTGTCAAATCTTGACTTGCAGAATGTTGGGATGTTTGCCAGTATCTCCTCCCTCCCTTCTTAGGCACCTTTCACCTCTTTCCTCTTGCATCCTCCGCTCTGTAATCCAAATGTGGAAGAAGGAGTGCACTTTCCTACCTTAAGGGGGTAATGCTATTTAAATAATTGTTGGGAAGAGTGTTTAGCACCACAGGGGGACAACAGAAGGGAGAGGCGTGTGGACTACAGAGATTGTGAGTGTTTTTGGCTTTGGGACACTGTTTGGTGGTAGGAGGCCCACGGGGGAATCACAGCCAGGACAGCGAAACTAACACGGTGAGCGTTGTTCTTTGTGAAATTTATAGTGGGACCTGGCGCCACTTCCGTATCCGTCAGAGGGACACGGAGAGCGGGTGCCAAAAAACTATCACTAACCACACAAAAACCACATGCAATCAAAATGTCAGTGTGTGGTCCTGAGTGACTAACCATGAGTCAATCAATCAAAAGATCGATGTGGTTAAGTTAGAAATTCTAATGGATCCATCAATATTAGGTGCCAGTGCTACAACTGCACAAGGTAGCATAAACTTAAATTAAGCATTTATAAGAGAAGTCTTAATGCAGCTGATACTATAATTAAATAGACTTTGGTATGCGGCTGCTTGTAATGCACCATGCCTTTAAGAGCCCTTCATGAGTGTGTCTTAACTGCTGTAAACAACACAAGGCAGTTTCTCAAGGAAAATCACACAACCAGTTATGTTTTCCGCTCACCACCAGAACTTATTCCAGCAGCACTTATTGCACATATATGGTAAAATCAAACTATAGTGACGCATTTGGGACATTATTGTGAACGATAGCAAACAATAATGCGAGGAATTTGTGCCATTTACCACACCCACAGCAGCCTGCGTGAGAGCAGACCCAGACTCCCAAACCAGAAGCAACACTGTTGGTCAGGTAAGGAAAAGTCATCCCTCACTGACATTCATAGCACACGCATAACACATGACAAAGACTGAAGGGTGCTGATGCATGTGTAAATGCAAAAAAAAAAAAAAATGTACAAGGGTTGTGTGTAACTCAGGAGTTAAAAAAAACATTTAAGACACTCTGGGGTGATCCATCAACCAGCTCTCTGAACAGTGCGATGCTGCTCTGACCAGTAAGGCAGCATATTTGGTTTAAACTAGTAGGTACACATGTTTTGAGTGATTAAAAAAGTAAGTAGAGCTTGAACAACTTCATTATCAGTGTAGACCTACAGAAAACTGTGGTATTATAAAGTATGACATTAAAGACTTTTTCCTCATTGTTACTGCATATTATATGCATGTGTGTCTGAAAGCAAGTAAGCATAACGCTATATAAACAATAATATAGGCCAAAGGTTGAGCTTGTGACTCCAAAGGTGCATGCAAGTGGCTCCTTGAAGTTGGAAAAAAAAAGCAGATTTTAGAAAAAAGTTGCAAATTTATGAAAAGGGCACTAAATTAAAAACTATAGGGCACGCAGAGCGCATACCTCCACCAAGGCTCTGTCCCTCCCTCCCTTTGTCTGCAGTGATGTGCGATGAGGTTTTGTGGGTGATGAGGCACTGACTCTTTCAAAGTCAGATTTACAAATATATGAACACAACAGCAAAAGCTTGAATTTAATTTCAATTGAAAGTTTGCATGTTCTATGATCTGCTAATTGTAAATTATAAAATCCAATTATATAAATAATTTATGAACAAAACAACTAAGGCATTTTACTGAATTGCCTCTTGATAGAATGTGCAATGAATTTAAGTTCAGTTCTGCAATGCATGTCTAGAGCTTTTATTGTGAAGGCAAGAAGCAGAAATAGTAGTACACTCCAGTTGCCATTGTTTTGCAGAAAGGCAGTTAAAGTTCTGCTGACTAACTCCAAGCCTCCATATTTTCATTTCATTCAACTGTCCTGAATATAAACAAAGTGCAAAGATCCTTGGCTACACAAAAAAAAATGTATTAGGTTATTTTACAGACAAATTCTGGGGCTCAGAATTGATTATAGACTACTTGTTTCAGGCCAAGGAAGAACTAAAATTATAGTGGCTCAGAGAGCGCATTTGCTGTGTAGCTCCACAATTCAACGCAAATTCAAGTATGAGGGGGGACTGAAACGTTCACAGCGGGCTGAAAAGTTCATAGGCTGAGTAAGAAGGAGTTACGTCTTTGAGGATCAAGAAGAGAGCTTCTATACCGCAGGGATCTAAATGCTGCAACTCTGATGAAGAAGTGGTTGGACTGAAGGGGAGACTATGTTGAAAAATAAACTACATTTGGTCAAATTTGTTTGTCTTGGGAGACCCTATCAGAGGCAAATTGCCCCGGACAACATAGCTCCTGGGATCACTGGGGCACGCAAACCCCCCCACCACGATAAGGTGACGATCCATGAGGGGGTTTGCGTGCCCCAGTGATCCCAGGAGCTATGTTGTCCGGGGCAATTTGCCTCTGATAGGGTCTCCCAAGACAAACTGGTCCTGGGTGAAGGGCCAGACTAAGAACGATCCAACAGACTCTCATGATAAATTGTATATCAAGGATTCAGTGTACCCCGCCCGGTATGGGGTTACCGGGGCCCCACCCTGGAGCCAGGCCTGGGGGAGGGGCTCGAAGGCTAGCGTCTGGTGGCCAGGTTTCCACCCATGGGACCCGGCCGGGCTCAGCCCGAAGGAGTTACATGGGTCCGCCCTCCAGTAGGTTCACCACCTGCAGGAGGGATCATGGAAGTCCGGTGCTATGTGGATTAGGTAGCAGTCAAAGGCGGAGACCTTGGCGGACTGATCCCAAGCTTTCTAAACTGGCTTTTGGTACGTGGAATGTCACCTCTCTGGTGGGGAAGGAGCCTGAGCTGGTGTACGAGATTGAGCGATACCGGCTAGATATAGTCGGCCTCACCTCAACACACAGCTCCGGTTCCGGAACCAGTCTCCTGGAGAGGGGCTGGAGCTTGGCCTTTTCTGGAGTTGCCCCGGGCGAGAGGCGACGAGCAGGGGTAGGTATTCTTGTATCGCCCCACCTTGCTGCCTCTATATTGGAGTTTTCCCCGGTGGACGAAAGGGTTGCTTCCCTGCGCCTTCGGGTTGGGAAACGGGTCCTGACCATCATTTGTGCCTATGCACCAAATGATGTTTCAGAGTACCCACCCTTTTTGGAGTCTGTGACTGGGGTGCTGGAGGGTGCTCCTCCTGGAGACTCCATTGTCCTACTGGGGGACTTCAATGCGCACGTGGGCAACGACAGTGAAACCTGGAGGGGGGTGATTGGGAGGAACGGCCGCCCGATCTGAACCCGAGTGGTGTTCAGTTATTGGACTTCTGTGCTAACCACAGTCTGTCCATAACGAACACCATGTTCAAGCATAAGGGTGTCCATATGTGCACCTGGCACCAGGACACCCTAGGCCGCAGGTCGATGATCGATTTTGTTATCGTATCATCAGACCTGCGACCGTATGTCTTGGACACCCGAGTAAAGAGAGGTGCAGAGCTGTCAACTGATCACCACCTGGTGGTGAGTTGGATCCGATGGCAGGGGAGGAAGCCATTCAGACCTGGTAGACCCAAACGTATAGTGAGGGTGTGCTGGGAGCGTCTGGCTGAGGCCCCTGTCCGGGAGGTCTTCAACTCCCACCTCCGGAAGAACTTCAACCACATTCCGAGGGAGTCTGGAGACATGGAGTCTGAATGGGCCATGTTCTCCACCTCTGTTGTTGAAGCGGCGGCCCAGAGCTGCGGCCGCAAGGTGGTCGGTGCATCTCGTGGTGGCAACCCCCGAACCAAGTGGTGGACACCAGTGGTGAGGGGGGCCATTAAGCTGAAGAAGGAGTCCTATCAAGCTTGGTTGGCTTGTGGGACTCCCGAAGCAGCTGAGGTGTACCGGCAGGCCAAGCGGAGTGCAGCTCGGGTGGTTGCTGAAGCAAAAACCCGGGTATGGGAGGAGTTCGGTGAGGCCATGGAACAAGACTTTCGGTCGGCTTCAAAGAGATTCTGGCAAACTGTTCGGCGGCTCAGGAGGGGAAAGCAGCTCCCTGTCCACACTGTGTATGGTGCGGATGGGACACTGTTGACTTCAACTGGGGATATCGTCGGGCGGTGGAAGGAATACTTCGAGGATCTCCTCAATCCCACTGATACGCCTTCCACAGAGGAAGCAGGGTTTGGGGACAAGGGGGATGACTCGCCTATCACAGGGGCTGAGGTCGCCAAGGTGGTTAAAAATCTCCTTGGTGGCCGGGCCCCGGGGGTGGACGAGATTCGCCCCGAGTACCTCAAGGCCCTGGATGTTGTTGGGCTGTCATGGTTGACACGCCTCTGCAACATTGCGTGGAGGTCGGGGGCAGTGCCTTTGGCATGGCAAACCGGGGTGGTGGTTCCTCTCTTCAAAAAAGGGGACCGGAGGGTGTGCTCCAACTTTAGAGGGATCACACTCCTCAGCCTCCCTGGGAAGGTCTATGCCAAGGTACTGGAGAGGAGAGTCCGGCCGTTGGTCGAACCTCGGATTCAGGAGGAGCAATGTGGTTTTCGTCCTGGCCGTGGCACATCGGACCAGCTCTTTACCCTCTCGAGAATTCTTGAGGGTTCGTGGGAGTTTGCCCAACCAGTTTACATGTGTTTTGTGGACTTGGAGAAGGCATTTGACCGCGTCCCTCGTGGATTTTTGTGGGGGGTGCTTCGGGAGTATGGGGTATCGGGCTTGTTGTTACGAGCTATTCGGTCTCTGTACGACCGTTGTGAGAGTTTAGTTCGTATTGCCAACACTCGGTCGGAGTCATTCCCAGTGAGAGTTGGACTCCGCCAGGGCTGCCCTTTGTCACCGGTCCTGTTCATAATTTTTATGGACAGGATTTCTAGGCGCAGCCAGGGAATGGAGGGTGTCATACTTGGTGACCACAGGATCTCATCTCTGTTGTTTGCAGATGATGTTGTCCTGTTGGCTTCATCCAGCAATGACCTACAGCTCTTGCTGGGACGGTTTGCCGCTGAGTGTGAAGCGGCTGGGATGAGAATCAGCACCTCCAAGTCCGAGTCCATGGTCCTCAGCCGGAAAAAGGTGGATTGTCCTCTCCGGGTTGGGGACAGGCTCCTGCCCCAAGTGGAGGAGTTTAAGTATCTTGGGGTCTTGTTCACGAGTGAGGGGAAAATGGGGCGAGAGATCGACAGACGGATTGGAGCAGCATCTGCAGTGATGCGGACGTTGTACCGGTCTGTTGTGGTGAAGAGGGAGCTTAGTTCTAAGGCAAAGCTGTCGATTTACCAGTCAATCTACGTTCCTACTCTCACCTATGGTCACGAGCTTTGGGTAATGACCGAAAGAACGAGATCGCGGATACAAGCGGCTGAAATGAGCTTTCTCCGTAGGATTGCTGGACTCACCCTCAGAGATAGGGTGAGGAGCTCAGTCATCCGGGAGAGGCTCAGAGTAGAACCGCTGCTCCTCCACATTGAAAGGAGTCAGTTGAGGTGGTATGGGCATCTGATTAGGATGCCTCCTGGACGTCTCCCACTTGAGGTGTTTCAGGCACGTCCCACTGGGAGGAGACCCCGGGGCAGACCCAGGACTCGGTGGAGAGACTATGTCTCCCAGCTAGTCTGGGAACGCCTTGGTATCCCCTCTGAAGAGCTGGAGCAGGTGGCTGGGGAGAGGGAAGTCTGGGCTTCTCTGCTTGAACTGCTGCCTCCGCGACCCGGACCTCCGGAAAAGCGGTAGAAGATGGATGGATGGATGGATGGATGGATGGATGGTCAAATTTGACCACTGCATCATAGAATGGAATAGAATAGAATAGCTTTATTGTCATTGCACAGTTCACTAGCACAATGAAATGAAGATGCATCTCCAGTCTCTAGTTAGTAACATTCACACTTAGATACATCACACACACATCCATGCTAAATAGATAAAAATAATAAACATAGTAAAAATGCTAAATAAATATGCAATACAATAAGGCAGCGGCAGAATAATGACCCAGGTTACATATGTTTACACTGTATATAAAATATAGAAGGGCAGCAGTGAAATAAGATCCAGGTTATTTACCTAAGGGTAATATTGCACTAAGAGTAATAAATTATTGCACAGAGAATGGTTGTAAGATTTTACAGAATTTTACCAGAATGTCATTGTAGCTTATGCATATTCAGTGAAAAAAAAACCAAACTATTTGACATCCTGGCTGTGCGGGCTTTGATTGACCTATGTCGTCTACCAGAGGGGAGCAGGTTGAACAGGTGGTGGGCTGGATGGAAGGGGTCGGACAGGATGGCTTTGCTTGGTCATGGTTAGCCTATCAAGTTTTCATCCCCCCCTCCCCAATTTACTTTTCAGCACCCCCACCACCACCACCACCATTTCTTATAAAAGAAGTATGCATGGTCTTACCTTTACTTGTAAATGAAATCCATCCGCCTATCCTTCTGAACAAAAATCTCAATGACTTTGTTGTAAAAGTCCTCCTTGTCTTCTTTTAAATCTTTCTGTCTCAATTGAGATTACTGCCAGTTTTTATTGAAAGTTCAATTTTGAGAATATTTTGTTTAGCTATAAAATCTTCCAGTTTCAGTCTGTATAAAATAGAAGCACAAACGGAGTCCTCAGTACACTTGACTTTCTGATTTTATCTTTAGTTAAATGTTTAGGCATACAAGAAGAACAAGAAGTAAACTCCTGTGCCTATAGTGCTCAAGCATCCCCCCCCCCCCCCCCCCCCCGTTGAGGCACCGGTACTGCGCAGCCTCTGACTGTGATTTTTAACTAAAGTTTTATGTCAGCTTAAGAAGACTAAATATGTTATACACACAAGTACATTAAGTACATTACATAGACCATGGAAAAGGAAGACACACAATAGAAGCTCCTACAAACATTACATTTTTGACATACACAGAGCTGTCATCAGGAACGCGCATCTTGCATGAGCTCTACCAGGCTGTGAAGGATTGCGCAGTCCTTTTGAGGCTGCATTTATTGATGCTTCACCTGGCCTCTCTCCCTTGTATTTGAACAGGAATTGCACAGATTCGGCAATTTTAAATATGTACGTAAATACTGTTGAAATGATTGGAATCATTCAAAAAATACATTTAGACCTACAAGACAAATTAGTGGACAAATAATATATTTATAATTCTTTATTTTTTATTTTTTCATGATAACAGGTGGAGCTCTGCCTCACCTGCCTCCCCTGACTGCACGTCACTGTTTGTCCGTCCATATCCCCATCCATCTGTACATTGCGAGATAGGGCCTTGGTGGAGGTATGCGCTCACAGATCACCTCCAACATCTAATGAGTTCGTCTTTGGGCCAAGGGTCACCTCTGGTGAAAATTTCATCCAAATCCATCCAGTAGTTGTGGAGTATTGTTGCTAACACTCTGTGAGACGATAAGAGCCTTGGTGGAGGTTTGCATTTTGAGATGATCACCAAAATCTAATCATGTGTTCAGTGTGCCATTACACACCTTTCTTGAAAATTTGAATGAAAGGTGCTATATAAATGCAATCCCGTCATAAGCGTGCGCTTTACACATGCACAAATGGAATAGACAAGCCCAATAGCAGGTGAAGAGTGTTTTAATAAGTGAGGAATCAAACATACAACAATTATCCAGACACCCAGGGTAATATCCAAAGAAAAGAAAACCCCCTGCCCCCCTCCCCCACCAACCCCAACAGGAACAACAACATGAACCCGGGTGGGAGGTAGGGGGAACAGGAACGGAGGGAACACCATGCCCCACCCAGAGTCCACAATTAACCCCCCCAGGTCCAAAGACGTGGAAGCTCAGGAGGCCGCCCAGAGTGCCAGGTCCAACAGGCAGTTCGGTGAGTAGAGCCCGGTGGCCTGCCGGAAAACACGAACCATCCGGCCCAGAGACTCAGTCCCTCAGGCGGTCGGCCCACACAGTAAAGCCACCAAGACCGGCAGGACAAAGCAGGAGGCGGCCTGCCCACTGGAAGGCTCACTGGAGGGTGACCAGACCATAGGGTGGGAACCCCCACGGTGTCGGACAGGGAGGCGGAGGGGGCCACGGCGTCCTCTGGTGGATCCACAGCATCCTCGGTAATCCCGGCTTGGGATACAGCTGCACCCGCGGTAGAGCCCAACCAGGCCGGCTCCACTGCACCCACAGTGGACCCCAACTGGGCCGGCTCCGCTGCACCCACAGTGACCTCCGGCTGAGGCTCTGCTGCACCCACGGTGACCTCCGGCTGAGGCTCTGCTGCACCCACGGTGACCTCCGACTGAGGCTCTGCTGCACCTGCAGTGACCTCCGGCTGAGGCTCTACTGCACCCACAGTGACCTCCAGCTGAGGTTCTGCAGCATCCTTGAGCAACCAACCTGGATCATCGGCGGATCCAGGTGTAGTTGACCGTTCTCTGGTGACCCTGAGAGGAAGCTCAGAGACGGGAGAGAAAGGCGTGGTCAGGGTCACCGGCAGTGGCAGAGCCCAGTGGGGTGAGCTTGGGTGCAGCAACGAGCTGCCCCTGGCTCTCCTCACCTAGAGCTAGGCAAGATGTCTCAAAAACTGGCAGAAAAGAAGTTGTAGAGCGTACTTGCCTGAACTCGGGCTCCACCACTGTCCAGGGCTCCGGCGTTCCAGGAAGCGCTGGCCCCTCAGGCTGGGAAGACGCTGCACCCACAGAGGTCCCCGATTGGAACAGAACCCCTGCGTCGACCTCCACCAGGGAAACTGGACTGTTGTCGACTCCGGCGGGTTGGACCAGATCAATGGAGACTCCTGGAGGTGGCGACCCTAGGAGGATGCTCAGGAATGGCAAAAGATGAAAAGTGGGGAATGAGTGATGGAAAGAGCCCGGTGAGGAGGGTTCAGGTGCAGCTGAGGGCTGCCCCTGACTCTCCTCCCCAAGAGCCAGACAAGTTTGCTCTAATTCAGGAGATAGAGAAATAAACAAGAGCACTTGCCTGTACTTGGGCTCCAGCGCCGTCCAGGACTCTGTCGCTGATGTCCTAGGTCCAGCCTCCAGAAGACCCAGCTCGGCGGGTGGCTCTGCTGCAATGGCTCACGCAGCAGGCGAGATGGTGACTGCAGTCTTGGGGCCTCCAAGTGATCTCCCCCATGTTGACGACTCATCCAACTTGGCGGCTTAGGGGTACCCCACCACCGACCCTGGCTCCGGATCCTCCAGGGCCTCAGACCTCTCCTCCATCTGGCGACTTGGCTCGGGAACCGGCAAGCTCACAGGAGCACACAGAGGGGACACGGAGAGGATCAGTGAGGAGTTATAACATGCCGCTGGCGCAGAGAGCTCAGGGGACTGCAGAACCTGAGTCTCTTGGCCAGGGAACAGGCAAAATTGTTCATTAATAATAGAAAAATGAGAAGGAACTTGCCTGTTCTCCTGGTATTCGATGTATCCAGCTGCGTCAGAAGCACTTTTATCTCCTGTGTCCACGGCGGCCCTGGGCTCCTCTGTATGCAGAGGAGAAACCTCCTAAACAGGCACAGAAGGAGAAGACTTTGGGGAAAAAACTGCAGCCCCCACATTGGCGGAGGTAAAAGTTGTGGAGGAGGTGGCTACAGGCAACGCAGCAACTGCAGTATTCCTCTCCTCCAGTGAAAGAAGAGTTGCTGGCTGGGTGATGGTACCATTCCTCCGGCGAGACCTCCATGAATGGTGGCAACGAGAAGAAAGAGGCGTAGACTCCTCACAGGGTTGAGGAGGCTCCAGGGTCGGAGCGTGCTCCATTCCAGGCTGAGGCTCTGGTACACTAGGAGAGAGCTCCTCAAACTCCAAGGCTAATTCCTGGAGGAGCCACGGTTTCGCCTCCAGGAGAAGATCCACTTCAGCCAGCAACACCAGTCTGTGTTCCTCCATCTCCTCTGCGGGTGGAGCAGGCCAGCGTTCGGGAGGAGTAGGCGGGGCTGTTGCGAGAGAGGCTGGAGGCTTCTTGCGATGGACACGCTTCTTTCTCGTGGAGGACGGCTCTGACATCGGGGCTTCTTCAGCCGGTGCCGCATACGACAGGGAATACAGGGTGCGGAGAATGTCCTTCGCCTCCGCGTGATCCCAAAGACCAGGGAACGCCTCCATTACCTGCGCAGCGGTATCCCAGCATTCTGAAAGCGCCTCCGGGGACATGAATGCCTGTGCCTGTGCCAGGCTGTCTCCCAGAAAAAACATTCCCTGCTGCTCCACCTCGCGCATAACTGCAACTGCTCCGACTCAAGTAGGTGAAAAACAGACAGATGAAAGAACACACAACTTCACCACTGGGCTTTCACTGGCCGGTGCATTCTGTCATAAACGTGCGCTTTATGCACGCACAGATGGAATAGACAAGCCAAATAGCAGGTGAAGAGAGTGTTTTAATAAGTGAGGAATCAAACATACAACAACTGTCCAACATAGAATTCCAAGAAACAGTTTGCAGCACAGCAGGTTAACACAGCTCAGCTCAGGTTAGGACTTAAGGAAAGGCAGTTCACATAAGGCCCCAGGGAAACACTGGCCGCTGGGGGAAACCAGAAATGTAAACCAGGAAGCAGGACTTACGTGGTAGTGTTGGAGCGCAGCTGGACTCTGGGACAAAACAACAGCAACCGTAGTCCAAAGGGAAAAGTCCAAACACCAGGAGTAGGCAGAGCAGAACACCTACTGTGTGCAGGGAGTAGACAATACAATGCACCGGCGATACCCAGGAGTAAGGACAGGGCTTAAGTACACCAGCCCTGATCATCACAATGATTGCCGGTGCGAGAAAGTGATTGTAGAGTGGATGGAAAGCAGGTGTGGATGATAGAGTGAGTAAGAATGAGGGAGTGTGTGAATGTGTAAACCTGGGCAGGGAAATGGCAGATTGGAATCATCTGTCAGAAACTGACAGAAGAGAGGAGGAGTGGCTACCAGAGGCAGAAGGTACAGATAAGGTGTGGAAAGCCAAAGGTAGCATAAAACACAGATGATAAAGAACAGGAGCCCACCATGAAGCCTGAGCTGGGGAACCTCCAGCTCGGCTTATGACACAATCCATTATTATCCATCCATCCATCCATCCATCTTCTACCGCTTTTCCAGAGGTCCGGGTCGCGGAGGCAGCAGTTCAATCAGAGAAGCCCAGAAATCCCTCTCCCCAGCCACCTGCTCCAGCTCTTCACAGAGGATACCAAGGTGTTCCCAGACCAGCTAGGAGACATAATCTCTCCAGCGAGTTCTGGGTTTGCCCCAGGGTCTCCTCCTAGTGGGACGTGCCCAAAACACCTCAAGTGGGAAGCGTCCAGGAGGCATCCTGATCAGATGCCCATACCACTTCAACTGGCTCCTTTCAATGTGGAGGAGCAGTGGTTCTACTCTGAGCCTCTCCCGGATGACTGGGCTCCTCACCCTATCTCTGAGGGTGAGTCCAGCAATCATACGGAGAAAGCTCATTTCATCCGCTTGTATCCGCAGTCTCGTTCTTTCGGTCATTACCCAAAGCTCATGACCATAGGTGAGAGTAGGAATGTAGATTGACTGGTAAATCGACAGCTTTGCCTTAGAATTCAGCTCCCTTTTCACCACAACAGACCGGTACAACGTCCGCATCACTGCAGATGCTGCTCCGATCCGTCTGTCAATCGCTCGCTCCATTCTCCCCTCACTTGTCAATAAGACCCCAAGATACTTAAACTCCTCCACTTGGGGAGTTTAAACTGCCCTGTTTAAAAAGCCAATTCTAAAGTGGCTTTTGGTACAATCCATTCTTCTTCTTCTTCTTCTTCTTCTTCTTCTTCTTCTTCTTCTTCCTTCCTTCATTCCTTCATTCATTCATTCATTCATTCATCTTCTTCCGCTTAGTCCTGGGGATTCTAAATTGTCCTTAGGTATGGATGTGAGAGTGAATGGTTGTCTGTCTCTCTGTCTTGGCCCTGCGATGGACTGGCGATCTGTCCAGGGTGTACCCTGCCTCTCGTCCAAAGATGCTGGGATAGGCTCCACCCCCCCCCCCCAACCCGAAAAGGATTAAGGATTATTATTATTATTATTGTTCTTGTTCTTGTTGTTATTATTATTATTAACAGACAAACAACAGCAAAAACAATATCAATCAATCAGACTTTATTTATAAAGCACTTTTCATACAGTGTAGCAGCTCAAAGTGCTGTACAAAATAATAAGCAACATACACCAAAAGCCAAAACACTGACCATGTTTACATAGTCACAAGTTAACTGATGACAATCAGCTTTCTGGAGTTACCTGATTATTCAAACAGTCATGTAAACAGAGTAATCCGATTACCTTAATCAGTTAAAGGCCATTATTGGTTTATGAGAAAATGGATTAACACACCTAGTATATTTGCCTAGTAAACCATTTACTTGGTGCATGTAAATACCATAAACCATTATCGGTTTACTCCACTAATCAGTTTTCTCGTGACCATGTAAACAGGGTCATAGTCTCACCCACCCACACACACATCCACTCACAATGCACTGGCTAACCAACCTACCATATAAAACTATGTTTAAAAAAAACATAAAACATTAAAACTGAACTGAGGAAGCGCTCAGTGAGGAAAACCAGAGGTGATAAGTATTTACTTACCCTACTTGAGCCAGAGGTGATAAGACATAAAACCAAGCAATAACAAGTTAAAAAAAAAAGTTAAAACAGGATAAATGCAAATTAAAAACAGAGTAAAAAGTAGTTAAAACAGGATAAAAATGTGTAAGAAAAGGTAAAAGGGAGGAAAAGTGAAAATAAATTTAGATAAAAGCCAGGTGAAAAAGGTACGTCTTTAATTTGATTTTAAAAGTATCAACATTCTCTACTGCCCTCAGGTCTTCAGGAAGACTGTTCCACAGACGTGGACCATAATGACAGAAAGCCGTCTCACTGTGAGTTTTAGTTCTGACTTTAGGAATGATTAAAAAACCTTGACCTGAAGACCTAAGGGTTCTTGAAGGCTCATAATGTAAAAGAAATTCTGATAAATATTCATGGCTAAGACCATTAAGAGCCTTAAAAAACAATGAAAGAACCTTAAAATGTAATGGTCTGAACAGGGCTGCCGCCTCTGTTCACACTTTTTGTTCCCTTTTGGACTTATTATTATCATTAGCCATTTTTACATGGACACAAGTAACTGGATTAAAAGCCTGATTGGAATAAAAATGCTTCATATAAACACGCCAGTCTGAATATTCTGACCCGATCACACTCATTCGGATCAAAATTTCCTTCCGATTGAGACAGGTAGGTTATGCCAACTGTTAATCCAATTGGTGCGCATATAAACACTTATTCCGAAGTTTGGGTAGAAAATAGGTTTACTGCGCATATCTGTACATCAGCCACACGTCGACTTGACGTATTTCCGCCTTTACAGCAGCTAGCGGAAGACATGGCAGGAGTAAAACAGAACTGGTCTGTATCGTCCTGCTGTCTCCCTCTGTTCGTCTTATGCAGAAGTATGTACTGCTAGGCTTGTAGCTTCATTACGGAGACCAACAGAAGCAAAAGTAGAGTCTGAATAACACAATACAGGTCCATTTCAAAAAGAGAAAGACATGAAGCGGGGTTTCTTTACATTGGAAGTTGCTTCTTCTTCTACTATTTCTGAAATGTCGGATAATTGTGCGTATGTCAAAATGATTTAGTCCGTTCAAACGTGTGACATGGAAACGCACATCCTAATTGGATCAGTTTTTTCAGGATCCATGTAAGCAGTAAAGTTCTGATCTGAATTGTAATCAGATTGAAGAAATTTTGCACATGTAACCGTGGCTATTGTCAGTATTATTATTATCATTGTTCCTGCCTCTCTTCATTTTGTGTTTATCTGTGGTGTCAGCACGTTCAGTTACATCTGCCCCTCATTATTGGTCCTTTGTGTTGCTAATTATTCACAGCTGTTACTGATTGTGTTTAATCACCAAATGCCTAGTTATTGCTGCACTTGCCTCATTTTCAGTCTGGCAATCTACTGTTAAGTTCAACGTGAAGCTCACTGTTAAGTTCTAATACAACAAGTTCTGTAAGTCTTTCTCAAGCACAGCTAGTCACGGTAAAGGTTTGTTTCCTGTTATCCTGCCGTGCAGCGTTGTTTTTCCAACCTAGAGCTACGTTTTGTGTTCACACAATAAATCATGTTTCCTTCTTATGTGGCGAGTGGGTCCTATCCTTCCCCCCGAAGGGGGAACCATGACAGAAGATTGCCAGCAGTAAAGGACCCAGCGGGTAAGACGAACAGGAGAAGGAGTGGGCAGAAGGAGGAAGATCAGCGGGCTGTCGACATGCTGTGGGAACTGGTTATTACGGCTGGCAGCTCACTTTCCCCGGAGGAGGTTGAGGATTGTCTGGGAGCAGCCGCTAACATCCTGGAGGCTCGCTCACACCTGCGTTCTCTTCCCTGGCTGCGGGGGCTCCCACTCATCGCTTTACCACCACCACCACCCTCCTCTTCATCACCTGCTGAGCCTGAGGACTGCAACTGGATCCAACCCGAACAGGACTCAGCAGGTATGAACTATTGGAGTTATGGACTGAATGCGGATGAGGTGTGGGCAGCTCAAACCATCGAGGATCTGATTTCAGACGCCCACACCTCCCATTCACCGGAGGCAGCCCTAAGTTTTCTGAACCCAGCAGCCAAAATAATAATGGCATTTCCCAGTCTATGGAGCTATCCTGAGCTGGGTGGGTTGTTAAATTCGGTTGCTAATCTCCGGCAGATGTACTGTGAAATGGTGAAGAACACACCAGAGTTGCCAAGGTGTGTGCTGACAAAGAAGCGTCCCCGGCCTCCGGCGTCCTCCTCTCCTCGCCATCTTCCGCTATCCGCTCCAACTCCAATCCCAGTCCCGCCAGCCCCACAGCCACTCCACGGGCTGAAGACAGGGACACCATTTATGCCGAAGCCTGTGCCAACGGATAAATGTCCCCTGGTTTTGGCATCACAGGACCTGGTGCCATCTGTGAGATGTTTTTGGCACTTTTATGCATGTCTCCGTGCCCTGCTCCCATTCCAGCTCTCTCCATGGTGGACACACCAGCTTCATCTGCCATTGAGCCTGCTGCTCTGCTTGAAAAGAAGCATGCAGCTCGCCTGAGGGTTCCACCGCTGCTGCTTCTCCCATCATCCTGCCTGCAGTGCTGGCTCCAACATTGCCAGTGCTGCTGCCCACACCGGCTGCTGTGCCTCTGTCGGTCTCATCTGTCATTCCTTCAGCATCTCCTGTGATGGTCATCGCCTCTCCAGCTGCAGAGTCATCGGGTTCTTCGCCAGTGGAAGAGCAGGAGTGAATGCAAGTCCTCTTTTTTGTTTTTTTACTATGTGTTTTAGAGAGGTCTTGTCTTACTCCTGGTGAGGAGATCTAGTTGCAGCGTTCATCTGCTTCTGAGCTCTCCCTGCCAAGCGTTTCTGCTGATTGTGTTGTGGTGACTCTTATTTCAACCTGTACCTCTTTCCCCTGCTCAAGGTGACCGCACCAGAGGAGGACTCCTGGACACCTGGACCGGATGCACTCCAGTTGCCTCAGCCTGAGGTCAGCACACCCCAGCCTTATCATTCAGGAATCAGCGCACCTAGACCATCAGCACATGAGATCAGCGCACTTCAGTCATCTCGTCCAGAGGTCAGCGCTCCCCAGAAGTCTCATCCAGAGGTCAGTGCTCCCAAATCATCTCACGCAGAGGTCAGCTCACCCAAACCGTCTGCTGCAGAGGTCACTGCGCCCAAATCACCAGCACGTGAGGACAGTGCACCCCAGCCATTCCATCTAGAGGTCAGCGTGCTCTAATCCTCATTACCTGGGATCGACGCACCTCAGCAGCACCTATCAAGTTCATCCTGTTTCCTGATTTGGGGGCCTATGGGCTCGGGTAGACCCCTGACCCATCTTATCCCATGATCTGGTGGCCTAGGGACTCTGGGAGGCCGCCAGATCTATCTGGTTCCTCAGTTTGGGAGCCCATGGACTCAGGAAGACCCCCTAAACCACCTTCTTCCATGGTCTGGTGGCCTAGAGACTACCAGGCTACCAGATCCATCTTGCCCCTTTGGTCTGGGGGCCCATGGACTGGGGCAGACCCTCTGACCCACATTGTTCTCCAGTTTGAGGGCCATTGGACTTTGGTAGACCCCCTGAACCATTATTTGGTCCAGTTTGGTGGCCCACTGACTTGGGTAGACCACCCGACACATTTGGATTTTGGGGGCCTTGAACTCTATTTTTCCATGAGCAATGTTGATTTTTGACTTTGCCATTGGGGGGGGGGGGGGGGCTACAGTTGTTCTGGCCCTCCTGGCCTTTCCCCCACCACCCACCATGTGAGGGTTTTTTTTCCCCCTTTTCTCTTGTGGGTGTTATCCTAGGGTTGTCTGGAATCCGACCCTTAAAGGGAGGGTACTGTAATGGTCTGAACAGGGTTGCAGCCTCTGTTCACACTTTCTGTTCCCTTTTGGACTTATTATCATTGTCAGTATTATTATTATCATTGTTCCTGCCTCTCTTCATTTTGTGTTTATCTGTGGTGTCAGCACGTTCAGTTACATTTGCCCCTCATTATTGGTCCTTTGTGTTGCTAATTATTCACAGCTGTTATTGACTGTGTTTAATTACCAAATGCCTATTTATTGCTGCACTTGTCTCACTTTCAGTCTGGCAATCTACTGTTGAGTTCAACATGAAGATCCCTGTTAAGTTCTACTACAACGAGTTCTGTAAGTCTTTCTCATGCACAGTTTGTTACATTTAAGGTTTTTTCCTGTTATCATGCCGTGAAGCTTTGTTTTGTCAAGCCTAGAGCTACGTTTTGTGTTCACACAATAAATCATGTTTTCTTCTTAATGTGGCGAGTGGGTCCTGTCCTTCCCCTCGAAGGGGGCACCGTGACATAAAATCCAGTGCAGAGACTTTAAAACGGGTGTTATGTGTGCTCTCTTTCTCATCTTGGTCAGAACCCGGGCAGCTGAGTTCTGGAGTAGTTGTAGGGGGGCTATAGTCTTTTTAGGAAGACCAGAAAGAATAGCATTGCAATAATCTATTCTAGAAGAAATAAAAGCATGCAAAAGTGTCTCTGCATCGGCTTGAGAGAGAAACTGCGGCACTTTGGAGATATTCTTTAGATGATAAAAACCAGGCTTAGTTACATTTGTAATATGTTGTTTAAAACTAAGATCCTAGTCAAAGATCAATCCCAAATTTTTCACAGTTTTGGAGGACTTTGTGCCAGTATCTATAAATGTGCTGACAGTTTCTCTCTCTCTGAGCTTCCATCCCAATAACTAAAACCTGTTTTGTCCTGGTTGAGCTGTAAAAAGTTGTCTGCCATCCACTGTTTAATATCATAAATACAGTTTAAAAGAGAATCAATAGGTCTAGGGTCATCAGGAGACACGGTCACGTACAGCTGGGTGTCATCAGCATAATTATGGAAATTTATGCTGTGCCTCTTGATGACCTCACCCAGTGGCAACATATAGAGATTAAAAAGTGATGGACCAGACTGATATTTCTCACATACTGTACATTGTGAGAAATTAAAAAGTCATGTTGTGGAGTGTGTAAATGAAGAGGCAGATTCATTTCAGATGATTTATTACACACTCACATCTCACAAGCTCAGAATGGACTGACTGGTTACAGCAAGCACTCCTCTCTATGTATCAAGTCACCTTCACAAGTTTCAAGGCACTTCCTCATACACAGCATGATATTTACACTACACTTCATTCAACCCCCTCTCACTCTCTTGAGCATTGTTCTCCCATGTGTATTCATTGTCTCTGTCTGAGGTGTGAAATAACCTGACTTCCATACTGTCCCCCCAGCATCTTAGATAGAACAATGGAATATCAGTCCACATGCTGTTTCGGCTTCAGTCTCCTCCCATATCTGCTGTAACTGGGGTTTACTGCCTCCGTAGTGCTGCTGTGCCGGTGGGGGGCTGCTGGGAGTGTGTCCGACTGCGGATAAGCCGTGGTGAGGGGGGGTACTTTGCTCTGACCATGTGGCTGCTGTGATGAATCGTTCCCCTGGGGAGTTCTCCGTGGGGGTCTTCCACGCCGAGGGGCCCTCGCCAACAGCACTTGCTCATCCGCCACTACAAAAGCGGGTTTGAGTCTGTCTATGCCAATTTTTTCCAGTCTACCCCCCAAGTCTAGCACAAAATGCTTATCCCCTGTTTCCAACACTCTGAACGGTCCATCATAGGGTGGGCGCAATGGAGGGCGGTGGGGGTCGTGTCTGACAAACCGAACTCCACCTTCTTCAAAGATTTAGGCATGAAGGTACGCGGAAAACTGTGGTGGGCAGGGCCTGGCAGCGTGCCTGTATTTGCACTACGCTGCAAAAGTTGAGACGGGGAGCTGCCCGACGCGAGATTATCCGGTAGAAATTCCCCAGGCAGCCGTAGGGGCTGCGCAAAAACGAGCTCTGCCGGGGAAGCTTCCAAATCCTCTTTTGGCGCGGAGCGCAACCCCAATAAAACCCACGGCAGCCTGTCTACCCAATTTGCATCTGTCAGTGAAGCCCTGAGTGCTGCTTTCAGTGATCTATGAAAACGCTTGCATAACCCATTGGCCTGTGGGTTGTACGCGGTTGTGTGATGAATTGCAACACCCAGGCTGCAGGCCATCGCGGACCAGAGGTCGGAAACAAATTGAGGGCCCCTGTCGGACGTAATGTCCGACGGGACTCCAAAATGCGCCACCCATGCTGTTAAAAAAGTACGTGCTACGTCCGCGGGCGTGGTTGCCGCCAGCGGGACTGCTTCTGGCCAGCACGTGGTGCGGTCCACCACTGTCAGGAGGTGCGTGCACCCTTGTGATGGCGGGAGGGGGCCCATGAGGTCCACGTGCACATGGTAGAACCTTTTAGCCAGTACCGGGAACGGCTCCAAGGGAGCCTTCGTGTGCCTGTGTACCTTGGTTCGTTGGCACGCCACGCAGGCTGCAGCCCACTCTTTTACTTGTTTGCGTAGGCTTGGCCACACAAACTTCTCTCCCACCATTTTGACTGACGCGTGCACTCCTGGGTGCGCCAGAGTGTGAACCGACTCAAACACGCGGCGGCACCACGCGACCGGGACCACCGGACACGGGCGTCCCGTGGAGACATTGCAGATTAGGGGGGCCGCCATCTTGCAGCACCCTGCTCTCCAGCCTTAACCCTGTTGGTCCAGACTGAAGCGCGCACACGTCTGCATCGCTAATCTGCTTCGCGGCCATGGCTGCGTAATCTATCCCCACGTAGACTGGGGCCACCACGGCGGGTGAGAGGCAGTCCGCCACCAAATTCAGTTTACCCGACACATGCTGAATATCGGTAGTAAACACTGAGATCGCGGCCAGCTGTCTCTGCTGCCGGGCCGACCACGATTCTGAAACCTTGGCCATCGCGAATGTTAGTGGCTTGTGGTCCACGAACGCGGTAAAGCTGCGCCCTTCCAGCCAGAACTGGAAGTGGCGTATGGCCAGAGCCAGCAACTCCCTGTCGAACGCGCTGTATTTACGTGCGCTGTCGCACAAAGTTCTGCTGAAAAATACGAGCGGCTGCCAAGCCCCGGCGACACGCTGCTCCACGACCACCCCTATGGCCACATCTGAAGCATTGTGGTGATCGCTATGCGGGCCGTCGGGTCGGATGTGCCACCAGTGTGGCGTTTGTCAGGGCTGCTTTAACCTCCGAGAACGCCCGCTCTCGCTCTGGGGTCCATTCGACTCCATCCGCGGTTTTCTGTTTCTTGAGCGCGGCGTACAATGGTTGTATGAGCCGCGCCGTGCGGGGAAGGAAACGTTTATAAAAGTTCACCATCCCCCAAAATTCCTGCAGCGCCCTGACCGTCTGAGGCTGGGGAAAATCTGCCACTGCGCGCACTTTGTCGGGCAACGGGATCGCTCCTTCCGGAGAGACGCGGTGCCCCAAAAAATCAATCTCCGTCACGCCGAACTGGCATTTCACCGGGTTGATTATCAAGCCGTGCTCCTCCAACCTCTGGAAAACTATCCTGAGGTGGGTTTCGTGTTCGTCTTCGGATTTACTGGCGACCAGGTTATCGTCCAGGTAGACTAACATGAACGGGAGATCACGCAGCACTGCATCCATCATGCGCTGGAACGTCTGTGCTGCGCCTTTTAGCCCGAATGGCATGCGCAGGAACTCGAATAAACCGAGTTATTACCGCTGTTTTGGGTATGTCCTCCGCGCGCACTGGGACCTGGTGGTAACTGCGGACCAGGTCTATTTTAGAAAAAACCTGTGCTCCGGCGAGGTAAACGGAAAAATCCTGTATGTGGGGAATTGGGTAGCGGTCGTGTGCTGTGGTGTTGTTCAACCTGCGGGAATCACCGCACGGTCACCACAGTCCCTCAGCCTTAGGGACCATGTGTAGCGGGGATGCCCATGGGCTGTTCTAACGCCTGATTTTCAGGTTGGGGAACTCCTCGCGCGCTATGGCCAGTTTAGCTGCGTCCAAGCGCCGAGGTCTTGCAAAAACGGGCGGCCCGGTGGTGGTGATAAAGTGCTCCACCCCGTGTTTAGCGATGGCCCCCGAAAACGTCGGGACCGTGAGTGCTGGGAACTGAGTGAGCAGTGCATGGAACTTACCGCCTGGAGCTCTGAGGCTGGCTTGTGCTGTTGGCCAGGTCCCTCGAGCTATACAGGGGAGAGATTCAAAGGACAGTGCATTAACCAGGCGCCTATTAGCAACATCCACAAGTAAACCATGTGCACACAGAAAATCAGTGCCTAGGATCGGGCAACACAGTGCTGCTATGATAAAAGTCCACTCATACGAGCGGCCATGTAGAGATAAGGTCAGTGTTCTCTCACCGAACGTCTTAATCTGCGAGCCATTTACAGCCACCATTCCGGGGCCACTAGGTCTTGCCAACCGGTCAGCGTAGGATGGCAGGATGACGCTCTTCTGGGCTCCAGTGTCGAAGAGGAAGCGTCTCCCCGAGCGCGAGTCCGTCACGTAGAGCAGCTTGTTCTCTTCACCGGCGGTCGCAGCTGCTACCGACTGCCGGCCTTGGTGTTTCCCGAGCGCTTGAACTGGCACGGTGGCGCGCATCTGCGTGTGTTCTCTCCGAAGCGGCGGTGGTAGAAGCAGAGCATGTCTCTCTGGCGCTCCTTGGCCCCCGCTGCTGCTACCGTTGGTGGCTCCACGCCTCCCCTGGTCTTCTCGCTGGGCTCCGCTGCCGCTGCGTTGTCTGTGATCGTCCTGGTGGTGAGGATGATCCTGTCTGCCTCCTGGGCTAGCGCACGGTAGTCACGTGCAGCCAGCAACGGCGAATTGGCCAGAACCGCTCTTGCTTCTGTTGGAAGGTTCCGGAGGAAAAGGTGGGCAAACAGAAAGTGCCCATCGTCCGTGCCCATCAACACCAGCATCTTCTCCATCAGGTCTACGGCCGACCCGTCTCCTAACTCAGTCCGCACCAGGAGCCTCTCCGCTCTCTCACATTCCGAGAGCGTGTAGCGCCGGGTGAGCGCAGCCTTGAGTGCCTCATATTTGTTGCTGGCTGGTGGCTGATCGAGCAGGCTCGCTACCTGCTGGGCTGTGCGGGAGTCCGGCGCTGCTACCACATGGTAGAACTTGGTGTCATCTGCCGTTACCCCCCGGAGGGTGAACTGGGCCTCAGTGTGGTGGAACCAAGAGCGCGGGTTGTGCTGCCAGAAATCCGGTAGCTTGACTGAAACTGCACACGCGTTGCTGGGGGTTCCAGTCCTGGCTGTCTGTGGAATGGCTGCTGCATCTCTGGGGCTTCCTGACTGGGCCGGCTCCGGGGTTCTTGCCTCGTGTTCCATAATACGTCTTGGGTCACCAGTGTGGAGTGTGTAAATGAAGAGGCAGATTCATTTAAGATAAGATAAGATAAGATAAGCCTTTATTAGTCCCACAACGGGGAAATTCCAGGATTGCAACAGCACAGGGATAGCAACACTCAGAGCAACAATCAGAAGGCAAGAAAAAAAAACAAGCAAGCAAGAGCAGCTAATATACATATGTACATATTACTATAAAATATATGTATATATACACACACACAGACACACAGTGCAGAGCATTGTAGCTGGATGGAATAAATATATGAATATATAAACACACAGTGCAGAGCATTGTAGCTAGATGGAATAAATATGTAAATATATAAACACCCACAGTACGGAGCACTGCAGCTAGGTGGAATAAATATGTAAGTATATAAACACACACAGTGCGGAGCATTGTAGCTAGATGGAATAAATATATAGATATATAAAAACACAGTGCGGAGCATTGTAGCTAGATGGAATAAATATAAAGATATATAAATATGAACACACCCAGTGCTGAGCATTGTAGCTAGATGGAATAAATATGTAAATATATAAACACACACAGTGCAGAGCATTGTTGCTAGATGGGATGAAACAGCATAACCCTCTACTTAGTTATCCTACATGGTATGATTATGTGCCCATACATATTCTCACCCTCCATAGCGATCGGTATTTTCCTAGTTGTATGCCGGAGGGAACCATTGTGTAAGTCTATTGCATCTTTTGCATTTAAAAACTATTAGTTTGTTACGTCTTTTTGCTATCTCTGCGAGCAGCCCTGCTTAGGTTGTACAGTCTGACAGCCGTTGGTAGGAAGGACCTACGAAACCTCTCGGTTGTGCACCTGGGATGATGTAGTCTGCTGCTAAATGAGCTCCTCAGTGCATTCAGTACGTCCTGCATAGGGTGGAACTCGGACTCCAGCAGAGATGACAGTTTAGCCACCGTCCATCTCTCTCCTATCTCCTCCACCGGATCAAGGCGCTGCCCCAGGACAGAGCTAGCTTTCTTAATCAGTTTGTTCAGTCTCTTCCTATCGGCTGCAGTAATGCCACTGCCCCAGCAGACCACTCCAAAAGTGATGGCTGATGCCACCACCGTGTCATAGAATGTCTTCAGCAGCGCCCCTTGTACACCAAAAGACCTGAGTCTCCTCAGCAGGAACAGCCTGCGCTGTCCCTTCTTGTAGAGTGTGTCAGTATTGTGTGACCAGTCTAGTTTATTGTTCAGATGAACACCCAGGTACTTATAGGATGTCACCATCTCAATGTCTGTTCCCTGTATATTTACTGGTGCTGTGAGGGGCTGCCCATGCCTGCGGCAGTCCACCACCAGCTCCTTAGTTTTCCTTGCGTTGATCTGGAGGCAGTTCCGATGGCACCAGTCTACAAAGTCCTGGATAAGCCCTCTGTACTCAGCTTCATCTCCATTGGAGATTTCAGACGATTTATTACACACTTACATCTCACAAGCTCAGAATGGACTGACTGGTTACAGCAAGCACTCCTCTCTATATATCAAGTCACCTTCACAAGTTTCAAGGCACTTCCTCATACACAGCATGATATTTACAATACACTTCATTCAACCCCCTCTCACCCTCTTGAGCATTGTTCTCCCATGTGTATTCATTGTCTCTGTCTGAGGTGTGAAATAACCTGACTTCCATAATGTAACTGACTACAATCTTCTCTAAAATTTTACTTAAAAATGGTAAATTAGATATGGGCCTACAATTGTTCAGTTGGGAAGGGTCTGAGTTTTTTCTCTTCAGAAATGGCTTAACTACAACAGTCTTAAGCGCTGAGGGAAAGACTCACGTCTGAAGAGAAGAGTTTACTATGTTAAGAATATCATGCTTGAAGAAGCCATAAAATGTTTTGAAAAAGTCAGTGGTGATTGGATCTAAAAGACAGCTAGCTGAACTGAGTGAAGAAATAATTTTAGAAAGCATTTCAGCATCAACCAGGGCAAACTCCTCCAGTTTTTCCTCACATCGGTAAAAACGTTCTGCAGAGTTAGATTTAATCAGTTGTTGATTTGTCAAACATAATAGATAGATAGATAGATAGATAGATAGATAGATAGATAGATAGATAGATAGATAGATAGATAGATGTACTTTATTGATCCCAAACTGGGAAATTACATTGTAACAGCAGCATGACAGTTGACAGCCAAACAACAGAAACACACACATGACAGACAAAGGGATTACCCATGGAAAGTAAAAACTAACACGACTATAGAACCTATATACATCATAGCTTAATATATGATGACCCGTATAAACACATGAATCATCCTATTGCACAAAGAAGGACTATCAGGAGTAGAGTGAAAAGTGATGTACCAGTTAGTCTGTAAGATGCAGTGTGGCAGCATAGCTATGACCAGAATACAACATCATAGTGAGTTATTGTACAGTGAAATTGCATGTGGCAGGAAAGATTTTCTGTACCTGGCCATTCGACAACGAAGCTGTAGTAGTCTACTGGAGAAAGTGCTTCGCTGTCTATCTAGTGTGTGGTGGAGGGGGTGATCAGGATTGTCCATGATGGATCACAGTTTATTTAGTGTTCTCCTCTCCACCACTGTCTCAAAGGTCTCCGGTCTGAGACCAATTACAGAGCCAGCCCTCTTGATAGTCTTGTCAAGTCTGTTGGTATCTCTGGCCCTGATACTGCTACCCCAACAGACAGCAGCAAAGAAGATGGTGCTGGCGACAACGGTCTGGAAGAAAAGCTCCAGCATCCTGCTGTACACGTTGAAGGATCTCAGCTTTCTCAGGAAGTAGAGTCTGCTCATCCCCTTCTTGTGCGCAGCATCGGTGCTGGATCTCCAGTCCAACCCGCTGCTGATCCTGACACCCAGATATTTGTAGTCCTCAACCACTCCCACATCTTCCCCCCTAATCTGCAGTGGCTGAAAAGGAGCCTTCCTCTTCCTGAAGTCAATCACCATCTCCCTGGTCTTGCTGACATTCAACCTCAGGTGATTCTGCTCCATCCACTCCACAAATCTGTCTACCAGTGCCCTGTACTCCCCCTCCTCTTCTCCTCTTATACATCCCACAACAGCTGAGTCATCAGAGAATTTTTGCAGGTGGCATCACTCAGTGTTGTACTGAAAGTCAGTGGTGTATAAGGTAAAAAGAAAAGGAGAGAGCATAGTCCCCTGTGGCGCTCCCGTATCACTAGCCACCACTCCAGACAAGACACTGCCCAGCCTGACAAACTGTGGTCTGCCTGTCAGGTAGTCGGTAATCCAGGAGATCACAGAGCTGTCAACCCCCATCACCCGCAGCTTCTCGCCCAGCAGCAGTGGCTGAATGGTGTTAAAGGCACTGGAGAAATCAAAAAATGTGATTGTCACAGTATCTCCTCCACTATCCAGGTGCAGATGGGCTCACTGCAGCAGGTAGATGACAGCATCTTCAACTCCTAAATGGGGCTGATATGCAAACTGCAGATGTGTGGCGCATATGTTGGTTACATATTCCCCACAATTGTGTTGCTGTATGTTTATTGTGTGCTTCACGTCTCATGGAACAAAGAGGACTGAGACTCTGGGATTCAGCAGAGGAGTGTGAGATTCGCCCTTTGTTTCCGGGAGACGACCGGGGAAGATTTCCGGGCCACAGAGACTAGAGGACAATGGCGTGAGATCAAAGGGGTTACTTTGGGATTGAGATTAAGTACCATGTGACTGTATGTTTGATTAAACACCATGTGACTGCTGTTTCGTGCCTGGGGTATAAAACCCCTGATGTGAGATGAAAACTTCCTCTTGATTTGCTTTGAGATTTGATGGAGATGTGCTCTGTGAATAAAGCTGAATCTGAGGAACAAACTCAGCCTCATCCTTGAACACATTCTCCACACTGGTGACCTTACGACTCAGAATGAGCAGAAATAATTCTCCTGAGCGGGGCTTGGCAGAAGCCAGCCTGATGGCTGCCTCCACACTCCGGCTGCCTGACTTCTGGCAGCATAGCCCGCGCTCCTGGTTCAGCGCGGTCGAGGCGCAGTTCAACCTCCGGAGAATCTCGAAGGATGACACAAGATTCTACCATGTTGTGGCGAAGCTGGACAGCCACACAGTTCAGAGGGTGGAAGATTTGGTCAACCACCCACCGGACAGCGACAAATACGGCGCCTTGAAAGCTGCGCTTATCAGTCATTTCACCCCCTCCGTGCAACAGCGAGCAGAGGGACTCCTGGCGTTGACGGAGTCGGAGCCAGACCACGTGAGGGCAGACTCTGCAGCCATGGCCGCGGGCCGGGGTAGCGACACGGGAGCATGCGCGGCCCCGGTCCGAGTGGGGTTAGATTATGCAGCCATGGCCGCGGAGTAGGTTAGCGATGCGGACGTGCGCACGCTCCAGTCTGGACCAACAGGGTTAAGGCTGGAGCACAGGGTGCTGCAAATGGGTATGCCTCCCCTAATCTGCGATGTCTCCACGGGACGGCCGCGCCCCGTGGTGCCAGCTGCGTGGCGCCACCGCGTTTTTGACTCGATCCATTCTCTGGCGCACCCAGGGGTGCGCGCATCGGTCAAAATGGTGGGGGAGAAATTTGTATGGCCGGGGTTGCGCAGACAGGTCAAGGAATGGGCGACAGCCTGCGTAGCGTGTCAGCGAGCCAAAATACACAAGCACACTAGAGCTCCTTTGGAGCCTTTTCACATTCCTGCTAAGCGCTTTGATCACGTGCATGTCGACTTGGTAGGCCCCCTCCCGTCGTCACAGGGGCACACACATCTTTTGACGATGGTGGATCGCACCACGCGTTGGCCAGAAGCAGTTCCTCTGGCGTCAACCACAGCGGAAGAAGTGTCACGCGCGTTTTTAACAGCTTGGGTAGCGCGTTTTGGAGTCCTGTCGGACATAACGTCAGACAGGGGTCCTCAATTTGTCTCCAAACTCTGGTCGTCGATGGCCCGCAGCCTAGGGGTAAAGATCCACCGCACCACCGCGTACAATCCCCAGGCTAACGGTTTATGCGAGCGTTTTCACAGGTCATTGAAAGCGGCCCTCAGAGCGTCACTTACGGATACAAATTGGGTTGACAAGTTACCATGGGTCTTATTGGGGTTGCGTTCTGCACCTAAGGAGGATTTGCAAGCCTCTCCAGCGGAATTAGTTTTTGCACAGCCTCTCCGTTTGCCAGGAGAATTTCTCTCCGATAATCCTGCCCCAAATGGCACCCCCGCTCAGCTGCTGCAGAGCGGCACAGGATCAAACACGCTTCCTGGCCCGGTTCATCACAGTTTCTCACGCGTTTTTGTGCCAAAGGCTTTAAAAAATGCGGAGTTTGTTTTTGTGAGACATGATACTTGTCGCCCCAGCCTGCGCCCGCCTTACGATGGGCCGTTCAAGGTGCTGGAAACAGGAGAGAAGCATTTTTTGCTAGATTTGGGAGGCAGAAAAGAATTGATTTGTATTAACAGACTCAAACCCGCTTTTGTTTTGGCAGATGAAGAGGTGCAGTTGGTGAGAGCCCCCCGTCGCGGTAGACCCCCTAGAGGGCATTCTACAGGACTCCCACAGAGATTGACTAACAGTTCTAATCCACAGGTGCAGACAGCAGCAAAGCCGGCTTTCAGCAGATACGGCAGGAGACTGAGAGTTAGGCAACTGGTGGATTGATGTGTAGTGATGTTATGATGTCATGTGTCTCTGGTTATGTTTGTCCCATTTAGATGTTTGGGGGGGGGGGTCTTGTGGCGCATATGTTGGTTACATATTCCCCACAATTGTGTTGCTGTATGTTTATTGTGTGCTTCACGTCTCATGGAACAAAGAGGACTGAGACTCTGGGATTCAGCAGAGGAGTGTGAGATTCGCCCTTTGTTTCCGGGAGACGACTGGGGAAGATTTCCGGGCCACAGAGACTAGAGGACAATGGCGTGAGATCAAAGGGGTTACTTTGGGATTGAGATTAAGTACCATGTGACTGTATGTTTGATTAAACACCATGTGACTGCTGTTTCGTGCCCGGGGTATAAAACCCCTTATGTGAGATGAAAACTTCCTCTTGATGTGCTTTGAGATTTGATGGAGATGTGCTCTGTGAATAAAGTTGAATCTGAGGAACAAACTCAGCCTCATCCTTGAACACATTCTCCACAGATGGTCCAGCTACGTCTTCACCTGCGGCCTCAGGTGGGCTAAGACCAGTCTCTGTCCACTGATGAAGTTGACAGCAAAATCATCACAGGTAAAATTGTTTAAAATATATAGTAGTGTGAAAAACTGTTTGCCCACGTCCTGATTTCTCATTATTTTGTGTTTGCCACACTTAAATGTTTCAGATCATCAAACAAATTTAAATATCAGACAAAGATAACACAAGTAAACACAAAATGCAGTTTTTAAATGGAAGTGTTTATTATTAAGGGGGAAAAAAATTCAAACCTACATGGCCCTGTGTGAAAAAGTGATTGCCTCCTAAACCTAATAACTGGTTGAGCCACCCTCAGCAGCAACAACTGTAATCAAGTGTTTGCGATAAATGGCAATGAGTCTTTTACAGTGCTGTGGAAGAATATTGGCCCACTCATCTTTGCAGAATTGTTGTAATTCAGCCACATTGGAGGGTTTTCAAGCATAAACCGCCTTTTGAAGGTCATGCCACAGCATCTCAGTCAGATTCAGGTCAGGACTTTGACTAGGCCACTCCAAAGTCTTCATTTTGTTTTTCTTAAGCCATTTAGAGGTGGGCTTGCTGGTGTGTTTTGGATCATTGTCCTGCTGCAGAACTCAAGTGTGCTTCAGCTTGAGGTCACGAACAGATGGCCAGGTATTCTCCTTCAAGATTTTTTGGTAGACTGCAGAATTCATGGTTCCATTTACTACAGCAAGTCTTCCAGGTCCTGAAGCAGCAAAACAGCCCCAGACCATCACACTACCACCACCACCACATTTTACTGTTGATATGATGTTCCTTTTCTGAAATGCTGTGTTACTTTTACGCCAGATGTAATGGGACACACATCCTTCAAAAAGTTCAACTTTTGTCTCGTCAGTCCACAGAGTATTTTCCCAAAAGTCTTCATCAAGATGTTTTCTGGCAAAACTGAGATGAGCCTTTATGTTCTTTTTGCTCGGCAGTGGTTTTTATCTTGGAACTCTGCCATGCAGGCCATTTTTGCCCAGTCTCTTTCTTATGGTGGAGTCATGAACACTGACCTTAACTGAGGCACGTGAGGCCTGCAGTTCTTTGGATGTTGTTGTGGGGTCTTTTGTGACCTCTTGGATGAGTCATCACTGCACTCTTGGGGTAACTTTGGTCAGCCGGCCACTCCTGGGAAGGTTCACCACTGTTCCATGTTTTCATGGATAATGGCTTTCACTGTGGTTCACTGGAGTCCCAAAGCTTTAGAAATGGCTTTAAAACCTTTTCCAGACTGATAGATCTCAATTACTTTGTTTCTCATTTGTTCCTGAATTTCTTTGGATCGCAGCATGATGTATAGCTTTTGAGGATCTTTTGGTCTACTTCACTTTGTCAGGCAGGTCCTATTTAAGTGATTTCTTGACTGAGAAAAGGTGTGGCAGTAATCAGGCCTGGGTGTGGCTAGAGAAATTGAACTCAGCTTTCCAAAGATGTGACAAACCAAAGTTAATTCATGACGTAACACGGGGGACAATCACTTTTTCACACAGGGCCATGTAGGTTCAGATTATTTTTACCATTAATAATAAACACCTTCATTTAAAAACTGCATTTTGTGTTTACTTGTGTTACTTTTATCTAATATTTAAATTTGTTTGATGATCTGAAACATTGAAGTGTGACAAAAATACAAAAAAAAAAAAAAGAGAGAAATCAGGAAGTGGGCAAACACTTTTTCACTGTATTGTTTAGTACTGGGGTTGATTAAGTGGTCAATGGTGGAGAAGAGGATTTTGATATTTTTATGGTTGTCTTGAATGAGTTTAGCAAAATGTACATATCTGGCTTGTTTTATGGCTTTGTTGTAGATGGTCATCTGTTCTCGAAATACCTAATGATTTTTTTTTTATTAGTTTATTCTTTCTCCATCTTCTTTCTGCCATATGATGTTTCCTCTTTAATTGATTTATTTCCTCATTTCTTCATGGAGGTTTTAGACTGGTTCTTACTTTTTTTGGTTTTCAGAGGGGCCACTTTGCCAAAAATGGATTGTAATTTACTGTTAAAACTGTCCACCATAAAATCACAGGAAGAGGGTAAAATATCAGTGGGAGAATCACATAAAAGCTCAATAAAATTTGCTGCCACTTAAGCAGTAAGATAGTGCTTCCTAACAGTTCATTCAGCGATTCTCTGTGGATTAAAACTATGAACCCTAAAAAACACACAGTAGTGATCAGACAAACCTATATCATCAACTGAGGGGATATCACATGAGAGACCATGAGTTATTACAAGATCTAAAATGTGGCCTTTGGCATGAGTAGATTGAATAACATGTTGGTTAAAATTCAGCCAGTTAATTAAGTTCAAAAATTCTCACCGGCCACTTTATTAGGTACACCATGCTAGTAACGGGTTGGACCCCCTTTTGCCTTCAGAACTGCCTCAATTCTTCGTGGCATAGATTCAACAAGGTGCTGGAAGCGTTCCTCAGAGAGTTTGGTCCATATTGACATGATGGCATCACACAGTTGGCGCAGATTTGTCGGCTGCACATCCATGATGCGAATCTCGCGTTCCACCACATCCCAAAGATGCTCTATTGGATTGAGATCTGGTGACTGTGGAGGCCATTTCAGTACAGTGAACTCATTGTCATGTTCAAGAAACCAGTCTGAGATGATTCCAGCTTTATGACATGGCGCATTATCCTGCTGAAAGTAGCCATCAGAGGTTGGGTACATTGTGGTCATAAAGGGATGGACATGGTCAGCAACAATACTCAGGTAGGCTGTAGCGTTGCAACGATGCTCAATTGGTACCAAGGGGCCCAAAGAGTGCCAAGAAAATATTCCCCACACCATTACACCACCACCACCAGCCTGAACCATTGATACAAGGCAGGATGGATCCATGCTTTCATGTTGTTGACGCCAAATTCTGACCCTACCATCCGAATGTCGCGGCAGAAATCGAGACTCATCAGACCAGGCAACGTTTTTTCAATCTTCTATTGTCCAATTTCGATGAGCTTGTGCAAATTGTAGCCTCAGTTTCCTGTTCTTAGCTGAAAGGAGTGGCACCCGGCGTGGTCTTCTGCTGCTGTAGCCCATCTGCCTCAAAGTTCGACGTACTGTGCGTTCAGAGATGCTCTTCTGCCTACCTTGGTTGTAACGGGTGGTTATTTGAGTCACTGTTGCCTTTCTATCAGCTCGAACCAGTCTGGCCATTCTCCTCTGACCTCTGGCATCAACAAGGCATTTCCGCCCACAGAACTGCCGCTCACTGGATATTTTTTCTTTTTCGGACCATTCTCTGTAAACCCTAGAGATGGTTGTGCGTGAAAATCCCAGTAGATCAGCAGTTTCTGAAATACTCAGACCAGCCCTTCTGGCACCAACAACCATGCCACGTTCAAAGTCACTCAAATCACCTTTCTTCCCCATACTGATGCTCGGTTTGAACTGCAGGAGATTGTCTTGACCATGTCTACATGCCTAAATGCACTGAGTTGCCGCCATGTGATTGGCTGATTAGAAATTAAGTGTTAACGAGCAGTTGGACAGGTGTACCTAATAAAGTGGCCGGTGAGTGTATATTAAAGAAGAAGCCATCTCTGTTGTCATTCAATCCATATAGCCAATCGTTTCCAGTAGAACAAAACTACATTTCGCCTGTCTACAATGTTAATCACATGTAGAATCAGAGGGGTTGCTGCCATGCAAGGCACCGCCACAAATCAACTTCTTCTTCCCCCATTCTATTACACTGAGCACCCAGCTAGAAGGCGGGAAGTATCATTTTTATATGGTCTTTGGTATGACCTGGCCAGGACTTGAACCCCCAACCTCCTGGTTGTGGGGCAAATGCTCTATCAACTAGGCCACCATTCCAGTGGCCTAAATCACCTAAAATAATAATTTTATTATGAGTTGTTAAAATAATTGAAAGCAACGCTGCAAAATCAGAAATAAAAGACACACATCTTCCCAGAGGACTGTAAACTGTCATACAGAGAATAGAATGATGATAAAAACCAAGGCAGTTGTATTCAAAAGATTTGTAATGATTAAAATTAATGTCCTTAAAGCCAAGTGCCTGTGACAGAATTGTTGCCGTATCCCCACCCTTTCGACCATTCCCGCAGGAGTAAGAGAAGTGATAGTTGGGTGAGGAGGCTTCATTGAGAGCTGCTGATGCATCACTACTCAGACAGGTCTCTGTTAAAAAAACAAGCCATCTTGGTTATTATCTTGGATAAAATTGTTGATAAGAAAAGTCTTATTTAAAAGTGACTGAATATTAAAAAGCGCCATTTTCAGGGTCACTTGTGTAGTCTTGTCTGGTGATGGTCCAGCTGGGGGGGGGGGGCTTTATTAACAGTGATACATCTGAGATTATTGATGCAGGCTTTACACGTGGGATACTTCTTATGTATGCGTCTGGTGTTTACTATAATGGGAATGTATCTGTGTCTGGAGGGGCTGCTGATGGAGACTGGAGGCGAATAACAGTTGGTTGTGGACAGGTCCGAGGGGGCGTGGTCAGCAGGCAGAGAAGGTGAGCATGTAGAAGGTTTTAGTCAATAAGATAAAAAATTTTGGACAGAATAAAAAAGATATATTGTCCTTTAAAACACGGGAGCCCAGTCTATTTGGGTGGATGCCATCTTTCTTAAACAATGATGGATGGTTCCAAAATAAATTTAAATTGTCAATAAAAACTGTGCTGAAAGATGGGCATGTTGACTGCAGTCAGGTGTTAAAACTTAATGTTTTGCTAAAATGATTGCTGGCTCTTCCAAAAGGAGCAAGAGGTCCAGAAATAAAAACATGTTTACTGCAGTTTGTAAGAACATTTAACAGCTTTCTAAAATCACCTTTTAAGTTCTCAGACGTTTCACTGGGAATATCATTACATCCAACGTGGACGATGACCTTTAGAATATATCTGTTACCTAATCTGCTGGATTCATCCAGCAGATTAGGTAACAGAGCTGTAATGTCAGCAACCCTAGTGCCTGGGAGGCATTGGGTCATGGTGTACCTGGTTCTGATGTTCCTCGTAATGAAGTCACCGATAATAAGGGCAGTCGGGAGAGGCTCCGGTGGGAGAGACTTCGCTGATGAGGGGCACGGCTGCGGAGGAGGAGGGACCTGGAGCCGCTGTTCAGTACCATATTCCCGCTGTCTGACAGACTCCAGGGCCAGTTCCTGGTAAAGTAAAGATGGTCCTATGGCGTGACCATACATGTAACTGAGTGGACACGTCTTAATGGGGCAGTGCATGAAAAGTACCAGATTGGTATATGAAATAATATTTAAAAAAATTCTTGCATCCACATCGTGATCAGAATCACCACCAAAATCTAATCATCTGTTCCCTGTGCCATTACACAACTTTCCTAAAAATTCCATCAAAATCCGTTCATAACTTTTTGAGTTATGTTGTTAATAGTCAAACCAACCAACCAACAGACAAACCAACCAACAGACAAAACCAACACCACTAAAAACATTACCTCCATCCTCCTTCGGTGGAGGTTAAAAAACAAAAAAGAAAAGAAAAATAGTGAGTTTACAGGGGAAAATGCAAATATTTGAGGAAAAATAAATTTACAAGAAAAAAGTATAAATGTAACAAGATAGATAGATAGATAGATAGATAGATAGATAGATAGATAGATAGATAGATAGATATACTTTATTGATCCCAAACTGGGAAATTACATAATAATAATAATAATAATAATAATAATAATAATAATGAAAATTGGACGCCTCCCACTTGAGGTGTTTCAGGCACGTCCCACTGGGAGGAGACCCCGGGGCAGACCCAGGACTCCGTGGACAGACTATGTCTCCCAGCTGGTCTGGGAACATCTTTGTCTCCTCTCTGAAGAGCTGGAGCAGGTGGCTGGGGAGAGGGAAGTCTGGGGTTCTCTGCTTGAACTGCTGCCTCCGCGACCTGACCTCCGGAAAAGCAGTAGAAGATGGATGGATGGATAATAATAATAGTAATAATACAAAATACACATGTATTATAAAGTTCAATTTACTGAACAAAGTTGTAAATTTAGGAGAAAAACTCATTTGGAATTATATTTGTGAGAACAGTTATATACTGAGAATAGTTACATGAGAATAGTTACATACTCAGTTACATACTGAGGAGGAAAAAAAACACGACACTTACTGAGACCACTGTATATTTATAACTGCAGTTTTGCCCTTATTTAATGCCTGCAAGGCATCCTATCATAGTTTGGCCAAATTGGATCATGTTATATCAACATCACTGAATCTAATAAGTGTGAAGTTGTTGAATTTCATGCTAATCCTACATGATTTAGTTATGTTCAGAGTGCAAACATGAACATGTTTTGATCAAATTCTATATTACGCTTTTGTAAATGTGATAACCAGCCAAATGCATTTATAATAATAATAATAATAATAATAATAATAATAAATTTTACTTAGTGGTGTTGGCATTATCTTGTTAAGCGCCCGTTAACACTTCACCCCCATTAACAGCAACAAATTTTGTGATCATGGGGGGCGTGGTTATGGCACTGAGCTGAACGGACATGTTTGTGAACGCCCCTGACTCAATTTCTGAAAATATCCTTCAAAATGCTCAGCACTGTGTGTGTTTATATATTTACATATTTATTCCATCTAGCTACAATGCTCCGCACTGTGTGTTTATATATTCATATATTTATTCCATCTAGCTTCAACGCTCCACACTGTATGTGTGTTTATATATTCACATATTTATTCCATCTAGCTACAATGCTCCGCACTGTGTGTCTATATATTTATGTTTATATGTACATATGTATACTCGCTGCTCTTGTTTTTTTCTTGCCTTCTGTTGCTATCCCTGTGCTGTTGCAATCCTGGAATTTCCCCATTGTGGGACTATTAAAGGCTTATCTTATCTTATCTTATCTTATCTTATCTTAAAAACCTGACTTAAATGCCAATCTTTTGCCCTAACTGCGACAAGCCATTAAAGCGACATCATGCCACCAAAAAAGAGAAGAAAAGCAGAAGTAACACATACTTGACGGTGCACGAGGAAGACAAGGAGGTTAATGTTGGCATTGCTAGCTCAACTGGTGATGCTAGCCCAGTGGAACAGCAACATATGGCCCCAGCTGTGATGACCCAAAACACAGATATCATGTAAAAGCTAGATATGACACAGAACTGTTCTGACAAAAAGATGGATGGAGTACTGCTGGCAATTCAAGACAGATGTTCATAACTTTGCAGGGCGCATGGACGAGGCAGAATGGCGCATCAGCGAAATAGAGGACTTCTCCAACTCAGAAAAAGGCAAAATCAAAGAATTAAACAAACAAATCAACCTCCTCGCAAGCAAGTTAAACCAGGCTGAAAATATCTCCTGAAGGTATAATCTCAGACTGGTAAATATGTCCGAAAAAGTGGAAAAAAAAATGACCCGGTCGCCTTTTTGGAAAAGTGGCTGCCTGAAGTTCTGGGACCAGATACCTTCCCTTCACCACCACTCATTGAAATCGCACATCGTCTCCCGACACAGAATCAGACCAAGCCCAGAACCCTCATATTTAAATTTCTGAACTTCCAAGATAAAGTTTGAGCGATATAAGCAGCCAAGGCCAAAGGCAAGGTAATGTTCGGAGAACAGGAGGTGATGTTTTCCCGGACAGAAATACACCGCCAGAGGAGATGCTTTGATGGGGTAAAACAACAGTGAAGATCCCTTAACATTCGGTACGGCATGCTGTATCCAGCCAGACTTCGTCTGACGACAATGGGAGGACGTATGTGTTGTGTCTCAAATTATGAGGGAGTCAAGGTGACGTTTTATAAGTTTTATTAGAATGAGAACCAGGAACACAGGAGACTCTACTGCGAGCACAGGAGCCACAGCGACGAGACAAGATGTCTCTCACAGTTGACTTATATACTCCAGGTGACGCCACCTCCCAGGGGCTGGGCGCCACCCCTCTCTAGCCCAGGGCACCGCCATAATAATATACAGTGTGGCAAAAAAGTATTTAGTCAGCCACCAATTGTGCAAGTTCTCCCACTTAAAAGATGAGAGAGGTCTCCAATTTTCATCATAGGTATACCTCAACTATGAGAGACAAAATAAGAAAAAAAAATCCAGAAAATCACATTGAAGGATTTTTAAGATAAGATAAGATAAGATAAGATAAGCCTTTATTAGTCCCACAATGGGGAAATTCCAATACTCGACATACCGGGAGCTGTAGCGAAAACGACGCGGTGCCGGGCTGGAGTTTAGGCGGCGTGAAAGAAATATAAGACAGAATAATAAAGAGCGATGGCAAGAACCAAGCAGACCGCCCGTAAAATCTACTGGAGAAAGAAGCCCCCCAGGAGACAGCTAGCCACAGGGCTGCTCGGAGAGGCGCTCTGGCCACCGGCAGAGTGAAGAGGCCTCGCCGTCACAGGCCCGTGGCTCTGAGAGAGATCCGTCACTACCAGAAATCCACGGAGCTGCTCATCCGTAAGCTGCCCATCCAGCGCCTGGTGAGCGAGATCACTCAGGACTTCAAGACCGTCCTGCGTTTCCTGAGCTTCGCCGTCATGGCTCTGCAGGAGACCAGCGAGGCCCACCTGGTGGTCTCTTCTTTGCTAAGGGGGTCACCATCATGCCCAAAGACTTCCAGCTGGCCCGCTGCATCCGCGGAGAGAGAGCTTAGACTTTCTGCTGCACATCCACCAGCCATAATGCTCTGCACTGTGTGTCTATATATATACATTTATAGTAATATGGACATATGTTTACTAGATGTTGTTTTTTCTTGCCTTCTGATTGTTGCTCTGAGTGTTGCTATCCCTATGCTGTTGCAATCCTGGAATTTTTTTTCTTATTTTGTCTCTCATAGTTGAGGTATACCTATGATGAAAATTGGAGACCTCTCTCATCTTTTAAGTGGGAGAACTTGCACAATTGGTGGCTGACTAAATACTTTTTTGCCCCACTGTATATTATTATGGCGGTGCCCTGGGATAGAGAGGGGTGGAATTTTAATGAATTAATTGGTAAAATAAGTATCTGGTCAATAACAAAAGTTCATCTCAATACTTTGTTATATACCCTTTGTTGGCAATGACAGAGGTCAAACGTTTTCTGTAAGTTTTCACAAGGTTTTCACACACTATTGCTGGTATTTTGGCCCATTCCTCCATGCAGATCTCCTCTAGAGCAGTGATGTTTTGGGGCTGTCGCTGGGCAACACAGACTTTCAACTCCCTCCAAAGATTTTCTATGGGGTTGAGATCTGGAGACTGGCTAGGCCACTCCAGGACCTTGAAATGCTTCTTACGAAGCCACTCCTTCGTTGCCCGGGCGGTGTGTTTGGGATCATTGTCATGCTGAAAGACCCAGCCACGTTTCACCTTCAATGCCCTTGCTGGTGGAAGGAGGTTTTCACTCAAAATCTCACGATACATGGCCCCGTTCATTCTTTCCTTTACACGGATCAGTCGTCCTGGTCCCTTTGCAGAAAAACAGCCCCAAAGTGTGATGTTTAAACCCCCATGCTTCACAGTAGGTATGGTGTTCTTTCTCCTCTAAACACGACAAGTTGAGTTTTTACCAAAAAGTTCTATTTTGGTTTCATCTGACCATATGACATTTTCCCATTCCTCTTCTGGATCATCCAAATGCTCTCTAGCAAACTTCAGACGGGCCTGGACATGTACTGGCTTAAGCAGGGGGACACGTCTGGCACTGCAGGATTTGAGTCCCTGGCGGCGTAGTGTGTTACTGATGGTAGCCTTTGTTACTTTGGTCCCAGCTCTCTGCAGGTCATTCACTAGGTCCCCCCGTGTGGTTCTGGGATTTTTGCTCACCGTTCTCGTGATCATTTTGACCCCATGGGGTGAGATCTTGCGTGGAGCCCCAGATGGAGGGAGATTATCAGTGGTCTTGTATGTCTTCCATTTTCTAATAATTGCTCCCACAGTTGATTTCTTCACACCAAGCTGCTTACCTATTGCAGATTCAGTCTTCCCAGCCTGGTGCAGGTCTACAATTTTGTTTCTGGTGTTCTTTGACAGCTCTTTGGTCTTGGCCATAGTGGAGTTTGGAGTCTGACTGTTTGAGGTTGCGGGCAGGTGTCTTTTATACTGATAACGAGTTCAAACAGGTGCCATTAATACAGATAACGAGTGGAGGACAGCGGAGCCTCTTAAAGAAGAAGTTACAGGTCTGTGAGAGCCAGAAATCTTGCTTGTTTGTAGGTGACCAAATACTTATTTTACCAAGGAATTTACCAATTAATTCATTATAAATCCTTCGATGTGATTTTCTGGATTTTTTTTTTCTCATTTTGTCTCTCATAGTTGAGGTATACCTATGATGAAAATTGGAGACCTCTCTCATCTTTTAAGTGGGAGAACTTGCACAATTGGTGGCTGACTAAATACTTTTTTGCCCCACTGTATATATATTGTGGAGTGTGTAAATGAAGAGGTGTATTCATTTCAGACGATTTATTACACACATCGCACAAGCAAAGAACAGACTGACTGGTCACATCAAGCATTCCTCTCTCTATATCAAGTCACACTTCACAAGGATCAAGGCACTTCCTCATCACAGCATGACATCTACACTACGCTTCATTCAACCCCCTCTCCCCCACTTGGGCATTGTTCTCCCATGTGTATTCATTGTCTCTGTCTAAGGTGTGAAATAACCTGAGGCCCATACCGCCCCCCCCCCCAGCATCTTAGATAGAACAATAGAACATCAGTCCACATGCTGTTTCGGCTTCAGTCTCCTCCCATATCTGCTGTAACTGGGGTTTACTGCCTCCGTGGCGCTGCTGTGCCGGTGGGAGGCTGCTGGTAGTGTGTCCGACTGCGGGTGAGCCGTGGAGGAGGGGGGGGGGGTTCACTCTGTCCGTGTGGCTGCTCTGATGAATCGTTCCCCTGGGGAGGTCTCCGTGGGGGTCTTCCACACCGAGGGGCCCTCGCCAACAGCACTTGCTCATCCGCCAGTACAAAGGCGGGTTTGAGTCTGTCTATGCCAATTATTTCCCTTCTACCCCCCAAGTCTAGCACAAAATGCTTATTCCCTGTTTCCAACACTCTGAACGGTCCATCATAGGGTGGGCGCAATGGAGGATGGTGGGGGTCGTGTCTGACGAACATGAACTCCGTGTTCTTCAAAGTTTTAGGCACGAAGGCACGCAGAAAACTGTGGTGGGCAGGGCCCGGCAGCGTGCCTGTGTTTGTGCTACACTGCAAAAGCTGAGACGGGGAGCTGCCCGGCGCGGGATTATCTGGTAGAAATTCCCCGGGCAGCCATAGGGGCTGTGCAAAAACGAGCTTTGCCGGGGAAGCTTCCAAATCCTCCTTTGGCGCGGAGCGCAACCCCAATAAAACCCATGGCAGCCTGTCTACCCAATTTGCATCCGTCAGTGAAGCCCTGAGTGCTGCTTTCAGTGATCTATGAAAACGCTCGCATAAACCATTGGCCTGTGGGTTGTACGCGGTTGTGTGATGAATTGCAGCACCCAGGCTGCGGGCCATCGTGGACCAGAGGTCAGAAACAAATTGTGGGCCCCTGTCGGACGTAATGTCCGACGGGACTCCAAAGCGCGCCATCCATGTTGTTAAAAAAGCGCGTGCTACATCCGCGGACGTGGTTGCTGCCAGCGGGACTGCTTCTGGCCAGCGCGTGGTGCGGTCCACCACTGTTAGGAGGTGCGTGCACCCCTGTGATGGCGGGAGGGGGCCGACGAGGTCCACGTGAACGTGGTCGAACCTCTTAGCCGGTACCGGAAATGGCTCCAAGGGAGCCTTCGTGTGCCTGTGTACCTTGGCTCGTTGGCATGCCATGCAGGCTGCAGCCCACTCTTTTACTTGTTTGCGTAGGCTCGGCCACACAAACTTCTCTCCCACCATTTTGACAGACGCGCGCACTCCTGGGTGCGCCAGAGTGTGAACCGACTCAAACACGCGGCGGTGCCACGCGACCGGGACTACCAGACGCGGGCGTCCCGTGGAGACGTCGCAGATTGGGGGGGGCCGCCATCTTGCAGCACCCTGCTCTCCAGCCTTAACCCTGTTGGTCCAGACTGGAGCGCGCGCACGTCTGCATCGCTAATCTGTTCCGCGGCCATGGCTGCGTAATCTATCCCCACGTAGACTGGGGCCACCATGGCGCGCGAGAGGCAGTCCGCCACCAAATTCAGTTTACCCGACACATGCTGAATATCGGTAGTAAACTCTGAGATCGCGGCCAGCTGTCTCTGCTGCCGGCCCAACCACGGTTCTGAAACCTTGGCCATCGCGAACGTTAGTGGCTTGTGGTCTACGAACGTGGTGAAGTTGCGACCTTCCAGCCAGAACTGGAAGTGGCGTATGGCCAGATGGAGAGCCAGCAACTCTCTGTCGAACGCGTTGTATTTACGTTCGCTGTCGCGCAAAGTTCTGCTGAAAAATGCGAGCGGCTGCCAAACCCCGGCTACGCGCTGCTCCATGACCGCCCCTATGGCCACGTCTGAAGCGTCGGCGGTGAGCGCTATGCGGGCCGTCGGGTCCGGATGTGCCAGCAGGGCGGCGTTTGCCAGGGCTGCTTTAACTTCCGAGAACACCCGCTCTCGCTCCAGGGTCCATTCGACTCCATCCGCGGGTTTCTCTCTCTTGAGCGCAGCGGACAATGGTTGCATGAGCCGTGCCGTGCAGGGAAGGAAACGGTTATAAAAATTCACCATCCCCAAAAATTCCTGCAGAGCCCTGACCGTCTGAGGCCGGGGAAAATCTGCCACGGCGCGCACTTTGTCAGGCAATGGGATCGCTCCTTCCGGAGAGACGCGGTGCCCCAAAAAATCAATCTCCGTCATGCTGAACTGGCATTTTGCCGGGTTGATTATTAACCCATGCTCCTCCAACCTCCGGAAAACCGTCCTGAGGTGGGTTTCGTGTTCGTCTTCGGACGTACTGGCTACCAGGATATCGTCCAGGTAGACGAACACGAACGGGAGGTCACACAGCACTGCATCCATCATGCGCTGGAACGTCTGTGCTGCGTCTTTTAACCCGAATGGCATGCGCAGGAACTCGAATAAACCGAACGGAGTTATTACCGCTGTTTTGGGTACATCCTCCGCGCACACTGGGACTTGGTGGTAACCGCGGACCAGGTCTATTTTAGAAAAAACGTGTGCTCCGGCGAGGTGAACGGAAAAATCCTGTATGTGGGGAATTGGGTAGCGGTTGTGTGCTGTGGCGTTGTTCAACCTGCGGAAATCACCGCCCGGTCGCCACGCTCCCTCAGCCTTAGGGACCATGTGTAGCGGGGATGCCCATGGGCTGTTTGATCGCCTGATGATGCCGCAACCTTTCCAGGTTGGGGAACTCCTCGCGCGCTATGGCCAGTTTAGCTGCGTCCAAGCGCCGAGGTCTTGCAAAAATGGGCGGCCTGGTGGTGGTGATAAAGTGCTCCACCCCATGTTTAGCGATAGCCGCCGAAAACTTCGGGACCGTGAGTGCTGGGAACCGAGTGAGCAGTGCGTGGAACTTACCGCCTGGAGTTGTGATGCTGGCTTGTGCTGTTGGCCGGGTCCCTCACGCTATACAGGGGAGAGATTCAAAGGACAGTGCATCAACCAGGCGTCTGTTAGCAACATCCACAAGTAAACTATGTGTATACAGAAAATCAGCGCCCAAGAGCAGGCAACACACTGCTGCTATGATAAAAGTCCATTCATACGAGCGGCCATGTAGAGATAAGGTCAGTGTTCTCTCACCGAACGTCTTAATCTCCGAGCCGTTTACAGCCACCATTCCGGGGCCGCTAGGTCCTGCCAGCCGGTCAGCGTAGGACGGCAGGATGACGCTCTTCTGGGCTCCAGTGTCGACGAGGAAGCGTCTCCCTGAGCACGAGTCCGTCACGTAGAGCAGCTTGTTCTCTTCACTGGCGGTCGCAGCTGCTACTGACTGCCGGCCTTGGCGTTTCCCAAGCGCTGGAAGTGGCACGGTGGCGCGCATCTGCGTGTGTTCCCTCCGAAGCGGTGGTGGTAGAAGCTGAGCGTGTCTTTCTGGTGCTCCTTGGCCCCCGTTGCCGCTACCGTCGGTGGCTCCTCACCTCCCCTGGTCGTCTCGCTGGGCTCCGCTGCCGCCGCGTTGACTGTGATCGCCCTGGTGGTGAGGATGATCCGGTCTGCCTCCTGGGCTAGCGCACGGTAGTCTTGTGCGGCCAGCAACGGCGAATTGGCCAGAACCGCTCTTGCTTCTGTTGGCAGGTTCCGGAGGAAAAGGTGGGCAAACAGAAAGTGCCTGTTGCCCGTGCCCATCAACGCCAGCATCTTCTCCATCAGGTCTACAGCCAACCCATCTCCTAGCTCGGTTCGTGCCAGGAGCTTCTCTGCTCTCTCACATTACGAGAGCGTGTATCGCCGGATGAGCGCAGCCTTGAGCGCCTCATATTTGCTGCTGGCTGGTGGCTGATCGAGCAGGCTCGCTACCTGCTGGGCTGTGCGGGAGTCCAGCGCTGCTACCACATTGTAGAACTTGGTGTTGTCTGCTGTTACTCCCCTGAGGGCAAACTGGGCCTTGGTGTGGTGGAACCAAGAGTGCGGGTTGTGCTGCCAGAAATCCGGTAGCTTGACTGAAACTGCACACGCGTTGCTGGGGGTTCCAGTCCTGGCTTGGCTTCAGCGTCTCTGGGGGTTCCCGACTGGGCCGGCTTCGGGGTTCTTGCCTCGTGTTCCATAATACGTCTTGGGTCACCAGTGTGGAGTGTGTAAATGAAGAGACGTATTCATTTCAGACGATTTATTACACACTCACATCTCACAAGCAAAGAACAGACTGACTGGTCACATCAAGCATTCCTCTCTCTATATCAAGTCACACTTCACAAGGATCAAGGCACTTCCTCATCACAGCATGACATCTACACTACGCTTCATTCAACCCCCCTCTCCCCCACTTAGGCATTGTTCTCCCATGTGTATTCATTGTCTCTGTCTAAGGTGTGAAATAACCTGAGGCCCATAATATATATATATAATATACAATCTCACCCCCCCCCCCATGACCCAACCTTATAATTTACACCTGACTCACGCTCTAATACAAAGAGGGTTATAGCCCTACACACACACACACCACACTGGCCCAGCGGAGCACTCTGCTATGTAAACAAGGCAGTCACTGAAAAGAAAAGGGCCACACACCAAAATAAATTAATCCCGAAATAAATAGTTATATACATCACAACTAAACAGTAATTACAAACATGAACAACGGCGGTACCCGACTCCACAAACCCGCAAATTATCACATATATTAGACACAGAGACTCCTGAATAAACACACAGATCACACAACATAGGACATTACCTCACTCACACACCCCATACTAACTTTCGCACACAGGTGTTACTGCACCCTCAACACTCAGACCAACCACACAGCCACTAGGCATACTCAATTCACAACGGTGGTCATCCATCCATCCATCCATCCATCCATCTTCTCCCGCTTAATCCTTTTCCGGTCGCGGAGGGGCTGGAGCCTATCCCAGCATCTCTGGGTGAGAGGTAGGATCCACCCTGGACAGATCGCCAGTCCATCGCAGGGCCAACACAGAGAGACAGACAACCATTCAGTCTCACAGTCATACCTAAGGACAATTTAGAATCCCCAGTTTTGATGCCAATTAACCTAACTTTCATGCTTTTGGCATGTGGGAGGAAACCAGAGAAATCCCGGAGTAAACCCACGCAGACATGGGGAGAACATGCAAACTCCACACAGATCACTGTTGGTCGGAGGCTGGGCTGGAACCCAGGATCGCCCGTCCAAGGGTGAGTTGCTGTGCTGCCACAGTGCTAACCACTCCACCACTGAGCTGCCCAACGGTGGTCATGGGCATATAAAACATATAACTCCACATTATACTGTTACACATTTCTCTTATCTTTGTTGTTCTTCTTTTTCTTTTTTAAACATCCTAACATTAACCTTAGCAAACACCCTTCAAAATGCACTGAACCAGACACACCGTAAGCCCCATTTATAGTCCTAATCTGGGTCTCCCAAAGGCCCCCCTCTGGAATGTCCATCCTGCAGCCTACTCCCAGAGCGTCTCTGTTTTTTCGTGACCAGAGACCGGTTGCACTGACGTTCCTTTCCACCCAAATGCTGCAGCTTGTTTGGGTGCCGTCTCGACCCATCAGTCAATTTCAGGTACCCATCGGTGTCAAACCACCCGCAAATCACCCTGTCCAACTTTCAGCTCTCTCGAACTGCGCACCTGTCCTAGCAGAGGCTCGACCCTAGGGCGGACGTCATCACCCTCGCCCAGGGGAGCGCTCACTGGCTTTCTCCTTCCTCTGTGTCGCAACTTGGTACCCTTATGGCTCCTCAACGTTCCACCAAGGTTGCTAGAGCCTAGTCCCTTGTTTTCATTCTGGGCACGGCTAGGGTTCGTGCCGTTTGGTCTCACCCTGATCACTTGTGGTTGTTGCATCGGAGTGGCACTGGCAACGTCTGGCTCAACAGTGGTACTTGGCCGGCCACCAGAGACCCGCTGCGCTCACTCTCTGGAACCATCCGCCTTTGTGGGGGCTTAACCATGCCGTTCGGGTCCCGCATCCTTGGGATCGCAAACACTGGCACAGTGTTCCCATCACATTGGCATACTCTGGTGCTGGCGGCATCCCTCTTCACCTGGAATGGGCCACCCTAAGTCCCACGCTTCTTCGCCACTTCCCACATAAAATGGCTGGTCCCACAGTCCACCACCTGACCACTCCTCCACTTCTCCACAGGTGAAGGAGAACCCAAACTCATAAAACAAGTCACAGCCCATTAAATTGTTACCATCACGAGACATCATGAACTCGGCTGCGCACATAGAGGCCTCCTTATACCTCACCGACAGCCACACCGAGCCCATGATGTCCAGGGGATTACTGCCATACCCGTAACAGGCAACGCTTGTTTTACTCACAGTGTAGTGGGGAAAACACCATTTCACTGTTGCCAAGTTCAAGATGGAGACTGCCGACCCTGTGTCCACCAATATCGGTATTGACGTCCCATCCAACAGTATATTGCAAACAATATGACTGTCCGTGTTGGGCGAGACAGTGTGGACCACCGTAGGTGTCTTCTTCTTTAAACTGTCCTTTGCAGGTCTCTGTTTCTTCTTGTCAAAGTTACAGCAAACTCTGGCGAAGTGGTGGCGCAAACCACACCATCCACAATGCTTGCCCCTCGCTGCGCGCTCCCTCACTCTATAGTGATGCCTACTAGATCCGCAGCCATAGCATCTCGGTGTTCCCGGGGTAGACCTAATTTTCACGATGGCCGCACACTTATCCTTGCTGCCATCATCTGCATCCAAGGCCAGTGCCTTCCACTGTGCGTCGTTCCTGGGCAGGGTCTCCTTATCACTGAGATTCTTTGTAAGCCTTTCTGCTGCCTCGTGTTGCTGTGCTAGCTCCATGGCCGCTAGCAATGTTAGCTCACCAGCATGAGTTAGCAGGTGAACTCTCGCCGAGGAATAAGCCACGTGTTTAGCTAACTGGTCGCGGACCATCTCCTCCTCCAAAGCTCCAAACCTGCACTCACCTGGCAGCTGTCGAAGGGTCGCCACAAACCGCTGGACTGACTCTCCGGGTTACTGGCTCCGCTGCCTGAACTGAATGCGCCACATTATGATGTTCTCAGGGGCACGAAAGTAGCCAGCCATGAGCCTCATGACATCACCAGATGAGTCACCTCCTCCAAGCGTGTTCAGGATCCTCTGGCCTTCCACACCTAGGTTATGGACCAGAATAGCCCTTGCTCACAATTTGTCAAGGTCGCCGAGGTCTAACGCCATCAGATAGTTCTCAAAGACCGCATACCATCTGGCCCAAGGGATCAGCGGCTCACCTGGAGCCTCCAAAAATGGATGAAGCGCAGCAGCAGCCCTCTCCATCTCTGTATATCCTTGTCGCCAAATGTTGTGTCTCAAATTATGAGGGAGTCAAGGTGACTTTTTATAAGTTTTATTAGAACGAGAACCAGGAACACAGGAGACTCTACTGCGAGCACAGGAGCCACAGTGAAGAGACAAGATGTCTCCTGCAGTTGGCTTATATACTCCAGGTGACGCCACCTCCCAGGGGCGGGGCGTCACCCCTCTCAAGCTCAGGACACCTCCATAATAATATATATATATAATATACAATCTCACAGTATGAGTTTGAATCACTGGAGGACGCTGAGAAGTTTATCTGGGATGTGCAATCCAGAGGAAATCAGTAAGAACTAAAAAAAACATAATCAAGGCCCTGCTGTGGCTGGATACTTAATAGTGAATGATAGGACACGATTAATGTTGAAAAATATTGTTCTGATCATAGAAATACCTAAAACAAGTTACAGTAAAATATGCTGATTTACATACTACTTTTACTATGATAGGTATGCTTTTCTATGCTCATGTTTTGTGCTTCCTTAGTATTCTTAGTCCCATTTTTATCAAGAGTTATTTTAAAGTCAATTCTAGGTAAGACATTAGTTCTGACCCCACCCTAAATTTATAATAGAGATATTCCATCTTACTCTCTGATATGTACCAAAAGTAAATTCGTCCATTGTGGCATTTTCATTGTTTTCATTATATAGGGCAGTTCATGGGTCGGGCCGTTGCCGACTCAACCGGCAACCTCGCCCTTCCGAGGGTGTAGAGGGTGAAACTGGGCATCCTGACAGAACTAAAAACAATATCTGTCACAGGTCTGTGGTGGACCACTCCCAGTTACACGGGGTGAGACTGGACATCCTGGCAGATAAGCACATCTGTCGCAAGGTCTGTGGTGGACTTTTGCCAGTCAGTGCATCGTGACATGCATTACACAAAGAGCAGAGATAAACAAAGCTATCATCTGGTCAGTCACTGCAACAGATACTGGAATCAGTTTGTCTTGGCCTGTCCTTGCCACTGATAATACCTCTATCTGCCAAGAATGTGCCGCTAGTCCAGCAAAAAGTAACGGTACTCAAATACTTTGCAAGCAGTGTCATGAAATGGTCAGAGAGCAACTCATACCAGCTCGGACGTCGCCCGAGTAAACAATGTCTTAAGTTCCTGGCAGTGGAGGGCGAAGGACAGAGCTGCATGGAGGAATCTGATCAGACCTAAATGAAACAGTCATTGTCACCCCCGACACACTGCTATGATGATGATGATGATGATGATGATAATGATAATGATAATGATTGAAAATTAATTCCATCTATCCATTTGTTTTTATGCATTAACCTGTGATATCATAATTGTACATAATAAGAAAAAAGTTTTACATATATTGTTTTTATATGTATGTTTTTGTTTTTTCTTGTTTGTTTGTTTTTTTCTTTCAGGCAGTACTATATATGGGTGGGCGATAGGTGGGCGATGGGTGGGCAATATAAGCATGGGTGGGCAATATAAGCTGCGGCTTCAGCCATCACCCATTTCGGATAACTCACGTGGAATTGTATAGTAGAAGGAGTCTTTGTCTAATTTGACCTTGTTGTTATATTATACAGTTTCTTTTAACCTGTAATGTACTATCCGAAATAAATTCATTCATTCATTCATATGTTTTTTCCCTCACTTTTGTATTTCTCTCAGATTACACATATTCATATAAATTTATCGGCATTACTTACATAAGGAACTTAAATTAGACTAAGATGACCTCCCTCAAGAAATTGAAATTTACCTCCTGGAATGTTAGCGGCATGAGTAAGATTTCAAAGTTAAAACAGGTACTGACCATGTTCAAACAATTAAACTCAGACATTGCTTTTATTCAAGAGACCCATCTATTGAGAGAAGACATCACAAAGATTCGAAGGAGATGGCCTGGGCAACTGTTTCACTCTTGCTTTTCTTCCCACTCAAGAGGACTTTTACTGTTGATCCATAAATCAGTGCCTTTTGAAGTGACCAATACAACAGGAGATGGAGCAGGCAGATATTTAGTGATTCAGGGTACTGTCCTAGGTGAAAATATTAATTTAGTAAATGTATATTGCCCAAACGATGATAATCCGACATTCTTTGAAAACCTATTTTTACTAATTGCCTCTTTCACAGGGAATGTAGTGATTGCAGGAGATTTTAATTGTACTCTTGACCCTCTACTTGACCGCTCCTCTGGAGTAGATTCCTTTCACCCTCTAAGCAGGAAGAAAATACACTAATTTATGAGTGACTTAAATTTATGTGACCCCTGGAGAACACGAAATCCTGCTAGAAGGGAATTTTCATGTTACTCTTCAACATTTAAAACCTGTTCCCATATAGATTATTTTCTGATTTCCTTCTCCCTTCTACCCAACGTTGAGAAATGTCTACAACAGTATCCCCCAGCTCTCTATATTACAAGAACCCACAACTAACTAAAAGCTCCTTTAGGTGGCGCCTCCACCACAAATGGTTACAGGACAATGAATTTATTAAATTTATAGATTTATAATATATAAAACATTTCTTATTCGTGTGTGTTGTGTCTGAGCCACAAGACCTGCCATGTAACAAAGCTTCAAACCTTCTAATTCTATTCTATCTACATGACCACAAATAGCACAATATTTTGAAGATACCTGCAAGAAAACAAAGGAAAAGGAAGGGGCCAGAGGTTGCTAGCACATGATCCACCACAGGAGGGTGCCTTCAGTGCACCCCCTTTTCATGTAAGATTATATGTATGTGGGCAGTGTTGGATGTGTGAACAGTAAATAGAACAGTGGATAGCAGAAAGACACAATATATACATTTCAAACAATGGCCTCTCCTTCATCACTGTCAGTACCAAATTCACAGTGGTCCTTGTTGTGGAGGAGAGACCTAGACTCATCTTGGGAGTGGACCTGAGCCATCATCCTCTGTGCTGGCTCTTTTGACAGGGTGGTAACTATGCATCTCTCTAACAGTGTTCTTAGTCATGGTGTAGAACGGCACCGAAGGCGTTATTTCACAGATGCTTTTATTCAGCAATGCAGGAAGAAAGCAGGTGTACATATCAGTAGTCCTGGCTGTGTGTGTGTGTGCCACGTACGTGACGTGACGACGTGATGACATCATTCTACATCCCCCTTCTTTAGTATAGAACTTTGGTACAAAGAGAACACTATTGACTCTTGGATTGGTATGAGAAAACATGTCACATTCCTGTGAGAGTGAGTATACTGTGACGAATAAACAACTAATAAAATAACTTTCAATGGCACCACATAACATACCTATCTTGAAAATAAACTAATGCCTGGCTTGCAAATAAAATAAATTCCCGTGACACAACATAACTGATCTAATTTGAAAATGAACTTATGCCTGGCTTGTAAATATGTCTATATTTCAACACGAAACTACAAAACATCAGCTTCAGTAAATGTCACAATCAGTCTGTATTGTACTTGGGATTAGGCTTCAGGAGTCTACCAAACCTGGAACGGGCCAGGGGGGTCTCGGTGACTTGTGGGAGCGATGGCTCTCCGAGGAGGCCAGGCGTGTGGTCAGTGTGCGCAGCAGGAAGCCTGGGAGGAGCGTGCACAGCGGCCTGCCTGGGGGAAGTGTGCACGGCATCATGCCTGGGAGGAGATGCGGGTAGACTGGGCACAGTCTCACTGCTGGTCTTCTGTGTTGGTGAGTCTGCCGGTGAGGCTGGATCTGGTTCTGGTTCTGTTGGTGGTGGTTCTGTGACTGGCAGCAGGTGTCGCCGGTTCCGGCGGTATTCTTTTCCTCCTGATTCCACCACGTAAGACCGTGGCTCTGCTGCGATTCTTTTGATGATGCCAATTTTGTCATGTCCTTTCTCTGTTTGCAGGCGTACTACTTGGGAGCTTTGGAGCGGGGGAAGTGGCCGGCTGCCACGATTGTAGAATCCTTTTTGTGCTTGCCTCTTCTTTGACAGGTGGGTGTGGATCGACTCTGGATTCTTGGACATTGGCTTAAGCAGGTGCCTGCTGATGGGAATATTTGTACGTGTCTCTCTGGACATCAGTCTTTGTGCAGGTGAGCCCAGCGTGCCGTCTCGTGGGATATTTCTGATGCTCAGAAGATTGAGGAATAGGTCAGTACCGTCTCTTTTGGATGTTTCCAACAGTCGTTTTGCACTCCGTACGGCTCTCTCTGCCAGCCCGTTTGCTTGATGATACTCAGGGCTGCTGGTGACATGAGTGAAATCCCAGCTTTTCGCAAAGTCTTGGAACATCTGACTAGTGAATTGTGTTCCACAGTCTGACAGCAGCTTGTGGGGGACTCCGTGGACTGAGAAGTGACGTTTCAGCTTGTTTTTTTTTTTTTCCACAATATCTTTATTGAACCTTTTTTTTTTTTTTTTAACAAACATGATACAAACAATCAAACACTAACACTAAAGTACTACAAAAAAAAAAAAAAATGCACTAAAAACACCAACAACCACCAACAAAATCAAGTCTTCAACAATGCTCCTCTGTTTAGTCTAGACAATCCAATACATAAGTATACATATTATGTTCACCAGTTTGGAATTTACAAGGTCCACACACATCATTCACCTTCTTCTTCAAGAGTTATGTTTAAATTTTTTACATAATCAATAAAAGGTCTCCATATATTCTCAAACACAATTTCCTTTGATTTCAGTATATATGTTATTCTTTCTAATGGAAGGTTTGTTAACATCTGTCTTAACCACTGAGTCACATCTGGTCTATGAGTCTTTTTCCATAATAGTGCAATACATTTTTTGGCATTAAGCAAACTGAGGTCTATGAATGTTCTTTCACTTTTATTGAAATTATGCTTTTCTGGGTACAGACCCAACAAAACCAGTTTAGGATTCAATATGATTTGTTTTGAGATTATTTTTTCAATTGTTACCCTCACCTCTTCCCAAAACATTCTTATTAATCTACATTCCCATAAACAATGAAATAGGGTTCCTTTACTTTCCATGCATTTTGTGCATGTATCTGGTATATTTTTGTTATATCTATTTAACTCCTCCGGTGTAACATACATCCGCATTAACCATTTGAAATGTATCAATTTAAGGCGTGCATTTATTGATTTGGTTTGAGCTTCTGTACAAGCCAATTCCCATTGTTCCTCTGAAATTTCAATTTGCAGATCTTCTTTCCAGTAGTTTAATCTTTTCAGTGAATTTTCACTTGAAGATAGTGTCAATGAGTTATAAAACTCTGAAATAATACCCTTTCTTTTACTATCTTTCATCATCATTTTTTCCAAGGATGAATAAATAGGTCGAGTGAGAGCTTTATTTTGATTTGATCGAATAAAGTTTCTAAGTTGAAGATATTTAAAAAAATGTGTTCTATTGAGATTAAATTTGATCCTCAGCTCTTCAAAAGACATTATGTTGTCTGCACATGGCAAATATAAATCCTGAATCTTTTGTATCCCTTTTAAATTCCATACTTTAAATACAGCGTCCGCTCTCCCTGGTTTAAAATATTGATTACCCCATATTGGACTAAATTGTGACAATAACTGTGGTTCTTTTAAATAGTTTTTAGCTTCACACCATATTTTGATCATATGCTTTACAAATGGATTTTTAACTTGTTTTTGTAATTTTTTTGCCGAATCTGAGTATATGAATATGGGAAGAGGTAAAGGTAAATTGTATGATTCCACTTCAGTCCAGTGAGGGAGATCATTTGATGAAAAATAATATGTCATAGACCTCAGTTGTGCCGACCAATAATACAACATAAAATTTGGACATTTCAGACCTCCACGATCAAATGGTAAATATAATAAAGACAGACGTAATCTAGCCCTCCTGTTGTTCCATATAAATTCCACTAACTTTTTTTTTATTCTTGAGAATAGATCTAAAGGTGGTGATAAGGGAATGTATTGAAATAAATAAAGTATTTTAGGTAAAATATTACTTTTAAGTATATTGATTCTCCCGATCATCGACATTGGTAGTGACATCCATCTCTGAGTTAACTCACTGATATCTGACATTAAGGCTTCATAGTTGACACTGGCGACTGATTCTAGCTTAGGCATAATTTGGATTCCTAAATATTTAAACTGATTTACAACATTGAATTGATTTACCTCAGGGGCTGGGTAATTTCTCTGGGTCTCATTTAGCATTAATATTGAAGATTTAGTTTTATTTATTTTATATCCTGATATTTCCCCAAAATTCTTTATTAAATTCAACAAGGTTGGAATTGATTTTTTTAGATTCGACATAAACAAAATTATATCATCGGCGTACAGGGAGATTTTATGTTCTGTTGGTCCAACTTTAATTCCATATATTTGTGAATGTAAACGTATCGCTATCGCTAAAGGTTCAATTGCCATAGTAAACAGTAAAGGTGAGAGTGGACAGCCTTGTCGACATCCTCTATTGATTTTTATTGGTTTTGAAATATTGTTATTTGTTAGGATTTCTGCTGTAGCATTATTGTATATTATTTGAACCCATTTTATGAAATTATTTCCAAGTCCAAACCTTTGTAGGACTTCAAAAAGAAAGGGCCATTCAACTCTATCAAAGGCCTTTTCGGCGTCCAATGATAGGAGAGCCGTATCCGGTGCTTCTTTATTAAAATAGATAATATTAAATAGTCTTCTTACATTATGGAAGCCTTGTCTACCCTTTATAAAGCCATTCTGATCTCGATTAATAATATTTGGTAAAATTTCTTGTATTCGTCTTGCTAAAATTTTACAGATTATCTTAAGGTCGGCGTTTAATAGGCTTATTGGTCTCATATTTTCACATTTATTAGAGGGCTTACCTGGTTTTGGCAGCAGTATAATTAAGGCATTATTTATGTATGATGGTAAATTATTATTTTGAAATGCTTCTAAAACCATTTCCAAAAAAGGTTTTATTAATTTATTCTTAAATTTTTTATAAAGGTCAACTGGAAGACCATCTGGTCCTGCACTTTTTCCTGATTTCATATTATCAATGGCTAGCCCAACTTCTTCTTGACTAATTTTAGACTCCAATATCTCCCTGTTTTCATTTGGAATACACGGTATAGATAGTTCGTTCAAAAACCCATTTAGTTTTGTTAAATCAGGTTCATTTTTGGTATCATATAATTTTTCATAGTAATCTCTAAAGGCTCTATTAATTTCTAAAGGATCTATAACTACCTGTCCGTTACTTATAATACTGGTAATTGGTGTTTTAATTTCCAATTGTTTAATCTGCCATGCTAATAATTTTCCTGATTTTTCACCTTGTTCATAAAAAGATTGTTTCAATCTTAGAAGACTTGAGGCAGCTCTATTCGCTGATTTTTTGTCGTATTCAGCTCTCAAAATCAGTAATTCATTCTCCAACCTTGGGTCACTTCCTGCATACACTTTTTCCTGAAGATTTTTTATTTTATGTTCCAATTTAGCTCTCTCCTCTCGAGTCTTCTTAGATTTTGATCCTGTATAACTAATAATATGCCCCCTAATAAAAGCTTTGAAAGCCTCCCACTTTACACATGCTGATGTTTGTGTAGTATTGATGTCAAAGAACTCGTCTATCTGTTTTTCTATATACTTGACAAATTCCTCATCCTGAAGCCATTTATGCTGAAATTGCCATCTACCTGATTCCTTTGTCAATTTTTTATCTACATATATTAGACAACAGGGTGCATGATCAGAGATCACGATGTTATCATAAAAGCAGTTTTGAATCTTGGACCTTAATTCTGTGGAAATCAAAAAATAATCAATACGTGAGAATGTCTTGTAGGTACTGGAATAACAAGAATAGGCTTTAACTTGTGGTTTCATTTCTCTCCATATATCTAACAATCTCAATTCTTTCATAAAATGATTAATAGTCATCCTACATCCAATGTGCGTACAATCCAGTCCTGTTGATCTATCCACACCTGGATTCAATGTACAATTAAAATCCCCTGCTATTATATGTTGCCCTGTAAGTGATGATAAGATGAGAAATAAATTAGCAAAGAACTTCTGATCATCTATATTGGGACCATATAAGTTCACAAGATTTATATTTTCTAATAGCAAAGAACCTTGAATGATTACATATCTTCCAAATTTGTCTCCAATTACATTTTTCACTTGAAAAGGAACTGATTTATGTATGAGAGTCATAACTCCCCTGGCTCGGGATGAAAATGAAGAGGTGAATACACTTCCCTGCCATCTACTCCTAATTCTTTTAACATCCTCCTCTATCAGATGAGTTTCTTGTAAAAACACAATTCTTGAACCCATGTCCTTTATTTTATTCATAACTTGTTTAAGTTTTTTTAAATTTTGTAGACCTCTGCAATTCCATGAAGTTAAATTAAGATTAACACTTTGGTCCATGATCAATAGAGAGTTTGGGATTACCTTGCAGTGTAAACATGCTCATACAGAGAAGCAAAAACATGAGTGGTTGAACATTCATCCTACAAACTACACACAAACAAATTTCCCCTTCCCACACTTGTGGCAAACCCCCCAAAATCAAAAGAAAAATTCTGTCTCCCGATATAGCCATCGACCGTTCCACACCCACGGGGAACAGCCTAAGCCACTCCTTCTTCATCCTCCCAATCACCCTAACTCTACTGCTTTTAATGACGTAACATTAACTCTCCTCTGTAGTTTTCCAACTTAACTCCAAAATTTTTAACAACTTTGTACATCATGGTTTTTTTTTTTTTGTTTGTATTATATATTAAAAAAAAACAAAACAAAAACAAAACAATCTATATTTTGTAAACTTACTATTTACTTCAAGTCAGTCAGATGCCTGTGCAAATGCTTAATTATTCTACCTTATATTTTGTTCATGCTTAGCTCCCACCAGTCTCTTCTTCTTCTTTGATCTTCTTGATGAACTCCTGCGCCTCCTCTGGGGTCTTGAAGATGTGGGTTCTGCCCTCATACGTGGTCAGCAGTCTCGCAGGATAGATTACACCATGACGAATCCCAAGGTTGCGCAGCTCCTTACGTACGGGATCAAACTGCTTCCTCAATTGCTGGATTCCTGTGGCCAAATCTGGGTAGAACCGCACCTGCTGGTCCTGGTGTTTAATCTCTCCTTTTTTAGCTCGTGCAGCGTTGAAGATCTTCATCCTGTCTCTGTTGTTAAGAAACTTCATAATTAAGGTCCTCGGCGGTCCCTTATCTCTCCGTGGGCCAATGCGATGTGCTTTTTCCAGAACCACTGCTGATTGCAACTCCTCGCTGCCCAGCACCTCCGGAATCCACTTTTCCAGAAAGGAACATACGTCCCGACCTTCTGATTCCTCTGGAAGACCCACCAGCCTCAAATTATTCTGTCTCGACCGAGATTCCAAATCCAAAATATTATCTTCCAGAGATTTATTTTTTTTTTCCAAAGTGCGCACCTTTAATTGAAGACGGGTGACGTCATCTTCAGCACTAGCGAGACGGAGCTCCATCTGCGCCGTTCGTTCTACACAGTCACCCAATTCCTTTCTTATTCCTTCCAACGCTGTCATAATCCCATCAAATCTAGAGGAAAAGTCCGCTCTCATTGAACTCATGGCAGCCATCAGCGCATCTGCGCCATTCCCCGCAGAAATCGCAGCGTTGCCAGCCTCCTCCGCCATATATGGAGCCCTGTTTGCTGCGTCACAGACCTGAAAGTCCGTTAATTTGGACTGTTTCGGCGGCTCGCTTTTTCCTTTTCCTGGTTTTCCAGCCTTAGGCTTCGCCGACATATCCTCGCCCAAACGCTGGGATACGTTCTGTCCCAAATGAGAGAGTTATTTGCCGATTTTTTTTCTCCAGGAGCAGAGCAGAGCGAGACACGTCCGTCCTACGTGGCAGCCATAACCGGAAGTTACGTTTCAGCTTGTTAATTACACATTGTGATGTGATTTTCTTGACTGGATCCAGTTCATACCATCCTGAATAGGAGTCTACGAGGACCAGGTAGTGCTGGCTGTTCCATTCGAACAGATCTGTTGCCACTATTGACCACGGGAGCTCTGGGACTGTGTGTGGTTGCATTGGCTCCTTTTGCTAATGTGGTTTAAGGGCATTGCAAGTGCTGCATGACTGTACATAATTGTCAATGTCTCTCGTCATTGTGGTCCAATAGACTATGTTGCGTGCTCGCCGCTTGGTGGCTTCAGCACCGGGGTGTCCTTTATGGAGCAGCAGGAGATATTCTTTGTGCAGCGTTTGTGGAATTGTTGCTCTTGTACCTTTCATGATTATTCCATCTTCCATACAGAGCTCATCACGGAACGGGAAGAATTCTTTCACTGTGTCGGGTACTTTGCTCAATCTATCTGGCCATCCATGCTTGATGATGTTGCTCAGGGCCTGGAGTGCGGTGTCTTTCGCTGTATGTGTGCGGAGTTCTTCCTGACGACTGGATGAGATGTGCTGCACCGTCATTACCTCGAAGTCCTCACGTTCAGTGGCATGTGAGGCTATGGCGTTGCTCGGTGCACGGGACAGCATGTCTGCCAAGTGCAATTCCTTTCCTTTCTTGTAAACTAGCGTGAGGTTGAACTTGTGCAGCTTCAGCATCATGCGTTGTAAACGCGCAGGCGCTGTGTGGAGAGGTTTCTTCAGGATGGAGACCAGGGGCTGATGGTCTGTCTCCACGATCACTGGTTTTCCGTATATGTAGTCATAGAATTTGAAACAGGTGAAAACGACAGCAAGCAGCTCTTTTTCAATTTGTGCATATTTTCTTTCTGTTTCAGTAAGAGTGCGAGAGGCATATGCGACAGGACTGCCATTCTGGAGACATGCACCACCAAGGCCATACTGCGAGGCGTCACATGTCAGAGTGACTGGTGTTTGTACGTCATAGTACCGGAGTACTGGAGGTGACGTCACACACTGTTTCAGAGTGTCAAATGCATTTTGTTGTTGTTCAGTCCAAGTCCATGCTGTGTCTTTATGCAAGAGCTGGTGGAGAGGTGCTGCAATATTGCTGTGGTTTGGAATGAACTTGCCCAGGTAATTTATCGTACCCAGGAAGCGTTGTAGAGCAGCTTTGTCCTGGGGGGCCGGGATGTCAGTGATCGCTTGGATCTTTGCTGGATCGGGTTTCAACCCTTGTTCAGTGAAGACATGGCCCACGTAGCTGACTTCCTTTAGCTGGAATCTGCATTTTTGGGGGTTCAGCCTCAATTTCACGTTCCTTGCCCTGTTGAGCACTTTTTGAAGGTTCTCGTTGTGTTCTTCAAGATTTCTTCCACCGATTATGATGTCATCAACAATTATTGCGCAAGGGAGGCCGGCAAATATTTGCTCCATGGATCTCTGGAAGACCTCAGACGCTGCATTGATACCATATGGCATTCTCAGGTATCGATATCGCCCAAATGGAGTGGCGAAAGTGGTGAGGAATGATGACATTTGGTCCAGTTTGACCTGCCAAAAGGAGCTCTTGGCATCAAGCACAGAAAACACGGTTGCGCCTGCCATTTGTGCAGCAACTTCCTCGACTGTGCGCATGGGATGATGGGGGCGCATAATTGCTTCATTTAGGTCTCTTGGGTCGATGCACACACGGATCTTGTCAGTGTCCTTTTTGTGTGTCGCTACCATTGAGGATACCCATTCAGTGGGTTCTGAAATGGGTGTGATGACTCCTTGCTGCACCATGTTTTCCAGTTCTGCTTTCACTTTGTCCATCATGGCAACTGGAATGCGGCGAGGGGGCCGGATGACGGGTGTCACATTCTGGTCCAGTTTCATGTGATAGGTTACTGGGAGTGAACCTAGTTCGCCATTGAAAAGCTCAGCATAGTTATTAAACCACTTTTGAGAGGAGCTCGGTTCGGTCACGTTCACCTGGAAAACCTGGTCTTTCAGAGTCATCAGGTCCATCTTCATGCAGTCCGGGAGCCCTAGCAGTGGTTGCACTTTGCCGTTTACTACATGGAAACGCAGGTTGTAGGATCTTTGGTCACTGGTCTGGCACTTGAACAACACAGTCCCCTCAGTGTTTATCACCGTGCCTCCATAAGCGATGAGCCTGGCCTTGTTGTCTTTGTTTATTTTTTCTGCGTTTCTCACGTGCCTGAATGCATCCAGGGAGATTACGTTACACTTTGCGCCAGTGTCTACTTTCAGTTTGAGTGTCTTGCCATTGAGTTTTACATTGCAGTGTAGTTCTTCTTTCACATCATCAGTAGACAGTGTGTTTATCTTATTTGCGGCTGGTGACAGCCCGTTGATGTCGAATGATTCAGAGTCCTCGCCGTCACTGTCGGAGTCTGCTTGGGCTATTTGGTTGACAGGTTTGTACTGCTTGTTTCTTGCTGCCGATCTGCAGTAGTTTTTGAAATGGTTGGGCTTTTTGCAGTAATTGCATTGCTTCCCATATGCTAGACAGAGTTCCTTCTTCGCTGGATGTTCATGTCCACAGTTGGTACAGCTTATGTTGTCTGATTTGGGACTGTAATGTTCTTTGTACTGCTTGTGGCGAACTGTTTTTTGCATTCTGCGGTCTTGGCGTATTGCATCCACATTTGTTGAACTACGTGGTGTTGTTGCTAGAGTTTTAGTATGTTGTTCTGTTTGTTCATTGATTTGGCATATTTTGATGGCTTTTAGTAGTGTTAAATCGCTCTCTCTCAGTAGTATCTTCCTCACGCTATCGGAGCTGATACCAACAACCAGCCGGTCACGAATTAAGTCGTCATGCAATGCTCCAAAGTCACACATTTTAGCCTTATTTCGGAGTGCGCTTACATAAGCCTCTATGGTCTCACCGGGTTTTTGGTTCCTTGTGTTGAATGCATGTCTCTCCATTGTGATGTTTGTCTGTGGACTGCAGAGGTACCTGAACTTTGTTTTTAGGCATTCTGGATCCTCCCGTGACTCTGCCAGACGGATCTCCTCCCCCTCGTTATTCCGTTGAGCTGGTGCATAGGTGAACGTGCGTTTCCTTTCAATAGCCTCGCTACCTGCCAAATTGAGGAGTATGTAGGCTTTGGTTCGGTCGGGCTTGTCGTTGTGGGCAGCCGCGATGAAAATGTCGTATTCTTGTTCGAACACTCGCCAGTTTTCTGCAATTTTGTCGTTGAACACGAGCGGGTCCGGACGGCGGAATCCATCAGCCATGCTAGCGTTAGCTGGGGGAGGCACACGTGTACCACAGAATACGCTTCTGACGTCTAACTAAATAATTAGTTGACTTACTGGGTCTATGTAGAGTTCGGCAGGAAAATTAGTTTCCGCTGCTTTACTTCTGACACCATGTAGAACGGCACCGAAGGCGTTATTTCACAGATGCTTTTATTCAGCAATGCAGGAAGAAAGCAGGTGTACATATCAGTAGTCCTGGCTGTGTGTGTGTGTGCCACGTACGTGACGTGACGACGTGATGACATCATTCTACACATGGGATGCAGCAACAGCCCATCACAAGAATCACCACTAGGGAGACAACTATTATCAGAATTACTGAGCGCACCACACCTGCCCAACATCCAAATATTGACTGCAGCCATGCAGTAAAAGCATCTTCCTCATAACCCGTGTTTTACCCAAGTTCTATCCTCAGGCCTTCTAAGGCTCCTATAGCACGTGTAATGCTCCCATCTGGGCTCGTGTGGTTAGGGATAAAGGTACAGCAGACAGAGCCAAAAATATGACACACTCCCCCTGACTCTGCTAAAAGCATGTCAAAGGCAATGCGGTTCTGATAGGTCATGAGGGAAGTTGCCTTTAGTTGGTCATCCACTCCTTTAAGAGCATCTACAGTATAAATTAACATTCTTTGTTCATTATAGTACAAGTATTCAATCCAAGATTGCATTTTAATATATTCTGTTGTGGCTCCCAACCACGAGATAATGTGTACCAGGGCTGCAGCATAATGGTTTCTGCCTTCAACCTCATCAGGGACTGCTCTAACCATGCCCATCCCATCTACATGCGGTGTAACTCCCCCTAGGGTGTCTTCCATCTTTTCTATAATCGAAGATATATCTCTCTTTGGCCTGTTGTGATTTCTAGTAATTGGTCCCAATGGCAGGATCATAAAAGGCATTACCAACTGAACTGGTGCACAGGTTCCTTTCCACTCCTTGGGTAGAGTTGGCCACAACCTCATTTGTCCACACCAAAACCAAACATCAGCTCATGGTTGTATCATATTTTCCAGTTTATTGTTGAAAGTATCCTTCACTGGTAAGGTGGTTAAGCAGGAAGTTAACTTCCCCACTGATAGGGACCCTGATGTTCTTTCAAAGCAGGTATAATTACCATCATAAGGTTGGAATGGTGGGGGATTCATTTCTATTGTTGGTGGAAACAAATGATGGAGGGTGATACAGTTCTTAGTTGGAGCTTTAGTGGTGAACAAATGGAGCAAACTTTTGAAACCCAAAGGATCATTATAGGGATTGAGGGGAAACAGGACTGTGGCTAGACCTGGCCTAGCTGCTGCACATGCATAACAATCCACTTTTTTTCTGGACCACCGTCTTAACTGAATATTGAACCTAGGTTAACCACTCATTTTGGTCAGTACAACCAGTTTCTGCTCCAACTCTATCTTTCATAGTTTTGACATTCACATATGCCACCACATCAGATCCCAGTTTGTATTCAACTTCATGAAGAGCTAGTGTAGTCTTGTTAACTAGTATGACTTTTACCAATCCATGTAGTACAATTGGACCCTTTTTGTTTGCTCCTATAAATGCATCCATATATAAATAGAATGAAGAAATCTGAGCTGGAGGAATATGCAGATTAAATCCCAATGTTTTTGTCTGCTTCGCAATAGTCTTAGGCTTAAAGAATATTATACCTTTACACCATCCTTCCGTGGTGAGGTGCAAAAAGAATTTTCTAAGGTTAAAGACCACTGTGTAGATCCACATCCTTTCTGGGCGCTCCCTTTTGCTTTTATATTGGGCTTACCTTTGATCAGACAAATCATAAGCGAATGTTCTCTCCAATTAAAACTCCCAACTATGCAATCGGCTATATCACACAAATCTAATAACACTACTGTGCGGTTGCCTGGAGTTATTGCTGTCTCTATTTTGGCTCCATACGGGTCGACACTCTGAGGTGTGGCACAATGTACAGGTCTATCCTCCTGGAGTTGCTTAGGTTGTTGGAATTTTCCCCAGAATAAAGGGAAAAAAATAATCAAAGACAGGAGCAGCAGAACACAAAGAACTGCTTTTGTATTAATATTAGGTATGGTGAGCATTTTTATTTATTTTCTGAGTTTGCCAAGTCATCAATGGTCTGGAGGAGTGGGCGAGTTGGTTCTGCGGCTTTTGCACAATGAATTACATGTATCCAGTTACTCAGCCTTCGTTTTTTCCAAACTTACACTGCATGTGATGTGGATTTTTTCACTTTAAAAGCTCCTTGCCACTTAGGAGAGTCCCAATGGGGCCTTATTACTTTTTGCCACACCCAGTCACCAGGTTCCAATGGGGCACCACGCCCCTGGGTGCTCCTGTTGAGAATGTTTGGAACCTGTTGAGAGAGAGCTTCAGATATTTTCCTTAGATTCTTAATGTATTATGACAGTTCCACAGCTTGACTATTCCTAGGAGTCTAAGGTGAATCAACAAATGGTCCTGGCTTCTTTCTCCCTGATAGCAACTTATGAGGAGTCAGGCAGAGCGTTGTGTTGGGGGTGGATCGCAGTGCCATCAGCGCTAATGGCAGTACATCAACTCATGTCATTCCTGTCCCCATGCATTGCTTGGCTAGCATTCTTTTTAGAGTCCTATTTGCTCTCTCCACCAGCCCTTGGGAGGATAGATGCACTACTGAGCCAAATTTATGCCTTAAGCCTAAGGCACATTCAACTTCCTTCAAATGTTTATTTGCAAAATGACTGCCATTGTCTGACCTAATCACTCTTGGAAAATCATGTCTGGGGATCACCTCTTCTGTCAGCCATTTAATCACTTCTTTTGCACTTTCTATTTTACATGCTTTTGCTTCAACCCATCTTGAAAATGTATCCACACACCAGATATCTGTAGCCTCTGCATCTGTTTTCTGGGCCCATGTCTGTGAAATCTATCACTGTGCCCTTCCATTGCCCCTCAGGGGCTGGAAAAGCTCCCATCGATGCCTTTAAAGTGCATTTGTGATTAAACTTTTGGCATGCTTCACATTCAGAAACCACTAGTTCTGCCACATCTGACAAATGAGGATGCCACCAATGTGTTTCAATCAGAGTTGATACCTTTGTTTTTGAGACATGACCTTTTGTATGTGCCTCTTTGCACAGCAATAACAATACCTTAGCAGGGGCTACCAATCTTCCATCTGCAGACCTCCACAGGCCCTCCTCATCTTTCTTTGCTCCTTTCTCTATCCACCTGCTCTTTTCCTCAGGACTTGCTTTCTCCTGCAATTACTTAATTTCCTCTGTGCCTAGTTCCATGTACTCCTGATCCTCTTTCTATATCATCATATTTGCCTGTGTAATATAGCCACCTGCTTGTTTAGCAGCTAAATCAGCAGCTTCATTTCCTTTGGCCTCAATTGCATTTCTTTTTTGATGCCCTTTACACTTCAGAATTGCTACCCTCTTTGGTTGACCTATGGCCTCCAACAACTCATCCACTTCTGTTAAGTGTTTAATTGGTGTGTTCGCTGAAGTGAGAAAATCCCTTGCTTCTCCAATGTGGTAAATCAACCTGTGCAGTCTGGTGGGCATAAGTTGAATCAGTGTATGTTTACCTCATGTTGTTTTGCATATTGACATGCTTTAGTAAGAGCTACAATTTCAGCTTTTTGGGCAGAGGCTGGCTGGTCTACCATTCCTGTCTCTACAGTTTGAAATGCACCTGTCCTCTCATCATATTTTACAACTGCATATGAGGCACTCAGAGACCCATCTGCTCTCCTGTAGCAACAGCCATCACAAAAAAGGTTCAAATTTGGATGTTCGATAGGTTCAGAGTGAAGATTAGGGACAGCTTTCATATCAACCTCCACAGCTGCTAAACTGTCGTGAGGTTCACCTGTAAGCATGTCCTCTGCCATGTTTGTCCCTTCACTTGTATAAATGACATTTGGTGCCTGCAGTATTCTTTTCAACATTTGTGTTCTTTTAACTGAGGGTGTGAACAGCACACTTTGGAGGTAGGAGGCTACTCTATGCATGGTGTGTACAATCACAGTGTGCTACACTGTGATGTAAGAAGTTTTTCTAATGCTTTAGCTATTGCTGCAATATGACATGTGCACAGTGGGTGTCCTCTCTCTATGTTATCTAATGTTGAACTGTAATACATTAGAACTGACCTGGACCCTATACCTTCCCCCTTCTGATACAGTACGGTGTTCACAATGCCGTGCTGTTCAGAAGCATCCAGATGGAATGGGGAAGCGTAATCAGGTGGTTTGAGTGAACATGCATGTGACATCAGTTGTTGTGGTTCAATGAAAGCACCTTCAGCTGAAGTAGTCCATTGCAAGGGTGATGTAAGATTTTGTGTCCTGCTTCCTTAAGAAGGTCACGCAGTGGTTGAATAAGGGCAGTGTAATTTGGAACAAAATTTCTGCTGTATCTGGTAAGACCCAAAAATAACATAATTTCCCTCAAAGTCCATGGTTTACGGTGTGAGAGAATTGATGACCTTTGCGACGGAGATACCACGTAGTTGCTGCATGGGATTAGCCTGCCCAAATAGTGAACTCTGGGGTGACAACACTGTACTTTTTTGTGGCTTAATTTATAGCCTTTCTGGTAAAGATGTTTCAGGAGGAGCTCTGTGGCTGAGAGCACAGAAGCAGCAGTGGGGCTTGCTAATAGCAGATCATCAACATACTGCAACAACATGTGCCAGGGGGCAGGAATAAATCCTGCAAATGTTGATGCAGTATGTGGTTGAAAATGGCTGGTGAGTCTACAAAACCTTGTGGTAGTCTACTGTAAGTGTATTGCTGACCCTGATAGGTAAATGTGAAAAGTGGCCTGCTGTCTGTATGTAGTGGAATGCTGAAAAAAGCATTAGAAATGCCCATCACTGTAAAAAAACAAAAAAACAAAAAAAACTTGTGTTGTGGGGTAATGTTATTCAGCAGCAGGTAAGGACTTGAAACTGTGTAATTTGTAGGCACCACTACAGCATTGATTGGTATCAAATTATGAACCATTCTGTAATCCTTTTTTTCCAGGCTTCTTTACAGGAAGAATAGGTGTGTTCCATAGGGACTGTTTTGGCACTAGAACCCCTGCCTGGAGAAGACCTTGTATTGTTCCTGCTATGCCTGTTTCCTTCTCCTTTGGGAGAGGGTACTGTTTTCCCCATATTGGCTGAGTATTTGTTTTGAGTGAGATTTTTACTGGTGTACAGGTAATCAGACCAGCATTTGCAGAGCCATCTGACCATAAAGAAGAGGGCAAAGCCTCCAACAGTGCATCAGAATCTGGATGGTCAGTGTTTTCTCTGTCATGTGTTCTGCCAAGATGCAATGTTTGTGGAGTGGTCTGTATTGTTACATTGCATGAAATGTGATAGCAATCAGCAGATGGTGAGTTATGTAGATCCCTACACTGTGTGACAACCCAGTCAGTCAACTTAAGACAGTTTTTCACCAATGGTCCCAGTGCCCTTGCCTCCTCCTCTGCAGACACCCCCAGTGTCACATGAGGTGCAGCAGTGTCCGAGAGGGCATACAGAGGTAACAAGTCCTTGTCCAAATAAACCGCAGCAGCAACTCCTTGTGGACCCACATAAATGTCTTTGCACACCAAGTCCTGTACCCCCACCAAAGTCTCCCACCGATCATCATACAGTTCTTGATCATCATGTGAATAGTTTATTGTGCAGTGGAGTGGATCATGTGGAGGGTCATATGGTTGAACAGAGTCTATCCATGGGGCCCAGGAAATGTATTTGTCTACCAATTGATTTTTGGCAAGGCTCACGTCACTCAGCTGCAGCCAACACAGTTGCAGAAGAGGTTTGAGCTTCCTCTGTGTCTGTTTCCTATACTTGCAACTGTGGAGTATTTAAGTAAGTAGACAAATCTGATGTACACCGGCGCATGGTCTCATCTGGCAGACACACAACAGTTCCAGTAGAAGCAAAGTAGATGTGTGTTCTCACTTTCAGAAGCACATCTCTTCCCAAGAGATTTACTTGACAGTTTGGAGAATACAGGAAAGAATGAACGAAGTCAAGTCCGGCCAATGAGCAGTTCAATGGTGCTGAGAAAGGGAGAAGTTCCGGGGTCCCAGAGATGCCAACAACTGATGTATAGTTAGTAGACAGGGTAGAGAAGTTGATATTGATGAGAAACGAGCCCCTGTGTCCACCATAACTTCATAAGTCTTGTCTCCCACCTTGAGGGACAGCATTAGATCCAAAAGTGCTCCCTCTTCAATGTGTCTCCCTGGGCCCCATCATTGTTGACTGGGCGTCATGCTCTGATTAGGAGCCATGTGTGATTGTTGTGGTTGCTGTTGTGGCTGATCTGGCCACATCTATCAAGGCACATCCTCTACCAGGAAGTGGAGTCCTATAGTCACAAGCCCAATTGCCTCGTCTGCCACACCTATGGCACATATCTTGTGGCAGGCCAGGTGGTCTTCTATTTCCTCTGTATGCACCTCTCCCGCGCCCTGTTTGTGGTGGGTGAGGATACCATTATTGTTGGGGTGCCAACACAAAGGGTTCAGCAGGGAACGGGCCAATAATGCTCTGAGGGGCTGCCACTGTGATGGCCGGAGTCTGTACAGTAGTTTTTGGTTTTTGTCGTTATTCACTACATCCCTAGCTGCTTTCAGCTGGGCTTTTACCATCTGATTTGATAAATCTGCTGTTTCTGTCTCTTTTTCATTTTGTTGTTCATTGTATTTTTTCACATAATGATGCGCATGTGAGAGCCATTCTGCCCAGAGGTGGGTATTCAATCCAACTACTCCTTCCAGTGCAGCTCTGACAGGCGGTGGTACTGATGTCTATATGACATTGTGGAATACTGCTGATGTGGTAGCATTGTTATGTAGGTTTTCTCCAGTCATGTCAGTCCAAAGTGCCAAACACCTATCCACATAGGGTCCTGCATCCTCTCCTTTTTTCATAGGTATATCTGTTTGCTCTGCACTAGTGAGAGCTACAGGAAACATCATCCTCATTACTGCAAAAATCTCATCACTGTGTTCTCTGAATGGAGCGTCATCTAGCTCATTAGTGGTGCCAGCCTCTTCCTCTATGTTCTTTAGCATAGAGGCTGAAGTATGAGTAGCCACTATCCTTCTAACATCTGCCAAGCACAAACGGCAATCAACTGTGGCCTTCTGCATAGCTCTAATCCACGGAGATGCCTCTGAAGTTAGTGGAGGCATTGTGTCACAAATGCCTTTTAGGTCCTTAAAGGACTATTCTATATATTGTGCCGCCCCAGTTTCAGTAGCTATCATGGGCATTTGTTTATAGTTTACTTTAGGTATGGCTCCTGTTTGTAAAAGTTTGTGCTGAGGTACTCCTTTGGTCAGATTTTCTATTGTGGATCCATAATCACCAATTTTCCACTGTTTTTGTGTGCCTGTAGGTGCTTTTTTGTCTGTGTAATCAGTTACCTTTTTTTAGGGGTGGCTCCCTCACCAGTAATTGACATGTTTCCTAGCCTAGTTAAAGTCCGGCTCAAGTGTTCATTAAACTCACGCAAATAGGCGTCAACAGGGTCTCCATCTGCTTTTTGGTTTGTTGAAGGGGTGGAGGCAGCAGGTATCCCTGTATTGACAGGGGATTCCTTCTCCTGTCTGTCATATTCCTGTTCAGCCTGACTCATAGGTTCCATGGGAGTGTATTGATTGATAATTTGGTGCATCTTATCTCCAGCTGTCTTGCTATCATTTTTGGACAGCATTGGCTTCGTGTGGAAAAACTCCTGTTACTGCCTGCATTGTATCATTGTTTCCTTCAACAAAAGTAGTAAGAGGCATTTGTTTAGAGAGCATGTTTACAGACTCTGTGTATGGTCTTGTCTGTGTCAGGGTGGGGGCTGAAAGGGCTGGCGGAGGTGGAGCTGATGGAGGCAGGGCCACATTGTCATATTGGGGCGGTGACTCTGACACTACTTGCTGCCCATGCATTTGTAATATGACCCTTCCATTATCACAGACTACCAATTGTCCTCTGCGCAATGCAGCCACAAGTTTAGGAATATAACACATGGCCCTAATTTTCCTTGTCTCTGAATTTTTCATTTTTTTATATATATTAATCCCCACCTGAGATTCCTTCCTGTGTCATGGTTTTCCTTAGCAGTATTATAGCTTTGTATAATTATTTGCAGGATATTTGCCAGTTTAGCAGGTGAGGGTATTGGTTTTGATGATCCTGGCAAAAATCCTAAATCCTGAAACTCAGCCACCCATTTTTCAAACTTCCTTACCTCCTCTTTTCTATCTTTCTCAACTGTCTGTCTCTCAATAACTTTTTGTGTTTATCTACTGTTTCACCAACAGTAAATGCTGACCTTCCAGCTGCCATGACTACAGAATTTCCTTTGAAGTTAACCTGGAAGCACGATTTGATTATAAATTGGTTTAATAGATTTTCACTTTGTTTAATTTGGAGGTAAATTTATGAAAGAATGCAATTCTTATAGTTGACCACAAGATGAAGGCAGCTCCTTCTGCACTCAAGGAGGAGGAGACACAGTGACATCACTTGGAAGCAGTCTAGCTGTCTCAGCTCCAAGATGGAACCCAGATGACTCACCCATTTGCATTGCTTAATCTGCATATGCGCAGTTCTTATGCTTTAAACACAATTTCTCAGTTCAACTTAGGTGAGCGGGTGAGTCACCCCTTCCCCTTCATGATCAGAGATACAGATTCACCCCCATTTCCTGCACGGTGAAAAGTGGTTTTGATGTCAGCGTTTTTGTTAAATCGCCTGTATATCTTATGCTTAATCCAGGGTATATACTATGGGAAAAAGAGTTAGTAGATATTTACAGCCCTGTGGTCCAAACTCCAAATTTCAACCCCTTTCTGGAAATTGCAGCCTCTCCAAGCTTCTACCTGAATCCACATGAGACAGGCGGGAGAGCATATGGCCTGCAATGTGGAAATTGTAAATTCTTTGTTTCTGGTAGACCAAAAAAAATATACAGTCCCCGGGCTTTCGCTGTTATTTCCCAACCCCACAATAAAGAAATTCCTCTTCTTCCAGATAGCCAGAAGTGGGAATTCAAGATCCAAGCTAATCTTTTCTCTCTACACCACTCTTCATGTCTTTAAATTGGATAAAAGAGGTTAAGCCACCCTCACAGTTTACCCACAAAAATTACAAAATTAACACAGAGTTATTTGTGTGTATCTGTCCCTTCCGCTTTATGACCAGCTTAACTCCATATAGAGGCTATTTTCCCTCACCCGCATCCAGAATCAGAACAAGTGATAGCTTATTATGGAGATTGTCCCAGACTAATTTTAACAAGCTGGCGGCTACAATTACTCACTATTTGTTGTTACTTAAGATTCTTGTACTGTAACCTCTTATTCATTAACATATGAAAGGCTTATTTCACAGTAAGACTTCCTATGTATCTATAAAAATTTGTTGGTAACATATGAAAGTGTTAGTTTACATTAAAACTTCCTATGTATCTTTGGTAACATATGAAAGTCCTATTTTATATTAAAACTCCCTGTGTATCTTTAAAAGCGGCTCATTGATCTGTCCCTAACATGTGAATGCTTATGAGACCTCCTGCATGTTCTTATAATCATAAAAAATAGCCACAAAATATAACATTATCTTTATATTAAGTTTTTTTCAATAAAATTTAAAAACAGGACATAAGGCTTACTCTGACTGAATGTAGCAAACAATCCTACAGAGATTTTTAGAAGAGGTTCCCTGTTCACCTTCTGATCAGTGTGGGCCCTGGTTTGTCTGCTACACCCAGACAAAGGCTTTGTGTCCCGATATCTGTCGTCAGTGTAGTTGGCTAACTGTCTGCATCCTCCACCAAGAAACTGTAAAAATTTAAATAAGACAGCTAGCAGAATCTTTTCAACCAATCAATAATCACAGAAGAAATATTATTTCTCAGCTTATCTTTTATTTGGAGCACGCAGGTAGTCAAACACGGCCGTGGGTCTCAGCAGCACAACCTGGTGAAGACCCAGAACAGAGAAATCCACCCCCCCGCCCCCCCAAACACACACACACATATAGCTTCTGGTTGCTGGGCATTCTCAGGCAACTCCAACAATGCATGGCCATTGTCCAAAGGGGTTTAAACCGGTCTTCTCAGCATCCAGATGACTCCCACATCCTTCCTCTCAGCATCTAAATGGCTCCCACATCCTTCCTGTCAGCATCCAAATGGCCCCCACATCCTTTTGTTTTGGGTCTGGTTGGGACTCTTCAGCTTTGCGCAATCCCCCCATGCCAATATATGGAAGCAGGAACAGAGAGACTGGAGCTTGTGTGTGTGTGTGCATGTGCATGTGTGTGTGTGTGTGTGTGTGTGTGTAAGAGCACTTTGTGAAATATCTAACTAACTAATCTTCACTATTTATTTATTATAACATGTGCATACTTAATAGATTAGAAAATAGAGAAGGTGTTGTCAGCAAAAAAACCCAACCAAAAATCAAGACAGGAGCAAACATCACAAGAATACTAATCACCAAAAAACAAACATAATCATAACCATGAAAATATTACCCAAACAAAGCCAAAAACATGATACTATAAATAAAGAAAGTCTAAACATGAACTTAAAGTGAAGACATAGCCTGATTCGAAACCTGATAACAGAGAGACATACAGTCATGTGAAAAAATTAGGACACCCTGTATAAGCCTGTGTGTTGTTGTTTTTTTTACATATTTGGACATATGGATATTTAATATCAATGTTAAAAAATACTGGGAGATTCATGTAATACAACTAAACAATTAAAAATGAATTAAAGACTTTTTTCAAATTTTCTGTAAAATGTAATTCTAAACAAATAATGAGGAATAAATTAGGACACCCCCCATCTTTTTAGGACACCCCCACATTCATTCCCACTTAAAATGGCTAAAATAAATGTTAAAAAACATTAAAAAAATGCAAATAGAAACAAAAACAATGTTAGACATAGATATGTGAACATTTATTAATAAAGAACTGAATATTTAATGGGGTGTCCTAATTTTTTCACACGACTGTAAATAAATCAAACATAACCATGACTTTCCATTTTCTACTGCTTGATCTTTTTTGGGTCGCTGGAGCCTATCCCAGCATCTTTGTGCGAGATGCAGGGTACACCCTGGACAGATTGCCAGTCTTTTGCAGGGTAAACACAGTGAGACAGACAACCATTCACTCTCACATTCATACCTAAGGACAATTTAGAATCCCCAGTTGCTGCCAATTAACCTAACCTGTATGTCTTTGACCTGTGGGAGGAAACCGGAGCACCCAGACAAAACCCACGCAGACACAGGGAGAACATGCAAACTCCACACAGAAGGGTCACCAATGGTTGGGGGTGGGATTAAACCCACGATGGTTAAGGAGAATGGCAAAACAGAATTAAGAACGTAATAATGGCAGACAAAAATAAATGGCAAAATACAAAGCAACATGATTAGGGACAGGACCGTGAACATAAACCCAATAACCAAACTGAGCTGAGGTAAGGAAAATACAGAGAATAACAGAAATGAACTTAAAGTGTGAGCATGGTCCGACCATGCACAGAACCTGACAGAGCCTCGCCTTTAAGGGGTGGAATCCAGACTCCCCAAAACAACATCAACAAAAAACAAACCAAAACAACCCCCCGCAGAGTCCAAAACAAGAACAAAGTCAACAACAAAGAACATTTGTTTCAATTCAGTTCAATTCAACTTTATTTATATAGCACCGTTTCACAACAATAGCCATCTCATTATTTGGGGCCAACCGGAGTCCCTGGCCCCAGACCCAAAAGCACAATGTGTTGGGTGGCCTCCCAGTGTCCCAGTACCACCAGACCAGAGAGCATGTATCATGCTTGAGTTACAAGAGCATGATACATGCTCTTGTAACTCAAGAGCATGTATCATGCTCTCTGGTCATGATTCATGATCGGGTGGTCTTCCAGAGTCTCTGAGCCACCAAACCATAGAGTATAATGCATTGGGTGGCCTCCCAGTGTCCCTGAGCCACCAGACCATAGGGTGTAATGCCCATCATGTAAACCATGATGGTTCGGGTGGTCTCCCACCATCCTTGGACCACCAGCCCATAGACCGTGATGTGTTGGGTGGTCTCCCAGCATTCCTGGACCATCAAACCAGAGGGCGTGATGTGTCGGGTGGTCTCCCAGAGTCCCTGAACCACCAGACAAAGGAGGGCAATGTGTTGGCTGACCTCCCAGTGTCCCGGGGCCACCAGACCATGGAGTGTGATGTGCTGGGTGGCCTCCCAGCATCCCTGGGCCACCAGACCGTAGAGCATGATATGTCGTGTGGTCTCCCAGAACCCCTGGACCACCAGACCAGAGAACATGATACATTGGATGGCCTCCCAGAGTCTTTGGACCACCAGACCATAGGGCGTAATGTGTCGGGTGGCCTCCCAGTGTCTCTGGGCCACCAGACCATAGAGCGAGATGTGTCGGGTGGTCTCAGAGTGTCCCTGGATCATCAGATAGAGAAGCATGATGTGTCAAGTGGTCTCCCAGTGTCCCTGGGCCACCAGAGCATGGATCGTGATGTGTTGGGTGGTCTCCCAGCATTCCTGGACCACCAGACAAAGGAGCGCAATGTGCCGGGTGGCCTCCCAGCATCCCTGGGCCACCAGACCGTAGAGCGTGATATGTCGTGTGGTCTCCCAGAGTCCCTGGACCACCAGACCAGAGAACATGATACGTCGGATGGCCTCCCAGAGTCTTTGGACCACCAGACCATAGGGCGTGATGTGCCGGGTGGCCTCCCAGTGTCTCTGGGCCACCAGACCATAGAGCAAGATGTGTCGGGTGGTCTCAAAGTGTCCCTGGACCATCAGACAGAGAAGCATGATGTGTTGAGTGGTCTCCCAGTATCCCTGGGCCACCAGACCGTGGATCGTGATGTGTCGGGTGGCCTCCCAGGATCTCTGGGCCACCAGATTGTAGAGCGAGATGTGCTGGGTGGTCTCCCAGCATCCCTGGACCACCAGACCAAGGAGCTTGATGTATCGGGTGGTGTCCCAGCATCTCTGGGCCACCAGACTATGGAGCATGATCTGTTCTCACCTGGAGACAGCAGCTGAGAAACATGCTCTAGTGGACCACAGGGGCTGGAGTGTGGAGCTTGTGATACAGCAGCTGAGAAACATGCTCCTAGTGGACCGCAGGGGCTGGAGTGTGGAACTTGTGAGACAGCAGGTGGGATAATCAACCACAGATGATGAGGGCTGATCAGTGATGACACCAGACAATGACTGCTGATCAGCAAAGAGCCCAGACAACTCAAGCTGGGGCATCTCAAGCCCAGTCACCTAGGGATCCATCCCCGACGCAGCCACCCCGGATGGGGAGGAAGAGACAAACACCGAGTCACTGTAACTGGCGGCAGTGGAGTCTGGCGGGAAGAGTTAAGGAGCGGATGACAGCTGCAACTGGATCTCCCTGCCAAGAGTAAGGCAAGACCTCTCTAAAACTGATATTGTAAATACAAAAAATAGGACTTGCCTTAACTCTTGCTCCACTGCCGACAAGGACTCTGGTGACTCTGCTGCTGTGATGACAGGCGAAACCTTTGGTGTGACGACAGGCGAAACCTCTGCCGTGACGACAGGCGAAGCCTCTGCCGTGACAACAGGCGAAGCCTCTGCAGTGAGGACAGGTGAAGCCTCTGGCATGACGACAGGCGAAATCTCTGGCGTGATGACAGGCGAGAGTTCAGATGTGGCAACAGAAGAAGCTGCAGGCATTGCGGCCGGCAAAGCTGCAGATGAAGCACCAGATGCTGGCAGAACCCCAGACGTGACAGCAGAAGCTGGTGCATGCCCCTCGTGGAGGTCAGGGGCTGGTGCGTGGTCCTCGTGGAGGTCAGGAGCTGGTGCGTGCTCCTCATGGAGATTAGGAGCTGGTGCGTGTTCCTCGTGGAGGTCAGGAGCTGGTGCATGCTCCTCGTGGAGGTAGGAGCTGGTGTGTGCTCCTTGGGGACGGCTAGAGCTGTTGGGTGCACCTAGGGGATGGCTGGAGCTGGCAATGAGGCGTATGTAACAAAGCCAAGGAACGTCTCACAGATGGCACTGGGTCCTGCGATGCCAAAATCAGGGAATGCTCTGTCATTGGCATAGGTCTTGGTGAACAGGGACCACTCCTCTCCTGTCCGAGATGTGGCTGTGGAGCTAAAACCGGAGCCTCTGGAATGGCAGGCTCTTCCATTATCAGCCCGTTCCCACCCAGGATAGGCAAACACTCCAAATAAACAGAAAAGGGAAATGGAAGATTCAGGTGAGGATGGATGGATGTAGCTGTAAGCATAAATGACAGCAGAGATGGGTGGAGAGAGCTCAGCGGTGACAAGTGGCTAATGCTGAACCCCCTCACCAGGACCAAGACAAGACCTCTCATTTAAGGGTGTTAAAAAAAATGAAAAGGTAGTGGCCTCTGTTCCTGCTCTGCTGCCACTGTAGAATCAGCCGACTCCCCTCCTGATGGCTCTGGAGATCGTCCGACGGGAGGCAGCTGTTGTTGGAATGGGCTGCTGTGGTGAGCGGCGTCGCCATGGAGCTCTCTGTCACTCCTTCCACCTTTCCTCACCAGCCCCAGGCAGGGAGACAGAAGACGGCCAGTGGAACGCCATTGAAGTGACAAGGAATATGGGTTGCTCCTGTACCCAGGGAAGCACCCGTAGGCCCAGAGTGTGCTCCAACACCCGGGTTGTCACTTCCCAGAGGCTGAATCTCTCCTCATCATTCACGCAGCTGCAAGCCGCGGAAACCAGGTTGCACAGTTTCCTTGTGGCCCACAGCTGCTCTTAGCTCAGGCACCAGTCTCCCGTGCCCATACAAACACAGTCCGCTGGGTCCAAACTGGCGGCGATTGTCTGTCATGAAATGTGCCCCTTCATGGTGCACAAACAGTAAGACTGGACCCAAGCGCTGGAACTGTGGTTTGCAGTGATTTATTCAAGACAAAACTAGAAGCAAGACATGACATGAATGTGACATAATTTAACCAGACTTGACATAACATCACAGTAGATCACCGCGCCAAGGGCAGTGTGCGGCATGTCTAAATAGTGCAACAAATCAACAACACCTGTGAACAATCAGAATCAAAAACCTTGACCCAGCTGTGCATATTTAATATATTAGAAAATAACAGAAGGCGCTGTCAACAAAAAAACCCAACTGAAAATCAAGACAGGCACAAACATCAGAAGAATACTAATCACCAAAAACCAAACATAACCATAACCATGATAATATAACCCAAACAAAGCCAACAACATGATACTATAAATAAAGTCTAAACATGAACTTAAAGCGAGGACATAGCCTGATTCGAATCCTGATAACAGACAAATATAAATAAACTAGTGACATTGCATGATTGAAGTTTTAATTGTGATTAATCATTTGAAATGTTGAGTTAATTGCAATTAATAATGCGTTAATCGCGTGTTTTTCCAAACAGATACAATGTACCTTAAGTCAGTTATTTTTCAAGTTTGCCATACTGTTATGAACATGGGAGTGGACAAATATGTTTGCTGTCTTTATCTGCAGGTTTATTAAAGCTCTCAACATATCCAAAATGACAAAAACTATCCAGAATATTCTCCATAAAATTCTCAAAAGTAGACTGCATGTGCAAACAATGGAATGCCAGGGCTCATTAACATCACTGCAACACTTCTCAGCATCCAACCAGCCAGCAGCCACAAACAGAGCTTGCTCTTTCTCCCATAGCAACATCCACAACTTTTAAGCAGATCAACACACGAGTGTGTGTCACACAAGGCCCATGGTTTTGTGCTGATCTGCTGTGATTTTGTGTTGATGTGTGTTGTCCCATCCTCACCCACACTTTGCATATTAGGTGATTTAAGTGAAATAAATATAGATGCAAGGATGTCACACATGGTTCTCACTGCCTTATGCATCACAAAGAAAACTATCCTCATGAATTGGAAATCAAGAAATAACTTATGCATGACATTATAATAACTTACTACAGTGGTACCTCAACTTACGAACGTCTCTACATACGAAATTTTCAGGTTACGAGACACCTCAACGGGAAAATATTGCCTCTCGTTACGAACAAAATTTCAGGATACGAAAGGCAAAAAAAGTACGCGCTCCTCGCAGCTCCCGTATTTTACCGAACGTAAACATACCTGTAGCTGCTCTGCCATTGGCTATCGCCTAGCATCTTCCTGGTATCCCATTGGCCACGAATGGGTGCGTTTGGTTGATCTCGCTTTATCTTATTATTATTTACTATTCTTACTACTTTATTTTATCCTTCTTACCTCTTGTAAGACTGTTGACTGAACTACACAATTTAGAGAAAAAAAAATTGTTAACTGCCATGTTTATCACCATCTACGTTATAACTCTGTACTTTCACCTTGTTCTTAATAAAGTTTTGGGAAAAAAAAAACAACATCAACGATCAGCACGGTATTAAAACAAAAGGAAGCCCTTACAAGCCGATAAAAGCAAACGTCCTTGGATCGTTTCATCACAAAACGTCAGGCAAAAACCACTGATGAGACAGAACATGAACCAAAGAAGGCAAAAGGTGACGCTGACGCCGACGATCGCAGTTAAAAGGTAAATGAACATAATTTTTATTATTCTTTCTCTTTTATTATTCTTTCTCTCATTTTAAACTCTCATTTTATGTTTATTGTGCAGTAATCTAATTGTAACATGTATTTGTTACATGTTTTGATGCGTTTTTACGATTTATAAAAAATTTATGCCCGAATTTTGGGGGCTTGGAACGGATTACGGCATTTACATGTAAAATGCGCCTCTACTTACGAATTTTTCACGTCACGAGAATTCTTCCGGAACGAATTAAATTCGTAAGTAGAGGTACCACTGTATTAGATTATATTAGCCTGGAGAGATTGTCAGCCTCCTCAAATAATCAATTGGCAGAATTCAATTCTCTCTGGTCCCCGCTTATTAATTCTATAACCTGAAGGGTAGTGGGCAGTGGCTCGCTCTCCTTGGCGCCTCTGATGGCCGGCTGTGCCCTGACCGCGGGTGTCCGGGGGGCCTGTTCCGGGGTGGCCGTGTGTCTGGCCTGGGGGAGGTTGGTCGGGGGGGGGGACTGCGGGGTGGGCTGGGGGGGTGGGCTGTGGCCCTCGGCCGGCTGGCCTCGCCTCCCGGGGGGGGGGGTCTGGCTCTGGCCCTGGGCCCCTGGTGCTGGGGGGAGGCGTTCCTCCCCTGGGCCGGGGTCGGGTGTGCGCTAGTGGTGTGGGTTGGCCCCGGTGCGTTGTTGTGTGGCGGGGTCGCATTCTTCCTGGGGCCCTGGTGGCACCCTGGGGCAGGTGCCTGCATCCTGGGTCACCCTCCCCGTCCACTGGGGTCTGCGGGTGTGGGTGTGCGTGTGTGTGTGTGTGTGTGTGAGAGTGGGTGTGAGTGGAGGCTTGTGTATGAGCGGGTGCGGAAGTGGGTGTGTGTGTTGTGAGTGGGCAGGTGGGGCTGCATGTGGGTGTAGGTGGGCATGTGTGATGGTGGGTGGGGGTATGTGTGTGTATGGGTGGGGTTACCTGTGGGTGGATGTGTGGGGGTGGAGGATGTGTGTATGGTAGGAGAACTTTGTTGGGTGGTGGGGGGGGGGGCAGTCCATTTAGTGGCATGGGGGTTGGTGTTTTGGGGCCTGCTTGTCCCGGCAGCCCTGCTGTTGTGTCGTGGGATAGGACGCTTTGTCGTATTGCCCCTGGTGTCATTGGCGGCGGGTGTGTGTTAGTGCTTGGGGGTGGTTGGGGGGGCCGTTGGCGCGGGTTGGTGGCCGTGTTTCCGTGTTTGGGTTGCTGTGGGGTGGCTGTGGCTGCAGGGTGGCCTGCCGCTGTCAGTGTGCGTTTGGGGTGGGTGATCGGTGGGCTTGCATGGGCACTCAGGGGTTGCTTGGCATGTGGGGCACCGTGTGGGTCTAGCCCATTGTTCACTATTGTTACTATGGTTGTCCATGTTTGTGTGTGTAAGATAAGTGGGAATGGATATGGCTGCCCCATCATATCTGTGGTGCTGGGAGAACCAGGGCGTGATGCTGGTGGGCCCTGGGCTGCTTGCACTGGCGGCCCTCACCCTGGGTTGGGATTTGGGGGCAGTGGGTGGCCTCATGAACCAGTTTGGGAGCTGGCTTCTGGGGAGGGACGGCCTCGCTTTTAGACCGCCTCCCTCCCAGTCTTATTTCCCGCCGTCCCCCTCCCCCTGACTCTGGGTGGAATATACATCTTCTTGGATATATTTAGGGCTTTGGGGTGGGGGTGTGCCGCACTGTGTCAGCAAAGGGGATACCTTGCTGTGCGGTGGGGCTGCCCTCACCTCAATTTTGATTGCATTTTAGACACCGAGGACTTGGGAGGATGAGGGGCCCGCTGCCCATCGCAGTGGCTAGTGGTGCTCCAATCACTATCCCCCAAATTTTAATTGCACTTTGGTAGTCCACACATTTGCACAAAATTACATCATATAACCGACATACACCCACCATGTTTTGTGCAGGGGGAGGGGGTGGGGGTCTTCCTCTACTCCTGTTGCCCTCCGCCTGCTGGGGGCGTGGGGGCCCGGTGGGGAGCCTGGGACCCATCAAGTTGTCAAAATCCCTGGGTGCTGCTTAATGTATTGATACAACCAAGGGAGTGAGAGCGGGACTGAATATGAGAGTAAATAAGAATGAAGGGATGATGAATGCAGGTGGTGATGGTGGGTTGGTTTTGTGCGGCGCTTTGCATGTCGGGTGACATCTCGGGCAGATGCCTGGCTTTCCTGGGGCTTGTTGACCTCGGATGTTTGTGTTGGGGGTTGGTGGCGCTGCCTTGCCTGCTTGGGGTTCCGGGGGGAGAGCTGCTGCAACTGGCCCCCCACTTCGTATGTTTCCCAACAAACCACTCACATGCACACACTTATTTTGCGTGCATTCTCTTATATATGCACGCAGACATACATGCACAAGTGTCTCTCCTTTAACAGGAAACCAGACTTGTGTTGAGACATCTTCGGTGGAAGAAGCAGTTTGTCTTTTGTTTGTTTTAGTTGTTGGTTTGTTTGTTTTTTGTCTGTTCCCCTCCCTTTTCTTTCCCCCTCCACACACTTCCTTTCCCTCTTCCCCATCCTGTCGGGTCTTCCATGGGTAAAATAATTAAAATAAAGTATTAAAAGTTATTACAGGAGGAATTTACAACAATATACAATACACAGCTAGGTACTGTATAAGCTCCTCTTGGCAAAGTAAATTTCTTTTGGCACAATAAGGGTGACAGATCCCTGTTCTGCTTGTCTAGCTGACTGACAGGACAAGGGGGAAAAAAATAAGCACCTTTGAAGATACCCAAGGTCACCTTGCAAAAAGAATAAACAACACATGAGAGCAGTAACAAACAGTAAGAACAACAATTAAAATTAAACAATAGAATCATGCTGAGCCAATAAAATGAATTACACTGTGTAAGCAATTGTAGCAATATTTGATTTATAATTATGATCAGGTATAAAGTTTATTTAATTTAAGACTTGGAAGTGTATGTGGGAATGGGAATTTGTCTACCAGTTCACATACACACAAACTCCAGAAAATAATAGTTAAACACTGGTTTGGGGGTACCAGCTTACTATTGTGAACAGTTAATAAATAATTTTTATACCTGAAATTGATCAGTCTCAAAATATTTGTAAGTTCTGCGGGGGCTTAGAACATTCACAGAACGGAATACCAAACAACTTCTTTCAAAGTTAACAGGTTTATTTAAATGAAACTGATTAAATGACATCACATTCCAATGAATTGTAAGCAGGTGAAATGATCAACATTGAACAATCACATTAAATTTGTAACTGGGATGATGAATAACCAAATGTGAACACATCTGTAAAACCATGGAATTTTAGCATGAATTTGAAATGGAAGGATTATTTAAAATCGGACGCAAACTTATGGGGAAATTAAACTAACTATAGGCAAAATTCTGATTTATTCTAAGAAAGTAAAAAACGGATTTTAATAAAAAAAAGAAGAGTTATTGAATTCTCTTTTAATTTTGTATCTGATCAGGTTTTGAATTATTTCCAAATCTCCGAAGTTTTATTCACTTTCAGCAGATGGAACAAAGAATACAGCTCACGTGACTCCTTGCATTGTTGTCCTTTTGGCTGGATCCTCAGCTGAAGATTTCATGGATTATAAGGGATTATATCTGCCGGCAGATATATTTCCTACAGTCCAGCAGCGTTCAAAGTCCACAGTCACAAGATGAGATTTTGACTGCGATCATAAGGCTCTTTCATCTTCACTCTGTTAGCGTCGGAGCTCCTTCAGGGCAGCTGTAATGGTGAGCTGCATCCAGGCTTTCATGGGTCGGTGGCTTCTCCAAGGGAATTCGGGAATAATTACAAATCTGATCTGAATAACAAAATTTTTAAAGAGATAAGATAAAAAAATTAAATTCAAACCACAAAAATCAAAGTTCTTCTGACGTCATGGAGTTGGCTGAAATAGCTTCCAGTGTGGAGACGAATGGTCAGTCAGTCCTTTGGAGTAAACACACGGTGAGTTTAACCCCTTGAACTCTGTGAATTCCGCGGGCGGTCACGTCTCTGCATCTTAGTGCGTCTCAGTGCGCACTGAAAAAAAAAGCTGTATTTCCGGTCTTCCAGTACAGACACAGCCTTGTTACAACCTGAGAAAAAAGCTGTGTAATATATTCATTTTTTGTGGTATTTTTACAAAATTTTGACCTGAGCTTGAAAACACTTGGTTCTACATTTCTGTTGTGTTTTCCAACCAGTATCTGACAGCTGTATGATATTTGCAAGTATTTGTATCTAAAAAACACCCAGGCGAACTTTCTTGTTACTCAGTGGCAGGAGCACTTAGAAAGATTATGACTGTTTTGCCAAAAAATTCAGAGTGTTTTCTTTTAAAAGAGACTAACCCCATGAAGATGCTGCAAAGGGTTGAAGAACAGCTTTTGATTTACTTTGGGCATGTTATTTTTAGGCGTTTTTAGGGAAGTTGAAGAGTTCAACAGGTTAAAGAAAGTTTAACAGAATACAGATAGTAAACAGAAATGTCTGTGAAGTATGAAGTTTGACTTCATTTAGAAGAGTTTTGAGCTCGGGAAAGAAAGAATTAATTCCCAGACGTTTAAAAAGGAAAATATTAAAACACACAGACATTTACACAAACACAGTACTCCATGTTCTCTGTAATACTCTGAGCTTGGGGCGTTTTCCCCAGTTTAACCCTTTGAGTGTGAGAATTTGCGTGCTCCGAGTGGCAGAGCGCAGCACTGCGCCTGCCTTCTCACTCTGACTTTGTCAAAAGTAAGTGAGAAATTTCTGGGTTTTTTTTTTTAAATGTACTGACTTCTTGTTCATATACTTTGAAGATAAGATGATGAGGTACCTCTATACAAAAAATGGTGTCAAAAGACTGAATCATTTTTTGTGTAAATACGTCCAAAGTCCAGTTTTGACTGAGTTATGGAATTTAAAGAGGTGCCGTGACATTATGCAAATTAGATATGTACATTTATTCCTTTCTAAAACTTTGGATCATGTTTTACATCTTTCTAATTGACAGTAAGCCATTATCTCTTACCACTTTAAAGTTATAGCCTTGGAAATCTGAACTATTTTATTGACCAAAAATATTTACCACTCTTGACCACTAGGGGGTATGGCACAGTTCTGCACCATACACACTCAAAGGGTTAAGACTGAGCAGAATTTCATGCTGAAGCTCTGATTGACACAACCGATAACCAACTGTTTCCCGTCATGGGCGGGAGTTATGAACTTAAGGCCAATGAGCAAGCAGTCCTTTGTTTGTAAGCAACCAATAGAAATGAGAGAGCTGTTGCTAAGCAGAGACTAGCAGAGACCAGTCACATGACTTGAGGAAACTTTCCTGAACAGAATGACACACATATCTTAATGCACTGAAAATTCATTAATATACTTATGTATAAAATCTAAGCTAGCTTCAGTGATTCAGACACTTTTATACTGGTCCTTCTCAAATTGCATGCAGTAGAGTAAATTCATTTAAACGTGCAATTATTTAAAATCAAGGATTAGTAAAATTCTCCAACCCATTATTGATTGTCCCACAGAATGGTGAACCAGAGTTCATTTGCTTTTCCATGGTGTCCTGAAAAAGAGACTAATCTGAAAATTGAGGGTTTTGTTAAAAGGCAGTCATTAATTTCAGGGAATAAAGTTCACTGGTTAAATCCAACATGTCCCTGAGTTTTCAGAAAGTGGCAATGTTGAGCTGTGGATAATCCTAGAAAGTTATGAAAGACAGTCAAATTTTATGGGATGCAGTCTGGTAAATGTCAGATAGCTGATAACCAATAAAACTGTCTTAGTTAGAGGAAGTTTCCAGTTTATTTATGATGTAAGTTAATCCATTGAACGCATTCCTTATGGCTTGCTTAACAAAGGAATGTTGTTTTCCACAGTGGTTCTGGGGTGAAGAAACAGTCCTGAGACCAGACTTTTACTGGGTGAAACAATGTCTTGGAGGAAGAATAATTTTATAGATTTAGCCAAAGCCAGATGATGCTACACAGTTTTGAATAGATTTTTTTTTTTTTTTGTTACTTATTTGTACCCGTAGGTAGACTTGGTTCGCAGTCTGGTGACAAGCCACCGGCTGCTGGTCGCTGCATGCGCGAGCGCCCTAAACCTACATGTTTTTGGTGTGCGGGAGGAAACCAGAGAAATCCCGGAGTAAACCCGCGCAACACGGGGAGAACATGCAAACTCCACACAGCTCACTGTTGGTCGGGGGCTGGGATCGAACCCACAATCTCATGATCCCCGCGATCCCCCGGCCGAGGGTAAAACTGTGCTGCCACAGTGCTAAACCACTGCGCCACCGTGCAGCCCAGATGAGTTTTCAATAGAGATAGATGAGTTTTCAATTGAGATTTAAAGGTATGGAGTGACTCAATATTACAGATGTCATGTGGGAGACAATTCCAAAGATGAGGGGCAGAACATCTGAAGGATCTAAACCCCATAGTGGACATAAGAGCAGGAGGAAAAGTGAGCTGAGTGGAAGAGGATGAGCTAAGACTGTGAGATGGTGTGTTAATGTGTAAAAGATCACAGAAGTAGGGAGAACCAGGATGGCCTGGAAAGTGAGGAGCAGAATCTTATGCGGTATTTGACAGGTAACCAGTGAAGTTTTTTTTTGGTTTTTTTTTTCAGGCTGGGGCAGCCCCCCTGCCCCAGCCTGACTCTCACTAAGACCCAGGTGACAGCTGAGCTGAAGAAGATCAAGGCGAGGAAGGCTGCAGGTCCGGAGGGCATCAGCTCGAGGCTCCTCAAGTCTTGTGCAGACCAACTGCCCGGGATCATGGACCACATCTTCAGTCTTAGCCTGAAACTGGGGATGGTACCACAGCTGTGGAAAACATCCTGTGTGGCACCCATATCGAAGGCTCCGCACCCCAAGGACCTGAACAGTTACAGACCAGTGGCCCTTACATCACACCTAATGAAGACCCTGGAGAGGCTTCTCCTCACCCACCTCCGCCCCCTGGCGGGACCAGCATTGGGTCCACTTCAGTTTGCCTACCAGCATGGCATTGGGGTGGAGGATGCAGTGATCTTCTTCCTACATCGTATCCTGTCCCACCTGGAGAAGCCTGGGTGCACTGTGAGGATCATGTTTTTTGATTTCTCTAGTGTTTTCAACACCATATAACCAGTGATCCTGAAGGACAAGCTGCTGTGTGCAGGGCTGGACCAGCATCTGTCATCGTGGATCCTGGACTACCTCACAGACCGACCACAGTTTTTGAGAACTCAGGACTGTGTGTCTCACACCATCATCTGCAGCACCCCCCCCCCCCCCAACGGAACATTTCTGGCTCCCTTCCTGTTCACCCTCTATACTGCGGACTTTTCACACAATATACCACACTGCCATCTACAGAAGTTCTCTGATGACTCTGCAATCGTCGACCTCATCTCTAATGGGGATGATGCAGAGTACAGAGGACTTATCCAGAACTTTGTGGACTGGTACCTGCGGAACTGCCTCCAGATCAATGCGAGAAAACCAAGAAGCTGGTGGTGGACTGCTGCAGGTGAAGACAACACTCCACAACACCAGTAAACATCCAGGGAACAGATATCGAGATGGTAACATTTTACAAGTACCTGGGTATTCACCTAAACAATAAACTGGACTGGACACACAACACCAACACGCTCTACAAGAAGGGGCAGCACAGTCTGTTCCTCCTGAGGAGACTCAGGTCATTTGGAGTGCAGGGGGCACTCCTGAAGACCTTCTACGATTCGGTGGTGGCATCAGCCATCATATTTGGAGTGGTCTGCTGGGGCAGCGGCATCACGGCAGATGACAGGAAGAGACTGAACAGGCTGATCAAAAAAGTTAGCTCTGTTCTGGGGCGATGTCTTGACCCAGTGGAGGAGATAGGAGAGAGGAGGATGGTGACTAAGCTGTAATCTCTGCTGGATTCCGAGTCCCACCCCATGCTGAACGCACTGAGGAGCTTATTTAGCGGTAGGCTGTGCAATCTTTAGTGCTCAAGGGAGAGGTTCCGCAGGTCCTTCCTATCTACGGCTGTCAGACTTTATAATCTAACCAGTGCTGCTCGTAGAGGCCATATTAAATGTACTAAACGTAACAATTTTGCACAATAGAGATCGTCCCCTCTAATACACAACTAAGACAATTACAATTATCACTGAGGGTGGCAACAACACTGTTTATTCAAATGTGAAATATACTGTCTGGGTACATATTTATATCCTGCCAGGTAATTTAACAAATTGTAATGCTGTTGATACCATCTGGCTACAATGCTCCTGCACTGTGTATATAATCATGTACATATACTGCTCAAAAAAATAAAGGGAACACTTTGAAAACACATCAGATTTTAATGAGAAAAAATAAGCTGGATATCGAAATTGTGGCAGGCTAGTCCAGTTTACTCAGATTAAAGAGTGTTCCTTTAATCTGAGTAAACTGGACTAGCCTGCCACAATTTCAATATCCAGCATATTTTTCCCATTAAAATCTGATGTGTTTTCAAAGTGTTCCCTTTATTTTTTAAGCAGTATATGTATATTTATTTACTGCTTTGGTTAACCAGTTCTTATCTTCTTATCTTCTTATCTTATCTACTATTGCTCTGAGTGTTCCTATCCCTGTGCTGCTACAATCCTGGAATTTCCCTCTTGTGGGACTAATAAAGGCTTATCTTATCTTATCTTATCTTATCTTAGCTTATCTTAAGTTGTTGCAGGACAGGGGTGATATGATTAGTGGGTGGGGTTCTGATGCTCATGTGTGCAGCAGAGTTCTGAACCAGTTAAAGTTTGTGTGGACTTAAGAGGGAGACCAGAAAAGAGGGAGTTGCAATAATCGAGGCAGGGAGTAACCAAAGCGTGAACTAAACTAACTATATTACTGGGTGAGAGTGAAAGGAGATGGTTAGTATTTCGGAGGTGGAAATACACAGAGCGAGTTATTGATGTGTGATGAGAATTATAGTGTGCTATCCAGGATGACACCCAGACTCCTAGCCTGTAGGGAGGGAGAAACGAATGCATTGTCAATTGTAATCGGAAAACTGTTAAATTTTGTAAGTGTATATTTGGAACCAATAAGAAGAACCTCAGTTTTTTCACTGTTCAGTTTGAGAAAGTTGCACAAAAACCAAGACTTAATTTCAGAAAGACATTCAGTGAGGGAGGTAGGAAGAAGGGAGAAAGGTTCAGTAGACAGGTAGAGCTAGTAGTCATCCATGTAACAGTGGAAATTGTTTTAAGTGTGTCATGAAGTTCTGTGATGTTTTGTTTGTTTTTGTTCTTGTTGTCCGCTGTAGAGGTAGTTTATCCCTGATATAGGCAACATTAATGACACAAGTTATATGTGAACTTAACCTAATCTATATTGATATTTTTCATGATATAAATTATCTGTTACGACCCGAGCGCTGGTCCTGTCCGCGCTCGGGCCACGCATAGCTCGCTGCCGGCCTTGACAGCTGTGGGTTGTATTCTGGCCTCACCGGGCTCTTATTGTGAAGGCGCTCGGTGGGGCTTCCGCCTGTCAAGGCCGGTCAGCTGTCTGTCATTACTGCTCGTTAGCGTTCGCCTTTATAAGGCGGGCGCTGACGGCAGTCCAATTGCGGGAGCATAAGTCGACCTTAAGTCAACCAAAGTCAACGATCGTTAAACAATCCTCGTGAGGCCTCGTTTGACCTTCATGTCAGGTTCGTTTCATTCTTTGTTTTGTCATAGTTTAGCTCGTAGTGGCTGGGGTTAGCCCTACGAGTCCCTATATCCCTTAGTGTGTGTGTTTTGCCCTTAGCGGCTCATAGCCTTGTACCCTATCCTGCAAATAAAACATCATTGCAAAACTCACTGGTGACTTGTGACGTCTTATACTGGCTCGTGAGGGCCAGACATGACATTATCACAGTAAGAGTTATTTATTTATTTATTACCATCCTCTCTCACACCTTTTTATTAAGGATCATGGAAACAAAAACATGTGTTAAATGCCATAAATTAAAACACGGAACAATGAGAGCAATACTAAAACGAAATAAACATTGCTCATTAAGCACACACACCTGGTGCTTGACATCCATAGATGCTGTATACAAGTATGCAGAAACACATATATGCATAGACAAAGATTTCAAATTCACGTCAGTGTAACCTTAATCAAAGAAGTTGAAAAAACAGTCAGTGTAACTAATAAAAGTACATCATACATTCAGCAGATTTGTACTTCGCTACAGAATATAATTTTATGGCCTTTTATACAGTTCACTGTTGCTAAATAGATATTATACATATAGTTATGAGGCATAAATGCCACCATTTGTGAAACAAATCAAACCTCTCAACAGTAGATGAATAATGACTTAAAAGTCTTACTACATAGGGCAGCTGCCACAATAAACTATTAAGAGATGGATGCATAAAGAAATAATAACCTCATAATATTATTGTTGTTTGATGAAGTGTGCATTATGCTGCCTCCCTCTTTCTCTCTGTTCTTTCTCTAGGTATAGATCTCCCTCCTCCTCGAGTGGGTGGAAAAGCACAGCTGTCTTCACTCTGTTCATCAGAAGCAGGAGTGCAAAGCCTGGACAGGGATATGGCCAGCACCAGTGGGCCCGTTGGCAGTGTTTGTGCTCTGTGTGTTTTGCCTACACTTCCTTTTGAAAAGCACTTTAGAGTACAGTTTCATTTTTTTTATTTAATTACATGACAGGTTTCTTATTTTTTTATTGTTTGATTTCATTTGATGAAGAATACTGATTTTCTAGTGACTCACTGCTTCCATACAGAATGGCATCAGTTTGTGTTTTAAGGATGAATTTCTATTTCTCATTTAATAAAATCTTTCATTTGGGTGATTTTTAGCTCCCAGATGCTTACTTGTGATCCATACCTTGTATTAGACCTTGGGACAGTACACTGCAAAAACAAAATTGTAAATCGAGGTTGTCTGACTAAATGTTTGAACAACAGTGTTTCTATTTTCTGTGGCATAAACCAATAACACCATGAAACTGCATTATCATGTTGGCAGACATGCATGTTGCAATGCTTTCAGGGACAAGTACAAAAAACATGATCCTTGCTCTAAGATCCAGCTTAGATGGCAATAAATGAATGGTTCACTCATTTTACATTGTTTTTGTGGTATGACCTGGGCTGCAGCAACGTCACCCTAAGAGGAGAGAAATTTTGATGTTTTAGGATTAAATGGTACTGTGTGAGAGGAGATGTGAGACAGAGGAAGCCCTGTCATATTTTGGCGCTCATAAGCTCTGTGATCAATACCTCTGCAGCCATTCTTGTCTGGCTTCTTGTTGATTTTCTGCCACTTCTTGGCTTCACCATTGATCATCTTGAATGATTGGCTTACTAGCTGATGTGCACAAGCCTACATCTGTGATTCTGTGCAATACGATCAAAATGATCACCCCAGGCAGTTTAACCACCATCGTAAGGTAGATGCAAAGTCTGTTGGCCTGGCTGGTGCTGAAGCAAACTTTAAACTCATTTTGCAACATTAGTATGTTTCATGCAATATACACCACTAAAGGCAGGAACCTATCAAAAATGTAGTTTTGCAAATGGCCTTCAGGGCATGGTGACCATTGTCAGACAGAGCCCAGACAAGCTGGACTGTGAGATAAGCGCTATGAGATAGGAGATATAGCAATGGAATAATCTGAGGTTGAATAACAGGTCTCCTGCAGCTTGGGAGAAGAGCGAAGAGATAAGATAAGGAAGGGTGTAAGAACAAGAAGCCGAGAACTAAGGAGATACTAAACATGCTGTAGGTATTTAAAAAGAAGGGGAAAAGAGGTGTAAAAGATGAGTGAAAAAATAAAAGGGCACTTGAAGATGCTTTAACGATGACTATTGAACGCAAACAGAATACTAGAAAAGCACTCATAGAGCGCATACCTCCGCCAAGGCTCCTTCCGTTTCTCATGGATCACCTCCAAAATGTAATGGGCTTGTGTGTAGGCCTATCGCCACTTGTGGTGAAAATTGCATCCAAGTCTGTCCATTAGTTTTGGAGTTTTGTGGCTGACACACTGTGAGAAGAGCCTTGGCTGAGGTATGCATTCCCAGATCATCCCCAAAATGTAATGGGTTCCTCTCTAGGCCAAGAACCACCTCTGGTGAAAATTTCATCCAAATCCATCCAGTAGTTTTTGTGTAATCCTGCTGCACAAATACAAACAAAGCCCTTGGTGGAGGTATGCACTCTCAGATCATCACCAAAATCTAATCATCTGTTCCCTGTGCCATTACACACCTTTCCTGAAAATTTCGTCAAAATCCGTTCATAACTTTTTGAGTTATGTTGGTAACAGATAGACAGACAGAGAAACAGACAAATGCCAGTAAAAGCATTACCTCCTTGGCGGAGGTAATAAACTCAAGTGTTGCTGTTGTGTCCATCTCCTCCATCTCCAAACTCCCAGGCTGCGGGCGTTGCAATTCATCGCACAACCGCGTACAACCCACAGGCCAATGGGTTATGCGAGCGTTTTCATAGATCACTGAAAGCAGCACTCAGGGGTTCACTGACGGATGCAAATTGGGTAGACAGGTTGCCGTGGGTTTTATTGGGATTGCGCTCCGCGCCAAAAGAGGATTTGGAAGCTTCCCCGGCAGAGAGCTTGTTTTTGCGCAGCCCCTATGGCTGCCCGGGGAATTTATGCCAAATAATCCCGTGCCGGACAGCTGCCCGTCTCAGCTTTTGCAGCGTAGCGCAAACACAGGCACGCTGCTGGGCCTGGCCCACCACTGTTTTCCACGTGCTTTTGTGCCTAAAACTTTGAAGAACGTGGAGTTCGTGTTCGTCAGACATGACGACCAGCGCCCTCCATTGTGCCTGCACACATGTTGAAAATGGCCCTATTTCACAATGTTAAAGAATCATTTAAAAAATTCCTGGATCCAGACGGTGATCCGGATCATCCCCAAAATTTAATCACTTCTTCCTTGTACCATTTCCAACAACGCCTGAAAGTTTCATCGAAATCCGTTCAAAACTTTTTGAGTTATCTTGCTAGCCAACAGACAGACAGACAGACAAACCCCGGCAAAAACATTACCTCCTGGCCTGCGGCCTGGCGGAGGTAATAAACACACACAGTGCGGAGCATTGTAGCTAATGAATTGGTTTGAATGTGTATTGCAATAAAATTGAAACTGTATTTCATTTACTTGAAAAATTCTGCTCCTTAATTCATTATCAGAGTTCAGTTTCACTTCTTGTTATACAAATTCAATTTTTTTTTATTTCAGATTTTTGTGGCACACATCTGGGACCTAGCCTCAGTCAAAACTAGTCGAGCACAGATAGAAAGAACTCTGTTTTACATCCGCAATTCTCACTTTACATGCTATTTACCTGTTAGCACCTGCACGGACTTGAGTGGTTAATTCAAAGTGATGTCCAGCAGCCATACGCCAGGTTTGTAAAAATAATAATAATGATGTCATGTATGAGAAGAGACGTCATGTATGCATACAAAACATTATTAGACAGGGCAACAGATTAGCAGAGATTAACAGCAGAGCCTCCATTCAGGTGTTGGAGGTGTAGCAGCCCAGGAGGAGGTGATCCTGCTGTCAAGGCACTTCTCTTTCAAAAACTAGATGCTTTCTGTGAGATGTTTCTTCTCCACAAAGTTCAGTGGAGTCAGAAAGTGGACAAAGGTCAGTAACTTGTGCTAATATTGGCTATTTAGCATCATAGAAGACATAATTATGAAATGATATTAAGAATGATGCATTCTGCCTTCTCTGAGTTACTAAGAGGATGGAGACTGTAGTTACAGTGGTTGTCTGTCCTTTAAAAATTAGGTTTCAAACTAATCAAGCTGTTAGTAGGTTGGCAAGTAAATTAATAGTGTCGTTAGCTTGATAACTAGCCACAGTCAGCTGGTAAGATGCTAACGTCAGAAATCAGCATTTAAAAATGACTTTAGATAAAATCTATAGATTATCCATCAAAACTGCCACACTTTAGATTTGTAACAGCCTAATATTACATTTAATGTATTGATAAAAACCATTGCCATTAAACTTATTGTCATATTTGCTACAGTATGTGACAGCAGATGATCAATAACTTGTCACGTCTGCTGCATAACTTGCAGTGAACATATGAAATAGATGTGAGCCCAGCGTGCAGTAATGTATCATATTTATTTACAAAAGAGAAAATATACAAAATGTCCAAATACAGTGATTGTTGAGAGGAGATGAGACAACCAGCTACAAACTCCGTTGGCTAGGATTAAATGCCATACACACTCCAGGCAGGGTAGGAGCGGAGAGGAAAGGCATAAATGAGGGAAGACTTACATATATGTTGGAGCGGAAAGGCTCTGAGGAACAATACAGTTCAGTCCAGGGAAAAAAACAACTGTCACAAGCCAGGAAGTCCAATGTTGACTTAAGCTACCTCACTGACTGATTCCACTGCCTCCCATAAGTATGCAAATCACTAATGAAGACAAGTGGTCACAGCCATGTGGCAAGCAAGTGAATGACAATTAACTGGAAATGTGTGTGTGCGCATGTGTGAGTGTGTGTGCGTGAGTGTGTGTGTATGTGTGCATGTGGTGATACCATACAGCCGGTGAATGTCTGGTGAGGAGGAGGCATGGCTGTAGGACTGGCAGACAAGGCACAATCTGCCAGCTGGAATTAATAAGCCATAATCAAAAACCTACAGCCACAGGTCATTTTTTGGGGGGGATTTTGTATACTTTATTGATCCCCAGAGGAGAAATTGAGGACATCCACCTGGATGGATGAAGCAGCCACGTTACGGTGCTATCCCTTTACCATTCACACACACATTCACACCTAGGGCCACTTTAGAGTCTCCAATTAACCTAACCTGCATGTTTTTGGCCTGTGGGAGGAAACCGGAGAACTCCTGGAGTAAGCCCATGCAGACACGGGGAGAACATGCAAACTCCACACAGATCACTGTTGGTCAGGGGTTGGGATCGAACCAGGGATCCCATGGCCAAGGGTGAGTTGCTGTGCTGCTGCAGTGCTAACCACTGCACCACCGCACCCCCATGGACCCCAAACATGACAGAGCCCCCTCCTCCAGGGGTGGATACCAGACACCCACCATAGCACCAAAAACAGAAGACAAAACCTGCCCCCCCCCCACCTGAAAGGCCAACACAACAAACCAGGGTGGGAGGTGGGGAAAAACAGGTTAGGAGGGAATAACCAGGAGGAGAGAACACCACAATACAATACAAAAACAACACACTCCCCAATCCCAAAAGTAAAACTAAACTACCCCCCCCCCCATCAAAACCCGAGTCCCCAAGTTCCGGGGGCCGGCCAAAGTCCCAGGGCCCATGAATGGCCATTAGTTCAGGGGGCCGGCCAAAGTCCCAGGGCCCATGAACGGCTAGCCATACAGCATCAGGTGGCCTGCCGAGGAGAAAGGGCCACCTGACCTGGGAACCCAGTCTTTTGGGTGGCCAGCTTGCATTGTTGAGCCACCAGGCCCGGAGGGATAGACGAGGTGGCGGCCTACCCACCAGAAGGCTGAGAGGTCGGTGGCCGGACTGAAGAAGGGAAACCCCTGCGGTTCCTGGTGGCAGGATCAGGCAGACCATGGTGGAGCCTGGCAGAGGAGAAAGGGACACTCCGAGGACCTCTGGAAGGGAGGACGAGACCTCAGTGCCCCCAAACTGGCCAGCTGCACCCTCGGTGGTCCCGGCTTGGGACTGGAGCTCAGCTGCACCCATGGTGGACCTGGGCTGGGCCATGGCTGCACCCGCAGTGGTCCCAGCCTGGGACAACATAGCACCAGCGGTGACCCCAATCTGGGGCCTCATTGCTCCCGCGGTGAGCCCCAATTGGGCCAGTGTTGCACCCACGGTGGACCCCGACCGAGCCATGGATGCACCCATGGTGGAGTCCAGCTGGACCTCTGCTGCACCCTCGATGGGACCCAGCTGGGCAAACTCTACACCCTCGATGGACCTCGGGCTGAGGCACGGTGCCCATGGAGGACCAAGGCTGGAGTGCACCACCCACATGGGACTGATGCTGGGGCGCGGCACCCATGATGGTCCCCGGCTGGGACACAGCACCCACGGAGACCTAGGCTGAGGCAGAACCCAAACTACAGCCTTCGGCAGACAGTGAGCTGAATCCTAGTTGACTTCACCGGGAACCATACCAGCGATGGTTACCTCCAGCGGCAAGCCTGGATCCTCGGATTTGTCGGGTAACACAGATCCCTCTACGACGACCCTAGAAGAGGACTCGGACAGAGAGAAAGAGGGGTCAGGGTCGCCGGCAGTGGCGGAGCCTGGCGAAACGAGCTCAGGTGCAGCGTGTGGCTGCAGCTGGCTCTCCTCACCTGGAGCTAGGCAAAAATGCTCTATAAGAGAAAGGAGAAAGTCAAAAGAGAGCACTTGCCTTAGCTCAAGCTCCACCACCATCCAGGTGTAACCCAGCTGAGAAAATGACCCTTTTTTTCCTCAGATGTCAATTGTATTAATACAATTGTGTGAAACTAACTGCAGAACCAAAAGCTCAAAACTCACAAAGTACACTCAGTACAAAGCCAAAAGAGAAACGAAAGTCAGAGGTTCGAAGACGACCAGATACCGTCGTAGTTCTGCCCATAAATGATACCGGATGGAGACAATACTGAAAATGATCACATTACAACTCAACCAATACTGACGATGGACAGTTTTGGTTGCACATGCAACGGGACGTGCATGATATTTAGCGCGGGAGAGTGTAACCCAGCTGAGAAAATGACCCTTTTTTTCCTCAGATGACAATTGTATTAATACAATTGTGTGATTTTATTTTGAAAACCGATTATCTTGGGGAAGAGGAAGTGTGATCCTCGTTATCCAACTTTTAAATTCCCGTTTAATGGTCACGTTGGGTGATCTGGGTCTTCCCATTCATTAAGAGCTATATTAGCCCCGCCTTCCGAGTAGAGGCAGCAAGCGCGCACTCGGGTTTCGGTCTTTCACGATATGAGAGCGGACGAGAGAGGCTGTGAGCGGTCTGGTTCACACTGATACCTCTTCTTGGTGAGTTAATTCAGAAAAATGCTATAAATGGATCTAAACACTCTCCAAACGCTAATTTGCAACCTTTATTATCCTAAGTTGACGGGAGCACGAGCGTGAGGGGCATTGTGGCTGTGTCCTTTGCTGTGTTCACACTCAGACCTCATCTTGGTGAGTGAGATACATGCTAATGCTAATCGCGAGTGTATTTTTTCCTGTTTAAAGCAATGGATAAGGCTGTCTTTGTGTCTGTATGGTTTTCCTAAATGTGATTTCAGTTCCCAACAGTATGCTGAAGTACTTTTAGTTCTTATGCACTATTTCTGTCAAATGAAATGTGTAGGTTGATGCTAAAAGCACATGGTGTTGGTCCCCTATGTAAAAGCATAGGTTATGCTAAACCCAGTAGCTCAGACCGGGTTTTACTGATTTTAAAAGGGAATATTGGAAGGGATGGGACAGTATATTCCCTGATTATGTGATAAATTAATTGTATTTCATTTCATGAATTACAAAGACAAGGTTAGAAAGGATTAATCATAATTTCATGGTTAAATGATGCAGAGATAAAAAGAGGAATTCATTTAATTGGTTACATAAAAAAAGGGTATTTCATGTGCTACCAGAGAGATTGTGAGAAAAGAAAAAGAACACATGCATGTAAGATGTAAGATGTGAAATGTAAGATATTACTATATTGCTGGATTGTGATAATAGTAATATGAGAGAAGAATTTAAACACTAAGCTATGGTGTTATATAAGAAGGGATTGGAAAACAAATTACTCCAGCTGTAAACAATAATACCATTATTGTTGTGCAGGCTAGGTTTTTTTGGTTGCCGATCAAGAACCTTCTGGATCCTGGATTCTCTCCGAATGGAAGTGGCGAGCCTGACCCGAGACTGAACTGAGATTGATCTGAGATCTAACCAAGATCTCGATTGAAGAGCATCCTTCCTCTCTCCAGTGCCCAAGATTCAAAGTGGTAACAACCCAAGTTGCCGCTTAAGAAAAGGAAAAGAAACCTGAGCCTGGAGAGACAAGATATCTTGACTGGTCAAACGACTAAACCGAAAGGACAAACAAACACTGAGCTCAGTAGGACATCTTTGGGGTTTTATTTCATACCGGCCTTTGTTATATTTGTATAGTTGTAAATTGTCTGTATATATTGCTCACTTTATCCCTATAAATAACAACTATTATTGCTCATTTCCTGCCTCCAGCTATTTCATTCCACATTCACTTTAATTCCCTATTGTAACCCTTACGAACCTAGCAACTGGTCTACACTTGATAATTTCCCTTACCTAATTAACATAAGGCAAGGGTTACACAGGACTCCGACGATCCGGGTGATGTCTCTATGGGTTTGGTCTCCTGGAGGTGCAGCTCGGGTGCTGATTCTGCTGCGGCGGCCTCCGCAGCAGGCATGAAGGTGGTCGCGGTCTTGGCCTCCTCCAGTGAAGGTTCCAATGCAGGTGACTCTCCCGGCATGGATTCTGGAGGTGGAGTCTCACGTTGTACTGGACCCCAGGAGACTGAAGCCAGGGGACGCTCCTTCATCAGCACAGGCTTCAGATCAGTCACAGTGCCCTCTCTCTGTCCATAGAAGCTCCACGGGGCTGGGATTAGGTCTTTCAGCACCGCGGGCTCCTCCTTCATTCAGTGACTGAGCTCCAGGGCCAATGGATGCTTAGAGGTGAAAGGAAGAGAGATGGAGAGGGTAGATGAGTCACTTTCAACAGCAGCAGGTGGGGAGAGCTCAGGGGATTGCTCTTTCTGAGCCTCCCTACCAGGAATCAGGCAAGACTTTTCATCATTAATAGAAATAAAATGAAAATTAACTTGCCTGTTAACCTGGGCTTGGATGTTGCCTGCTGCTGTACTATGTGGAGTGTCTTCCCTCTCCCTGGCTCTGGAGAGCTTGGACCCCACCATGGGAGGAGTAGGGACCGCCCCCGGCATCATGGAAACAGGAACTTCCAGAGGCAGCACAGAGAGTCTTCGAGCAGCGGAAGGAGCCATCAAAGAGACGGACTGTGCGGCAGCCGGAGAGAAAGAATAGGCTGACGTGATAGCCGGTGAGAACCAACTGGAAGAGGAGGCTGCCGCGGAAACTGGCTGAGGAACGGGCTGCTGATGAGGAAGAGATGGTGCTTCTTCAGTGATCCAGGGCTGGAGTCGAGGTGGGTTGGAGCTCTGGAGACAGGGGCGGGGCTGGAGCGGAAGAGCTGAGGGAGGAGGACGGCTGCTTTTGCTGCAAATGCCACTTCCGTGTTGAGGGCTGCTCCAACGTTGGCGATTCCTTCTCGGGCTCCTCTCCACACAGCGCGAGGATGAAGTGAAGGATGTCGGCCAACTCGGGAAAAAACAAGAGATTGGGACATTCCTCCAATACCTCCGCTGCGGTGTCCCGAGTGGCACGAACAGCCTCGTGAGAAACCAGACCCTATGTGGAAGCGAAGGCGTCCTCAAGACGGGCCAGTCCGTTCAGCTCTGCGTCACTCCAGTAGTCCAACATGACTCCAGTTGCATGTAGGAAAGACACACACAAAAAATTGAAAAAAGCACACTACTTCACTGCTTGGGCTCTTTGCGGCGGCAGCTTACTGTCACGTCCGCTGCGTAACTTGCAGCAAACATATGAAATAGATGCGAGCCCAATGTGCAGTAATGTAATGTGTTTATTTACAAAAGAGAAAATATACAAAATGTCCAAATACAGTGATTGTTGAGAGGAGATGAGACAACCAGCTACAAACTCCGTTGGCTAGGATTAAATGCCATACGCACTCCAGGCAGGGTAGGAGCGGAGAGGAAAGGCATAAATGATGGAAGACTTACATACTGTATATGTTGGAGCGGAAAGGCTCTGAGGAACAACACAGTTCAGTCCAGGGAAAAAGCCAACTGTCGCGAGCCAGGAAGTCCAGTGTTGACTTAAGCTGCCGCACTGACTGATCCCACTGCCTCCCATAAGTAGGCAAATCACTAATGAAGGCAAGTGGTCACAGCCGTGCGGCAAGCATGTGAATGACAATTAACTGGAAATGTGTGTGTGTGCATGTGTGAGTGTGTGTGCGTGTGTGTGAGTGTATGTATGTGTGCATGTGGTGATACCATACAACTGGTGAATGTCTGGTGAGGAGGAGGCGTGGCTGTAGGACTGGTGGAGAGCAAGGCTCAATCTGCCAGCTGGAATTAACAAGCCATAATCAAAAACCTACAGCCACAGGTCATGGACGGGGTTGAAAACAACCCCAAACATGAAATAACTGGTCAGTTCTGTCTGTTTCATTATTAACTACACAGAGCTCATCCACAATATTAGTGCAATATTGATTGCATGATCATTTATAATCTGTAACATATCATGTACAGAAACATCATTGTATTAACATGATGAGCGTATTCAGAGCATACTTAGAGCTTAATCAGAATAAATTATTCTATATTTTCATGTCACTTGAGCAAATCTCACTAAACATAAGCAAAAATCGGTGACATGTGTACTGCATTTTATTTTTTCAACAATGTGTAGTACATGTGAAGAGTAGACTGCTGTGGTAAAGTTTCAGCCATAAATGCATTGAACTTAATTATTTTTTAAATATTAATTTCTGAAAAGAGAAGAACCAGGTTTATGAGTCTTTAAGTGAATTTATAATTGTATCTAACATAAATCAGTGTTCACATCATTGTCAGCTCAGGCTCAGGAAATATGCTTTTTTTTTTTTTTTACCATTTCCTATATGATAGGGGTCACCAAATAAAACTGCAAAAGGTCTGATAAGTCAGTCCTCTTCCCCAGCTGAGATCCAAACTAGGTTTGGGAATGTTTAGGCACCTCATGATTTGATTATGGTTCAGAACTCCAACTTGATTATAAAACAGTTCTCAATGCATCTTGACACATTTTTTTTTCTATTCAAGATTTTTCCTTCCCACTGTGTGACAAGCAAAGTATTTACTTCCAACATCTTTGATTAAAACAAACAGAAGAGAAACCTGACACGTGGTTGCCTAATGGTTAGGGATGTGGACTAGTGAGCAGAGGGTCGCAGGTTCAATCCCTGGACCAGCAGGATTAGACCTGGGTGGGACAGGTAACATAGCAATGTTTGCCCCACCCTCCTTAACCCCACTGTGGTGCCCTTGATCAAGACCCTTAACCCCAACTGGAGCTGCTCAGTGGTCACAGGTCAGTCTGTGGTTGTACTGGGCAGCTTCCCGGTGTGAGTATGAACAGAGCATCCTTGAAAAAGAGAGGTTGTCTCTCAAAGGAACTACCCTGTATAAATAAAGGTTAAATAAAAAAAATAAAATAAACATGGACAAATTTATCTCAAAATGTGCTTTTAAGAACTTTCATGGACATTCTTTCAGAAGACCACAGCTGTCTCCAGACAGGCCAGGATCATTTAGCTTGCTTCAACACATTATTTTATTAAGCCCATGATTTACCTGGTTTTAGCTCTATATTAATTTTTAAACAAAAAAAAATATTAAAATGAATTCTTTGTTCAATTTCAAACAAAGCATAATATAAAATTTTATAATACAGGAGAATACTAAATATGTTTGTTGATTCCAAATAAATAGGTCTAAAATTCTAAAATCTACAACTAAAATTCTAAAAATGTTTAACAGGAGAATACAAACTAAAATGTACTGCATTTTATAAAAAGATTAATATCTAAAAAATTAAATTTCACAAAAAGTCCACCTCTACACAATATTTTCATTGCAGAAAAAACTGTTTCAGACAAAGAAAAAAATCAGATACAAAATATAATTCCACAGGACAGAATTTCTTGACATTTTTTTTTATCTCAACAGTAAACTGTTGAGTAAACAAAGTGGGCGGTGCGGTGGCGCAGTGGTTAGCACTGCGACAGCACAGCAACTCACCCTTGGCCATGGGATCCCTGGTTCGATCCCAGCCCCTGACCAACAGTGATCTGTGTGGAGTTTGTATGTTCTCCCCGTATCTGCGTGGGTTTACTCCGGGATTTCTCCGGTTTCTCCGACAGACCAAAAACATGCAGGTTAGGTTAATTGGAGACTCTAAAGTGGCCCTAGGTGTGAATGTGTGTGTGTGAATGGTTAAGGGATAGCGCCATACCATGGCTGCTTCATCCGTCCAGGTGGATGCCCTCAATTTCCCCTCTGGGGATCAATAAAGTATCAAAAATCAAAAAAAATCAAAAAAATAAACTCTGTTACAGCATGGATGGAGCTGTAACTTCATGGTGAAAGGGAAAGGGGAAGTGAAACTTTTTATGTTCAGTAACACATGGAGCTTTTACAAAGTTTTTTCATGTTGGCCTTGTGTGTGTGTGTGTGTGTGTGTGTGTGTGTGTGTGTTGGGGGGGGGGGGTGCCAGCAGCAAACCTGCCTGTCTTTTGCAACCCACTGCATACTCTCTGGGGTGGTTGGAGCTCCAGAGTCTCTGCAGAGAGTAGCATTCATGGGACAGCGCAGAGGGCAGGCTGAACCAGGAGGAGAGTGCCCAAAGGCCCGTGCCATAATCTGTTGGGCGGTCACAGATGCAGCAGTTCAGTTCCACTTTTTTCCCACCAAAATAAAACAATC